>CM062819.1:731834021-733034021 GCA_031772625.1 Pinus tabuliformis
CCTCGAGTTCTCCACCATCATCTCGGAGTTCAGCAGCCCACAAAAGATGATTTCCAAGGGCAACCGAGCAACTTTTGTGAAGTGGCTGATTACTTTCAGTTTTGAGCAGCCAAGCCCCTCGAGTTAAGGAGGGTTGTTGGAGGTCCTCGTGGTGCATAAGAAGGAAGGCTTCAAGCCTTGGTAGTTTAGATCTTGAATAGTTGTTTTCGCACTTTGGTGCTGCTCTGCCTTTCAGCTCATTTTCGAGCTTTTGCTGTAAACATTTCTGGGACATGATTATTTTTTGAGTAATGGAGATACATTTCACTTTGCACCAGCTCTGAGCTTTCCTTAGGAGGCTATAGCTCTTGGGGTTGGGCCCAACCCAAGTGCCAGTACCTCCTTTGTGTACTATTATGTGTTTTCTTTGCATTCATAGAATAATTCTACTATTTAGGTTAAGATATTGCTTTGTTACTTAGGTTGCTTTTGATGATTAAAATAGCCTTTCATGCTTCAGGTTGATTTGACAGTTTGAATACAGAACAGTTCTTCAAAAAAGGCCATCAAGCAACCCTTGATCTCACCTCTCCCTCCTTGGGACCATGAGCTGAGACCAAGGCATACTTGCTGCCACAAAAACACTGTTTTGCCTCTCAATGCAATTGCAAGTGTTGGATTTTTAGATGGAAAAGTGATACTAGTTGTGCTTGCATATTTAGATCTATTCTTGCTTAGATTTCCATAGTTATCTTGCATGATTTCCTGTGCATAGCTTGCTATTCATCATGATTCTGGTTTCTAGGTCAGATTAGGTCAAAGTAGATAGATCTCTGATTTTTTTTAGTCTTTCTTTGATTAGTTTTGAGAGATAGTGTGTAGATCACCTGTAATCCATCCTTGCCTATCCTTCCTTCCTCACACAACCTGCTTCAACCCCAAATTCCGGATTCCTCCCCTTCATTTGCCACACTTTGCGAGTTTGACCTAATTTCTTCATGTTTGTGCAACATTGCTCCCTCCATCCTTGAACAAATCCAACCGTCTTCATCACTCCTTAGTCTCATTTACAAGGTCCTAGACCTCTTCACAGCCTCATCCCCACTTTCCCACCGTTTTTCCTCCATCAACCCTAAAAAATCCTCCCTCGACCCTTCCTGTAAAACACACTGTAGAACCCCTGCAGACTTCCTATAGAAGATCATGTGAGCAGTTTCTCGAGATCTGATTGCTGTGAAACTCTATGGAAGGGTGATAGGGACCCTGTAGGCCCTCTTCTCACCTTCCCAACCTCCTGCAAATGCCCACTCCATTTCCTTTCACCAATAAACCCCTACACAGTTAAACATAGTTAAAGCACATGCATAATAATCCTGCAAAATTACTCAAAAATAAAAAAAGATGTGTTTTCCATATTTTCATTCAGAAGTAGCTTAGTCACATTCATTTCACCATTACAAGAGTTAATGGCATCCATTTCTGCAACTTTCATCTCTTTTCTTGCACCAGTAGGGCTAGTCGGTAAAACTAGGGTTTGCTAGGGTTTGCGTTTCCTTTCATCTCTTAGCTTCTTTCTGTAAGTAGATTAGCCTCCTTTGAGTTAGCTTTCATCTATCATAGTTAAAAGCTTCTTCTAAGAGCTCATAGAAGTTGGCTTAAGCTCCTAGCAGACTTGTGCTAGTTGATCAAGTGATAGCCTGTGGCAAGAGCTAGTACTTGTGCATATAGCACCGTCGCTTCCAAGTTTGTTACGAACTACCGAGTTGATAAAAGTAAAGAAGGGAGTCCCACGAGTTGCAGCATCATTGATGCAATACTGGAGCCCTCCATATTTTTGGCGCCGTTGCCGGGGAAGCGTCAAAGTATTTGTGATTGCTGCTTTTCTTCTATTTTCTACTACAACTTTTTGCTAAGTAGTTTATTTCAGCAAGAGTAGAGTATTTGTTTCATTTCCATTCTGCAATTTCATTTATGAAAAAGTAGGTTAGACATTTCCTACTTTCCTAAACTAGAATTTCAATTCTGCAAGCATAAATTAGCATTTCCATTCTGCAATGTCAATTCCGCAAGCGTAAATTAGCATTTCAATTCAACAATTTCCTTTCAGCAACATAGATTAGTCCTTTCCTGCTTTCATTTAAATTCTGCATTTTCATTTCAGTAAGATAGATTTTAGTTAGTTGCAGTTCAATCTATTTCAGTTTTGCAGGTACAAGCAGAAAAAAAACAAAAATCAACCAAAAATATTTCATTTCATGCCTCGTAGGAACAGAGACCATACAGGAAAATTCTTACCCAACACCCCCACCACATCACTGAGTCACCCTTCTCTCTTCTTCGGTGGCAGTGATCTAGAAGAACCTATAGGTGAACCTCCAGAGATATATGAAGATCCTATAACAGAAGAAGAGCAAGAAAACGTTCCTCTTGAGACCATGGCTGAACACATGAACGGTATAGGGAATGAGGAGAGAATAGAACATGCCTTTCCCATCCGAGAGACAAATGAGGACACAAAAATGAAAAACATAAGTCCCTTAGCTTTACCTCACGTCCATGGATTGACCACTGAAGACCTTGATACCTTTTTGTTTGAGTTTGATGTCCTTTGCCGAACTTATGACTATGTATAAGATGAGCAAAAGTTGAAACTCTTTCCCTCTATCCTCAAGGATGCAACACTATGCTGGTTCATGGGGTTACCTGGAAATAGTATCACAACTTGGGCTCAAATGCAGTAAGCCTTTAACAACAAATACCTAGACTACTGTATGTCAAAGGAAACGAAGGGAGAAATCTTTCGAATGACCATGGGAAGTGATGAGTCTCTGGAAGACTATGAGGAAATGTTCCAACTGAGTTATAAAAGGGCCAGGTGCACACTTGACCCTGAATCTTTGAAGCTGGTTCTACTCCGAGGAGTCCCTGAAGACCTTCTAGATACCCTCCATTTGCTAGTTGGAGGAGACATCTACCAACTACCTTATGATGACATAAAGACTGTGTTTAGAAACCATTCTAGGGCAGCCCGGAAAAGAGGTAGGGGGAATCCACTTTTAGCTAGTGCCACCTTCTCCAAACATGAGTTTACAAATTAGATGGAAGACCTTAAAAGTGAGGTGAGATAGACCATTGCCATGCAACTGGATACTTTCTGAATCCAACAAAAGAAAGAGGAAGCTGAGAGGGTTTTGGCCATCTTTTGTCCCAGATGTACAAGGAAGCATCCTAAGAACGAGTGTCCATTGCACTCAGTAGAGGTATGTTTCGTTTGTGAGGAAGACCACCCTACAAACCAGTGCCCAACCTTACCTGGACTTAAAGATGTGTACCAAGGGGCTGAAGGAGCCACTGAACCACTCTACTTCCTCAACAAAAGGAGGCCACATGGATCCACACCTTACTAGCAGCGGATGCAAGGGACATCCCAAATGTATTACAACCCCAACCAATCCACTCACATACCTTCTTGGGGTCCCCCTGCTCATCCTTCCTAGTTCGTGCCCCCTCCTTGGTCATATCCACCTCAATACCATACTCAACCTGCTGCTCATTCGTTTCATTCTCATATTCAGCCACAACCTCAGTGGAATGCACCGCAACAGGGGTGGAGGCCCCAGTACAACTCTCCTCTCGCCATTTTGCCTCCACCACCTACTCAACCACAACCATTACCTCTTGCTCCTCCAAGACAACCGTAGATGCCTGCTCAACCGAGCTCGAATCCCAATAATAGATAGGCCCAGTAGGTATATACTGGAGAGACAACATGCCCTATCTACACTGTGGAGATTCAGGAGATCAACCTTCAATTTGGGAAGGTCCTCCTAGATAGCCAACCTCCTGCTAAGGAGGATGAAGCAGAGGAACAGGAAAGTGAACCCAAAGCCATTCCACCCTTTCCTGAGAGACTAACTGGAAACACCCAACCAAACCCAGAAGAGACTGAACTTTTGGGAGAACTTAAACAACTGTGTGTAAAAATACCACTTCTCTAGGCCATCAAAGATGTACCAATCTACAACAAACTAATCAAAGAAAAGTGTTTCAGGCACCCAGGCAGGTGCAAGAGAGATGCCACAACTATCAATGTCATAGGACAACTGTCCGACCTAATGTTGGGACAAGTAATCTGTCCAAAATATTTTGACCCTGGGAGTCCTGTAGTGGATGTCCACATCAATGGAACCATAATCCCCCACACCCTGATTGGTCTAGGGGCTACCATTAATGTGATGACCAGGGACACTATTCTCAAACTTAACCTTCAAGGTTCCCTGAGAAAGACCTCAACAGTACTGCAGGTAGTAGACCGCTCCATCGTGACCCCCGAAGGGATTGTGGAAGATGTCCTAGTCTCTGTTGATTCTTGGGAGTACCCTGCGGACTTTTTGGTCCTTCAGCCAAAGGCAAAACTCACTGGATACCCCCTCATTTTGGGAAGGCCTTGCTTAGCTACTGCAAATGCTTACATCAGTTGTCGAGTTGGGAGCATGACCATTAAGAATGGGCCAATGTTCGAACAACTAGTCTTATATCCTCCTGCCCAACCTTTGCTTGAACATGACTTACCGCTCTGGTTGAAGGAGGAAGATGAGGATGAAGTCTACTCTGCACCTGTGTGCACCATGGAAGCCACCAGTGGGGGTCCTCAAACTAAGGATGACCATATTGAGAATTTAATCCAAAATCCACCTCTCAGTGTGCTGCCATTAGAAGTGTTGGTAGGAGACACCCAAGCCAGTGCTTTAGTGGATCTCTGTGTGGCTGATCCGACCTCTTCCAGAGTTAAGAATGTGGAATTTAGCCCTGAAAGAACCTTGAAGATGAACTCATCCCTATCTCCCTCTCAAGAGAAGGAGCTGTGTAGCTTATTGAACCGCCATTTGGATGCTTTTTCTTGGAGCTACAAGGAGATGAAGGGAGTCCACCTTTCAGTCTGTACCCATCACATTTACATTAAAGAGGATTGTAAACCAGTCAGGTAGCCTCAGAGGAGAATGAATCCAACCCTTAAGGACATTGTCAAAGAAGAATTGCAAAAGTTATTGGATGCAGGATTCATCTACCCCATCTCTGACAGCGAGTGGGTTTCTCCTCTGGTGCTTGTGCCCAAGAAAAATGGGAAGTGGAGAATCTATGTAGATTATCGAGAACTTAAAAAAGCTATCAAGAAGGACCATTTCCATTTTCCTTTCATAGATCAAGTGTTAGATGGCCTGGCAGGGAAGAATTTCTTTTCCTTCCTAGATGGGTTTAGCGGGTATAATCAGATCCAAATCAGCCCAGAAGACCAAGATAATACCACTTTCACTTGTCCATGGGGTACCTTTGCCTACCAGGTCCTTCCCTTTGGGTTATGCAATGCTCCTGCCACTTTCTCTAGAGCAGTACTAAGCATATTCGCTGAGCTAGGTCATGATTAGGTGGAAATCTATATGGATGACTTTACTCCTTATGGGTCCAACTTCCAAGAAGCATTGACTAACCTGGGAAAAGTTTTAACCAAGTGTATTGAGATGAACATGTCCCTCAGTCCTGAGAAATGTGAATTCCTGATGACTGAAGGGACCGTGCTAGGTCATACAATTTTTGAGCAAGGCTTACAGGTGGATCCCAACAAGATTGCTATTATCGAAAGGGTTCCACCTCCCCAAAAGGTAAGGGATGTTCGGATTTTTTTAGGATTAGCGGGATATTATAGAAGGTTCATTAAAGATTTCAGTAAGCTAGCCTATCCATTGTTTGGTCTTTTGGGGAAAGATAATGAGTTTATATGGACTGACAGCTGTCAAGAAGCTCTAGATGTGTTGAAGGATAAGCTAGTAACCGCCCCAATCTTGAGAGGTCCAAACTGGGCCCTACCTTTCCACATTCACACAGATGCCTCGAATAAAGCTATAGTAGTAGCCTTAGGACAAATTGAAGAGAAGCTACCGTATGCCATATATTTTGTCAGTAAAAACCTATCCAAGGTAGAATTAAACTATACTGTAACCGAGAAAGAGCTCCTAGCTGTAGTCCATTCCCTTAATAAGTTCAGACACTACATCATTGGTTATCAAACATTCGTACACACTGATCATGATGTAATTAGGTATTTGATGAATAAACCTAATGTAAATGCTTGTATCATTAGATGGTTACTTTTATTGCAGCAATTTGATTTGACCATTGTTGACAAGCCAGGTAAGGAAAATGTTGTTGCTGATTTTTTGTCTAGACTAGATTTTCCTGCAGGAGAAGAAGGGGTGGTGGGTGATCAACTGCCAGATGAACACATGTTTGCTATTTTAGTACTCTCGCCATGGTTTACTGATATAGCAAATTACTTGGTTTCAACACAATTCCTGCCACACCTATCCTCAAAAGAGAAGAGCAAGATCGTGAGGAAAAGTGCCCTATTCACATGGATTGGGGGCAACTTGTTCAAACTTGGCCCAGATTAGCTTTTAAGGCATTGTGTCAGGGAGGAGGAATTTTTTGACATCCTCCTGACCTATCATGATGGACCCTGTGGAGGCCAATTTGCAGCAAAAAGAATCGCTTTCAAAATTCTACAGGTAGGCTACTATTGGCCCACTCTTCATCAAGATGTCAGAAGATATATCAACCAATGTGACCGATGTCAAAGGATGGGGAAACCAACTCCAAGGGATGAAATGCCCCTCCAACCTCAGGTGACTTTCGAGCCATTTGAGAAGTGGGGCATGGACTTTGTGGGTCCTATCAACCCTCCTTCAAGACAAAAGTCTTACATCATTGTGTGCATGGACTACCTGAAAAAGTGGGCAGAAACAAAGGCAATCAAGGCAGCAATAGAAGAAAAAGTGGCTGAGTTTTTAAGGGAAAATATCTTCTATAAGTTTGGCTACCTAAGGGAATTAGTCACTATTAAGGAAGCCAATTTACCTCTAACCTGATTGAAGACCTGCTTGCTCATCACAAGATTAAGCACAAAACTTCCACCCCTTATCATCTGCAAGCAAATGGGCAGGTGGAAGTCACTAATAGGGCTTTGGAAGAGATCTTGACTAAAGTGGTGAGCAGCAACAGAAAGGATTGGGCAGATTTCTTGGTTGAGGCCACCTGGGCCTACAACACTACTTGGAAAACTACAACAGGTTTCACACCTTATGAGCTGGTCTACAGGAAGAAGGCTTTGCTATCCATAGAATTTGAATACAACACATTGAGGTTGGCAACTCAGCTAGACCTAGATCTCCGCCATGCACAACAAGAAAGACTGCTTCAACTGAATGGACTAGATGAACAAAGAATGCAGGCCCTCCTCCACTCAGGGGTGGTCCAACTCCAAAGAAAAATATGGCATGACCAGTACCTTAAAGAGAAGCAATTTCAGCCAGGAGATTGGCCACTGTTATATGATTCAAGATACAAGGATTTCAAAGGAAAGATGAGGACAAGATGGCTGGGACCATATACAGTGGAGAAATGTAATGACAATGGCTCATCAGGACCATTGATGAAGAAGCCATCCCCATGCTCGTCAATGGGCATCGATTAAATATCTACAGGAAGTCCCTTTCTAAGTAGGAGTTCATTGAAACTCTGGATAAATCAGAGCTGGTAGTGGAGCAGGCCCTTGTCTCCACCCCATCCACACTGTCTCCTCATCCACGCGTCACTCTACCATGCTTCCCACCTATAAAAAAACTACAAATTAGCCATTGGAATTTCAAATTTGTTTGTTGCCAACAATTTCCCCCTATCCCTACTCCTGTGCTCGAACATGTTTAGCCATCAGTTAAGTGCATAGCACCTCCAGTGCCTTCATGCCCAATTTCTTCTAGTCACTAGGTAATTTGGAATCCCCATCGCTCATGTTGTGGAGGTAAATCCTCTCTGCGGACAGAGACGATCCCTACTAGCCCAGACCGGGTCTAGCAACAACCAAACAATGCTACCACGCAAGTTCCTAATTGCAAATAAAAAGTAGATGATGAGAACCTACTTGGATTCCAACGCTAGTATTCGTAGAAGAGACGTCGCCCTCGTTCCTTTGCCTTGGTCGGTCACGATCCCCACGATCTCCGTGATTGGACACCTACACGTGCAAAGAACAACACAAATACAAGCATAAAATCCAATAGATGCAACTATATACCAGCCAGAAAAGATATAACTCAACATCAATCATAAGACAATGAGAGTGGAACCATAATGATAGTCATCTATTATTGATAAATAACAAAGAATAATACAACCATAGTTCTGACGTCAAATCCTCCTTTGGCTGGGTGATCAGCTACACAAGTCTTGCAAAGCTTGTTGGGATGGGAAACAAGCCTCTCTCTCTTTGGTGACAAGAATCTCCTCACTTAGATTTGGCTTTATGGGTGCAAAGAAGGCTCTTGCAGCTTCAAAACTCTTGAACTCCTGGTATTCTCTATCACTATGCTGGGACTAGAACTATTGTAACTATGACTATGACTAGCTTGCTCAAGGCATAGAGGCAAGATTTTATAGATAGAGAAGAAAGAGATAGGATCAACCACATTATTCATGGGATTGGCTTTATCACTTGGAAACTTCCATGAAAGGTGGCAAACAACTTTCCCTTCTATGGAGATTCGAAGCCAAACCATCCTAGCTCAACATAGATTCAGTTGGTGAATGGGTTGAAGAGAACCTTCGAGAGTTTGGTGGTTAAAAACTTTACTCAATTCGGTTGGCGCGAGTGTGACTCTGAGACAGAGCGCCAATAGCGTGCCCTTTTTAGAGGATTTCCCTCATTGGCGTGGGCAGTGAACTGTGGACCCGCGCTAATGCAAAAAGAGCGGTTTTCATGGGTATTTTGCAGGAGATGTCTTCAGGGCAAATGAAGTTCATACTTAGAGGAATATGATGCAAGTGGTTTCAGGTCATGTCACTTCTCACAGGTCCCGGAATGAGTCTTCCAGTGTGCGGGTGAGGGGTAAAAGGGACGGTGACAAACAGTGACAAATTGCTGTGTAACAGCTCAATCTTTTCCCTTGTGATTAAAATGAAGAAATCGACACCTAAAACCCCCAAATCTCGGGAAATGAAACCCTCTGGTCACACTGAGCCTTTTATGGACACGAAGGCTGAAATTCGCAACCCATTTTTCTCCTATCACCTGTCATACCTCTATTTTGACTTGTATGATCGATATTTGAAACGTGAAGACCCATTCTAGGTCATAGAGTTAGGGCTATATCACCAGGTCGCTCCCACAGTTTTACCATTTCCCTGAATTTTTCTCGTGGCTCACAACTTGCTATATTAAGGAAAGGAATTGCTTTGTATCCTCAACTAGAGAGAAAATTCTGGAACTCACGCCAGAATTAATCCAAAATTCTCTTTTGTACCCAAAATATTCCAACCCTAAGAGAGTAACTGAAGCTACTATTTTCTATGCTTATAATGGGCTCTCAGCCAAAGAAAAAGAAGATTTCCTCTAACTAATTCTAGCACATGGCAAAAAATCCCTCCCCATTGCTGATAGATTCCTTGTTTCCATGTTTTCAGAAGCAATACAACCCATTTTAATTGTTATTGCCTTGCTTTTTGGAGAAGAAGAAATTGCTAATGTTACCAAATGTTGGCATGAGGGATCATGACCCAGGTTTAGAGTTCGCTGCGCCAACCAACAAAACCATAACTTTTGGCCCTTTCGGAAACAACCCGCGTAGCATAGGCTGCAGTCTCACCCGAAGCATTATTGGGGGATGACAGAACCAGGTTTCTGCATCCAGAGGTCTCTATGATGGGTTTCTGTTACTTCTAGGGCTTTTTCCTGACCTTCGCGAATCCTAACTCTTAAAATGGAGAAATCAGAGTAAATTATAGAAAACATAATCTAACCCTTCACGAGACACTTTAAATATTCATAACTTCATGTAAACTATCATATCTACCACTTTTCACACACCAATTAGGTGTTTCTTCAGATAAATGCAAACAACAAAGAGAATACACATAAATTGCATAAGTAAATAAAAAGGCACATATACACAATTATTGCTCCAAAACAGTCCTTATTAGATATAATATTTTTGTTACAGGCTTCTCTTCCCTACACACATAGCTGCAGGGGCCCGAACACTCAACTTGTGGACTTACCAAGGTCTCCGCGCACACAACTGCAAGAGCCTTCCCCTTTGCCTAAGTATAGAAAACAAACTTCTCTGCCTCAAAATACTTGCCCATACAATGATCTTTAATTATATTCCTTTTTCCTATGACTCCCAATGACTCCTTTATATATCTTCTTTCTTTACAATACCATGGTTCGCGAACCATGGTCAGGTTAAAAAACACCCTATCTTCTAACAAACTAAGGGACTAAAGTCCCTTTGACTCCTACGACCTTCACGCTCCACTCCTGCAAATGCATAGACTTTACATAATTAACAAAATTTATTACAACTTTTACCCTAGGGGACCCTATCGTAACAGGCCCCCAGCACAATTTTGTGACTCGCCCTCAAGTCACTCTACTGGTGGTGCCTTGATCTTTGCCTGCAGTTCACTGAACTCAATCTTGAGCACTTGCAGGTCTGTTGTTCCCTGTGTAGCATCTTGATGCACTTCGACCAGTTTTTCAGTGGTTGGTCCTTCAACTGCAAGGCCCATGGTCCTTTGTGTCTGTTGTATCCCTTTGAGCTTGCTCTACACTGACAGAGTCAACTGACTGGCCTCATCTATCCATGGCTACGTCTTTGAAGAGATGATATCTTCCTTGCGACGCAGCTCATCAATTTCATTCTGAATGAGATTTCCTTCCTTTAATCTAGCGAACCTTTGCATCGGGGCTAAGGTCCACACTATTGACCTGATTTTGTCAAACTGTCTCTGCTTTTCCCTAATGTCTACTCCAATCTTTTGCAGTGTTGGATCCTCCTGTAGCGAGGTCCATAATTCCATGGCTTGCTCAAATAGCCTAGTGCAACCCTTGACTGCATCTTCCAAGGTGGCAATTACTTCTTTAATAACAGTTATGCGCTGCTCTCTGACTTCTGGAGGAGTAGTGGGCTGCAGCTTTAATTTTAACTCTGAGATTTTCAGCTGCAACTCAAACCTGACTTAGCTGATTTCGTCCTTAGACTCTTTGACTGCAGGAACCAACTTCTAAATTTCTCTGTGGAGGCCGCTTCTACTAGGATCTTGAACTCTGGAATCTCATTGCAAGCTTGTGCAATAGCTGCTTCTAGCTGCTAGCTTTGTGCTGTAACCTCCTCCTTTTCCTTGAGGACATGTGCCTTTTCCTCAAATATCTGTTGGTTATTGGTTTTGACATCATTGATTACTAGCATCACGCGTTGATCCCGAATCCTGATTTCGTCAGACACTCCTTCGTGCAGCTCATATAGAGTCTGAATGGGAAGTGTGGCCAGATTCAAACTTGGGTTCTTCATATGTAGTAGACGTGCCTACTCTTCGGTTGAGTCGCGGCGTAGGGACCCTTCTAGTAGTTGAACGGTGAAAAGATCCATGGTGATTTTTGCGTCCAATACTAACCTGCTTGCTTGATTCATGCTCCTTTGATTCATGCTCACCTATCCCACACTCGCTTGAATGAAACCTGTTTGGACATGCAAGTCCCGCAGGCCTTGTTGTACCTTACTAAGTGATTATTGGTACTGCGCTTCAAAGTGGCTCATGAGATCCGTCGTCCCATCGTGGACCATATCCCCAATTTCATCCAAGTCCTCCTCTATGAGGACCAAAGGCATTACACCCACTGATTTATTAGACTTTTGCTTCTTGCACGGCCCTGTGGAAGTCCTCTTTTTTCACCTCTTGACAATGAAGGGGGAACCCAACTCTGCCCCCCTTTCTACTTCCACCTCTATTTGTTCCTCCCCATGTGTTCACTCAGTGTCTGACTCGTCAAGGTCAATTGTGGCCTGCGATGTAGTCTTTTCCTGTGCTAATTCTTTTTCCTTGGTTGCCGCTTTTTTCTCCCTCGTAAAAACTTCTTTCCCCCTCGCAGTAGCTTCTTTCCTGTGCACAACCTTTTCTTGAGTGACAAATTTATGTGCCTCCTTCTTTTTTGCTATTGTGGTCTACATTGCTGAACCCTTAGCAGACGTATTGGTACCTGCGTAGACATGAGAAGGGATGAGCCAGTCACTTGGCCACTTGTTGATAACCCCTACTATATCTTCCTCGGCAACCAAGTAAGGCAACTTGTGCCATATGCCCCAGGCATCCTTCTTTGCGCGAATATGTAGATTATGGAAATTTTCCTTAAAATTAGTGACATTTGCATATTGTGCATGCAAAGTGGGTGATAACCTTGGCCGTTGGCTGATCACCATTGAGAGTTTTGTCTTGAACAACACCTAGAATATTTTGGTCTCCATTACGTGCGCAGGGTCTTTAGTATCCCATAGTGAAGAAAACTTTGCTACCTCCAGTAAGTCTGATTCCTATTGAGGGAATTGGCTCTCTTCAGGCATCCTCCACGCCACTAAAGCGATCAACAACAACAACCAGGCATAGTGAAATACCTTTCCCTCATCTTGGGCCTCCCTGTAATCCTCTAGAAACTCTTTACATAGATATTGAGCCCAGTTATATTGGAATCCTTTCGCGTACTGCGTAGACAAAGAGACAACTGGTGTTGGTACTTCATCCGTGGGGCACTTTCTCATGATCTTACCAGCTAAGATAAGCATAGAAAATTGCACCATGCCATCTGATATGGACTGAATGGAATACCCGCGTGACTTCTTAACCAAACCAAATTCACTCTTCATTCGGTCCGCTAACTTCTTTTTCGGCGACTTTCCTACAAAAGCCTCCGCAGGGTCCACTCCTTGGGATGGTAGTAGCGTTATGTGGTGGATCAACATGTCTATGATAGGGATGGGTTCTCCTAGCCAGAGACACCCATCATGTACTAGCATCAACATTTGGCACACACAAATGGTGTTAATATTGGTGTGATTGAAGTGCAACACCCATAACATGTTTAGGAGCCCCGCGTCCCAAACTCCAGCCACCAAAATCATTGGCTCTAGGCGCATGACATATGACTCTTCATAGTAGACATTCCAACTGTGGAAACTTCTCATGGTCCTCTAGGTCCCAATCCTCCATTTTCAAATTTGGTATCTGAGCTAGCAACGGTCCCTCAAACATAAAAGCATAGAGATGATGAACTTCGGAGAATCTGGATCTTTCGACACCTCTGTCATGGATTTTCTAGGTGGTATGTACTTCGACAGCCGAGTTATTGGCTCAACCTCCTCTGCATCAATATCCTCTATGCCCTCACGCAATTCTTCCTCATCTAGTGGCTCCGTTTGATGTTTGGACTTATCCATGTTTCCCTTATGGTTGATTTTTGTCAGAGTTTTCCACAGTGATTACTGCACTGGCGCTTGCTCAGATTTTTTATGCTTTGTAGAAGTAGATGGATTAGGCCTTGGCGACCTAGGCGCAGTAATAGTAAATCTTATATGTATAGGTTGGGCCGCCGATGTTGGGCATGGAATTAGCCCCAAGGCATGTTTTGGAGCTTAAAGCCCAAGTTTTGACCAAATCTTGTTGCAAAGCTCCATGAATTGCAAGCGTCGAGCGTGAAAACTATGATAGAGTCATAGGCTTGTTCGCCCTAGTTTTGTAATGTAATGTCGGCTGTATAGACCTACCCATGGTCCGCGGACCATGGGATTGTATAAATAGAGCGAGGCTCTAAGTTGTAAGAAAAGGAGAGGATGGATAGGAAAAAGTAGTCGAAGATCTAAGAGTGAAGTCTAGTTTCGGGTCGTAGAGTAGTAGAAGGCTCTGCAACTGAGTGCGCAGAGGCCTAGTAGTCCAGAGCTGAGTGCGTGGACCCCTGTAGCTAAGTGTGCAGGGCGGAGTCAAGTCTGTAACCAAGGAAGGAATTAATAAAGAGAAGTTTGATTATAATTCTATGTATCTGTTCTTAGGTTAATACTTGATTGATATATCTTGCAATTATACTGTTTATTTACTATGCGCATCTGTATGAATAGTTTATGATGTTAAATATAACTTAAAGCACTCAACTAACTAACATTGGAAACTACAAGTAAGATCTTGGGTAATAACACAGAGTGCAATGTTCAACCCTTGAACAAGGGCTGCGCGAAGGCAGTATATCTGGCTGTGAGGTATGGGAAAGTGCACGAGGCAACCTATGCGCAGGGTCAAACCGCGGACTAGTTGAACTCATTAGACATCTCTAGGGTGCAGAAACCTGGTTCCAGAACCCTCCCATACTACTTTGGGTGAGACCTCAGTCCAAGCTCCACGGGCTGTTGCTAAAAGGGCCAGTAGTACCGAGATTTGTTTGGCTAATTAACATCGAACCTGGGTCAGGCCCCAACAAGCCAAGAAATGGTTCTATTGTTGAGCCCGAGATCTGCATAGAGATGTCTGATGTCGTATGACTGGAATTAGACAAAGAAAGGAATTGAAGATTGGTTGGACAGAAAGATTCATGAGTTCGCAATGTAGGAAAACAGGAATCCGCAACTATCAAAAGAAGAGTGGTTAGATTGCTACGTGTATACAGAGATCCACGAAATTTTCTTTGCATCCTTCCCAACTGAGTTGTACGAGTGGATCGCGAAGCTAGTAGACAGTCAAGGAAGGTGTAAACTTGACAAACCTATTGTGTGGACTCCAAAATTGGTGCGCAGACTAGAAGCATCGGAAGATAAGATTGCGCACGCTGTGGATCACTGGCTTGATTGAATTATAGGAGGATTTATCACCGAGTTCGCAGAAGATACTTCAGTCAGCTATAGCGAGGCAGAATGATGCTTCCTCAAATGACCACGAGGTAAGTACGTTAAATCTTTGAACACTTGGATTAAAATGCTACTGTGTGAAAAATGGGTTATGCGAATAAATTAATGTTTGGGGCTACACAGAGTGGGAGGATCTATAGAAACGAAGGTAGTGCAGAACTAGAAACCAGTCCCTTATTTTCACCTCCACAAGAGAGTGAGGAAGAGCTCACGAAGGTCTCACCAAGAAGTGTGATCATCTTGATAAAGCAGCAAATTCCGTGCATACCACTCCCACCTACACCACCACCAGTTTCACCATCTTCACCCCCGTCTTCGCCCACACCACCTCCGCCACCACCATAGTTCAATATGGCAAGTGCGATAAAGTTTCCAGTGTTCAAGGGAGTAGGAAATGAAGACCCAGACCAGTTTTGGTTCGTGGTAAAGATTGTATGGGAAGCGCAGGGAGTCACAGATGACAATATAAAGAAAGCAATGCTAGTAAGCGCCCTGCAGGATCGCGCACTGACGTGGTACATTAAGCATTCCAATGAAAATCTGAACGTAGGGATTGTGGATATCCAAGCTATGCTGGACAAAGAATCTAGCAGGCCAAAATCAGAGACATAGTTGATCATTTGATTTAAGGAAATCATGATGCTTCCAGGCAAGACCCCTTAGGAGATAGATTAGAGATTGAAGGGTAAAATCCGTGAAGCTAATATGACCTTGACGGACGCACAACACCACACATGGTTTGTAGCATCACTAACGCCGCATCTAAGAAACACATTGTCACAATATAAGCTAACCACTCATGTCGAGGCCTTGAAGATGGTGATGAGACTGCATGAGACCCTGATACAAGATCATAACCTGGGAGTTTAATAGATCCACGCGCAGTTGCAGAACTTGTGACTTGAGATGCAAAGTTTGAAACAAGATAGAACAACTCACCGAGAAGCACACGAGGAGGTATGGTGCCTAAAATGCAAAGACCAAGGACATGACAAGGACCATTATCTAGTGTTCATGAATTACCTGGCAGGAGGAGGACCAATGCCATTGAGACCAGAGGCACAAGCAGGACCGAGCACGATGTCTGCATTATGGTGCACGATTTGTCAGATAAGAGGGAAGCATGCTATAGATAACTTCCATCTATTATAGAAGTATACGTAGACATCCCAATAGTTATTCTATAATTTCTACAGATCAGTAGGCCACGATGAGCGCACCTGTAGAAGTTATGAACTGATGATGGATCGGACTCTGACCTATAGAGTTCTGACCGAAACACAGGCCCTTGATCAGAATGCAGGGATTACGTGCACTGGATTTCAGGGGCACGGATGAGGTCAAAGTGGAATGGGACTAGGAAGAGGTCGTGGACAGCTGATATGTTACAATTATGGAGGGCTAGGGCATTATGCCCACGATTGTACAAATCCAATGAGACTATCATGCTTGTATTGTATGCAGTTTGATCACGAGACAGAGGACTGTCCCACACTAATAGCGAGGTTGTGCAATAAGGGGGCACTCCAACCTCCCCTAACTCAAAACCTGCAAATGATGAGGTCTGAGCTGCGCGAGGAAGACCTAAATGTAAATATCGTGCTCCGAAGTGGTATCACGATAGGCGATGACAAAGGTAAGCAACCTGAAGAGAGTGCCGGGGTTTTCAAGGCTCCAACAAAGGAATCAGAATTTGATTTATAGCACGCTAAGGAGACGTTCATGGAAGCTAAGAAAATCTTCGCGGATACCTCCACTTCAGGTAGTAAAGACAAACTGGAACCGGAAATGGACCCATCAATGCTCACTACCTTTTTGAAGATGTGCATGAAGCTACTGCTCGACAACAAGGCTATGAAGGGACTGTAAGAACTCATCACTAGATGTGTTGGTATTGTTCCAGGAGAATCGCACGTAGTCCGGAAGCTCGAAAAACACACGATGTGAACAAGACAAGGGATGAGATTGACTGCGCAGATCGGGGAATATGAAATGGATCAAGTGATTCTAGATCTAGGGTCGGACGTGAACGTCCTGCCAAAGTAGACATGGAAGCATATGGGTAGGCCTGCACTACAATGGTCACCTATCCAACTGTGAATTGCAAACCAGCAAAAGATCCTACCTATGGGGAGATTGCAGGGGGATCATAGTAGATATTGAGGGAGTGAGCGCGCTTGCAGATTTCGAAGTGATAGAGATTTTTGATGAAAGAAATCCGTATCTCGTGCTATTGGGTATAGATTGGGCCACTGACATGAATGGAGTGATAAATCTAAAGAAGTGCAAAATGATTTTTTAGAAGAAGTCACTACACGTAGTGGTACCGTTAGATCCTGCAGAAGGATTGTGCTACACAGAGCCAGTGCGCGACTGCGAAAACAATGACGATTTAGACTGTATATACAAGATAATCATGCAGGAGCAGGACTGGGTAAATCCAACCGTGGATGGCAGAATCTCGTGGGAGCGTGAAAGCTCCTGCACCTCAGATTTGGATGAAGAAATAGAACGATGGCAGAACCGGTTACACGAGGTAACCACGCTCCACTGTAACATGATGACAAGGTCATTGCGTTGCGTGACCACAAAAGTTAGAGATCTTCCTACGTATGATGGGTTGAGTGAGGTGGATGATTTCCTGAACAAATTTGAAATAGAAGTACCAGAGCAACAACGTTTTGACACTCTGAAATGGGCATTGTGCACTACGCTCACAAGATGGTGGGGTACACGTCAAAGAAGTTTTGAGGACTGGCACGAATGTAGAAGGATGATGCTCATGCGGTTTGAAAAGCCTCAGATGTGAATGAAAGATGGATATGATGGACGAAATAGCCTGTGCACCCACATCTCCAGATGGGTACAAGCGTATGGTGTGCAACCTACACGAACACCCATTGTCCTCACGATAGGAAACACGACCAACAAGTAGGAGTGGGCAAGACAATGGCGTGAACAAAGACCAGGAAGTATGATAAGACCAAGCACGTCGAAGATTATTCGCGTGGAAGCCTTTGACAAAGTATGCGAAGTACTGAACATGGTCCACCATGTGAAATGCACTAACTAGGACCTGCACGTACCAGTGGTTCTATGGGCTTATAGGACCATGTGCAAAACCCTGACCATGTGGGCATTTTTGAAGTTGAAGTATGAAGTGGATGTTGTAATCCCTATGGAGCATGCAAAGCCTAGACCATGCATAGTAGCACCTGTAGATACTATGGTTCACGAAGCCCGGAAAGGAGGGATCACACAGCCGCAAGGAACAGAACGCATGGGACTTGAGGAAGAAATCCAACAGGGAAACCTTAGACTCCACAAACTTGAAGAAGAAAGGGTATAGTTAAGGAAGAAAAGTGCTTTGATGGATGCGGAAGTCAAGAAGATGGAGGATGAAATAAAGAAAGATTTTCTTGGCAAAAATTCTAGCATGGTAAGGTAAGAGGTGTGCAATCACAATGATGGGTGTAAGACCTATTACTGTGAATTGATCAGTCTGATGCCTTGGATTGGACTACATATTGCTAAGCTTAGTGACCAGGGTAGCGCGTTGTAGATGGCAAAGTGTGCGACGTTGGCCGTAATAATAAAAGGTGGGGACTCTCCAGGAACCATGACAGAGGACCAGATGGAACTCTATATAGGTGGTGCGGCCACCTGACTAGCCGAGGGGAAGACAGTCTTAGCACTCCAAGCAATTGGAAGGGAGCGTGGGACTATAAACTATTCTGCCCGAGAGCTGCGCGATTTTGAAAATGCACGCAGAAGAAAAGAGTCATAAGGTCCGTGCCCATGCCCATGGGGCTGTGCTGCCACGCAGGTGGGCCAGAAAGTGATCGTTGAAGTCACTATTCATGATGGGATGCTCGACTTAAGCCTAATGGAGTGGGTGGTAGGAATTTAAGACGTGATTTATGGGCAATGTTTGGGAAAACCTACTGCCAAGAAAGCATTTATGAGTTGGAATTGGGAGGAATGGTCGAATTTGAATTAAAAAAGCACTACAAAACACAAAGGCCTACCCAACAAACAACACTTGGTTATTTTTGAATTGAGCGATTGAGTAGAGCCCTGAGTATTGTGAGCTGAGCGTTGATTAAGCCCCTAAATTCGCAAGTGATAGATTGCTGCACAGCTACAATGACAGCAACTAAGGATGGTATGAGGATAGAAGAGGTGACAATCAGTGAGGCTGCGGAGGCCCTAACTGTGGAGGATGTTCCAGAAGGTACCGGGATTGTGGTAGAGATCCTGAAATCACCGCGTACGCCAAGACCCAAGAAGGATAAAAAAGAAATGGCTCATGTACGTGTGTCTCTACGAAACCCGCTGCGCAACAAACTATTGATGGAGGAGAAAGGGAAAGATGTCACTATAGAAATAGACGAAGAAGGAGAAGATTTGCAGGCCCTTATCATCACAGAGGAAGGAGACAAAGGCATGGAGGTGGATATTCAACCTATGTGCTCTCTGACAAAGCTGCCCGCTTATGTCACCTTGCGAAAAGGGAGGGCCAGAGTGCCCAAGGACCTGGACGAGACCAAGAGTTCAATTACATATATAATGAATGACGGAATTACCTATCTAATTCATTAGTCGATCATGAACCCCTCCTTCACTGGTCCTACCTGACCGTCTCGGGGTGAGGACCTAACTTCGCTATCTCTTTGAGGGGAACAAATATAGGGATAACCTTTTCTGCTGACGTGAGATGCCACGTGTCACTTGCTTACGTGGCAAGTGATATGGTGTCTACCCGGATAAACCCTGCTCCTCCTAGATGGAATTATGTTTGAGGGCATGCACCTGGGCTGCATGCCAACCATGAAATTTGAAGATTGGGACATCGCTGACCGCGAGAAGTTCCCTCACCTTGAGACTAGAAACCTCATGAAGTAGAACACCGAGGGAGTAGTGACCACATTAGAGCCGTGGAAATGGTTGCGTGGTGTGGAAAAGTCTGGGATGCTAAACCTACTATGGGTGTCGCATTTCCACTGCGCCCTAATTACCATTTTCATTATCAGGTAGCTGCTCTGCCTGGTGCATGATGGGTATTTATGACTGGAGGAGCCCATCCCCATCATGGTAGACCTGATTCATTGCATTTCCCGACTTCCACACAAAGGAAAGGACCCCACGACCATATCGAAAGGCAAGGGTAGTGATTTGGCCCTCGCGGAGGCCATGAAGATGAAGTACAAGCTGGAAAAGAAGAATAGGGGCTACGCCATTTCCAACGTCAAGGACAAAGCAGTACATGTAGAAACCCAAATCCTCATAGGAAAAGTTGTGCACATGTATCGTGCCAACGAAGTACTTGCGCCGATGGTCGCACTGGCCAAGTAGTGCACGGAGGGGGTCCAGTTTAACTAGTCTGAATTCCTCTGCACGAAATTCTTAGAGAATTGTCGCGAAGCCCAGGAGCAGGGTAAAACCTTCCACTATGCATGGCTGTTGCTGTCCATAGTGCTCGTAGCAGGAGAATTGTCGGAGGACAGTTAATTCCCCATAATTGATAGAGAATTACCAGAGGCTGAAGTACGCTTTGCTTAGGGCCACGAAGGATGCTACAAGAGTACGTGACAACAAGATCTTTTGGGTGCTCATGGAGATGAAAATCTGAATGTGGATCAACCGTAAGCCGCGATTGTCACCCACAACCTACAACAGTTTGCAGGGTTTCGCAGAAATTAAGGTAGACATGCATAACATATATATCAAGGCTTGGAAGGACCCGATGAAATAGTGGACAAAGTTACCCTTTTTAGCCACTAACGATGCCATTTTCAATGTCTTGGAGGCATCACTCCCGGAGTGGCGCACCCCAGACCTCGCAGAGATCGAAGGATCGGTGGCACAGAGAAGGAAAGATGAGGCCAATCTATGTATTGCACAATTGGCCGAGAAAAGGCGAAAGGAAACAGCAGCAGCTGAAGTGCGCGTAGCACGGGAAGCGGCACAAAAGGCCGTTGAGCAGGAAAAGGCCATAGCAGCAGCAAAAACACAGGAAGCAGCTGCGAAGACGGATGAGGGCCAAACAATGCCTTCGCAAGGGTAGGTAGCCGAGGAAGCAAAAACAAAGGAAGGAGGCTCAAACCCACAAACCGTGTCCACACATTTGAAGCGCCAACACCCGGCAGAACTAGTAGGATCGAGGAAGAATATTAAGGTGTCGAAATTGTCCATTGACCTGATCACCCTAACCGAGGGTGATTTGCATGACATTGGCGAGATGGTGCGTGATGTCACAAATGAGGCTCTCCAAGATTTCATGCAGGAGAACCAGATTGTGTTGGGGGCCCTCAGAGCATAGTTGCAGGAATTACAAGTGTACCCCCCTCAGGTTGGTACCCTCATCTAATGTCACTAGAGCCCCTTCCTCCTGTGAGGTCGACAGGTTTTTGGTTAGCATGATGAAAGGTCTCAGTGTTAATCTAGCTGCCCTTCTGTGTGAGACATTATATCTCTTACAAGATGGGATAACGGCATAACTACACACTAGGGAGAGCTGCGCGCTCCAAGTCATCAACGAGCAGAAGATAAATATGGAGCAACTTAGCTTGTAGCGTGACAAATTGGTGTCGCAAAATCAATAGCTGGTGTAGGTGATAGGCGACGCATGCCATCCCAGTAGATATACTAGTGGAGGTGCGGATCCACAGGCTAGTAGTAGGAGTCTGTGAGGCCAAGGAAGAAACAACCAAGGTTTAGCTGGAGCTGAATCTTCAGATCGCCGAGCTGCGGTTAAAGGCACAGCCATCCACTCCCCCGGAAGTCAGAGAAAAATGCGCTAGTGCTATCACAGCAGGATTAGAGGAGATTGCAGGTGTAGTGCGAGACTACACCAGCTTGTTGGAAGAATTACTTGAGTTCCTCACAACTCTGCAAGAGGACCCCCATATCCAACGCTTAGAGACAGAGGTGTGAGAAATCCAATAACAATATGACAGTGTCCGGGGTACTGCACAGACGGTGGTCCTCACTCAGAGGCTTACAAGGATGTAGTAGGCTAAGGCGCTGAAAGAATAGGTGGATGTGGCATGGTATAAGGAAGCAGTCCTAAAAGCACTTGTCTAGCTTTGGATCGACGAGGCATTCACCATCACGGCAGCTATCGAAGGCAAGCTTACCCGCATGTAGGGGATGTACACATTAAGGCAGAGAAGCACTCTTGACTCAGATGTCTCGGAAGAGTGTATGCAGCAGGTCCAGGAAACAATAGCTCAGTGCGCTTCTGACCTCCATGCAGTTTAAGAATAGCTTGAGGGAGTCCATGCAAAGATCGCCGCGATGATAGAGTGACTCGAGGGCGAGTCACGATGTTTGTGTTGGGGTCTTGCTAGCCATGGAATCCCCCCCAAGGCATGTTTTGGGGCTTAAATCCCAAGTTTTGACCAAATATTGTTGTAAATCTCTGCGAATTGTAAGCGTAGAGTGCGAAAAGTATGATAGAGTCATAGGCTTGTCTGCCCTAGTTTTGTAATGTAATGTCAGTTGTATAGACCTACCCATGGTCCTTGAACCATGGGATTGTATAAATAAAGTGAGGCTCTAAGTTTTAAGAAAAGGAGAGGATGGATAGAAAAAAGTAGTCGAAGATCTAAGAGTGAAGTCTAGTTTTGGGTCGTCGAGTAGTAGAAGGATCTGCAGCTAAGTGCGCAGAGGCCTAGTAGTCCGCATCTGAGTGCGCAGACCCCTGTAGCTAAGTGCACAGGGCGGAGTCAAGTCTGTAACAAAGGAAGGAATTAATAAAGAGAAGTTTGATTATAATTTTGTGTATCTGTTCTTGGGTTAATACTTGATTGATATATCTTGCAATTATACTATTTATTTATTGCGCGCATCTATATGAATAGTTTATGCTGTTAAATATAACTTAAAACACTCAGCTCACTACATTGGAAACTATAAGTAAGATCTTGGGTAATAACACAGAGCGCGATGTTCAGCCCCTAAGAAAGGGTTGCGTGAAGGCAGTATATCTCGCTGCGAAGCACGGGAAAGTGCGTGAGGCAACCTGCGTGTAGGGTCAAACCGCGGACCAGTTGAACTCATCAAATATCTCTAGGGTGCAGAAACCTGGTTCCAGCACCCTCCCATACTACTTCAGGTGAGACCTTAGTCCGCGCTCCATGGACTGTTGCCAAAAGGGCCAGTAGTACGGGGATTTGTTTGGCTAATTAACTCAGAACCTGGGTCAGGCCCCAACAAGCCAACAATCATTGTCTCGGGTGGGGCTGGCTCTATCTCAGGGCAAGTTGTAGTCATTCTCTTAAGGAATTTCTAGCGATAGAAATTAGCCAATTTTGCAAATTCCAGTTGTGAAAGACGTTCCTCCAATCCAGCTCAGACATATAGTACTTTACTTGGCACAAAGAAAGGTGAAAAATCTTAAGGAAAACTCTCAAGAACCAAAGTTTTCGAATTCAGAGTGGTATGCCATATTTATAGACCAATTTGAATTCAAATCCAACTATTCCCTCCAATTCCTAGTCATTAATGCACATTTGGCAGCAGATTTCCAAAGATATGCTCCATAAATGCTTTTTCCCCGCTCCTTCCAATGGAAAAATCGCCATCAAATCAGCTACAGTGCATCCAACGGTCATTTTTCAGCCATGCTGCGTGGGACCCATCCATCTAGTGTAGCTCCTTTGATGCGGCTCCTGTCAGCACCATCCTTCGACTTGTCACGCAACCCCTTCACTTTTCCTTTCTAACTTTCAGGTAGTGTAGTTTAAAGTCTCGTACTTCCTTGCAGCTGCCTGGAGTACTAAGACTATCCCACAATCATATAGTCATTGCGTAGGGGTGAGATCACCCCTATATAGCTTCAATCGACTCCTATTGACTTTTCTCACAAATAATTCTCCATTCAGTTTCACGAGTTGAACTGCGCCTCCATCTATAATTTCCTTCACAAGCTTGTTGACCAAGTATTTCAAAGGAGAATGATCGGTATACATCTTGAAGTGCCATATAGTTCCTGAATTTCTGTAGTGCATACACCATTGCCAAACCTTCACACTCTGTGGTTTAATAGTTCTTTTCCACCTTTGACAACTTTCTACTTGCAAATTCTATTGGTTGGCCGATATCTATTTCGCCTGGTTGGGTTAGCTCAACTCCTAGTGCGATGCAGGAAGAAATTACATGAACATGGAACTCATTCTTCTAGTTGGGGAACATTAAAATGGGTGCAATGACCATTTTCTCCTTCAAAACATCCAAACTCTCCTAGCAATCCTCATCCTAGAAAAACATCGCATCCTTCTTCAATAAATTTTCCATGGGTGCAATGATTTACGCATACGCTTGGGCAAAATTCCTATAATATCCCATATGGCCCAACGTAGTGTGCAATTGTTTAACATTATTTGGTGCTTCTAGATTGACGGTTACTGCAATTTTGGTAGTGTCTACCATCAATCCCTACTTGCAAACAACATGTCCCAAGAGTATCCTGTAGGGTACGCAGAATATGCATTTCTTCAAATTAAAGGCTATCTAATGTTTTCGACAAGTATCGAACATGAGGCACAAACTAGCAACATGTCTCTTTACTAACCCAAACATTGTCAAGTCATCGAAGTAGACCTCCAAAAATTTATGGATAAACTCCTTGAAAGCTACAATTACCACCTTAGAGAAAATTGCAGGGGCATTCTTAAGCTAGAAAGGCATTACTGTATACTGAAAACACCCCCATTCAGTAGTGAAGGTAGTCTTACTTATGTCCGTCATCATGATATTTATCTAATGGTACCCTAAGAATCCATTTGTGAACGAATAGGCTTCCTGTCCTCCAACATTCTCCAGTACCTCATCTGTGAATGGTGTAGGGAATGGATCATGGACACATGCGTCATTCAATTTCCTTAAGTCTACTTATATCTGAATTTCACCTTGTGTCTTCTTTTCTTAGACCACCATTGGACTAACCCAGTCTAATTATTCGATAGGTTCAATGATCCCAGCTTCAATCATTTTATCAAATTCCTTGCGCACTTTTTCCTTATACTTAGGATTTAATCAGTAGTGGTGTTGTTTCATTGGCTTTGTATATAGCTTCAAATTGATCTTCATGACTCCCAGATCCCCTACTATCCCTTCTAGATCAGAGAACTCGGTGGGGAATAAGTCCTGATACTCTCGCAATAGGTTTGTGACCTTATCTATTGTATCTTTGTCCCAATAGTCACCTATGTTCATGAAATTCGGTTGTGCTTCTGATCCAATATTCACCTGCTTCGTTTTTAAGGGCTCTGATATATCATGGATTTATGCCTTAGGTCCCTCGACCTCACGTTGTCCTTCAGACTCATGAATGTGGATGTTCCTGGGATCTTTTTCGCCATTCTCTGCGGTCACATTGTAGCATTCAAGCGCATGGTGCAACTGCGTACTCCAATATGGTTGTACCCATTCAACCAGTTCTTCAGGTATTTTGAATATTATAGTTTTAATCTCCTGTAACACCTCATCAATGAATTCAAATCCATCTTCAAAGCTAAATTTATCATAAAAATTTATTTCAAAACATCCCATTCTGCAGTCCCGTGTCGCAACTCCATTTCCAGGTACCAGTTCATCGAGATTGTATCCAAAGTGTGGCAGAATATATGAACCCACTTCGACTACAGTTTTGCTCCACATGCTTTTTTCCAATGAGCTAAATGCTCGTGCAGATCATCCTTTCCTGTGTATTTCTTTGCAATGCAGGTATTTACGTACCCAAACCTCAACTTCATCATTCTTTGATACTCCTTCCAATTTGAAAAATTGTTCTTATGCGTGCCCCACCAATGGGAAGGCGTAGCTCATAGCGCAATGTCTAGTGCTTGGACCCGATTTTCCTCTAGTACATCCTTTTCAAATTTACCTAGAAATAATTTGACATCCTCTAAACCATCATAATATGGTAAATTGCATACCTCGGTGGAGATACATTGTAATGATTTGGTAATCCTGTTGCAGCGCAATGATGATACTTCGTGTAATCAGTTTTGCCAGTGTTCGAGCTCCTCATCTGAATTTGAATTACAATAGTTGTCCTTCTCCCACTTGATTCACCCATCCATTGTAGGGTTGATTCAATCTTCATCCAGCGTAGTCAGCTTATAGATCTTCCCAATATCATCGTCTTCCTCATAATCACAGACTGGTTCAGTATATCACGCACCTTTGGCTGGATCCAAAGGCACAATCACCCTTAGTTCTTTCTTTTGAAATGTCATACTGTGCTTCTTTAGATTGATGACCATGTTTATATCAAATTCCCAATCAATACCAATGAGTGTTGGATATGGGTTACTATCGTCCACTATTTCGATCACTTCAAAGTCAGTTATGGTGCACACCCCTTCAATAACCACCGTCACTCTATGGAGGCGCCCTATAGGAATAATATTTTTTTGATTGCCCATCCTCAACTAGATCGAGGACCACTATAGCATTGGTTTTCCCATTCTTTCCCAAGTTTTCTTTGGCAAAAAATTTGCGTCAGACCCCAAATCAAGAATTACCTGGTCCATTTTGTATTCTCTAATCTGCGCATTCAACCTCATTTCGCAACCAATTCTCTTCTAACTTTTTCCCACCTTATGTACTGTGCGTTGTTCTGGTATAGGCTTATTCTTACTAGTGAAATTATCTATCAAGTCTTGTAGTCCTTCTACTACCTTCTTATCCCTTAGGAGTTTCATGCAGATTTTTAAAAATGATGCTAATAATGACAGGTTTGTCTCTTGCACAGTACTGGTCTCTTTAGACTTTCCCATATTTTGAGTTCCTATTGTAGAAGCTCCTTAATCTACGAAGATCCTTTTTTCATCCACAAACGTTTCCTTTACCTTATTTACATTGAATCTCATCTCCTTATCAACAGCCTTGCGAACCCACACATCAGCTTCTGGCTATTTCCCTTTATCTTCTCTAGTAGCTACACTGCTTCACGTAACAATATTCACACTGAGCCCATCTTCGCAAGGCTTCAACCGCATCATCTAGATGTTCTGCGTAGGCTGTTGGGTCTGAGTCTTATGTTCTTGCATCTTCGCGATAAGCACTGGGTAATCTTCTATAACATGGTCAAACTGATGACAATATTAATAGGAAGGGTGTGTTGGATTCTAACAATCACATGCAAAATGACCTACTTCCCCACAATTATAACAGATGATCTGACCTCGACCCTTTCCAGCTCTTCCTCCTCACACTCTTCTTCGGCCTTGGAATCCTCTGCGCACTGCAGTTGTGCATGTATCTTGTTGAGGATGATTCGTTGCATGCATTATATACATAGGAATTCTATCCATCACTAATTCATAACTTCGACAATGGCACTCATTATGACCTACAGATTTGCAGAAATTGCAGAAAAAACTACTGGGGGGTCTGTACAAACTTTTGTAGCAGATGAAAATTGTCTGTCACATGTTGTCCTATAACTTTACAAATAATTCACCATGGTGCTACCCCTGTGATTGGCCTAGCGGTATTTTCTAGCTTTAGGGGGCCAAGGCCTCCCCCAATAAGATAATTTTGATAGAACAGGCAATGGTCCTTATCCTGACCATGGCCTTTGCATTTCAAGCACCAAAATTCTACGTGAACCTCAGTATGAACTTCCTTTCCATTTTTTATGCTTTGCAACTCCATATGTAAGCTAGCCAAATGTGACTGAATCTGTTGCATCCCCAAATTCGTATCCTGAATGGGTGAATCTTCCAATCTCACAGCAATATCTAATGCTTCAGTGTGTGTGCCATTTTTCTATTGCGATAGTGGAAATCTTAGATGGGGTAACAATGAATCAATGTACCAATCCCTATGTTGATCATCCATGATATGCATATTAGCCTACTGGAGTAGACACTTCAGTCTCTGATGAAAGTCCCATGTAGACTCATTTACCTTTTGCTAGATCTCTTTGACCTCTATCATTGACTGGGCTTGCGACTTGGGCTTCTTGAATTCATTATTGAATGCCTTCTTTGTTTCATCTAGTGTTACATTTGGATGAGCCAAAAAATACTTAATGTACCAGCTTAGTGCTATATCTTGCAGTGTTATAACCAGTTGCACTTTCTTTAAAGCATCATTAGTAACCGGTTGTAACTTCCACATAGCATCTGCTACAAATGAAAATTGTTCAGGGTCTTCTATCCCCAGACCCTTGGATATAGGAATCTTAATTGCATTGGCCATGTTGAATAATAGAGGTGGAGGTGGAGGTTTACATGTAGGTGTGTGAGGTGGAGGTGATGGTGGAGGCAGAGTGGATGGATTTTGTATCCTCGTGATACCCTGCTTTACCGTCTATAGCACACCTAGAGGTGTCCTCAGAACACTACTTTCTTCATCACTGTTAGATGCTCCCAATAGAGGACTATACTCAACACCTGAATCTAAGTCTCTTTTGAATGTTTTTCCACTTCGCGTAGCTCCTGTCAGATCTCTTCTAAACATTAATTTAATGGCATAACCCTTTTCTCACACAATAGCATTTTAATCCAAGTCTTCAGGGATTTCAGATACTTACCTCTTGGTCCTTTGAAGAATCGTCATTCATCTTCGCTATAGCTTATAGATGTATCGATCACGAATTCAATGATGAATCTGCCCAAAATTCTATCAATCCAGTAATCGACAACTCTCATGATCTTATTTTTTGAAGCTTCCAGATGCCTTACCAACTCTGGAGTCCACACAATAGGGTTGTCCAACTTCCACATACCTTGGCTATCTACTAATTTCGACAACCACTGGTGTAATTTGCATGGAAAAGAGAAAAAGAAAATTTCATCTTGTCTATATACAAATATCTATTTAGTCACTCTTCCTTCGACAGATGCGGATTCCTATTTTCCTGAGCTACAAATTCATGCAATTTCTGATCTATCCACTTCTCAATTTATTTCTTAGTTGGGAACCCTTTTTTCGACATCACACATTCCTCAGACAGATCCTGGTCCCAGAAACAGAACCATTTGTTAGTTTGAGGGGTCCTAAACTAGGTTCAGAGTTAGATGCACCAACCAACAAAACCCTAAACGTTGGCACTTTTGGCAACAACCCACATAGTGTTGGATGCAGTCTCACCTGAAGTAGTATTAGGGGATGATAGAACCAGGTTTATGCATCCATAGGTTTGTGTGATGGTTTTTTGTT
Source organism: Pinus tabuliformis (assembly GCA_031772625.1). NCBI lineage: Eukaryota > Viridiplantae > Streptophyta > Pinopsida > Pinales > Pinaceae > Pinus > Pinus tabuliformis. The sequence continues at coordinate 731,862,956 of CM062819.1, forward strand.
ACTTCTAGGTATTTTTTCTGACCTGTGCGAACCCCAACCCTTAAAATGTTGAAATCACAGTAACTTACAGAAAATGGAATCTAACCCTTCGTGAAACACTTTAAACATTCATAACATCATGTAAACTATCAGATCTACCACTTTCACGCACCAATTAAGTGTTTCTTTAGATAAATGCAGAGAACAGAGTGAATACACATAAATTGCATAAGTAAATATAAAGGCATAGATACACAATTATTTCTCCAAAATAGTCTTTATTAGATATAATATTTTTGTTACAGACTTCTCTTCCTTGCGCACACAGCTACGGGGGCCTATGCACTCAACTTGGAGACTTACCAAGGTCTCCGCACACACAACTGCAGGAGCCTTCCCCTTTGCCTAAATACAAAAAATAGACTTCTCTACCTCAGACTACTTTCCCATATAATGATCTTTAACTATCTTATTTTTTCCTTTGACTCGCTATGACTCCTTTATATAGCATCTTTCATTACAATACCATGGTTTGTGAACCATGGGTGGGTCGCAAAACTCCGTATCTTCTAACAAACTAAGGGACTAAAGTCCATTTGACTCTTACAACCTTCGCCTCCGCTCCTCAAAATGCGAAGACTTTACATAATTAACAAAAATTATTACGACATTCACCCCAAGGGACCGTGTCCCAACACTAAATCTGTCATATGTTTCCTCCACTCAATGATGAAACCATACATCATCTTTGACATACCCTCGTTTCTAGAAGAATCCATAAAATTCCAGTTTAACCATTTTCCTGTTACCTATTGATTCAGATATTATTCCATGTTGGTCTTTCTTTTTGTGTTCACTCATGCAAAAAAATTTGAATACTTGGGCCTACGTATTATAGATTCTCACAAGCAGAGAAAGTCAATATTTGATTGGGACAGTGCTCTAAAGAAAAGGGAAAATAATGAGGGTTTTCCTCAGTTCATCTCCACCTACATGGTCACTGTCTATACAATTATAAACAATCTTCCACCTCCTAGGATCTTGCCCAAGCAAAAAGAAATCGTGTAGCTCAATAAAGATAACATGGTTGGTGATTCGTACCTCTTTGAGGACTACACCGAGATTAGGGTTTATGGGTATGAGCTTCCCCCATACTGCTTTCCAACTTTCATGCCCATGAGAATTTTTTCCCTAGAATTGATTAGATATAGCTTGAATGTTGATTAAATCCACTTTGTCCCTGCCAATAAGGGCTACATGTTTAAAGTGGGTAGGGTGGTGAGTCCTTCCATTGATAATGCTAGACAAGCATTTCTACATGTAGAAGACATGTTGAAGGGGCTTAATTTTTAAATGGGAGAGGTGTGGCACTATGATCCCCAAGAGATTATATCAAAAAGGAGAAAGGAAATTAATGATTCTACTTATGAGCATGAGTATAGACCCCTACTTGAATGGAAGGATAATTTTGATTCTTGGCATATTAATACATAAATGGAGATCGAGACACTATCTCTAAATGAGAAGGCTCAAAAGTGAAGCCTGGATGAAGCTTAAGACACATAGATGGAGGAGGTTTCATCTAGCAAGAGAGCCAAGTTAACCGAGGAAAGGTCGAGGAAGAGCATGAGATCCCATTGATTAAGAGGAACCAGAAACAACCAATCTTCCAGGTATCCCTGGAGGACTCCCAACAAACTGTAGTGTTGACTTCCACAGAGGTAGAAACCTAGGGTACTTTGGGAAGTTCCTCCACAATAGGCCTCAAAGGGAAAGAAGGGAAAATGATAGAGGAAAGAAACAAAAGGGTCAGGTAAGAAAGGATACATCAGCTGGCATTACACTCAGTCCCTTATCAGACCAAGCTCATAGCTACCATGGACCTATAAAAGAACAAAATGAAATTCTCTTTGTATCACCATACAACACAGTCCCTTCCATCAGGGTCACAATTGAACACTATAGATATGTCAGTAGACATGGCTAGAATTCGCTTGGAGGATAAAATAAATTGGCACAAGCAGGCTGGAGAAATGCTATATAGTAAGCTGAGTAAAAGTGCCTTGACTGTCAGCAAGGTTGAGAAGTTATTTAAAAAAGTTGCCATCAGGATAAAGCAAGAAAATGCCAACTCTAGATCTCTTCACTTTCTGAATGAAAACTACAAATTAATAATCAAGTTGGGGGTAAACCTAGGTGATAAAACTGCTATGGAAGCCCATCACTCAAGGCTCACAAATTGAGACACTCAAGGCTCACAAATTGAGATCCAGGAGTTGAGGTGGAAGTTGAAAATTCCTATATCTGACAATGTACAGTCCAAAGAGTTGGCCTAGGTAGAGAGTGAAAAAGAGATCCTGGCCAAGGAATTGTAGACCGAAACAGTGAGGTGGTTTTCCTTAAACATCAGGTGTCAAAGCTACAACAGAAAATAGACTCTCACTTATGTGTTTTCATTGTGCCAGAAGATCCAAAAAACCCTAATGAACAACTGACCAAGGCTCTCACTGAGTTGTAACTATCTGAGAGAAAACTCAAGAAAGTGAAAAGTGATCTTGAGAATACCAAGCATACTCTCACACAGAAGGAAAGGAAACTAGAGATATCCAGGGGGAATGTGGAACAAATTAGCAGAAATTTGAAGAGGGAAAATGAGGAGATCACAAAGATGAAAGACCAGTTAAAGGGTAATATGCTCCTCATTCAGGCCAGACAACTAATTTGCGATGATATTATTTCTGAGGTAAAGAATGTCTGGTAGCATATAATTGGTTGGAGAACAAAAGATTGCAGTCAAATATATTGATTTCTTTATCATATCACCCAAAGAGAAGGATGGAAAAATTGTCAAGACATCAAAGAAAATGATCAAGTACCTCAACAAAAAGTCAACTAGTGAGTTGAGGACAATGGATATTGTTGACAAAACAGGGACAATTATTGAAATCTCCAAGATGGTTAAGAAAGAAGCAGTCGAGCTAAAGTTGAGGAGTGTTTAGGTGACCTATTGAAGTCCATGGCTACGTTTGACTTGAATTTTGATAGGACTAGATATGGATTTTCCACCTGTTGGGACATTTTAGGGAACTTACTCACATGGGAGAAGTATCAACAATTGCTAGTGGAGGTAAAAAGAAAAGTAGATTATGCTCATGAGAAGACCGCCACCCTTAAAGTGAAGACTATAATCAACTTTCTGAAGAGGAACTTCCAGCTACTTTGACAGGTAAAGACCTTGTTCAAAGACAAGCCAAACTACATCAAACTCAACAACCTGAAGATAGCATATCAAAGCTACTTTCGCTCTCCCTTGCCAAACCCAATGTTGCGGCAAAAATGTGAGCAATTTGTTAATCCACCTCAAATTCAAATCATTGATCGCGGGTCCCTTCCAAAGGAACCTGCAGGCCCACGATGAAGATATTTTACTGTGTCAATCATGACACCTCATGTTTTTCATATTTTTGTAAATATTTCATTTCAAGAATAGAATCAAAGTTGCTATGTGATAATTAGGACAGTTGTGCTAGTAGCAAGCTCGAGTTTTTTAGTGATTAGGCAGTTATGAGAATATCAAGAAGGAATAATTTGTAAGGGGCCCTCATTTATGAGGCCCTATAAAAGTACTTGAAAGACTCATTAAACATGTTCAGAATTTATAGGTCCATGGATGGCTCTAACATGTAAATTTTACTAAGTGTTTGAATAAACTGGACATATATTCTCTTTTTGAAGATTAATAAAGAAGAAATGTTGATTCCAAATGTTGAAATGTGTAGTATGTGATCCTCTCATTTTTATTTCTCATATATGTGTCTTTCCTCTTTGAAGGTGTTTAATTGTAGCTATTGGATATAGTCTCAAAATTATAGATTCATCTATGTCCTATTGTGATAAATGGTGCATGTAATGTATGAGGTCTAATGTCCTTACAATGCACTCCACACCCTTTGAATTTTCCACTTACATCATTTGTTTCATAGTGTCTATTGTAGGTTAATGCATTGGATTTTGATACTAACCCTCTATGTTAATTTCCTTTTTCCTGTATTCTTATTTCAATCCATACTACAATGACCAATATTGTTATGTGTTCTATAACTAGGTCATCATTATTTGAATTCTAATTCAAATGAAAGAGTACTAGATATATGCATGGGTTGAATCTACCTCTAGATAAGATACCTAAACCAACTTTATTTCATGATATGCTCTAAATCCCTAATAATATTGATATATCCTTCAAAAACTACAAGATGTCCTATGCACTGAATTCTCTATCAACCTAGAGGTTGTCTCAAGGAACCCCAACATCTTCTGGTGTCGTTGTCAAGGAACAAAATATAATATTTTTCCCTGGGTATGATAGTTATACATTCCTTCCGTTATGTGAGCAAAGGAAGTGTGGATTGATATCTCTCACCTTGGCGATTTTGTCACTCAGAAATTTTCTCTTTGCTGTGACAAAAAATCCCTAAGATAACCTTTTCAAATCAATCTTATAGATTGAAGGCTAGCCCCTTCAATATAGAGAGGGCTCTCTTTGACAAGCTAATCACTAAATTTAGCAACTGACTGTGCATTCACACAATGCCTAGATCTTCATTAAGGTTTGTGGGTTTTAAATGTGGTGGTTGGGTCTGATTGAATAAACCTCAACTATTGGGAAATGGAGTCAAATCTAAGTGTCTATAATGATTTTCAATGACTGATAAAATGCTACAGGAAATAAAGGCAAGGTAAATGATGTCTATTTGAGAATATAATCGTTGCAACATGAAAGTAGAAAAAAGGATTAAGAATCCATCACATTTAAAGAATATAAGAAAGGATCAATTTTAAATGTAACTTCAGAGGAAAAAGTGAGTATTTAACTTTATGTAATGGAGCATCTAACAAAGGATGAGTTCCACAACATTTACTTTCAGTATAAATACTTAGAATATTTACACATAAATGAAGAACTGAGAAAGGAATCACATGCACATAAGAAAGGGGAAAACCTTCAAAACATCATTGTCATGAATCTTTGGTATGAAATCATTCTTTACTTCTACACTTGATATTATTAATACTCAGGCAAGATTACAAAAGAGAGCAATAGTTTCTTCTCCAAAACTTGAAAATCCAACCTTTTTTCCTCCTTTCTGATGTAATATATAGGGAAAATACATAAAATATAAGATCCACAAAGTCTGGTAGCAATAAATGTAAAATATTTACAATATCTGAGAGTTTAATTAACAAAAAAGATCAAAATCCTATCCTTTCAACTATTTGGATCTCTATTTGACACGCAATATTGGTCAAAGTATCTTGGGAAATTGATACACATATCTCCTTCTATTCTTTTGGAACATGTAAGAGCCATAGTTGTATTGTAGGATCTGGAACCATTCACTCCCTTGTAGGCTTGATATATGGAACTACAACTTGTATTCTGTCTTGGTAGCAAAACGGGTACATGACCCTGTAAACTATGTTGAAATTGTGCAACTGCCCTGTGTAATTGCCTGCTTCTTTTAAGCCTCTTTTTCCTTGTGTTGAATCGTATTCTCTGCACTCCCTCAGCAACAAAACTCTTTGATATATTACCATAACATATAAAAAAAACAAAAAAAAAGGAGCAGGTCAAAATTGTTGAGGTATAATTAGGTTTTTTTAGCAAAATTAAGGTTTGTCTATTTCTTTGCTAATGAAGTAAAATGATCATTCTTTCATAGCTTCTACAACCTGAACAAGGATGTTTAAATTTTCTTGGCTTCTTGTCATCCTTCTCGTAGCTTTCTATATGGTTTTACTAGCTTTTAGGGTTTCTTTCGATTTTTTGTCTGCATACTTTATTTTCCTTTGTTTGGTGTCCTTCTTTTTTCTCTTTGAAACTTTCACAGTTTCTTCATCTTCATCAAAAATCACTGTATCCTTTAGCTTAGGGTTTATTTTTACCTTTAAAATCAGTCTTAGTTTGTTTGTAGGGCGAGTATGAGGTTTTCTTCAGTAAACCCTAGGCTTTGTTTCTATTTATTCATCCGTTGTTTCCATTTTCTGTTTCCCTTTTTAAAATTTTGTTATTGTATGCTTTGCCTCATCTTCTTCTAGCATTAGATTTTTTTGTCATCTTATTCTCCTCTCATAGTGATCCAGATTTAAACAGGAATGCAACAAATTACAAATATAACCATTAATATCAAATACTGAAATATGCTTACAAATAGAATGGAAATAAGGCTAGCCCGGGCGATGGTACATTATCTCTGAGAAGAGATGTGGCGGCTACATGCATATGAACTATGTTATAATGAGGCTCAAAGGCCCATTTATTATTGAGAAACAATGGAAAACCCTAAACATCCAAAGATATAACCCTAGGGGATGAAGCACCAAACTATGGGCCCTGTTTGGGTAAATTGGTACATGAACTTCCTGGGGTCGTAACTCTGGCATACAATATCCATTTGACACACACAATGCCTTGTTTTTGAATGACCAACATAGGTCCACAAACCACATTGGTACAAGTTTTCCCAAAAAACGTCCTTTAGGGCCTCAAAACGGCTCCGGAAGTTTAGGACCTGAAAAAACTACCAAAAATAGTAAATTGTTCTACAAATAAGGAAACTAAAAAACTGAAAGAAACAATGTTGGGGGTCCAAGTGGAATAGGCAGGTGGCCACCAATATTCACCTGGATCACATAGACCCTAACCTCTGGTTCCTTTAAAGGGTTTTCAATATTCTCTTCAACAGGGATATGACTAGGTTCTCCCTTTGTTTCCTTAGCTAGGGTTTTTATAGAAACTTTAGTTTGACCTCTCCTTTATCTTTTGGGTACAAGATGTCTCATGTTTCTTTTTCTCGGTTGTTCCACCTACTTGTTCAACTCATGAGGATATAGTATTTTTATTAGATCGTGATGACAAATTTCATGAGGTTCTAGTTCAAGTCTGCTTCTAGCTTTGGTATACATCTTCAACAAACTTTCATGAAGAAAATAGGGCAAATTCATCTGACTAAAACTTGTTAAATGACACAAAAACCTCATGTGATATAGATAAGCTTTAAAGTACGTGCCTTCATAGGTGAAGAAGAGTTGCATAGTCCTTAGAGCATTAGACCATTTAGGCTTCAACATGTTCTGGGGGACTCCTACATTCCAATCTTGGTTCTGATAGTCCTCCTTCAAGAAAAAATTTAGGTCCACATTCTGTAATCTCTTCTTTTTAAACCATCTTTCACCCTCAGTAGGAAAACTTGTGGCCTCTGCAATGGATTCCTTGGTGACTGGAAATTGTAGGGTTCTAATTCGTGTTGTACTTCCATCAAAAGAGTATATAAATTCATGACACCAACTCAAGTTGTGTCCATTGAAGTAGTGGAATATTGATTCCCAGCCTGCATTTTGGAACAGAGCTAGCATTTTTGGATAAACTTCAAATCAAATTAATTGGGCTCAAAACATTTCACATGGCCCAATCTTCTCATCTTGCAATTTTTTTTTATGCTGCAAGCACTTTCACAACCTTGAATCCCCTTGGTTGGATGCTGCAAACCATTCTATAACCTTCGTGTGCACAGTAAATAATTTTTTTAGGTTTGCTGGAAATTATTGTTTATGGAAAACTGGCCATTTTTAGGGTTTGAGTTTAAACTTCTTTCTTAGGCTTCAAAATAAAAATAGATGTCACATCAAGGATGAAAAGGATAGGGATTTCTAAAAAACCACTTAAGCACTTGAAATGATGGGGTTGGCAGCTCGAAAACCTAACTTTTAAATTTTTCGGTGAGTGCTACGAAAATATTTTGTAGTGCCATCTGTAGGCTTGTGATAGGTTAATTTCATTGCAAAATCCTAAGGGAAAGCTTAGGGTTAAGTGAAATGACTTTTTTTTACATGTCCCTAGGATTATATAGCAATTTTCACAAAAAAAATATAGACCCTTTACATAACCATGACTTTGCATAATGAATTGATAAATATAGTCTCTGGACCTTGAAAGAAAGGTGCAAACTTTATTCTAACATGTGACTCCACTGTGAAGCTTTTTAGGTGGCCATCCTGGATTTTAAGAGGCCTCATACTCATTTTGATACTTCATAGCAGAAAATTCCTCCTATTTTTGACCCATAGAGAATTGTTTCCAAGAGAATTTGGAAAGAAAGAACTCCCAAAACTCCAGATCCTATGATATCTGCCTCTGAAGCCTAAACTTCTAGCTCACAAAAGGCCAAGATAAATTGTCTTGAGACCTCATCTAGAGTTTTGGATTTTTCAGAAGAACATTTTCTTATCTCTCACTCCTCGAAAATCAAGTCTAAAGAGATTTTTGTTAATTCACACCCTCTTGCGTCTCAGACCTTCCTAGATGTTGAAGAAGTCAATTATATTATTATTGTCAGTTCTTCCCAAATCCCTACTAGTATCTCACTCTAAGTCCCATTAGTTACTACTCACATAGTTCCTCAACCAAGCCCTATTGTGAACTTTTTCCAACCCCCATTGCAAAATATGGTTGTCGCTAGTTTCCTACTTAACATATATGCCCCACTTAACTTGCAACAACCTCTGAATGGAATGCCTCAATATTATCTTAAACTCCTACCTAGATTCACTCGGGACGATGATATTTCAACCCAGAGACACATATAAGTCTTTTGTGCATTTGCTGAGAATTTTAATTTAGAGAATATGGATGTAGTCTTGATATTGTTTGTTTAGTCCTTAGATGGGGAGGCCAAAAAATGGTTCAAGACCTTACCTAATGCCTCAATTGAAACTTGGGAGGGATTAGAGAACACTTTCATCGAGAAATGAGGACAAAATAAGGACCATGGATATTTCCTCACTAAGTTCAATGCAATAAAGAAAAGGCATAATGAGGTTGTCATTGAATTCATCAAAAGATTTAATAAACTATATAACAATCTACCTACTAAGATTAAACATCCACAGGAAACTACTAAAGTGGTCTTAGATGGGGCTTTTGAACCAGACTTTGATTTTACCCTCCAAGAAAGGAAATCCAAAACATTGGATCATATCCAAACTGATGCTTTGGAGGTTGAAGCGAACTTTGCATTCATTGGAAAATGGAAAGGAAAGGGAGATCATGGTGACAAAAGATTAGGTAAGGAAGAAGATATCTTCTCTGGTTTAGTATGGAAAGCCCAAGAGTAGAAGTTATATGAAATGAATAAATTAATTATAAATATATCAAATAAATTGGTGAAGTTGGAGTTGCAAATAAAAATCCCTCCTAGATAGGTCCAATAAGGTCCCCACAGAAGCTTTAATCCCTAGTATAGAAGGCCTCCATTGCAACTTTTACAAAAGGAAAGAAGGAATCAAAAATACCAAATACAACCTTCCTTGTATCTAGAAGATGGCTCGGAACAAAATATTGAAGATTCCATTGAAGTTCAAGAAAACCACTTCTCTGCTCTTTCAGAAGGAGAAAATGAGGTAAACAAGGAAGGAGAAGGGGAGGATTTGAAGGTCCCCTTGGATGAAGAAGAGCCAAATTCCTATTGTAAGATGTTTCTTGATTTAATCCAAGCCCAGTTGTATAGGAAATATGATTTAGATCATCCAGGAAAAGGTCCAGGATATAGGATGAAAATGAAGAAACTGCTCAATTCACTAGCCCAAAACTAGCTGATAAAGGGAAGAAACCAGTCCACCCTGTCCCACCAACTAAGGGAGAAGCCTCCCATCTAGTTCATCCTAAGTTTGAAGCCCCTAGTGCTGAGAAAACACTAGTACAATTAAAGCCAATGCATAAATAAATTGATGAGCCAGTTGAATCAAGTAAATTTGATAGAAACCCTTTTGTTTTCAGCCTGCAAAAACAGTTAGACAAGTCAATATATTTATCCCTTTGACTAAATTATTGAAACATCCCAATTATAAAAAACGCATTTTTCAGTTCATTGACTTATTTTTCCTTGCACCACTTCAAGATAGTCTTAACATATAGGAGGAAAGGCATGTCGTCATGTTCGACCCACATGTGGAGGAGCAGGACCTTTCCACTCCTTCATTCTATGTCACCCTAGTAATCCATGATTTATTTTTGCATAATTGTATGCTTGATTCAGGAGCCTCTCATAATATGATGCCTTTGTCTATTATGGAACAACTTGGTCTAAAAATAACTAGGCCATATAAGGACTTGTATTCCTTTGATTCCAAAAGATTAAAGTGCCCGGGAATGATTAAAGACCTAGTTATTAATCTTGCCCAAATTCTTACAAAGAGTGTGGTGATGGATATTGTGGTTATAGATATTCCTGCTAGATTTTGTATGCTCCTCTCTAGATCCTGGGGGATGAAGTTTGGAGGGTCTATCAAATTATACCTTACATATGCCACTATGCCTATTTTTGGTGGAGAAGAGCGTAGCCTGTATATATAATCCAAGTTGGTGAAAATTGTCACAAGGGAAAATAACTCCAATAATTCTACAATATATGGTCTGGAAATGGATTTTTCATGTTTTATGTTAGAAATGGATGATCTAGTTGTGCAAGGCACTCAAATGGAGAATCACTTGCGGAATGATTTTAAGAAAACAAAGGTTGACAGTGTGTGGAAGTTATATTTTGATGGAGTCTACTCCATAGAAGGAAATGGAACGTGAGCATTCCTAAAATCTTCTAGCGGTATCATCATTCCTCTAGCATACAAGTTGGAATTTGATGCTGCAAATAATATTGCAGAGTACAAGGCATTAATGTTAGGACTGCAAGCTACTAGAAACTTAAAGGTTGAATTTCTATTAGTCTATGGAGATTCAAAGCTGGTTGTCAAACAAGTTAGGAATCAGTGCCAAACCAAACATCCAAGGCTGAGGTCTTATAAAAATGAGGTATGAGACTTAATTAAAAAATTCTTCATGGCCTTCAATATCCAGTTTCTACCTAGCGAAAAAAATAGGATGGTTGATTCTTTAGCAACTACAGGAAGTACCTTCAAGTCACCACATAACCCCCTGCTCAAGTATGAGGTTAAAGTTAGCTACCGACCCTTAGTCCCAGATAATGTTAAAGATTGGCATGTTTTTTAGGATGAGGGTCAAATCAAAAGATTTATGGGGGTAATTGGAGAATTATATGAATAAGTGATAGACCAAGAGGGTGATGATGAAGAGTAATAACAATAGGTATCATGGGAGGAAATATTATTGGCTATAAAATTTTGCAGTTGAAGGGAAACACAATTCCAAGAGGGTTGGTTCCACTAGAAAGATTATTTAATGCAAATGACATAGCTGTCCAACCAACAAATAAAGAGCACGAGGAAGATGTAGAGGATTGTGATATTGGTATAGAACAACCACCCAAAATTGTTAAGAGGGCTAAAGGGATTCCAAAAGATTACAAGCAAATATATCTTGATCTGTTTAAAAAATATTTTGATGTTTTTTCTTGGTGCTAGAATGATTTGAAGACCTTCGATCCCAGTATCATTCAATATAAAATTCATTTGAAGGCTTGAATGAAGCCTTATAATTAAAATATCAGGAAAATAAATCCTTTACTACTCCCAATAATTGAAAATGGGGTTATTAAGTTGCTCTAGGCTAAAATTATTGTGCCTCTTACATACTCAGATTGGGTGGAAAATCTAGTCCCTATTAGGAATAGAAAGGAGATGCAAGTCTTCTTAAGAAAAATCAATTTTCTAAGGAGGTTTGTACCTAATTACGCTGAGATTATGAGGAAGATCACAAATATGCTAAAGAAAGACAAATAAGTCAAGTGGACTGCTGAAGTTAGTGAGTCATCCTCTAGGATCAAGAAGTCCTTTGCAGAATCTCTAGCTTTAGCTAGTCCTGATTATCAAAGTCCATTCCTCATTTTTTTTCTTTTGCATCTCCTAGCATGGTGGAAGCTATTTTATTGAAGAAAAATGATGAAGAGAAGGAAGAACCAACTACATTCTTCAGTTAGGTGTTAAGGGATGTAGAGATGAAATATAATATCCTGGAAAAACAAGCCTATGCTTTGGTCAAGGCTCTGAAATCTTTTCGAATTTACATCCTTCAATCTAGGATAATTTCTTATGTCCCTAGAACTATTGGGAAAGACATCTTCACATAGGGAGAGAGTGAAGACGAGAGGAAAATGGATTGCGAAAATCCAAGAGTATGACATGGACATCAAGCCTACCAAATTGATCAAGGGGCAGGGATTGGCCAAAATTATGTCACAAGAAAATTGTCAGGCTTTAGGTATAAACTTGCTAGTTTATGAGGCAAAGGCAAAGAGACAAGGTGAATAGGAAGATATCAATAGGGAAACACATAAAATTCAAATGAAATACTTAGTCTTTGAGTGGTATAAATTTGTTGTTTATTATCTCTTATTTATGGAATGCCCACCTAAATTTGAAAAAGTAAAGTACAGAGCTCTAAGGATATAGTCGCAATTTTTTTCATCTCCAATGGGCAGTTGTACTGGAAGGATCCTGTGGAAATCTTGCAATTATGCTTAGTGGAAGAAGATATTCCCAAGGTAATAGATGAGTTTCATAACTGTGTTTGTGGGGGACATTATAGTTGGAAGGCTAGAGCCCACAAAATTCTCAAAGATGTCTTTTTTGGTCTAATTTGTTAAATGAGGTCCATGTATAAGTCAGAGCCTACAAAAAGTGCCAAGTTTTTCCTGAAAAACAGAAGCTAGCACCTCTCCCTGTGATCGTTGTTTTTTTAGATGAACTTTCAAGCAGTGGGGGATAGATTTTATTGCAAAAATCCATCCATCATCCAGTGGGAAACAGAAACGGATACTCACAACAACATATTACTTCACCAAGTGAGTACAGGCCACCCCTCCTAGGAATGCAACTGATGCAATGGTTATTAGTTTTATTGAGGAGAACCTTCTTGTCATATTTGGTTGTCCAAGAAAAATAGTCACTGATAATCCACGGGTGTTTAAATCAGCTAAATTTATTAGTTTATGTCAAGATTATACTATTATTATGTGACATTCCACTACTTATTACCCACGGGGAAATGGATTAGCTAAATCATCCAACAAGACCTTAGTCAAAATCCTCAAGAAGACCATAGCATAAATTGGAAAATTTGGGATTCTCAACTCAAATTTGCGTTGTGGGCTAACAAAGTCACTACTAAGAGGTCAATTGAGAAATCCCCATTTGAGTTAGTATATGGGAATGGTATAGTTTTTCCTACCCAATTGTCTATGCTAGTGGCCAAACTTATATAAGACGTAGAGGAGGAGCCAAACCCCCTAACTAGGAGAATAAATCAGTTGGTGGAATTGAAGGAAAGCAAAGGACAAGTAGCACAAAATCTAATCAAATACTAGGATAAGATGAAGGCCCTATTTGACAAGAAATCTATAGATAGGATTTTTCATCCATGCGACCTAGTGCTCATATGGGATATTCGAAGAGAGGACAAGGGCAAGCATGGGAAATTTGATCCCCTGTGGGTTGAACCTTTGAAGATAGTTTAAGCCAAAGGGAACAATACCTTTCTTTTGGAGAACCTAGTTCGTGAAGTGTTTGAGATGCCTGTAAATGGGAAGTTCATCAAGCACTACGTCCAACATTAAAAAATTCACCTTCATCCATTGTAAATATTGGTGAGACATTGTAAATACTGTTGTGCTCATTTTGTTTTCATTTTGCTTTCTTTATATCTAAATTTGTTTGACTCGACACACAAGTTCAAGGCACTAATTTGTAGGTTATCAATGCCTTGTCTGTAAGGAACTATCCCCAGTTAGAGCCGATTCTATACCCTCCCCATACTCCCTTTAATTTCTCATATATCGCAAAGGATATTTTTTCTTACATGCAGGGAGAGATTGAAAACTTAAGAAAATATAAGAGGATTAAAATGAAAATCAAGGTTGGGGCAGATATAAGGAGTAAGTTGAAGAGATATCAAGATGAATAGTTCAAATTTGTAGACCTAAAGGGTCTTGGTGAGCCTTTGGTGTGTAGCCAAATTTGGCTTAAGTTTCAAATTCGGCAGCCAGGCTGACAAAGCCTCTATGCGAAGCTCCAGGTAGAAGTGGCCAACATGTTAATAGCAGAAATCCATTCCATTGGCCATAGGTGGAACCCACCAGACGGGATTGCCCCAATGGATTTACCCCAGGGGAACATTAAGATTGAATAAATTTGACTACCGAGATGTAAAAGGAGTGGGAGGGGTCCACCTGGCAGAGTTACCTAAGTAGAATAATACAAGTGCACAAAGTTAAGTGCCAGGAGACAACTGAGTGGGGGGGGTCCACCCGATAGTAACACCCCAGCAAAAGGTTAAGCATGAATAAAGCTAAGCATTGGGAGTGGAGGACCAGGATGACATCATCCCGACGATGGTTCCCCAGCGAGAGCACCCCAGAGGACCCATCGATGGAATTGAATGGAAGATTCGAGATGTAATTGAGCACCCGGTAGAAAAACCTGGACATTGTATCTCAAAGGAACAATGAAGAGAACATAAGAAAATGGCACAAAAGGTAAAAAATAAATGAAAACGGGTCCTACTCTTCATTCAATGAAAAAAATCTAACTGACAAGTAGCTAAGGGGGCAGATCATCGTCTCCCTGAAAACTGTTGGTTCCGGAAATAATTTCAGTGGATTAACTATCACGATGGATAAGATGAAACTAGCCCTCATAATGGTAAATTTTAGCTATAGGGTGTGGCCAATAAATGACCATGATTGGATTTGGGTGGGTCTAGCCTCGCTCCCAACCTTGTTCATTCACCCCGTCGGAGTAGGGGAGCCACACCTTCCACCAACGCACCAACACAACAACGACATCAGCAAGTGAGTGCGATTTTTGGAGGGTTGAGGACCTCCCCCCCTCCACTTTCCATCCAACTTGGTGGCCCCATTCATCCTCCCCATACCTCTCCACAACGTCTCCTCATCCACGCGTCACTCCACCATGCTCCCCGCCTATAAAACTACCACACATTAGTTGTTGGAATTTCAAATTTGTTTCTTGCCAAAGGTTGCCCCCTATCACTCCTCCTGTGATCGACCCCATTCAGCCATTAGTTAAGTGTAGAGAACCTCCAATGCCTCCAAGTCCAATTTCTTCCAGTCACTAGGTAATTTGCAATCCCCACCGCTCAATCTTTTCCCTTTTGATTAAAATGAAGAAATCATCTTCTAAAATCCCCAAATCCCAGAAAACAAAACCCTTTGGTCACACCGAGCCTTTTATGGACACAAAGGCTAAAATCTGCAACCCATTGTGCTCCTACCACTTGTCAGACCTTTGCTTTGACTTGTATTACAAACATTAGAAAGTGAAGACCCATTATGGGTCATAGAGTCAGGCTATATCACTAGGTCACTCCCACAGTTTACCATTTCCCTGAATCTGTCTCGTGGCTTGCATATTGCTATATTAAGGAAAGGTATTTCTTTATATCCTCAACTAGAAATAAAATTTTGGAAGTCACGCTATAATTAATCCAAAATGCTCTTTTGTACCCAACATATTTCAACTCTGAGAGATTCATTGAAGGTATTATTTTCTATTATTATAATAGGCTCTTAGCCGAAGAACAACAAGCTTTCCTCCAGCTAATTCTAGCACCTGGAAATCAATCCCTCCCCATTGCTGATAGATTGCCTGTTTCCATGTTTTCAGAAGCATTACAACCCATTTTGACTGTTATTGCCTTGCTTTTTTGATAAGAAGAAAATTCTAATGTTACCAAAGTTGCCATAGGTTTCCTCCACACAATGATGCACCCAGCCATCATAAAGGAAAACACAAGTAACTTTAGTTTTTTTGTTTCTAAGATAGCTACCCATCTTAGTGGGACTAGTAGCTCTGAATGGACACTAGTTTTCCTGATAACACAAGTTCTTCTTCCTAATAATCTCCTCAACAACATTAAAATCTTTAGGGTCATACCCTATCTTGATCACCAAGTCTTTCAAAGACTTGATCCTGTTATCTTTGGCCAAGGAGGATACCTATCCATCTTCAACTGTGATTGTAAATTCACAAAAGAAACCTACAATTTGGATAATGACATGGTAGTGTTAGTCAGAGTGGAGGATATCATCTAACCAGTTTTCTTGTGCATCTCCATTTGATAAATGGGATGTATGTCCTTTGTACTAAACTAAAAGATGGTGCTCTTGTAGTCTTCTGCTGATTTGGGCTGTGGAATTTGGGCCTTAAGAAAATCCATCTGTATTTACCATGTTCTGTGTCAAATACTGATAGCAGCCTACTTTGTGAGCTTGAGGTCTGCTTCCAAAATTGGCTATAAGTGTTCTTCTTCAAGATTTCATTCCTAAGCTTTATTTCTCTGTACCTATCAAAAATTGTCTTCTCCTTTTCTATTTGGACAGTGTGTGATTCTAACTTAGTCTCCTTATGATTCTAGTTGCCTATTCTTTGGTCTCTTTGTCTACCTCTGGTTTGTAAGCTACCTTGGGTCTCTTTCTATAACTAATTCTAAATTCTTTAGCTTCACTCCCAGTTGTAGATGATGACACTTCATCCCTCGGCCTTTTGCTTGATTTATCCTGAGGGACAGGAGTCCACAAACTGGAAGTAGAAACAAGCTTCTCTTCAACTTCCTGCAGGGTATTTTCTGCCCACTCCAACTGGTTGGCATATTGTTCTATGTTTGGCCTAGAAGTGTGTATGCAGGGAGTGTTCTTGTTCTCTACTCTGAGCTTTGGGATGATGCCACAGGGGTCATAATACCATGTGAAGCTCAAGTTGAACTTCATCTCCTTCAGTATTTTATCTTCCTCCTCACTTGTTGTCCTTGTGTTGCACACAAATGGGCCTACCTGTGTCTTTATCCTAAATTGTGCCTTCTTCTTGGCCACTACAAAGTGGATGTCATTTGAGTTCAACATCTGCCTAATATACTCCAAAGCAAAGATCCTCATTGGGAGGTACTTGGGGAGTTTATAGGGGGGAAATTCATAGCCATAGACTCTAATCTTTGTGTAGTTTTGATATAGCTACCAATCACCGGTCTTTGCTTATTCTGACAAGTGTAAAATTCTTTTGATCTCCTCACTGATTCTGGGTTGCACTGCACTATTTAGAATGTTCATAGCTGGATGAAAAAAGTCTTAAATGAATTTCTTGTATGTGAACTCCTACTGATCTTTCATGACCAGTGAGGTCCAAAAGATCACTAGTTGCTGGTCCCCTGCATCATCCAACTTCTGTAATGTAAAACTGAACTTTTCTGCTTGATAGTAGATGAACATGTAGATCAAAACAGAGGTGTAATTGAACACCTTCTCTGTAGGAAATTTAATAAATTTCTCATGAATGTTTTCAGCCAAGAATTGACTGAAATTGAAAATCATAGAGGGCTTTGTATCTGTGGAAAATGTGGAAAGGAATCCTAAGATGGGCTCATCTACCCACTGATCAAAATGATAGCCTAAGATGTAAGAAATGATTGAAATAATTTGTTTGATCTGATCAGGGAAAATGGAAGAAGGATATGGAGGTTTTTTCTTGGGAAATTAGGCATTCTCTAGCAAGAAAACCTACAAAATTATGGTTCTGTTGGCAAAGTACAACTTCTAGTAAAGTTGGGTGAGGGATTCTAGGGAGAAAGGGGCTGCATTTTCCACAGTAGGGTCTAGAATCAATTGTTCAATGGATTTTTCTGTAATGGTGAAAAGAATGTGAGTTGTAGGGGAAATTATGGCTCTCTAGGTGGGGACATAACATGCATGACATCTTTTGGTAAATTCTGGGGCTTGGAATGTCAAGGGAAAAATATAATGGGGGAGGTTTGACTCCCAGAGTCCTATATCATCAGTCTTATATGTGTATTTATCCTCTAACCACCAATATAACTCTAGAAAGTCAGAGTCACATAGAGTTTCACTTATCCTATAATCCCTGTCTGCTAATGGTATATGATCTAAATCTATGGAAGGGGGAATTAAAGGGTTAATGGCCTTGTCTTGGGTCTTGGTCTTAGGAGCCATGACTGTACAAGATTTTAGAACAGTATGAATATGCAGAGGAGGGCTTACCGAGCTCAGAAACTAAAACAATTTGTCAGGTGAAAATGGAAAAGGAATGTCAACAAATGTTGCAGAAATGTTCTGATGGAGATTGTAGTCAGAAACTGTGAATAGAAGAAACAATTAGGAGTGAAAAGGGGAAGAATGAGAGGCTCAGAGGGATTTTTAAACACAACGATGAAGTCCCGTTGGAAATGGTGCGGGACTGTTACTGAACAGTTACCTGGGAAAACGAAATAAGTGACAAATGGGTATTCGACCTAGAAAACATTCAATTTGGTCAACGGTCTAGACAGGTGGTGGGTGGAGAGTGGTGGAGGAAGAGTGGTGGGGGAACGGTAGAAAAGTTTAAGGAAGGCAGTTTTTGGAGGGGGTAGTGGGCAATAAATTGTATCGGTCGGGGAGGTGTATGAAATCAACGCGACGTACCACATAAGGGGTAGGGCCCGGTGGGAGAAACCACCTTCTTGACTCCCTCCGATGGTAAAGGGAGAATACGAAGGGGAGGCAGGTGGGCGAAAAGGAGCTAGGGCGTGGATGGAGTGTGGGATCGGATCACAAGGCGCTGAATGCGACTGACCTTTAGTCATAAACAGCAAACAAAACTTTGTCCACTTGCCTTCATTATTTATTTTTGAACTTAGGATAAGGTAAATATAATGAAACATTTTGAAATCATTATCCATAGCATGCATATTTTCCTCTTTTACTGTATTCTTAGACTTAGGATAAAATTTACATAGGCAAATTATTCACCCAATCACCTAATCTACCTACCCTTAGCTAGACTAACATTTTTATTTTTGTCTCCAGGGTGCACTTAGACTAGCAAACCCATTTTTATTTTCTTTTATGCATAATGAAAAACTATCTAACCTATCCCTTATTTCTCCTATTGACCCAGATTAAACAATTGGATCAATGTCATTTTATACCTAACTAATGATTTACCCATATTAAATTGTTGGATAAACCTTTATTCTCTATCTAACTTACAAAAATTTAAAGAAGTCGAATCATGATTAAACAATATGATTAAACTAAAGCTAGCGATTGTGGAATTTTGAGCAAGCTGCACACAACTTTATTTTTCATAAAGGAAGCAAAAACTATGTATGAGTAGTGGCATTTAGACTTGCAACACTTTCATTATTATTCTTTTTTATTTTCTTTCTTTTGGTGGGGTTTAATCTTTCCTTTTTTAATATTTTTGTTTTTCCTCTTTATTTTTCTTCTTTATACCCTCTTTTCATTTTTTATTCTATTTTTTTTCTTTTATTTGGAAATCATTGGCAGATTGACAAGTATTTACAAAATAGGATTCCTGAGATATAACACTCAATTACCTTGAGATCCTATAAATTATAGGACCCTAACAAGGGTGACAGTCTTCTCATGAGAAGAATCTGGTTTTCTCTTTGCCTCCACCAACAATTGCTAATACTTCTCCCACATGAGTAAGTTCCCTTAAGCACCCCAACAGCTAGGCAATCCAGCTCTAGTCCTTCTCTCAAAATTCAATTCAAATGTAGCCAGGGACTTCAACAGGTAACCTAAATAGTCATCTTTATGTCTAGATGCTTCTTTCTGAACCATCTTGGAGGTTTCAATGATAATCCCTGTTCTGCCAACAATATCCATTGTCCTCAACCCACTAGTTGGTTTTTTGTTGAGGTACTTGATCATTTTATCTGTTGTCTTGGCATTTTTGCCATCCTCCTCTTTGGCTCATATGATAAAGCACTCAATATATTTGAATACAATATTATGTTTTGCAACTAGGATTACATTCTCTTAGATGTTCTTTACCTCAAAAATAATATCATCAAAAATTAGTTGCCTGGACTTAATGAGGGGCATATTAATGTTTAAAAGGTCTTTTAGCTATGTGATCTCCTCATTTTCCCACTTCAAATTGTTGCTAATTTGTTCCACATTCCCCCTTATTGTCTCTAGCCACCTTTCCTTTTGTGTGAGAGTATGCTTGGTATTCTCAAGATCAATTTGCACTTTCTTGAGTTCTCTCTCAGATAGCTGCAACTCAGTGAGGGCCTTGGTAAGTTGTTCAGTAGGTCCTCTAGCATAATGAAAGCACAAATGTGACAATAATTTTTTTTTTGTAGCTTTGTCACCTGTTTTTTGAGGACCACCACCTCACTGTTTTTTTCTATCAATTCCTTGGACATGATCTCTTTTTCACTCTCTACCCGGGCTAGCTCTTTGTACTGTACATGCTCAGATGCAAGCATTTTCATATTTTTCATCAACTCCTGGATCTCAATTTGTGAGCCCTGAATGATGGGTTCCATAAAAATTTTATCACCTGGGTTTACCCCCAACTTGATGATTAATTATTTGTAGTTTTCATTCAGCAAGTGAAGGGCACTGGAGTTGGCCTTTTCTTGCTTTACCATGATGGCAATGTTTTCTAACAACTTCTCAGCCCTAATGGCATTTTGTTGGGTTGTGTTATATTCTTTCCACGACTAGCTAACATAGTTAATCGGGGGGTTAGAGGGGGGGCAGAGTCCCCCCTATCTAGGGGGTTTGAGGGGGATGGGTAGCCCCCCTCTACGGGATCCAAGGCAACACCCCGGGAAATTGTTTTTAGACCCTATATTAGGTTGGGCGGACCTACCTATGGTTTTGTGCATGGTTTTCACACATGGTTTTGGATGTGATGGTTTTTGGTCCATGGTTTTGGACGCAATGGTTTTCGGTCCATGGTATTGGATGCTTCGACATGTATAAATATGTGTTGTAACATTGAAAGGAACATAATGAAAAATCAATCTCGTAGTCCCATTTTTGGGATCCAGGGGAAAATATTTATGTATATGTGTTTTATGTGTTATGCTCTCGCATTGTTTATTTTTTGTGTTTTAGAATTCATATGCAAGTAATTTCTGTATGGGGTTAAAACCTACATTTGGTATTGGAGCTATTTTGGCTTCAAGGGGACACCTTTGTTGCTGAGGGGTTTTGCTCGGGCCTGTGGTAGACCCTGTTCAATGGGAGATTTGCGGTATCGATTCTGGTGGTGAAAGAAGATGGCGAGCAGTGGAACGAAAGAGATCGAGAAATTTAATCGTCAGAGTTTTGAGTTGTGAAAAATCAAGATGCAAGATCTGTTGGTGGATAAAGATCAGTGGATTACGGTAGATCCGGGTACTAAATCAACTGGAGTGTCTGATGAAGAATGGAAGAAGTTGGATCAGAGGGCAAAGAGCACAATATGATTGTGTGTCTCACATTTAGTATTGCTAAATGTATCAAGGGAAGCTACGACTAAGGATTTGTGGCACAAGTTAGGTAATTTGTACCAATCTAAGTCTTTGGTGAATAAACTGTTCCTATGGAAAAATCTATATAACCTGAGGATGAAAGATGGAGACCCGGTGAGAGAGCACCTGAACACATTTAATACTATGGTAAGTTAGTTATTATCTGTTGATATTAAAATTTTAGATGAAGATAAGTGCATCAGTTTGTTGTGTTCTCTACCAGATTCGTGGGATAGTCTGGTTATTGCAATAGGTATGTTACACAAAAATATCGTCACCATGATTATTTGCAGTCAGTATGGGTCTATCATCACTTGTACTGTCCTCCTAAGCAAGTCTCAGACCTCAGCTCTTCAAATCAAGCTTTGGAAATGAGAGAAAGACATTAAAAATCAATGTAACTCTGGTTCTACACTTTCTCTCATGGTCACCTGCGGTCCCGCACCTTCTGTGTACAAAAACTACGGACCTGCTCGCTCTGCTTCTAACGGTGTAGGTGCGGACCCCTGTGAAAGTCAAAAGGCGCAAGTTTTATCTTAAAAAACTCACTTTGGGTTAATTCTAGAGGTTTCTAGAAGGAATTTTGATGTGGATTGTTTGCTCTGAGGTGGTTCATGCATCCCAAAAGAGAAGGAGCTAATCCCTTGATGAGAGGAGCTATCCCTTTGAAGGAGGGCTTTATCCCTTTGAAGGAGGACCTAGTAACCTCCCTCCATTGCACTATAAATATAGGCATTGGGCTGGTTACTGGAGAGGTTAGAAGTTGAACATTTTTGAGGGTAAATGCTAGTGAAATCAAGACTTCCTAGTTGAACTTAAGAGGAGAGATCACACATCTTTTTGGCTTCATTGGGAAGTGAGTGAAACTTGTCGAAGTAGAGGAGACTTCTTGCTGGACCCTGGGAGGAGCTTGTACAGCGTCAAGGCAAAGGTTGTAAAGTTCTTCTTCTTTTGAATTAATACAATCAAACTCATTTTTCTCAACAAGTATGTTATGCTATTTGTTTCATGGACTCCTTGAATTTCATGTTAAATATGTTTTATGCAATTGGCTTTTCAGGTGCTATTTAGTTTGTTTGCCTTGTTTGTGTTTGCAGATTCACGAAAAGGAGCTCATTTGGATCAAAGGAGCGAGGGCATCCACAAGCTTGCGTTGGACCTAAGGTAGGCCCTAAAAACACTTGTTTGCTATTGTTTATCAAAGCATATTTAGAGAAAGATAGTGTCTGGTTGGTTTGCTTGTCATTAGGTCTTCTTTAGATTCTAGAAAGGTCTATCTTGTCCGCAAAATCGACTTATTCCGCGTGACAAAATGGAAACCATACTGGGGACTTGATTGTTTTCCTTGTTTTTACTTTGACCTGAGAAACTCTATTTTTGTTTCTGTTTTTGGCTTGTTGTGTATAAAATTGGGTAGAGTTTGTAGATCCAGGGTTATTTTTTGTTTTTCATAGCTTTGGGAGAGGACCGCACCCTAGTCGTTTGACACAATGCGTACTTACCCGCAGCTTGGCTTTTAGCACAGAGCGGGACCGCACCTGTGCCAACTGTGGGCCTGCGGACCCTGTCAAAATTTTGAAAACCCTAAAATTTCCTCTGTTAGTCAGCTTAGTTTGTCTTTAGAAATTGTTATCCACTGCCCAGACCTACATATAACCTGTCAAAAGCTTTCCTTGGATTGATTTCGTTAGTGTTAGGGTTTTAGGTGAAATTCCTAGGAGTTTTGCTTGTTGGGTTTGTTTTTCATTTTGGTTGTGTAGTGGCTCTGAGCTTAGAAGCTGTAGGGACTTCAGATCACCTTAGTGTCTACCAGCCTTCTTATGAGTCTGACCATTTATGAAATCTCCCATTGTTTGAGGAATCCGCTTTGAGTTTTCTCTTTACAAAACTTTGAAAAGCTTGTATTTGAAAGTTTGGATTTTCATTTTCTAAAAGAAAACGAAATTGGTTGTGCTTGACTGATTTGTGATTCTGCATAAATTAGTCCTTAGCTTGCATCTAGCTGAGTAAAACATCCTTAAAAAAACTTTTAGTAGGCTTTGACTTCAAATAGGTTTTTATAGTTTGTAGATCTCAAAGTTAGTCATTTTCATTGGTTTTGAGTGTTTTATAAAAAAAAATATAAAAAATCTCTTTTGAAAAAGTTTGTTTTTTGTAGTGTTTGAGTGCTTTGAAACGAAAAGGGAATTTTTTTTGAAATAACTAGTTGTCTCGTTTTGAGTGCTTTGGAAAGGAAAAGCTCTTCTTTTAATTTGTTTAATTGAGAAAGATTTGTCTTTACAAAGTATTTGCATTCCCAAACTCTTTCTTAGTTTAGAAGTTCATCGAAGAGAAAAAGATTGTTTAGATCATCTTAGGTGCATTTTTAGTGATTTTGAGTCGAGTCTTCATACCACGAGTTTCATCTCCGCACCTTTGGACTTAAACAAAAACCACTAAAATTAACGCTTACAGTAAAATTCACCTAGTAACATTTTTATTTCTAGGGCTTTGATATACCAACTTAGCTTAGGCTAGTGTCTTGGACTAGGAGAGTAATTAACTCTCCAAGACAGTAAAAACAAACAAGTAGCTGTATCTTGTGGCAGGGAAGAAATCCAATTGTTGCATTTATGCTTTGGGAAAGCTCCTCTTAAAGGAGAAGCACGAGATCGTGTCCGAACCAGTGTGGGAATCAATCCTTCCACATTGGGAACGACGCCAGATATTCACATATTAAAAACGGTAAACCTCGGATTAACCATTGTCGAGGAGCCTGGGGTCACTTGTTGGTAAACCTTGGATTATGTCAAGGAGCCTTCAAGGGGATTGAGCTTGCTACTCTGCCCTTGCGTGCGTATCGGATCATAGACTGTTCCCCCAGGTGTATTTGTCTCAGTTGGTAACCTTAGTGGCCATATTCTTTAGGACTCTTCCTAAGGTGATAGTGGTGGGAAGATCCCATTGTACCTGGAGCAGACGTCGGCTAGACTCACTTGGATTTTCTGGGGGGTTCTCTTCACTCGAGATGGTTAAGTGGAGGAACTTGTGCCAGTCTATTCATTAAGCAGGTTGCCGGGGTAACTGTTCCAACCGCCATTTCTGTATTGAACTTTGCGACGTTGGATTTCATCACCAACTAGTGTTTTTAGTCCGGAAAGTTACTATTTGTGTGTGTTTGATCTCCTAGATTCTTTAGGCGTGTGATTCAAATTTGTTTGGTTCTTTAGAGACTTTAGGTGCTTTTCATTGAGATTTTACTTTGTTTGCGTGTGAAGTAGTTAAAAGTCTTTAACTATGGCTGAATTACCAAGGCAGTCCCCTAGACTTCGGGGCCAGTCTCCTGAGTTAGTAAACGTGGCTGAGTTACTGAGGAGGTCTCGTAGACTTCGGGGCCAACCTCCTGAGGAAGTACCGAGCCAACTTGAAGGCTTAAAAGTCCTTGTAACTCCTAGAGACAGTAGAGTTGGGTCACCTGAGCAAGGAGAATCTTCTTTGATAGTACATCCTGATTTTCAACCATTAGTAGCAGAGTATAATCCGCAGTCAGTGTCTGTCTCTGAAATCACCAGTAGCTTTTCATCTACTAGTGATATAGGTGAAGAACCCGAAATATCCGAACCTGAAATTGAATTCGCTGCTACTTCGACATCGGGGTTTGTTTCTCCAACTTTTAGTGGTCCTGGTTCACCTAGGGTAGAAAGAGTAATCACCCAAGATCTTTCTTCTGGACTTATTGCTATTGAAGAACTTGCTCCAGAAGAAGAAGTAGGCATCCCTATCCCTGAAAATCAACCTGTTATCGAATTAAGGGAGCGTGAATCAATTTTTTACAGTCCTCCTAGGAGTAGTTCTTGGTATCTTTCTTTGACTAATTATTTAGAAAACTCAGGGTTAAATTTTTCACCACCTCGTGCTCCTTATCACCCAACACCTAGAGGTTTTTATACTCCCGTCAGTATGGCAGGACAGTCATCCATGTTTACTCAATCGCTCAAATCTTTTTTGTACGGTGGCCCTTCTGTTCCCTCTGGGTATCAGTCACTTTCTGGTACTTTTTCGGGAGCATCTCCTCAACCCATTGAGCAAGGGTTATTAACTGGAAGCAATGGTACAAAGCCATTGAGCGTAGAAGACATTCTTATGATGTCAGGTTCTATTCCCAATCCTCAACCTCAAGGTGGCCAGTTACCGCCTGGGGGGTAGCCTCAATTAACGCCTGGGGGGCAACCTCAAGGTACACAATTTGCATCTGGGGGGCAACCTCCAGGACAGTACATACCTATGGGACAGTACGTTCCTCAAGGTCAACCCCAGACTCAATATGTACCCCAAGGTCAACCCCAGTATCAATTTATACCTCAAGGTCAACCCCAGTATCAGTATGTGCCTCAAGGGTATCAACCCCAAGGTCAATACTCGAACCAAGGTTTCCAACCACCCCAACGTCAAACGTTTGTTCAAGGAACGGGAAATGTACCTTTCAATTATCAATCCTACCCTCAATCTGGTTATGTTCCTCAGTATTCTCAACCAGTTATGGGTCAGTACCCTGGAATGAATATAGTGTGGGATCCATTGTAAACCCAACAGGTGTTGCAGCTAAGTGTACAGTTGTCATCTCAAACTGGACAACCCTTAGTTTCTGGTACACCCCAGCAACCAGTCTAGTCTAACATTCAAACTTCTGTACCTTCGATAGTTTCTTAGCCTGGGCCTAGTACACCTCGTACTCCGCCTCAAACGACTGCTACAACTGCCGCAACATCTGTTCAATCTTCCCCACCTACTTCTGGAGTATCGACAGCTCCGGTTTCTACTGTTCTTGTATCTACTCCTCAGACATCTTTACCACCGTCTGGATCTACGATTCAAACTTCGGTTCAGATGCCTGTAGGACAACCTGGTTTAAGTACGGTTGTCACAAGTCAACCACAATTCACCTATCAACCGTACCATGGACAGTACCAATTCGGTCCTGCTGTCCAGCAGCCAGTCTATCAGTATCAACCGTATCCTGGGTACACTTATCAACAACCTCAACAACCCCAGTACGGTCCAGTTAATCCTGGTTTTCCGGGAGGATACAATATCCCGAACGCAATTCCTATTCCTAGTTATCCTGGATATCCTCCTCCTGGGGCTGGTCTCATGACCCAGAGTTTTAGGGATCCTAATCGGCAGTTACCATTTATTGCAACTTTGGACTTACCTGACTTGTCGCACCTAACGAACGATCCCATTAATTATCTTCCGTTTTGGCCGCCAATGCCGAATAATTTGCCCAGTGACATTCCCAAGTTCGAAGGTAAATCAGGAGAGGACCCATCGAACCATGTGATGACTTACCACCTCTGGTGTGCGTCTAACTCCATTTCAGATGATTCAATCCGTCTTAGACTTTTCCAGTGCATTCTAATTGGTCTCGCGGCCAAGTGGTACATTGAGTTACCGTGAGGCACTTTTTATAATTTTAGTCAGTTAGCTACCTCGTTTTTAACTCACTTTCAGTTGCCAGTCTGATATGACAATGGCACGGAATTGTTAACTTCGATAAAACAATCGACATCCACTTACATTTCAGATCATATTCATGAGTGGAGACGTCGACGTCGTTTAGTGAAGGTATTTATTCCAGATCAAATCTTGGCTGAGTGGTTTGTAAAATCTTTGTTGCCAAAGATCACTGAAGATGTTGCTAAAGCCGGAGTTGTTACTGAGGAGCAAGTAATCGCTCAAGCACAGTACCTTGACTTGGTCTATACTCAGTCGGGTACGTTACACGAAAAAATCCCCGATCTTCCCAAGCAAAATCAAATCACTGCAGCTCCTTCGGGATCTCATGCTGCCGATGGTATGATTGGCACTGTTAACACTAAAAGTAAGAAGAAGTCTTCCAAGAATTCTTCAACTATCATAACCTTGCCTGATTCCCCAACAGGAGATTCTTCTGCAGATATTTCTGCCGATATTCACGTTGTAGAGTCATCTACAGCCAAATCAAAATCCGGTGGGAAGAAGAAAGGAAAGAAGAAGAATAAAATGGACAAAAGTTCAAAGGAGAAACCTGAAAAGGCGGAATCCAATGATGAAAAGCGCAAACCTCGTTATCCTTGTCTCATTTGTGACGATGAACATTTTACAAGAGACTGCCCTCATCGTGCAGAGGTTGCGAAGATTGTCAAGGGTTCGCAAACTCCTGCTGTTTTGAAGGATCCTTTTCCGGCTCAAGACAGTAAGATGATAGGTTCATCCTCGAGTGCCAATGAAGAACCCATACTGATGATGTCCCATGTTAGGATTGCGACTCGATCGCAAGATTATGGTAGTAAGAGTCTTGTTGATGGTAAAGAAGCAGAATCTTCTCATTCTAATCCATCAACCTCAGCTCCCGGTTCCGATCCACTACAGATCGAGAAACCTAATCCAGACTTGGTAATCAAACAACCCACCAAGGGTATACTTCGAAAGTCAGCTTTCAATCCACATGCGAGAGCGGCTCAGAATTATAACATTGTTGAGGATTTAGCTGTTTCACCCTCAGCAATGTCGGCTTTGGAAGTGCTGCAATCATGCCTAGCACAACGTAAATTACTTTTGTCGGCTATAGGAGCTGTTGATGTTCAGGACCCGAACCTAATAATTTTCGATCTAGAAAATAGTACACCGCGTTTGCCTCATCAAATGGCTTTCCAGATTCCAGTGATAGTCAAAAACAAGCCTATTCATTGGACTGTAATTGATGAGGGAGCCTCAACGTGTATTATGTCGATACAGTGTTGGAGATCGCTTGGTTCTCCTTCGCTAAATCAATCCCTGACAATTCTAAAGGCCTTTGATGGCCGTGGGTTTCATCCTTTTGGCATTCTACAGGATTTGCCTATAGGGGTTGAAGGAAGAACTGTTAGTCTAGATGTGGAAGTGGTTGATGCCCCTCTAGATTACAACCTTCTCTTGGGTCAAAGTTGGTCTTACGCTATGACAGCGGTCATTTCATCGGTCTTTCGAGTAATAAAGTTTCCACACAATGGAAAGATCGTAACAATAGACCAGCTGGCTTACTTTTCATCCGACCCAGCCTCTTCGGAGAGTATTCAGCATGTTGGTAAAACGACTATCCCATATAAGGATGTTGGAGTAGGATTAGTTAAAGATGCCAGTTTACTGGGAACTTTTCCTTTTCCTCCAATCAACGCATCATCTTCATTTGCAACCATTCATATGATTACATCAGACACCATTGTTTATGATGATCCATGGATCATTCCTTCTGAATCTGAGATAGACTCATTTGGTAATTCCATGCCTTTGAGTCCATATGAAATTGCCTATGAAGCCGTGCAGTCTTTTGCCGACCCGTGTTCAACCGAAAATGACTTAATGAATGTGGTCCGTGAGGAATCACTTTTCACATCAACCTCGGATTTAACTACGTTTTTTGAACTTGTTCACTCTGATGAGAAAATTCGTGAAATCCTATGTGTAGATGATTTACCATGGGAAGATCTCCATCACAGATCTTCGTTTTTACCTGAGGATGATCGTTTTGAAAATGATTTCTCATCAATTTTTACAACCGCATATGTCAAGGAACCTCAGAATCCAATGAAACATCCGATTCAGAGTTAAATTTGGAAAACATCTCTCGAACTATTCCTATTGACATTTCGGTTAAGCCTGGAATTGTTGAGAACATTCATATAGGTGCCTCGTGTACAGATGACGAAATTCAATTATATAAGGCCCTATTTCAAGAATTTTGCGACGTGTTTGCCTGGTCCTATGAGGAAATGCCAGGAATTGATCCCGCGATTGTTGTTCATGAGATTAAGACTTACCCGGACGCTAAACCCGTCCGGCAACACTTGCGTCAGATTCACCCATGAAAAGCTGCTGCAATTAAAGCAGAAGTTGAAAAACTGTTGAAAGCAGGTTTCATTTATCCGATCCCGTTAACGAATTGGGTATCGAATATTGTTCCGGTTAAAAAAAAGCAGGGAACAATAAGAATATGCATCGATTATAGGGACATTAATCGAGCCTGTCCAAAGGACAATTACCCAACTCCCTCTATCGATCAAATCATTGATGATTGTGCCGGCAGCGAAATATTTTCCTTTATGGACAGTTTTTCCGGATACAATCAAATCAATATTCTACCTGCCGATCAACAAAAAACGGCTTTCATTTGTCCATGGGGGACATTTGCTTATTGCAAATTACCTTTTGGGCTTAAGAATGCCGGAGCAACTTTTCAAAGGGCGATGTCTTATGCGTTTCATGACATCAAGCACATTGTGCAACCTTATCTCGATGACTTGCCTGCTCATTCATTACATCGAGCTGATCACCTCGTCCATTTACGAGCAATATTTATGAGGTGTAGGAATTATCGTATTCGGTTGAACCCACACAAATGTGTCTTCTGTATAGAAACGGGTCGACTGCTGGGGTTTGTAGTTTCGAAAGCCGGCATTCGCGTTGATCCCTCGAAGGTCGAAGCTATCATCAATTTGCCTCCTCCTTCGAGTCTTCGCCAATTCCAAAGTTTGCAGGGGAAAGCAAACTTTTTACGATGATTCATTCCTGACTACGCCGAGGTTACCAAGGGTTTTACCTGGTTGTTGAAGCAAAATACTCAATTCTATTGGGATGAGATAGCTCAGAAATCTTTTGATGCACTCAAACACGCGTTGACCCATGCACCGTTGTTGCATCCTCCCAATTACAACCAGGATTACTTCTTGTATCTCGCCGCCTCTCATTCCACCATTGGAATGGTCTTAGTTCAGGAAGATGAATTCGGAACGGAACTTGTGATATATTACCTTAGTCGAACGTTAAATCCAACTGAGCTAAAATACTCACATGTGGAGAAATTGGCATTGGCAGCCGTTCAAGCTGTCCAACGTTTTCGTCACTACATTCTACTACATAAAACTACAGTAATTTCGGATTGCAACCCTATGATCTACATTTTGACCAAGCAATTTCTAGGGGGCAAGTACTCTAAACGGATCGTCATCCTGTAGGAGTTCGACTTGGAATTTGAAAAATCCAAGTCTAAGAAATCTTTAGTTTTTGCGGAGTTAATGTGTGACTTCCCACGTACTGACACAGAAACTGTGGCGAAGGAGCCCATTGCGGACGAATCCTTGTTTCTAATCAGCACTTTAGATCTGTGGTATGGGGATATCATCGTTTATCTCCAAACCCAATCCTTTCGGCCAGAAATTTGAAGGTCAGAATGTCGGAAAATTCGATTCCAGTCCCAACAATTCAGAATTATTGGAGATACTCTTTATCGCCGTTGGGTGGACTCTGTTTTTCGACGTTGCTTAACTCATGAGGAAGCTGAAAGGGTTCTAAATGACTGCCACTCTGGAGCGTGTGGCGGTCATATGTCTGGGTATGCCACAGCCCAAAAGATATTGCGCGCTGGCTACTTCTAGCCGTCTTTGTTTAAAGATTGTATTACGGCGGTCCGAAAATGCCACAACTGCAAGATTTTTTATCGTAAGATGCGCGCTCCACCTGCTCCTCTCCACCCTATAATTTCCGTTGGTCCTTTTGAAAAATGGGGTATCGATTTTATTACATGTAACCCTCACTAAGCCGGGGGGCATGTGTATATCATCCTTGCGGTAGATTATTTTACTAAGTGGGCCGAGGCGATGCCTACATTCGAGGTAGACGGCAAGACAACTGCAATTTTTGTGTTCAATCATATAATTTCTAGGTTTGGTGTCCCGCAAGTGATAATCACTGATCATGGGCGTCATTTTCGAAACGTTATGATGACCGAACTTATAGGCCGGCTTGGTTTACGTCACGATAGTTCAACCCCTTATTATCCACAAGCGAATGGTCTGATTGAGTCCATCAACAAAGTTTTAGTTATTATGATCCGACGAATCATTAGGATTCAACGGTCGAATTGGCACAACATGCTATTTTCAGTGCTTTGGGCGTACCGAACTTCAATAAAAACATCAACAGGATTCACTCCTTTCCAACTAATCTATGGTTTGGAAGTCGTGTTACCCATTGAATGCGAAATCCCGTCACTGCAAATGGCCATCGAATTACTTCCAGCTACTTCCAAATAGGAAAAGCGTTTGTTATACTTGGCTCAATTAGATGAGAATTGACGTGATGCTGCATTGGCGATCGAGACTCATGCAAAACGCATGAAAGCTCAGTATGATCGAAATGTGACCCCTCGAAATTTTTCGGAAGGAGATCTAGTCTTAGTTTATGATCAAGCTAATGATAAATTAGGCGCTGGAAAATTCATTCCTATGTGGCATGGTCCCTATGTTGTCAAGCGAAAGCTAGCCAAAGGGGCTTATGAATTGGTAGACTTTGACGGGGACTCTTTGGGTAAACCCAGAAATGGCCTTTACTTGAAGAGGTATTATGCTTAAAAGAATGGGTATGGAGATTTTTAGTTAGGATAGTTTTTTTTCTAGCTGGTGTGTTTTAGTTTAAACAGTGTGCTTAGCTTAGAGAGTGTTTTTTCGTCATTATTCCTGCTTATCTTGGTTTTACTCTTGATATTGCAGATGTCGATGCCTCTCCAAACATACATTGGTTTCGCTGATGGTGCTTGTCGTAATACACGGAACATCTCTTCCGCAACTTGGGTTATCTATTCGCCCTCTGACGAGTTAGTATCTATGCATGGGATAAGCCTCGGTCAAACAACGAACAACATTGCCGAGTATAGTGCAGTGATTGAGTTATTATCTGAATCTATTTTATTTGGGATTCGGAGTTTGATAGTGAGGTTAGATTCTAAACTCGTTGTATTACAGCTTAATAGAGTGTATGCCATTAGAAATATGGTGTTATTAAGATTATTTTTTAGAGTGCGTCTCTTGGAACGTGAATTTGATTATATTGAATATCAACATATTTCAAGGTCTTTAAATACATTAGCAGATGCAATTTCTTCTCAAATGTTAAATAGACATTTGCAATAATCATACATGTAAATTTAAAACCATTCCATAACATGATTTACAAGATAAGCCGGTAATAGTGATATATATATATATATAAGAGTGTGTCAAAAATACATCGTCCTCGATCATAGGTTGAAAAACACCTTATGATCGGCAAAAATGATAAGTACAAAAAACAAAAATGTCATATGTGCCCACAATAGGCGATCATCCTATCACTGGTGATGATCTATAAGAAACCACTGCACGGGCCACCTTGCAAAGGAACCTCCTAAAAGGTCCCGGGACTCCAATCACATAGCGCTGAAGTCGACGAGGAATGTCATCTATAGTGGTCTCAGGAATATCTCCTGTCAAGCGCTCGAGATGACCCTCCAACTCGGCCAAAACCTCTGCTGATTCGTCCGGTGGGGCTGGCACGGGGGCAACTGGTTGTTTCCTCTCGAAAGGCCAGAGAGCGGTTGGTCGCTGTGGACCCACATATGCATTTGAAATTTTTCATTATCAGTTTTGAGACGATGGAAAAATAACAAAAAAATTAAAATAGAGAAAATGTTGAAAAGGATTTTACCTGACTCGTCCCACTACTCTCCTGGTGGAAGAACCATGTCTGGGTCACCATGAAAATCTATCCCAGCGTAAAGGAAGTCCTGAATGGAAAAGACCTGGTTTTCCAGCCATTGGAAATACTCAGGTTTGAACCGAGCAACCTCTGTCCTCTCATCCGGGTGACGGGCCATGACTGTGACCCATCGCATCAGTTTGGGCTCTTGAGGAAGCCCAGCTCCAATAGTAAGGTGCTGTGGGATCAGCATAGGAACCCTCTCCAGGCCAAAACTCACAACCAAAGCCCCATAACCAAAGGTCTTTAGTCGTCCGTTCTTGGCCCTGGTCAGTTGGCCTTTCACATTGTCCAGCACAGCATCGCACCAGTTGAAGATGGTGCCTCGAAAGTAATCAATTTCCATATGCAACTATGATCCAGTGGAAATATGTAATGCGGCACTCCCGCAAAGTCTGGTGACAGTAAACGCGATCACCATGAGTTCAGGACGGGATATGGTTTTTATTTCTATCCCTTTGTCTCTAGCCTGGCTGTTACAGAACTCTAGCCAGAGGCTATCGACAGACTGGCCACCTGGCCTAGCCCCAAATAGAGTCAAGTCTTCGCCTCTCTTAGGCAAACCAGTCAAGAAATATATGTCCGTCGGCTCAATTTCAAGCTGGTGGCCACCAATGAAGAAGCACTGGTCCTGTATGCTCCATCTGTCAACCAGCCACTGTAAGAAATCCAACTGAGCCCTCATGCCAGGAATGGCCCAGAATTTGTCCAATCCGCATGCCCTCAAAGCATCAAGTGAAGGTTGATGATTCCATGCGGCAGCATCCACGTCCTCATGCTCTCGTTCATGCCAATCTAGCATGATGTACTCTCTGCATCAAGTATAAAGACAAATTAAAATGCTAGAAAATATTTTGTGTGTTCCATTTTTGAGAATTTTTGGGTTCAAAACCCTTGCGGCGGGGACCGCACCCTCCAGGTTAGACACAGTGCGTGGGACCACACTTTGTCTACACAGAAGGTGCGGACCCTGAGCTTTTTCCCAATGGAGAAAAAGTCGGGGTCCGCAGGCCCGCAATGGTAAACCTGCGGGCCCCCGCGCGCGGGTTTTGCACCTAAAAACCCTCCCAAAAATGAAATAAAGGACTAAAACAAAAAATTAAACGGTTAAAAATGAAGAGTGGGATGATGTGGATTACCTGGAGAAGACGACGTTCGATTCCGACGGTTGGATTTTCCGCAATCTTCACGGGAAGTTTTCTGAGCAAAAGCACTATTTTCTCACCCAAACTCAAACGGTAAAAATGAATTGACAAAGGCCCTTTTTATAAGTTTTTTGAGTAAATAAATTGCAAATTTGTTATGTTTCACTTTGAAAAGGTATTTTTGCGACATTTTTATCCATCTCAAACAGGTATGAGTAATGTTTGTGTTTTTGTGCAGAATAAAGGATTATTCAAGCGAAATCTATCATTTTCACAGAAAAACATGTAGAGTCATCTTTAAGCTCTTTTCTGACTCCTAAAATATGAAAAGATTGTTGAGTGTTTCTTTTAAACTCGTTAAAACGGAATTAATAGACGGTCCACTTACAGCTCTTTTCCGACCATAAAAAACATGAAAAGATTACCGGATTTTTGTCGTTTCAAATTCGATATTGGTTATAAAACGACGTGCCATTGATCGCTTTTTTACTTTTTCGGGTCAAGGGCACTAATGACGAAAAGTACTCGTTGGTTGTAAAAGATCAAGCGGTTCTCTCAAGTATTATTTTATACTTTTTCGGGCTTGGGAGACACAAATTTACAAAAAAGGTCAACCCTGGAGTCTTCTTAAGTTTTTTCAAACTCTCTAAAATTGAAAAACTCCGAGTTTCTCCTATACTGGACTCGTTAAAATTTCACAGTAAAGGACTTGTTCAATTACAAACAGGAACGAACCACTCCTTCTTAGGGTCCGAATTTAAACTAAGTTGGACTCATCCGAAGGATGAGCTTATAATCAAGCAAATGTTATCCTCCTCAATCTTGTCAAAAATAAAGAGGTACTTGCCAGAAATGGTGGGGGAAAAGAGAGAAAAATGAGCCTGTTTGTCATACTTTGCAACCACTCTTGAACACGACACTTTCATTCACCTGGGTTGGGAAATCCTTTGCCTAACAGTTGATCAAACCACATTGAAAGTCTTCAGCTGGTTTCTGGGTATTAACTTTGGGTCAATTTTCACCAAGCCATCTGTCGTGTCGTTATGTGTTCAAGAGGTCACTGCCAATAAGCCATTCATCTGCAAAATATCTGTCATCCATCTTGACCATCCCTGAGTCAGTCCTTGCAAATAAATTTCTTCAACTTGATCTATGATTTCGTGTTGTGGGCTTTCCTACGACGGATCGCTTTCTATCGACATCAGTTCATTATATAGAAATATGATCTAGAAATCGTTAGTACCTTGAAATCTGCATGTCTCAATGGCAGGTTCCTCGCCTTTGACGATAGTTTAAATCATTGACTTTCGATCAAAGGATTCTGTGACATGTTCGACATCAACACATTTATTCACATCTCATGGATTGTACTGGGTACTTTGAGAGCCATTGACATCATTGGTGGTTTCTCTTACACTTGTTAACAGTTTACATCATTGACTGGTAATCAAGTGGTTTCTACCATGTTTGACATCAACACATTCATTCGCATGGATCGAATCGTACTATTTCGGGAAGTAGAAATGAAGACCCTGGATCTAGTTTCCACAATCCAGGCTGCGAGGAATTTTGTATTCATTATATAATGGACTATTCATAAACAGATGGTTGCATCCATACTGTGTCCACATGAGTCTATACTTGTGATGTTTTACAAGATCATTCCTGTATCAGAGCAGTAGTTAGTTTTTCTAGTCAGTTTTGATCTGAGCATGGGAATCCCTACCTCAGCGATGATATGATCTCATATATATATATATATCTTGCATTGAATGTTTTTACAGTTCCAACCAGGCTCTCCACAAGATGATCCTCGAAATGATAAAGTACTTCACTCTTCCTAAATGAAAAGAAATCCTCATCTACTACAGACTTCGCACTTTAGGGGGAAATCTGTTACACAAAAATATCGTCACCATGATTATTTGCAGTCAGTATGGGTCTATCATCACTTGAACTGTCCTCCTAAGCAAGTCTCAGACCTCAGCTCTTCAAATCAAGCTTTGGAAATGAGAGAAATACATTAAAAATCAATGTAACTCTGGTTCCACACTTTCTCTCATGGTCACCTGCGGTCCCGCACCTTCTGTGTACAAAAACTGCGGACCTGCCCGCTCTGTCCCTAACGGTGTAGGTGCGGACCCCTGTGAAAGTCAAAAGGCACAAGTTTTATCTTAAAAAACTCACTTTGGGTTAATTCTAGAGGTTTCTAGAAGGAATTTTGACGTGGATTGTTCGCTCTGAGGTGGTTCATGCATCCCAAAAGAGAAGGAGCTAATCCCTTGATGAGAGGAGCTATCCCTTTGAAGAAGGACCTAGTAACCTCCCTCCATTGCACTATAAATACAGGCATTGGGCTGGTTGCTGGAGAGGTTAGAAGCTGAACATTTTTGAGGGTAAATGCTGGTGAAATCAAGACTTCCTAGTTGAGCTTAAGAGGAGAGATCACACATCTTTTTGGCTTCATTGGGAAGTGAGTGAAACATGTCAAAGTAGAGGAGACTTCTTGCTGGACCCTGGGAGGAGCTTGTACAGCGTCAAGGCAAAGGTTGTAAAGTTCTTCTTCTTTTGAGTTAATACAATCAAACTCATTTTTCTCAACAAGTATCTTCTGTTATTTGTTTCATGGACTCGACTTTCATGTTAAATATGTTTTATGCAATTGGCTTTTCAGGTGCTATTTAATTTGTTTGCCTTGTTTGTGTTTGCAGATTTGCGAAAAGGAGCTCATTTGGATCAAAGGAGCCAGGGCATCCACAAGCTTGCGTTGGACCTAAGGTAGGCCCTAAAAACACTTGTTTGCTATCGTTTATCAAAGCATATTTAGAGAAAGATAGTGTCTGGTTGGTTTGCTTGTCATTAGGTCTTCTTTAGATTCTAGGAAGGTCTATCTTGTCTGCAAGATCGACTTATTCCGCGTGACAAGGTAGCAATGCAACTGCCTTGCAATTTGATGAAATAGTCTTATCCTTGCTGACGGAGGAGATGAGACAGAAAATTATGGAGAGCCAGAAGAGTGATGCCTTGCCTATACAAGGATGGTCCTAGAACAAAAAACAAAAATAAGTCATCGAGTGGGAGATCTAAATCTAGAGGGAGATCTAAATCTCTAGGAAAACCTACAATGGTGGTGTGCTGGAAATGTGGAAAGGAAGGGCACTACAAAGGGACTGTAAATCTAAAGCTCCCGACTAAGGAAAGGGATCTGATGATGCTTCTTCTGCAGAGGCAAAAACCACCTCAGATGAAGGTGGGGATGTGTACTTGGCTTCTTCATGTACACATGTAGATCATGAGGCATGGTTGATTGACTCAAGTGCATCCTTTCACTTCACTCCCCATAGAGAGTGGTTCTGCGCTTATGAGAAATATGGTGGTGTTGTGGTGAAAACACAACCCCCCCATTATTGATTTTCTCAACTCAAATAATGGGGACCCTTTCTATAAAAATTTTGGCCTAACACCTTTTTGGATTTTTATTTAGTTGATTACCCTACGCTTTCGTTGATTTTTCATTTTCTTTGGATTCTTGTTTTAATTGCTTTGTTAAAATCGATTCTTTATAAGCTTCCCATTGACGCTTGCTTCGCCTCATTTGGTCAACTGGTTTGAAAATGACACTCCTTTGAAGTCCCATCATTTATCTAGTCTGGGTTAAAAAATGCATAAAATGTACAATATTGCATTTTGTAAATAAATTAGTTCAATAATGCATTCATTTTAAATATTAAACCGTAGTGAGTTTTTACTAATATTTTTCCATTTTTAGTTATGCAGCCAAATCATGAAACAACGAGATTTTAGAAATTTAATTCAATTTCCAAATTTATTATTAATCTCGAAAACCCAAAGTTTTGAAGTGACTGTAGTTTAATTTTCATTTTTATTAGAGTAGTTGTAGTTTATAAAATAAATCTTATTAAAATAAAACAATATAAAAATTAAAAAATATATAAAAATGATATTAAATCTTAATTTAATTAAATTAAATTAATATATAATTAATTAAATTAAATTAAAATTTAATATATAGAAAATAATATATAAAATAAAACTTAATCGCATCGGGGATTTATATCGACACATATCATTCCATACCCCCGATACCTCCATATCCCCGATCACCAAAAAACTTAAGACAAAAGGGAATAAGTATTTATGTGAATATCGCATCGGGAGTTTCATATGTCGCAAGTTTAAAACCCAGATATCCCCTCATTCCCTGATCCAATATGCCGATCCCGACAAGCATAAGGCATGGGGCATTAATCTAAGTTTTATTGCTCCTTTAGTTTTTGAGTTTTAAACTCATTCGTATGAATGAGTTAAAAGGAAATGGACTAGTGGGGTAGTATTAATATAATATTATAAATAATATTTAATATTAAAATTAATATTTTATAATAATAAATTTTATATTAATTAATTTAATTAATATATAAAATTTAATTATTATTTAGATTAATTAGTTATAAATAGTTAATTAATTAGTTAGATTAATTAATAATGTTTTATTAATTAATTAGTTTAGTTCATAATTAATAATTAAATTAGAATTCTAATTTAGAATTAGATTTTTAATTAAAATTCTGATTTTTAGCCCAGCAATAGAATTTTCAAGATTTATGCCAGATTTGATCCATTAACTTTGGAGGCTCATAGATTGAGTTATACTTGGCCAAATGAGGCCCAGGACGGCTCATTGGAAAGATAAAATCAAGGAGAATATTTCTGAGGAGATTTCACTAACAGATTTGGTCATTTATTGGGTCAAAAATCAGGCAGAAGATCAAGCTCCGAATTTTGAAAACAAAATCAATTTTCTGAGTTTTATTTTCATTTGTCCAAGCCTCTTCTAATTGCAGATTCACTCGTCAATGACATTTTTGGCCAATTAAATCATCCCAGGCATCAATAGAGAACTTATATTTTATTTTCAATTATTTATTTAAATAGAATTTGATTGGATTTGATTTAAATGTCAGCAATGCCATTTTGATTTTATTGTTGCATTTTAATTCATTTTGATTTCTTCTTGCAGGAAAACAATAGAAAAGATATGGAGAAAATGATCTCAATCAATAAGAATGCTCCAGCAATTGAAGATTTGAATTTTTGAGCAAATAAAATTGGATTTGTCAAATTTGCCTTCAACAAACTTTCCTCTCAAGAATTCCTTCACAAATATTATAAATAGCAGATTGCAGAATGTAAAAAGGGCTGCTCTCCTCTGCAATTTTAGGCTTCTGAAAGCACTATTGTAGTAGGAATTTAGAGTTGTAGGAGAGAAGAGAGAAAATCTCAGATCTGGGGATTATTGAGGATTTTTCCTTTGTATCTTGAATTATGTATGAGGGGCAGAGGTTGCACTATTGTGGCTCTAGTCTTGAAGGCAAAAGTTCAAGCAATGTAAAGGACTGTTGGAGACCAAGATCAGAGAAATGGATGCAATAAATTGGTATTTTAAATATTACTGTTTCAAATATCAGTGTCATTTTTATGGTAACATGAATGTCTCATTTTATTCATATTTGTGCACTATTGTCAATATGAATAATTTGTCTCAATCTTGTTATTATGTATCTCTGTTTTTATGGATTAATTTCTCATTTTTGAGTAACTACTTACTCAGAAATCTGTCTTATAAAACTGATTTATTGAATGGTAATGTGTTGTGAACTATTTCCACATATCATTATTCAATTATTGGATTTATTGATTTGATAATCAATATCATTTTTGTGAACTACTTCCTGAATGTTGTTGGTTTATTATTTTAGTTAAGAGGTTTCAATAGGATGTGTTTTGGTATCCATGATGTCAGTTAATTGAACTACTTCATTAATT
The DNA here is from genome assembly GCA_031772625.1 of Pinus tabuliformis. NCBI lineage: Eukaryota > Viridiplantae > Streptophyta > Pinopsida > Pinales > Pinaceae > Pinus > Pinus tabuliformis. The sequence continues at coordinate 731,902,805 of CM062819.1, forward strand.
TAATATTCATTATAAACAAGACATATCTAAATCCCAATACTTTAATTATCTTGCTCTTAGTTGGGTTAGATCTATATCTGCCTAATTAAGATAGAATTAAGATTAGTTTATTTTGTTTGCATTATAGAATAAGCTTGCATTTAGAGTAATTTCTACATTCTTTTAAGTATTCTTCTCAAAGAGGCAAAACTTTAGTTGTGGCTTGGCTGAACCCAAATCAGCTTAAGGGTCATTCTCTTGCCTGATCAGCAAGAAGAAGTGATCTGATATCCCTAATTATTGGTAGTGAAAGATACATCATAAACCAATAGCTATTGGGAGAAGGTAACTGGACCTAGTTAAACCAGTCGGAGCCACCACACCAAACGGAAAAGGAGTTGCTTTAAGGTCCGGACCGGGTGGTTATCCCCCATTGTTGTTGCAGTGATTTTCAAGGCATCAACATTTTTGCCGCTAGAAGGAGGGCCTGAGACTTTTGTCTATTGGAGTCTTTTCAATTTTAACATTTTACTTATTGCGATGGCTCCTCTTAAACTTCCAATTTGGAGTTGTATCCATGGACGTGCATCTTTCAATACTCCACACGAAGTGGTAAGACTTTTGTCTCAGGTAAAATTCAATGGTAAGGGAAATTATTATGCTTTTAATCATGTCTTTCAATTTATTCAAAATATTTCAAATTATGATTTTCAAGGAATTGATGAAGGCATCTTATGCAGAATCTTTACTCTCACATTTGTGGCAAAAGCCAGAAACTGGTGTAAAACTCTTCCAGTTGCCTCAATTCGCTGTTGGGATCAATTTGTTACAATTTTCATTTGTAAATTTGATGGCTATGATTATGACCAGGTATGTGATGAAATTGAATATCTACGAAGGTTTGAAAATGAGTCTGTTAATGATTTAATATTCGATTTCACTTGAATTGTTTAAGATTTAAGGTTGAAGATCAACCCACGGAAGAAGAATCTCTAGATTGGTTTGAGTATATTTGTTCTCTTCCACCCATTCCCAATCCATATGAAATTAGTTCAAGTTTTGTTCCATTCTCTTCCAAAATAAATGAGAATTCCAATTTGGATATGCAAATAAATTGTGATAAAGTGGTTTCAAAAAGCTTGGAAAATATTTCTAATCAAATGCAAGAAGACAACAACAACAATTTTGGAGAAAGCCCTGCATTGGAATCTGAAAGCTACTTTGAGGTAAATTCAGAAAATTAGATCGCAAATCAACAAGTACAAGCAACGGTCAAAGTAAATAATAATACGCAACGTGCTGTACAAATTTCTGAATTTTTCCATGATGAGCAAATGCCGAAATCAGACCAGCAAAGCAGCCTTCTTCAAGAAAGCATGAGTACACAAATGAATGATTTACAATCTGAAATTTACAATGAGCATAATGCACAAGAGTTTTCAAACAGAGACAGTTTTAAATACATTGTTTTAGGTTCACATTTTTCCCTTTATCCTGATATTTTTAATGATGGTAACTTTTCCCCTCTTAGTATTAATGATATTTCAGAAATTAAAGAGGATGATTTAAATGAATTACCAATAAATTTTTATCAAGATAAAGAAACAATAATTGATCATTCTTTTGCCACTAATGAACATGAAATTCTTGTTCTGCCTTGTTTGGATATATTGGATGAGATAGAAGGGAATTGTAGAGAATATTGTGAAGTCATTTATGATAATTACTCTGACATTGAGGATGTTGATTTCTATTTCTCTCAAGAGAATCCTCATGAGAAAATTAAAATAACATCTGAGAATGAGGAACGCTTCAATTTAGAAATTATCCCAACCAATCCTCATTTTAGAGCAGCAAATTATCTTCATGATTTCATTATTCGAGAAAACTTTCCAATTTATGATTCGTATCATGATCAAGCTCTCATTCCTACTCATAATCATAATTCATTTTCTAATGCACAAGTTGGAATTCAAAATTACTCAAATTCCATAATTCTAGCCAATCCTTGTGAAAATGAAATTATTCCAAAACGATCCCAATTGTGCTGTAACATTAGTTGTACAAATAGTGATTTCATTTTAGTTTTTATTTCACACTTATTTTGTTTAAATTTAGATTTATTTTTTGATTTTATTTTTCAGAATTTTAACACTTTATGCTGCCATATTGAGCACTTTACTATCAAACACTCAATTGATGAATTGATTTATTGGGAAATTGAAGTTTCATGTTATAACCATGAATATCAAAAGTTGTTAACATGTCAATATCAATTGACGTTCATTTCTTATCAAAAGCTTATATTTCCTCAAAGACAATCTCAACTAGAGGATATATTTTTACAATCTGGCCAACATTTTAATTCAATTAATAATTTTCAATTGTATTTAACAGATTTCCATTCATTTTTCATTAATTCATTTGGAAAATATTTGGAAATTTTTCCCTCAAAGAAGATTGTTAATAATTTAACATTTGTATATAACACTAATGATTTTTTCCAAGCCTTTGAATTTAAAACCTCATCTTCACAATCTGGCCTGTTATCTCTTCCTTTGAATATTTCCCAATCCTTAATAGAAATCCATCCAGATTTCTATGATCCAATTGGTATTCAATTGGAAAGGAAATTTCAAGAGAAGGAGATTTTAAATAAGTTACTAACAATAACTGTACATTTTGATTTCCTATTTATTTTCCTTAGTTTAGTACTAACATTTGAACTGTATATATATGCGGGAATAAAAATGAGAGAATGGTTACACTAAAAATATGACTATACCTAGTCATTTTCATGTATATGGTTAGAATAGGAGTAGAATTAGTTTAGTTAGTTTGTTTTATGTAGTTAATTTATTTTCAATATTTCTGTAAAGTAAAAATAAAACAAAACAATCAATCATTCTCATACATGTTCAGTGAAAACATTTTTCCCTATCAGAAAATTTTAATTCTTACTTTCCTTTTTAAATTTCTTATAGCGATACCTCTACTCTGCCTATTTTGAATAATGTCTTGATTAAATTCAATTAAGGTTGCACTTGGCATCGATCGCCTCAAAACCACTTTTCTTTATTTCGAGATTTCCTTCTAAGATTTTTCTTTCGAAATTTATATGATAAAGAGGCTTTATGATCTCGTTATCTCATGAAATGTATGACTGTCTATGATAAGCTTAATTCTAATTCAATTATTATTAGTCGGTCTAACCTTTCACGGTAATCATATGAAGTTCATATTATCTTCCTTGGAATTTGCTAAAACTGACCTTAAGGATGTCCATTTTGCTGAGTGCGCACATTCAAATTTGTTTTGATCTTTTTCCACAATTAGCGGCTCTATCCCATTCTAATCTTTAGTTGATTATTTGATGCTGCAATACGCATCATATTCATTTACTAAAGGCATTATTTAACAGTCGCTATAACAATACAGATTCTTCTCAAGTTATTCAGAATAAGCAGAGGTAATAAATTGTTGTAGTAATTCAAAAGGGAAGCCTATTTTTATATTTATTTCTAGTAAATTCTATATTTCTTGAACATGAATAAACAAATTTTATTTAGGCTAATTGCATACTTAGATTTAGAATAAATAATGAGACGATTTTGAACAAAGTTAAAATTTTAATCGAAGGAAGGATTTGAAGAATTGTGAGGTAAAATCTACAGACAATTTCCTTCTAGGTACGCATTCACAAATTCATTCTAATCTATTATTAGTTTATCTTTTCCTTAGTTTATTTTTTATTTTTGTTTTGTTTTATTTGCAGGTTTTTATTTCTTTTCAAAACATAAAGTAAGCAGTAAACCCATTTCAAATTTGCAACAGGTTCAGGGAAATTTTACTTTTGATTCATTAGAATTTGAGCATTTTTAGCTTTGCTTTCAACCATCAAAAAACCCAATTGAAATTTCAAGCAATATCATAGGATTCAACTTGATTTTCATATTGCTGATACTTCAGTGAAAATGTTTGCAATATTCTTAGCCCTCTCATCTTCGTCAATCACATCATCCATATCACAACCATTGGTAGCAAAATATTTCATCAGAAGTAGTTCTTAGCATTTCTTTTGATAACAAATTGTTCATAAAAAGACCTCCGATGTATTATCTTACTTATATGCCATATCGCATTTCGCATATCGGAGCTTTGCAGTTGAAGTATACTTCCATTATCGTGAATCGCCGATCTCTGATAATCGACTTTATCGATATTGCGATGACCACATAATTACGGACCCGATGTGAAATTCAAATCAAGTTTAAAAAATATCGCGTCCATTCAATCGCAATAATGGTAGAAGAAGAACTTTAAAAGGGCCGATGTCTCGGATCCGATATGTTATTGAAATCCCATCATAAAAAGTTATCGGGTCCGCTCTTCATCGCATATCGACATCGCAAGAAATATATTGTGTTACATCTGATGCTTAAGTTTGCCGATTGCCGATTAGCTACGTCATCCATCGCATCACCGATATTGCAATCGTTTCGTCGCATTTTTTATGCTCGCGTCACTTCTATGAATTTACGATGTGCATTTTGCGATATGGGGAGCACAATGTAAATATTCTCCGATCCCCGATATAATATTTCTTTAATGATGCGATCGCTTCATTTTGTTGCACATGTTCTTATCGGCAATTTGCGATTGCAATCTCTGATGCGATAGCTTCCAATGCATGCCTTTGAGCCATTAACATTTAATCGATATATGGCATAGCAACAAAAGTGAAGTCTTGCAAATTAAAATTCAAGCATGGTGAAGAGACATGTGATGCGAATCATCCGATACGGCGATGTGTTATTTTAAAAGCGAGCTTGGGTAGCCACTATGGTAAGAAAACAGTTAATGACCAATTTGCAGCGTATTTAAATCATTTTGATTTTTCATACATTTCAGTTTTAAATATATAATTCCATAATTAAAAATGGAATTCAAGACCTCTCTATCTTCATATTTAAATTTTATTATCTTGGATTTGGTCTTGATTCTGGACAATTTATAAAATCATGGAATTTATATGAAATTTATAATATTTTGATAAACATTCGTTACTGCAAATTCTCATTCTTATTTCTGACGCATTTCTTTTAATTTCAATTCCCTTGAGCACTAAGCATTCCATTTTTACATTTTGCTTCTTGCTTTAGCGTAAATAAAATAAATAATGATTTTGGGTTATAGGATTTTGGTTAGTTTGACTTCTTCATGTTTTAATGATAATTAAAATAAGAAGTCAGCTAATTTGGAGAAATTGATACATTTCAGGTAAGATCAAAGGCAATTATCCAATGGTAAGATTCATGTATCCACTTTCATTAATTTCCATTCCGTTGCTTTAGTTTCAGTTTTGTTTTTCTGATATATAAATTTGTTTTGCAGCTCTTGATAAAAACTTTCAATCCTCTACCGGATCATATTTTCGAAGTCCATACTCTTCTCCTCGCTTAATTTCAAGAAGCAACGATAATCCTCATTGAAACAGCTACACTAGGAAGTTTCTGAACCTTTATTTGTTTCTTTAAGCATTCATTTTATTAAAAAATGATTAAGATGATACTTTGAAACAAGACGAATAATATCAGACAGAAAAGTTTTCATTGTGGTTGAATTTTAATCGTCACTGCTATCTAAAAAGCCTAAAGCATTTACAACCTTACAAGGTATGATTTTCATAAATCTCAACATAAGAAAGATTGATTACACGATTATTTTCTTTTTATTCATATTGTTGAGACATTGGTATAAACATTCTTGTCTGAGTTTATCTTTTGAAACTTGGATTTTTCTTTCCACTTTTAAAATTTCTTCATTTTTGTTTTGTTTGTTGATTTCTTTTTTCACTTTAGCATAATAATTCTTTTCTTTTGGTTTTCAGTTTTGATTTTGGTGACTTTGCCGTGATTTATATGGAAGACCTTTTTGTTATCTAACTATGGTTAGCATACATGGAGAAAAATTGTTAATAGTTACCAATTAGCTTTTTCTTAAATCTCTTAGTAAAGTTTGATTTTCTTATTATAAAGGTAGACATACTTAAGGAAGAGATTATCAATCAAGAGAAGTTGGCAAAGTATCATAAAATCTGGAGAGATTATTTTTCATCGAAATTGTAATTATTTTGAGATTTCAATATTTTATTAAGATCTTTCAAAGTTCTATTATCAGTCAAGAAAATTTATTTTTAACCAAGTAAAGACACTTTACAGCAAAGCACCTTTAACTCTGAAATTGTCATTCTTAACTCTTAAGGAGTCAATGATTCTCCCTGTCCCAAAGAGTCTTATTTTTCTAGAGTATAATCCAGAAATATATTTAAACTTAAAAGATAAGAGGTCTCATCATGAGCCTGCTTACCATAATCATAGGGGAAAAATAGGCTGACATTACCAACACTGCTAAACAAACCAGGGTAATGGCTTATGATTGCAAACAATTATAAGACAAGGGGTCTCATCACGAGCCAACTTGTTCAGTCCAATTTTAACCAGTGAATGGCATTGTCAACTATCTGGCTACCATACCAGGACAATGGCTTTTAAGATTTACTTAAAAAAAAAAAAAAAAAAAAAAAAAAAAAAAAAAAAAAAAACATATATAAATGGATTTATCTCTAGGTCAATAATTCTTGAAGAGATGGGATTCTGAATCATTGATGATTAAAAGGTAACCCTGTCGAGACTATAGATGTTTGCTGGCAGCAGTGGCTCTATCTGTGACAAATGAGTATATTTTAAAAACTAAGCTGTAAAGTGACCCCTGCTTTATCTGTTCAACTAATTAATGACTGATATAGAACTTTGGAATATTTTAATTTATGAGGAGTTTTAAGACAAATTACAGTTAGATGATTTTTGCTTTTATTCAGACTATTGAACCTAGTCAAGCATTTCAAGCATAATTATCTTTTCTTTAATTATTTTTACTTTAATCTTAGGAAAATCTCATTCATATCAAACAGAGATAATTGGTTCTTCTCCCGTGTGTCGCCATTGTTGTGGTGAAAACACAACCCCCCATTATTGATTTGCTCAACTCAAATAATGGGGGCCCTTTCTATAAAAATTTTGGCTAAACACCTTTTTGGATTTTTATTTAGTTGATTACCCTACGCTTTCGTCGATTTTTCATTTTCTTTGGATTCTTGTTTTAATTGCTTTGTTAAAATCGATTTTTTATAAGTTTCCCATTGACGCTTGTTTCGCCTCATTTGGTCAACTGGTTTGAAAATGACACTTCTTTGAAGTCCCATCATTTATCTAGTCTGGGTTAAAAAATGCATAAAATGTACAATATTGCATTTTGTAAATAAATTAGTTCAATAATGCATTCATTTTAAATATTAATCCGTAGTGAGTTTTTACTAATATTTTTCCATTTTTAGTTATGCAGCCAAATCATGAAACAACGAGATTTTAGAAATTTAATTCAATTTCCAAATTTATTATTAATCTCGAAAACCCAAAGTTTTTAAGTGACTGTAGTTTAATTTTCATTTTTATTAGAGTAGCTGTAGTTTATAAAATAAATCTTATTAAAATAAAACAATATAAAAATTAAAATATATATAAAAATGATATTAAATCTTAATTAAATTAATATATAATTAATTTAATTAAATTTAAATTTAATATATAAAAAAAATAATATATAAAAAAAAACTTAATCGCATCGGGGATTTATATCAGCGCATGTCATTTCATACCCCCGATACCTCTATATCCCCGATCGCTGAAAAGCTTAAGACAAAAAAGAATAAGCATTTATTTGAATATTGCATCGGGAGTTTCATATGTCGCAAGTTTAAAACCCCAATATCCCCTCATTCCCCGATCCAATATGCCGATCCCGATAAGCATAAGGCATTGGGCATTAACCTAAGTTTTATTGCTCCTTTAGTTTTGGAGTTTTAAACTCATTCATATGAATGAGTTAAAAGGAAATGGACTAGTGGGATAGTATTAATATAATATTATAAATAATATTTAATATTAAAATTAATATTTTATAATAATAAATTTTATATTAATTAATTTAATTAATATATAAAATTTAATTAAATTAATATTTAATTATTATTTAGATTAATTAGTTATAAATAGTTAATTAATTAGTTAGATTAATTAATAATGTTTTATTAATTAATTAGTTTAGTTCATAATTAATAATTAAATTAGAATTCTAATTTAGAATTAGATTTTTAATTAAAATTCTGATTTTTAGCCTACCAACATAATTTTCAAGATTTATGCCAGATTTGATCCATTAACTTTGGGGGCTCATAGATTGAGTTATACTTGACCAAATGAGGCCCAGGACGGCTCATTGGAAAGATAAGATCAAAGAGAATATTTCTGAGGAGATTTCACTAACATATTTGGTCATTTATTGGGTAAAAAATCAGGCAGAAGATCAAGCTCCGAATTTTGAAAACAAAATCAATTTTCTGAGTTTTATTTTCATTTGTCCAAGCCTCTTCTTATTGCAGATTCACTCGTCAATGATATTTTTGGCCAATTAAATCATCCCAGGTATCAATAGAGAACTTATATTTTATTTTCAATTATTTATTTAAATAGAATTTGATTGGATTTGATTTAAATGTCAGCAATGCCATTTTGATTTTATTGTTGCATTTTAATTCATTTTGATTTCTTCTTGCAGGAAAACAGTAGAAAAGATATGGAGAAAATGATCTCAATCAATAAGAATGCTCCAGCAATAGAAGATTTGAATTTTTGAGCAAATAAAATTGGATTTGACAAATTTGCCTTCAACAAACTTTCCTCTCAAGAATTCCTTCACAAATATTATAAATAGCAGATTGCAGAATGTAAAAAGGGCTGCTCTGCTTTGCAATTTTAGACTTCTGAAAGCACTACTATAGTAGGAATTTAGAGTTGTAGGAGAGAGGAGAGAAAATCTCAGATCTAAGGATTATTGAGGATTTTTCCTTTGTATCTTGAATTATGTATGAGGGGCAGAGTTTGCACTATTGTGGCTCTAGTCTTGAAGGCAGAAGTTCAAGAAATGTAAAGGACTGTTGGAGACCAAGATTAGAGAAATGGATGCAATAAATTGGTATTTTAAATACTACTGTTTCAAATATTAGTTTCATTTTTATGGTAACAGGAATGTCTCATTTTATTCATATTTGTGCACTATTGTCAATATGGGTAATTTGTCTCAATCTTGTTATTATGTATCTCTGTTTTTATGGATTAATTTCTCATTTTTGAGTAACTACTTACTCAGAAATCTGTCTTATAAAACTGATTTATTGAATGGTAATGTGTTGTGAACTATTTCCACATATCATTATTCAATTATTGGATTTATTGATTTGATAATCAATATCATTTTTGTGAACTACTTCCTGAATGTTGTTGGTTTATTATTTCAGTTAAGAGGTCTCAATAGGATGTGTTTTGGTATCCATGATGTCAGTTAATTGAACTATTTTATTAATTTGATATTTATTATAAACAAGACATATCTAAATCCCAATACTTTAATTATCTTGTTCTTAGTTGGGTTAGATCTATATCTGCATAATTAAGATAGAATTAAGATTAGTTTATTTTGCTTGCATTATAGAATAAGCTTGCATTTAGAGTAATTTCTACATTATTTTAAGTCCTCTTCACAAAGAGGCAAAACTTTAGTTGTGGCTTGGCTGAACCCAAATCAGCTCAAGGGTCATTCTCTTGCCTGATCAGCAAGAAGAAGTGATCTGATATCCCTAACTATTGGTAGTGAAATATACATCATAAACCAATAGCTATTGGGAGAAGGTAACTGGACCTAGTTAAACCAGTCAACCACCACACTAAACGGAAAAGGAGCTGCAAGGTAGCACTGTTGTTGATGGGTGCAACAGTTCTGTGGTTCCTGAAAGTGGAGCAGAAAATCTATTGGTCTTTGGAGATAATACCATGTTATGGAATCAAAGACTTGGAAATATTGGAGAGAAGGGCCTTCGAATACTTTATGGTAAAGGTATGGTAGAAGGTATGAGTAATAGCTCTCTGGATTTTGATTTTTGTGAAAATTGTGTATATGGGAAGGAGAATCAGGTGAGTTTCCCCTCTGGTGGTACGAGGGTGAAACAGATATTAGAGCTTGTGCACAGTGATGTGTTTGGACATGTGAAGGTTCCATCACTGGGTAAGTCTGTGTACTATGTGTCATTTATAGATGACTTCTCAAAGAATACATGGATATATTTCCTTAAGAAGAAATCTGAAGTCTTTGACAGGTTTAAAGAATTTAAGGCTTTGGTCCCCCTTCAAAGAACACCCGTAGAGTCAAAACAACAAAATACCATAAAAGTGTAGAGATCTATAACCATAAACAATGTAGGATCAGATGTACATTAACCATATAAATGCATATACAAATACAAGATTCAGAGATATACACGCATATGGAGGAAAACTCAAATAGCTTTATTGATAGAAGTAGTAGAAGAGAGGATTACAACCAAACTGTCTGATCCAGCATCATCCTCCCAGCATAAAAGCCCTCTTCACCTCATACAAAGCAAGATCACCCAACAATGTCTTCAAAGAGAAACCAACAACACTTCCTTGCAAATTACAAAATTCTGGCCCCTGGATCTCTAGGATGAGGGATCCATATATAGATGCTTGCAGGAGAGTGAGTTAGCTTCTAGGATTTTTATTAGTGTCATTTCACTGATAGTTCTTGGTTCCACTTGGAGATTTCATGATCTCTTACTCATCCCTGGGTGAATTCAGAGAGGCAAGTGTCATATGAGCAGTTTCTAGAAGATTCTTTGAGTTTCCACCTAGCAAACTGCTTCGGCCATTTGTCTTCTCTCGCTCATTGCACCCTATAGAAGGGCTTTCCAGTATGCATGCACCCCTCGTGTGTAATAGGTGAGATGCATCACACCCTCAACATGGAGTAGTCTGTATGGTCCAGTTTTGACCAGTTCTGAGTAGTTTTTCAGGGAGAACTTCTGGGAAATGATGTAATCAGCTGACCTTGTTCCTTTAGGGTATGAAACAACACTTTTATGGGTTTAGAATCCCTTGGTTTATGGACATGTGTGATTGGGGTTGTAGTGCCCAAATATGTCTATAACTGTTGCCCCTTAAAGCATGATGTCATAAATCTTCTGATGTTGGGTGAAATGCTTTATTATGAGGATCCAAGGTTTTTCGAACTGGAAGGGGACCTGTAATAAGATACAATACAATACATTATCTTCATAATATTTTCATGGTCTAGCTGAGGTGGGCATTCTCATGCTCAGCTTTATAAATTCATTTTCATGTACATAGGACAAACAATCGTCTGTGTGGCAGACTGATGATTCTGGTAGAGCCATCATCCCTTAGCTTGGATGATTATCTGTGCAGCAACGATGTACATTTGATGTTTTTATTTTCCTGAATATATCACAGCCCGGATGGATGAAACTAGATCTGGGGTCTTCAAACTCGTTCAATCTTCGCCCGAAGTACAAGTCAATGCATGTGAAAAGATGTTTTGATGTCGAACATGGAAAGACATCGCCTGATTACCAGCCAATGATGTAAGTTGTTAACAGGCGTGAGAGGAATCACCGATAATGATAATGACCCTCAAGGTACTGCAATACAATTCATGTGTTGTGAATATATGTGTTGATGTCGAACACCAAGCAAAATATTTCGGTCGAAGGCCATTGATGTAAACTTGTCGCCGGAAGTGAGAAACTTTCCATTGAGGCATGCAAACTTCAAAGTACTGAAAGGGTTGTTCGTAAGTCAACTTCTTGGATAATGAGCTGATGTCGACAAGAAGTGACCTATCGTAGGAGGGCCTTAATGAATCCCACATCTATGACACAAAATAGAGCAAATGATTTTGTGGAGGTAAAAATGATCTGATGATGCAAGGTTTAGGGTGGCGGTCATGAAAAATGGAGAGTGAAGGTATTATTGGTGAATTCTCTGAGCGACTTCTCTTGAACATATCAGCGACACTGAAATGGATTGGTAGTGTTAACCCAAAAATGGATGGTACGACGGACCAATGGTGATATGATCGGTGAACAGAATAACCCAACCTGACTCGATCATGGTGATGGAGTGAAAGTGTCATGTTCAAGAGCAACCTGCTACCAATGAAGTTATTCAAGTTTTCTTCCCTTTTCCCTAGTCATTGCTGACCAATACCTCTTTATTATGCTTGTTCTATAATTTTCCCTTCGGGAAAACCCGTCGCTATGTTTTAACGAACTTAGTGACAGTGAAACTCGCTCTTGTCTGCATGGACAAGTTTGTTGCTATTGTTTTAACGAGTTTAATGACAAAGATAACTTAGTCCTTTTCAATTTTAGAGAGTCTAAAAAGAGACGTAAAGGTAACTCTAGTAGTCTTTTTTCATAATATAATCCCTTAAGTCCGAAAAAGTATAAAATAATATGAAAGTGATGACTTTTCGATAGTTTTAACGAACCGAACAAGACAAGTGTTTGATCTTTTTGTGTAATGATCCTTCAGGTCCAAAAAGATTAGATCTAGAGGAGGGATGGCACTTCCGATCACTTTAACAAGCTGGAGAGGCCAATTTCTTGGCAATCTTTTCATATTTTACGAGTCAGATGAAAAGAGCTTAAAAGAGACTTGTTTTTTGAGGAACGAGTGATGTTTTTGGATGGCAGCTGGTTCCAGGTAAGGTTTGGAACTTTTCAATCACGGCAGTGTAAAGAAGGTGGCTAATAGAATCACTTGTCACAATTGTTCTTAAAAAGGGTAAACAATCAAATGGAGGCGTATGATCGGCTAAAAAGAGTGGAGGTGATGGTAAGAACACGACCAAGGTTCAAAAGCTGATAATTATGCGATCGCAATGGTTATTTACCGAAGGTGGGTTCATTTTTTAATGAGCTTGAACTCTGGGGGAACATTTGCTCATTGCTAGGTTTATTTTTTAACGAGCTTGAACTTCACGTAAAACTGCTCGTGATGATAGTCAGAGATGTTGATTTCACCATTAACACTATGTTCTTCTGACGGTCGTACTGCTTGTTCAATTACTCCATCAAATTGATTAGAAATGTAAATACATGCTTGAAAAATGAGCTAAACACCAATATTTTACTTGAATTACGTGAATAGTAACATAAAAGTAGTTTTTACCTCTCATTTTTACCATTTCATTCAAATTTGGGATTTTTGGAGCTCTGGAGATGTTTTCCCCCTCGGTTTTTACCAGCTGATTCCGGGAGATTCTATGGACTATTTTCGACGCCGTCTGGACTAGGTAGGAGCTAACCCTGAGCTCTTCAATTTCATTATTTCCTTTTCTGATTTTGCACATGTTTTCCTGTTCTTCTGGGCCTCTGGAGTTTGAACAATTCATTCTCTCCCCATCGCACCTAGTATACATCGAAATGTGCGATGCATACTGAGCTGGCCATTGTCCAGTCAAGATGCATCCCACCTAGTACATAGCTAGGGTGCGATGGGCGCAAAAAGGAAAGTTTATGTACTGTTTTTTCATGGAAATTTTGCCTATTTTTGCCTGAATCAAGATCCTAATTCTTCTCTTGTTTGTCTTTTTAGAGATTCATTGGATCAAGATGGTCGTTACATGGCGTGAACATGAGCATGAAGAAGAGGACATGGTTGCTTTACATGATCTAGGTACAGTGACTGCATTGCGGAACTGTGGCTTGCTCAAATTTTTCCGCATATCCAGGTACGGTGACTGCATTGCAGAACTGTGGCTTGCTCAAATTTTTCTCAATGCATGGGATCCTATCAACCAAGTGTTCCAGATTCGAGGTAAATCTATCCCTTTGACAGTTGAGGATATCTACTTCTTGACCAGTTTATCGAGGCGTGGTGCCCCTCTCTCACTATCAGGATCCACCCATGGAGGTGAATCCGTGAAGGATTATATTTGCCGATTCTGTAGAGATGGATCTGAGCCAAGCAGGGATGGCAAGATCAGTATTCAAGATGTCACTGACCAGTCCTTGAGGACTATCTTATTCACCTTTTCTAGATTGGCTGGTACTGCGGCTCTTCATCTGGCCAACAGGTCCTATATGCAGTATTCTTTGGAATGCCTTGAACCAAAGGTATTCAACTAGTGTGATGCAATACTTCCGGTTATAAAAGAACAACTTATCAAGGTGAAGAATGGAAGATCTATGAACTTTGGTTACGGTTCTATTCTAACCACTTTTTCCTTGGAGAAGATCCCACTGATGTAGCCACAGTACATTTCACTCGGAGTGCCAGCGCCGACAGAACCACAGATGTAGAGATGGGTTGATCTTATGGCTAGACATGCTGGTCAATCATAGATTTCATTCTCTGATGCCTTCTTTGAGTGGTTCAACCGTCAGCAGATGGTCTTTTCCGAGTATCTGTATGGTGCGATGGATTTTCGTGGTGACACGGATTTGGTGCTGCCGGCTGATGAGTAGTGGGATGTTATAGGTAAAAAGATCTAACCATATCTTCGTTTATTGTTTTTATAATGTTATTGTATCTTTTAAATGTTATCAAGACTAATCAAACCCATATATTTGTGCAGATATTGGACCAGTGCAACTAGCAGTGCGCCCGAGGGTAGCAACTGCCATTCCAGTAGGAGAGGCTATAGGGAGGGCTGTCCTTCGTGGTCTGGACGTAGACGAGACCCTTTCAGTATTACAGGATCATATCGAGGGTCTCACCCTTGGTATTCAGGATGTGAGGACTAACGAGTTACCTCTGAGATTACAGCGCCATACTACTGGCGTGTCGAGTCGATGGACTAGGCTCTTACGTATGATCACACAGGCAGTGACTTGTTATCACTAGCACCATTAGTCTAGGGTGCTTACCTACATTTTTGAGATTTTGGGTCATGTGACTGATTTTGTCTTGGACACAGAACATTTTGACAAACTATAAACAATTATATATATTTTTGATTTTCAGAGCTTTATTTTGGTTAAGTTATATGATCTTGATGCAAACGTTGATTGAAATGTTTTCTTTTATAAATGCTGCAAATGTCTATCTAACACATAATTTGCTAATCAATCAGTTAGTGTGTTTAAGTTTATGGAAATGTGTTGATATTGAATAGAATCAAACGACCTTTCCAAAATCCTGACCCTTAGGAACATACGATAGATAGCTAGATTCCGAACAGAATAGATGCTAGTAAGCTGTAGGATGACAAGTTGTGAGTCTAGCCTGACAATAAGTCGGCGTATGCCACGTGTGATGGCATCAGAGAGAATTTCTATCAATGCACTATACTCAGCGATGTTGTTCGTTGACGACCAATACATACTCCTCTGAAACTCACTAACTCGCCGCTTGGATCAAAAATGGCCCAGGTCGCAGAAGATAGGTTCTGTGTAATATGAATAGCTCCGTCGGCATATCCAACAAATGATTCCAATAGGTTTGACATCTGCAACAAATGCAAAAGTGGATTACCTAACCAAAATGATCACTCTTGATGAAAACAAAAATGTAACAAAATCATATAAAGAGATTACTACACTTAGTCAAGCATAGTAACGCTTAAGGTACAGTCCGTTTCGGTGTTGCACTAGTGGAATCCCATTGTAACCTACTAGCTCGTAGGCTCCTTTTGCTAACACTTGTTTAGCAATGTAGGGACCCATCCACAAAGATTGGAACTTACTTGCTCCCAATTTATCGGATTCCTGATCGTAAAGCAATACCAGGTCACCTTCTGAGAGAACACAGGGTTTGACATTTTTGTCAAATTGTGCCTTAACTCATTTCTTACGAGCTTTGTTAGCCAAGGCGGCATCATGACAGGTTTCATCCAATTAGATTAGTTCTAAGAGAAGAGTCTCTTCCTCTGAAGTTTTGGGGAGAAGGTTGACTATGAGCTTGAGAGATGAAATCTCACACTGAATTGGTAAGATGGCTTCCAGGACATACACCAGCTAAAAGGGTGTAAAACCAGTCACATTTCTTACTGAGGTTATGTATGCCCACAAGGCTGAGTACAGGATTAGGTGCCAACTCTATTTGTGGACTCCAATCATCCTTTGCAGCATGCACTTCAGGACTTTGTTGATGGCCTCAACTTGTCCATTAGCTTGCGGATAATACGGAGTAGAACTGTCGTGGGACAATCCTAATTTGGCAACCAATTCGACCATCATGTGATTGCGGAAATGCGATCCATGATCTATGACTATAGCCTATGGAACACCGAACCTAGAGACTACATGATTGAAAAAGAAAAAAGCAACCGTTTTGCCACTGTTGTTTAATGTAGGCATCGCCTCGGCCCATTTCGTAAAATAATCAACTGCGACTATGATATACACATGCCCCCCGGCCGAGGTGGGGTTACATGTCATGAAATATATGCCCCATTTGACGAATGGCCCAATAGTAACTACTGGATGTAGAGGTGCGAGTGGTATTTTGGTTTTACGGTCGAAGATTTGACAAGCATGGCAACTTCTGACTGCGGTTATGCGATCTTTGAACATTTTTGGCTAGAAGTAACTAGCTCGTAAAATATTTTGTGTCGTAGTGTAACCAAATTGATGCCCCCCACACACACCTGAATGACAATCATTCAAGACTTTTTCGGCCTCCCCATGGGTGAGGCATCTTCGCAGAACTGTATCAATATCGCGACGGTAAACTGTATCACCGACGATCATGTAGTCTTTTGCTTGGTATTGAATACGTCGTTGCTCTAAGCGAGAGGTATTAGGCCTATATGTTTGGGTTCAGAGATAGATGATTATATCTCCATATGATGGATCACTTGACGATATCAGAAACAAAGATTCATCCACGATTGATTCTTTTGATGTTGAATCGTTAGACGACGATGGGAAGTCGCATAGTAACTTCGCGAAAACTATAGATTTCTTTGATTTGGATTTTACAAATTCCAGATCAAACTCTTGCAAAATAGCTATCCATTTTGAATATTTGCCCCCAAGTAACTAACGCGACAGAATGTAAGTCATGGGGTTGCAATTTGACAAAATGGTAGTTTTGCGAAAGAGGATACGGTATCGAAATCTATGTACTGCTTGAACAGCTGCAAGAGCCAGCTTTTCAACATAGGAGTACTTTCTTTCTGTATCATTTAAGTTTCAGCTTAAATAATAGATTAGATGTTAGATTCTATTTTCTTCTTGAATTAAAACCATTGTGATGGTTGTATCTACTGCAGCTAGATACAGGTTAAAGTTTTTTTCATAATCAGGAGCATACATTAATGATGCTTTTATTAGGGATTCCTTTAGAGCATCAAAGGAAGCTTGCACAACCTGATCCCAGTTGAAGGGTACTTCTTTTTTCAAAAGACGCGTATAACCTTTAGCAAGTTCGGCGTAATTTGGAATGAACTTCCTCAGAAAGTTTAATTTCCCTCGGAGTTTCTGAATCTAAAGCAAATTTGAAGGTGGAGGCATATCGATGATTGCCTGAACCTTACATGGGTCGAGTCGAATTCCGTCGCTAGAAACCATGAAGACAAGTAATTGACCAGAACAAACACAAAGCACACACTTGTGCAGATTGAGTCATATCTTGTAGTATCGGCAATGTAGAAATATAGCTCTCAAATGCTGTGGATGATCAGTCCACTTTCACGAATGAGCCGAAAGATCATCGAGATATGGTTGAACAATTTTCTTGATGTCATGGAAGGCATAATTCATAGCCCTCTGAAAGGTTGCCCCTGCATTCTTTAAACCGAAAGGTAATTTGCGGTACGTGAATGTGCCCCACGGACATATAAATGCATTCTTTGACTGGTCCTGTGGGTGGATATTTATTTGATTATACTCGGAAAATCCATCCATAAATGAAAAGATTTTGCATCCGGCGCATTCATCAATTATCTGGTTGATGAAGGGTGTAGGGTAGTTGTCCTTTGGACAAGCTTGATTTACATCCCTGTAATCAACACACACTCTAATCATTCCTTGTTTTTTCATCACAGGAACAATATTCAATACCCAATCAGTTAGAGGAACTGGGTAAATGAAACCAACATGTAAAATTTTTTCAACTTCTGCCTTGATGGCAGCGGCTTTCTTCAGGTGCACCTGCCGAAGCCGTTGTCGTACCGATTTGACATCTGGATACATCTTGATTTTGTGTTCAACTATGCTCGAGTCAATGCCTGGCATTTCTTCATATGACCATGCAAAGACATCTCTGAATTCGCAAAAGAGAGCGCAATATATTTCCAGTTCTGAAGAAGAACAAGATTTGCCGACATGAATATTCTCTACAACATTAGGTTTGATCGAGATATTTATGGCGATAGTTTCTTCAATATTTGACAGATTTCACTCGGAATCCATTGTATTTACAGTGTTTGATAGAAAATCAAAAACTAAAGGATGATCAAGGTCGTTGGGATAATCTTCATTGTAATCCGGAAGAAGGGAACGATGGTGGTAATCTTCCCATGGTGCCTCTCCTATCATCATTGACTGAATAATTCCTTCGTCTGTAGAATGTACATGTGACCAAGGATCTGAAGAGGTGCCATATTCCTTTGACCTATCTACCCAAACACTCAATGCGCATTGATTTGGGTTTGCTGCCCAGGTTGAGAAAATTGATTGCTACAAAATCTCTATTGGGCTTGGAGGAAATACCTATTGATGATCCATGCTAAAAAAATGTTCGGAAATCTTCTAAATGGAAGATATCATATTGAAGGTTCCTACTTTTTCCACTTTCGCCAGATTTATTGGAGGCGGTAGGGCAAAAGTACCCATCAAGGCAGGGTCTTTCAGTAGGCCTACTCCGACATTTTGAAGCGAATGAGAGCTTCCATGGATCATTGGAATGCTTCCTGTAACTTGTGAACTGTTGGGAAGAAAGGTTTTTTGATCAACGATTGTAATTCCTCCTTGAAAAGGGAATGAAATATTTCTAAAGTAAGTTGATACAACAACAGCCATAGCATAAATCCAGGGCCTTCCCAGTAGGATATTGTAATCGAGGTTTCCATCGATAACTTGGACGTCAATTTCTACTGTTTTTCCCCCCATTTCAACTTGCAAGTTACTTAAAATCCCGTACAAGGTGTATGTTCATCCATTGAATGCTTTTAATGTCGTTGATGATGTTAACAAGGGTGGTGAGCCTAAAGTTTTCTAGCAACTCATTGACATAATGCAGGTAGATGCCCCCTCATCAATAATTGTTCGATGAACAGTTTTGTTGAGGGCTTTCACTATGAGGAAAGCGAGTTGAGCTAGTAAATGAGGTTCAAATCCTTTATGATTAAAGGCCACGAGATTGGAATTCGCTGGGTCAATCCCACCTATTGCTGATAATAGAGCCTGCTTTTGGGAGGGGAAATTTTGCAGTACCTCAAGCATCGACATAGTGGATGGCGATTGTGCCAAATCCTCTACTATATTATAATTCTGTGCTGCTCGGGCACGAGGATTACATGTCGATCTATGTACTACTCCCTTTGGCGGCTTTATCGTTAGCTTAGGAATGATGGGTGGCACAACTTCGGTTGAGGTTTTTGTCGAACTACTAGGTTGATCTGCAACCTTGTTGTTCAACAGCTGTGGATTCCCGTAATCTTTGTTCCTTGTCGATATCAAAGCATCATTTTGCTGTTTCGAAATGGACAACATAAGCACTTGGGATGGGGAAGCATTGTCACTAGCAACTAGATTGGTTTCTAGGTTTGGAAACAGATTAGTCAATACCGCTGAAGTTTTTGAACTCTTAAAAAATTTCTTAATCTCAGCTTTATACTGAAAATATCTTGTCCAATGGTCTTCATCACATATGAGACATGGCCCAAGAGGTTTCTTTTGCCTAGAAGGGTTCGCAGAAGATTTTTCAGGAGACGAATCATCTTGTTTCTTCTTTTTGCTTTTCCCTTTCTTCTTGCCCCCTGGTTGCTTCGGTTCTTTGCCTTTGTCAATCGACACAGCATTAACCTTCGAGGCAAGAAGTTCTTCATTTTCATTTTGACTAGAAACCGTACAGGGTTTCTTAGATGTAGCCTTTGCAGTTTTCGTGCTAGTCGTACCTATCACGCCATCATCGGCATGACAGTTTTTGTTTGATTTAGGAGGAGGAGGAATAGAAAAATCTGGTCTGGGAGCATCAGGGATTTTTTCATAGAGCGTGCCAAACTGAGTATAGATCAAGTCTAGATATTGCACATGAGCAATGACTTGCTCTTCAGTGACAACTACCCCCTTAGCCACATCTTATGTAATAGAAGGTAACAATAACTTAATAAACCATTCAACTAGCAGCTGATCAGGAACATATGTTTTTACCATTCGACGATGACGTTGCCACTCATGAATATGATCAGATATGTGAGTGGCTGTCATCTGCTTAAAATTTGTAAGAAGCTACGTTCTTTTTTCGTACCTTATTGGTAACTAAAAATGGGTTAAAAAGGTGGTGGCAAGGGTGCTAAATTTATCAAATGAAGCTCTAGGCAATTCGATGTACCATTTTGCTACCGAACTAGTTAACGTTCACTGAAAAAGGCGAAGCCTAATCGAATCATCATTGAGAGTGTTGGACGAACACCAAAAATGAAAGGTCATCATATGATTCGATAGATCTTCACCCAGATTTCCATTGAATTTAGGAATATCTGATGGAAGTTTATGAGGAATCGCTAGCCACCAAGGGGCGTAAGAAATTGGATCATTTGTTAGCCGATTCAGATCTGGTAATTCTAAATTTGCAACGAAAGGCAACTGTTGATTCAGTTTTGGTGAAGCATACCCAAGATAAGATGGGATCGCCTGAGCAGTGGGTCTTTGCATACCAGCATAAT
The DNA here is from genome assembly GCA_031772625.1 of Pinus tabuliformis. Classification (NCBI taxonomy): domain Eukaryota; kingdom Viridiplantae; phylum Streptophyta; class Pinopsida; order Pinales; family Pinaceae; genus Pinus; species Pinus tabuliformis. The sequence continues at coordinate 731,923,616 of CM062819.1, forward strand.
GTATTTGATGCTGATAAGTTTGATAAGGTTGATGGGCATAACCATTATGATATTATTGATGGTGACCATTTTGAATATACAGCTTCCCATTACCCGCAAAGCTTTGTTGCTCAGGTCTTCGGTAAGCTTGCTGGAATTGCGGCTGTTGATATTGCACCAACCATGGTTTTGAAGCCATTTGTTGTTGTCCAATACTAGATGTTTGACCAAGATGAGGGGTGATAGTGCCCATTTGAGCCTGAGTTGCTTCAGTTAAGGAGCCACTAATCGGTGATTGTGGTTGAGTCGTTGAGACAAGAGGCTATTGTATTACGACCTGAGAGACTTGAGGTTGACATACAACAGGTAGCGCTTGTACTTGCGACACCGTCACAATAGCCGGTGTAGTGGGAATATTCGACACAGGTAGATTTGGTTGCATTGAATATACAACTCTTGGTTGTTGAGGCAGTATTGGCACCCAACCACTGGATGTAATTCCAGCTTGACTTGAATTATGTTGTGAACTCTCATATGGTTGTTCTCCTGGAGGGAACAATGAAAAGGTACATTGCCCCCCATATGGCAATCCAGTGTTCAAAGGGAAAATTGGTCTTTGTAGACTGGACTGCCCAAATTGATACTATTGTGAAGGATCAATTTGCTGAGACTCAACATAAGAAATTCCAGATATTATTCCAGATGAACAAACGGGAACAGACCATACTGTCGAAACAGTCCCTGGGTGGACTTCATCTAGCGGTTGAGAGCTAGTTGGGATAGATGGTATACCAGCGAACATTGTCGGAGTAGCGGCAGGAGGTTCTGCTACTACTACATCCGATGACACAGTCCTAGATGTCGATGGTTGTTCAGACATATTAAGTCTATCCAAAAGACTTCCTAGCGATTCTACAAGAACTTGCGATGAAGGGTGACTAACTTCTGAATTAGAATGATATAGGTGGATCCCAGTTCCAAAATGTAATGGGGTACTGGATGGAAGATCCTCCACAATCTCTTCTATCACAATCAGTCCAGGTGGAAGAGGCAGACCATCAAGTCCGTAAAATATTTCTGGTGCCGAAGAAAGTACACACTCTGCAGCGATAGGTGTTGAAGGGGTGAAACCTTTCGAACCAGTCCTAGATGGAGTTGGTTCATGAATAGATGTGTTTACCATTACACTAGGATTAGTTCTAGTGTCCTCTTGTAACTGCGGAACTTCTTCTGTAGAGTAGGGATACCAGAAATAGTTGGAGTAACTGGAGTCTTTGAAGATGTTGAAACACAAGTTCCAAATAAACCAGGAGACTTTGACCCAGTTAAACGAGATCGCTTGGCCCAGAATGGTTTCATTTCCAGAGTCAAAGATGGCTGACTCGTTAGTCTCCGCGAATGATGGGGCTTTGATTTACTTTCTTCCACAATTGTGGATTACTTGATCAACTCAAAATAAAAAGGGGAAAATGTTATTCCGAATTAAATGAATTTTATGACACTTTGACACAACTTGATTTTTCAATTTTTAAGAGTCTATAAAAATCTAAAGATGACTCTAGTCGCCTTCGATTTTTAATGAGACTGAAGTGACAAGTGCTCAGATGGACCTTTTCTTTTAGGGAGTCTGAAAAGGAATGAAAGTGACTTCTCTGGAAATCTAGACAGAGGGATTACCAAACCAATTGCAAAATTGTAGAATAATTTTTACAGTACGGCAGTAAATCTTCCCGAATGATGTGTTCAATGCATTTCGATCGATAGGGCAGCAGACACAGCTTCCTAAGGATAAATGATGTAGCCTATTGTGGTCTCCCAATATATACTCAACAGTACGTGGGAGCACAAGTCAGTACTGACACTTGTTGTCTCAAAGAGGATGAATCACCCAACCTACGATTGAAGCGATAGTTACCAGGCTTTACGACGCCGGAATACGTCTCTAGCCTAGACTTCTAGATGTTGTGCGTTAGGTTCCAAAGCATTTTTATGTTCATTGAGGTTTATTTTACAGTTAATATTTCTTAAGAAGTTTGCCTTTAAGGTTCACCGCCTGATGTAGATATACAATTCCTAAATGTGTAATCTAAGATGATAAACAGTCGTTTACTTTCTTTTTGCAATGATATCCTAGCTACCAAGGAAAGAGAAATGAAATTCTTTCAACATAGAGCAGAGAGCACACACTAGATGCACTTTTCCTAAATCAATTTCAGCATGCATTCTAAATGCAAATGCACATGCATGTATTATTTTTCAATTTCCTTAATGTGAGAATGACAAAAGAAAACTAAGTATAGATTTGAATTATCTTCTTTCAAAGCAACAGTACTAACAATTTTCTTTTCAAAAAATGAAAGGAAGGCTAAGACGACACTTTGCGATTTCGAATTTAAAATTTCTTTCGACACTTGAAATACTATTAATTCAAATCAAATACAATGGCAAAAGTGTAATCGACTATCTAAAAGAGGAATGCTTTGCGACACTCTTTTTCTTGACTGAAAATGACACTTGCAGTAGTTTGATTAAGCTACTATTTGCAAAGGAGAACTGTAAATGATGAAAAATACATAAAAAAACATTCACAATTCCTTATCAGTGGAGGTTGAAATAATGCAAAGGAAGATGGTTTCAATAATGATATACTGATCATAGACAACAAAACTACTGAATAAAGCTGAATACAATGAAGAAAAAACCAAAATATGGAGGCAGAAACAGTCTCATTCAATCATCGCACCTGTAACACAGGGAAATAGGGATGCATCTCACCTGCAACACACGGGAGGTGCGACGCATCTAGATTTCTAATGAGAGACAGTGTGATGGTCTAGGGACGAGACTGAGCTTGGTTTTCACTCACAGTTTTCAGCTAAGTTCAGGGGTTTAGGATTAGCTAATGATAGTCAGTAAACACAAAGTATAGGGGCTGATCTAATGAGGTTATTTGAGCTACCACCAGGGCACTTAGGATGTTTGCAAGCTAGATGTTCAGTTCATAAACCAACCTGGAGATTGATTGAAGCAGCATTGATCTACTTTGCAATTGCATAGCAAAAGCAGTTCAAAGGCTAGCTGGCTTAACTTTAGGCTCCATCTATGGTTTATAAAGCAAACAACAGTAACAAAACAAACAAACTATTCGATCCCCAGTGGAGTCACCATTTTTTTATCGAGAAAACTAGTGTCCATTCAGAGCTGCTAGTCCCACTAAGATGGGTAGCTATCTTAGAAACAAGCAAACTAAAGTTACATGTGTTTTCCTTTATGAGAGATAGATGAGAGAGAAGCAGAGAGTACCAACCTTAGTCTTTTGCTAGTCTCCTTGCTTGTTTCCTCTCTCCCTTGATAGAGCTTTCGCCACTCCTTTCTCACTTGTCCCGCTTCAAAGAACACCTGTAGAGTCAAAGCAGCAAAATACCATCAAAGAATAGAGATCTATAACCATAAACAATGTAGGATCAAATGTGCATTAACCATATAAATGCATATACAAATACAAGATTCAGAGATATATAAGCATATGGAGGAAAACTAAAATAGCTTTATTGATAGAAGTAGTAGAAGAAAGGATTACAACCAAGCTGTCTGATCTAGCATCATCCTCCCAGCATGAAAGCCCTCTTCACCTCATTCAAAGTAGGATCACCCAACAATGTCTTCAAAGAGAAACCAACAACACTTCCTTGCAAATTACAAAATTTTGGCCCCTGGATCTCTAGGATGAGGGATCCATATATAGATGCTTGCAGGAGAGTGAGTTAGCTTCTGGGATTTTGACTAGTGTCATTTCACTGATATTTCTTGGTTCCACTTGGAGATTTCATGATCTCTTACTCATCCCTGGGCGAATTCAGAGAGGCAAGTGTCATATGAGCAGTTTCTAGAAGATTCTTTGAGTTTCCACCTTGCAAACTGCTTTTGCCATTTGTCTGCTCTCACTCATTGCACCCTACAGAAGGGCTTTCCAGTATGCATCACACCCCCCATGTGTAACAAGAGAGATGCATCGCACCCTCAGCATGGAGCAGTCTGTATGGTCCAGTTTTGACCAGTTCTGAGTAGTTTTTCAGGGAGAAATTCTGGGAAATGATGTAATCAGCTGACCTTGCTCCTTTAGGGTATGAAACAAAAATTTTAGGGTTTAGAAACCCTTGGTTTATGGACATATGTGATTGGGGTTGCAGTGCCCAAATATGTCTATAACAACTTGGACATTACAACATTAAGGAAACAACTCAAACTGCCAGCTACAGAAGATACAATGACCAAGGACATTGAAGAAGGTGAAGCTCAGAAAGCAGATATGATGAAACTGATTATAGACCAAAATATACAGATCATATATATGGAAGCAAAGTTGGAAAATTTGATAAAGGAGAAGGAATACAGTTTGAATATGGCTGTTGTTCCCTTGGATGTTGTACCTCTTTCTCAACTTCCATCAATAGGAGCAACCACTACACCTACTACTTCAACTCAGACTCCCAATGCTGAACATGTCACACAGACACTTCAAAATATGTCATTACATTCAAAGGAAATTGAGACTTTGCAAGGCCAACTCAAAGCTTTGGAAGTCTAGAAGGCCAAAGTTGAAGCTGCTCAGATTGTTGAATTGGAGAAATCCCAGAGACTGTTGGAAAAGTTGCGCCAGGTAGAGAGAGACACTTCAATTGGCCAAACCTTGGCCCAAGCCAAGGAAACAATTTGGATGAACATATTAGACTCAATGAATGAGATTTGGCCTTCTATCCAAATCATATTTGAGCAGAAAGAGTTAATAGAGAAGGCCACTGAAACTATTGTGCAAGGAAGGGAAAAGCTGGGAGAAATGCCAACAGAAGCTGCCAATATAATTAAGTTCTTAAATTCAAAGTCCAGATATGAGCTGGAGGAAGTAGGAGTCAGTGACAGAACTGCCACCATTCTGGAAGTCAAGAAAGTCTTGACAAAGAGAAATCTCATTGACCAGTTGGAGGAAAGGTGTGAAACCTTGGAGCTGTAGGTGAACAAATTTACAAACCGAATTGAATCCTTAATGCAGAAGGGATTACCCAGTATCTATGTCATAAATGACAAGTTGATTACTTAGGAGGACTATATCCTGAAGATGAAAGAGGTAGCCAAAAGTAGCATTAAATTTAGTGGAATTAAAGGGAGTATGATAGTAAAGGCATTCTTGGAGACCATGTCAAATGACTTCCATGTGCAAAATGAGGTAAAACATATTTTTATCGTGAAACCAACTTTTTCTATATATATAGAGGTAGATGAAATCTACCACAGGGTAACAAAGTTGACAGTACCAGATGAAAAGAGGTGGGAGGAGTTATTTAATTTATTGGATTAAGGAATAAATCAGGAGTAGTAAAACGATTTTTCCAGCACAAGTTCAGCAATGTAGATTGTTTTGGGATGACACAGCAACCGAAACCATCCAAACAGGGCCACTGTTCTCTTCAACAGCCTACGTGGCCTATTCTTTTGCCAGGATTGGATGATATTAGTTTGTAATTATGATAATAATACATTGTCGGTTGACAATAATGCTGTAAAGCATTTTTGTAATTTATATTATAAATACTTCATTTTTTGAAGTATTATAGTTTGATTTCTGAATGTAATTTCCTTCTACACATTGTAATTTTGAAGTACTGGAGCATCAATAATACAGGGACCTTTCACATGATTTGTGTGGTGTGTTAAATGGTGATGTGTTTCTTCTTTTTAATTGTTTAAATGTTGTTATTTATTTCCTCTGTTATTCTAAATCTGTATTAATCAACAGAAACTATGATAAATAGGATTCGTTATCTAGAGCACCCTATTTTGGCTGTTGTTAATTTTAATGTTTTCCACTGAAGTTAGGTCAAAGAATTCTTAATTTCTCTTTGGTATATATTGAACCTTACACTTCTGCTTTTCCACCATCCATTTAAATTCTAAAAAGATCCATTTACTGCAACCTATCTTTCCCTGTGATAACTCCTCTAAAAATTGATGCAAAACTCTAGCTTAGTTTATAGACTCCATAGCTCAATGGAATTATAACACTCAAATCAACCAAAACTTTCAAACAAAACAAACAAGTACAATCATAGCTAGCCTAAAATTTACCAAAAGAAAAGCTAAATTAAATAGAGAGATCCCTCTCTAACGATGGCAGGGATGGATCCCAACTTCCAAAGTAGTTTTGATGTTGTCTAATGTGTTTACTCCCTCAACCTCAAAAATACAAAATGACAACATAGTGGCGACCATAATGGGGAAGAATACCTTTTAATCCAAAACATTATTATTCCTTGGTTTTAAATTAGTATTTCAATAAGCAACTATTGTATCATTATGAAATACCTAATCTAAGGTTGTTATTTTGTATATATTTAGTGTGTCATTGAATTCGATTTTTATTTGTGTGATGATTTTTCATAGCCCTATATCCCAAAAGAATTTACACTATATCTCACCCTAACCCTAATCCTACTGAATTCATAGATAACCCTGAGAAGCTGGTGAGAAAGAAGAGTTTTACAGAGAGTCAAGGTAGTAACAATCCTCTATCTAGAATCAATTCTCCCCCTGAGATTAGTCCTTTATCAAGGTCTAATTCTCTTCCAGATAAATTGGAAACTATTCAGGATATAGAGTGTGATTTTCCTTTCCAGCAAAGTTTGTTTACATCAAAGTCTAAGGCTTTTGTAGATCAAGCTGTCATAGATAAAACCATCTTGCAACCATACATACCCCAAACCCAACTCCTTGAAACAGATCCCGATCTTGAATCTTTACAACAATTTGACAAATTACGAAGTCTAGTTTCAGTGTTGGACCAAGCTATTGAAGAAGCCCTTATTCAACAATCTGTTGAATTTTCTACTTTAACAGTTGCAGCAACCTCTTTTTCTATTCAATTCTCCCAGTCATGTCATCTACAACCTCCCAGTCCTACTCATTCCATAGTATCAACCTCTTCACCTTTGATTTCTCAAACTATTATTCATACTATCCCTATAGTTATCAAAACTACACCTACATTAGGTCTGTCTTCAAGTCAATCTTCCAGAATAGTTATGGCAGGGAGGTATGCACCTTTGGTATGCTATGTCTGGAGATTATCAATCTAAAATTGTGACCTTTGATAACAATGGTTCTTATACTTCTCAGCGGCATGTGGATAGGATGAATGATGTGTTTGACCTCCAAGAAGTAGATGAAGCTGATGTTAAAATGAGATTGTTTGCCCAAAGTTCAGGAGGTGTTGTCAAGAAATGGTTTAGGGTTTTACCTACGGAAGTATAGCCAACCTTGATGCTTTCCATCAAACTTTCTTAGCTAGATGGGAGATCAAGAAGAATCTACTTCAAATCATAAATGAATATAAAAGACTGAAAAGAAAACCAAATGAAAGTGTGGAAAAATATTGTGAATGGTTTAATATTGTTTACAAAGCCATTCCACAAGACATCAAGCCCTCCCCTAACCTAGCTCTGATTGATTTTCCAGATGGTTTCGATGTAGACATGGAATATCAACTTAGAGAAAGGGACCCGACAACTTTGGAAGAAATGCAAGCAAATGCAATTAAAGTTGAAGCTAACATCCTGGCCAAAAAATCCAAACTGAAGTTTGAACGTCGAGTTACCATAAACGAATAACCTTATACTTCTCCTGTTGATCATAAGATTGATAACTTAGTTAGAGTAGTGAATCAAATGATGCAAAGAGTGAACATTAATGACCAAACTCAAGTCATAGAAAACCAAAATGCTCCTCAAACTAGAAATCAAAACTTTAGAAGGAATGTTCCCCAAATTAAACAAAGAGAACAAAAGGGTCCAGACCAACAGGTTTGACCTCATTTTTAGGAAAATTACACATATGATGAGGGGAATATTGTGGAAGATTTGGAGGATAGTCAAATAAATTTACTGGGGATAAGTGATGATGAAACAGTTTTCCTCACTCAAGAGGAGCAGGAATTTTTTCTCATAACCCAAATTGAATTGGATTCCGAAGAGTTAGATGAAAACAAACAAGGGTTCGAAAATTACATAATGGAAGTCCATAGGAAGTAAAATCTTAGAAGAAAAAATAATCCAGGCACTCTCAATGCCAAAATCTCATAAAAACCTGCTAAAACATCATTTGAAAATGAACTTAGGAAAACCACAGATAGTCTTCCTAAAGAAACTGTGGATAATTCTGGTAAGAAAAAGGTAGAAATCCCTGTCAAAAAGGTTGTTGACAATGTTTCTAAAACTACTCAAACAGATGTCCCAACCACCAGTCAACAAAAAGAGCATATGACAAAAAAAATCACAGAGCAAGCTGAACTTCCTAACTTAAGTAAGATTCAAGCATCTTTCAATATTGAGAATGAACTTCCCGGATGCGGGTGCCACCGTGCATGACCTGGTAAGGCCACTTGCCACGGTCGACAGGACACGCGACGGACGGAGAGCATTAAGGCTCCTCGCCGCCACCTCCCATCGACCTGCAATGCAGCATTCGAGCCTTAATGAAGGCGCAGGTTTCACAGCGAAGGCGGATGGCCGCATTCAATGCGGGGACATTCCGACGGAATGCAGAGGTCGTTAAATATGTTGATTTGGAAGCGGACGAAGCCCACAGCGATGGTGTTCTTGCTCTGTGTCCTGAGAGTTCTGGAGTCTTTGTGGAATTGGGGGAGACTGGTCGACTGCTGGTCCTCCCTGGTTCATGCCTACAGTCTTTTGTCTGTCATAGTGAGCCGAATTGGGAGAAAGCTTCGTCTGAGGAAGTGGAATTTGGGAACATGGTGCGTGAAAGAATGCCATGCCGTCGGGGCAGAGGCTCAGGGAGAGCCAGATCCGCTCGCGGGCCTGCAGCTGACCAACACCACCATTGTTGTTGTATTTATTGCCACCGACGAGGAGGAGCACCTCAGGTGCAGGCGAGTCAAGTTGTGGAAGCTGGAGGGTCCAACAATGGCGAGCAAACTCTACCAGCATTCGGCTCTGTCATCTTCTCGCTGCGCAATCCCAGAGAAAATCTGGGCATCAATGCTCATATTTCAGTGTTGTTTACCAGAATACCGGACGAATTTGAAGAAGGCATGCCTCGGCCACCTGCAATGGAGCACCCCGCGGTCACTGAAGAGAGACTCCACCCGGAGCGAGAGGAAAATCTGCCTCAGGCTATGGAGGCAGAGTGTAGGCTCGTGGATAAAGGCAAAAGGCCTGTGGGGGAGGCCTCAAGCTCAAGGGAGGCGGAATTGCGGGAGAGTGAACCTGTGCTGCCGGCTTTCATGGACGGCCTACCAGAAGGACATGGCTGGGCGTGGATTCGGGAAGCTAAACCAGGGGAGGGCGAGCCCGGGGATGACGAGAGAGAGGGCTAAGCCCAGATGGCTCTCATGCATGAAGACTGGACACGTGTGGGATCGTGGTCGGTTCTCTCTCCTGCTGTCTTTAGTCGTTCTAGTTTGTTTTTTTCTGTTATATGTTGGTCGTTCTCGGTCACATGAATCATCTGCTGTTTCTGGGTCACTCTTCCATTATGGAATGGAGTTTTGTTTGGCTTGGGCTATCTCCACAAGCCCTGGTTCTATGTGACAATCTCTGCCCCTGCGAGGGCTTTACAGAGATGGTTTTTGTCTTTTTGTTGGAGGTTTTAGGGAGCAATCTAGGTATCTTCAGGTGGGTTTCTCAGAAATGTAATGGGTTGGGGGACTATGCTACAGCTGCCATGGGGCAGCAAGACATACTGCATGTAATTTTCCGCTGTAAATATTAATACAAAGTAGGTAATGTTGCTTAGAAAAAAAAAAAATATTGAGAATGAACTAGAAAAAAAGAAAATCCTTATTCCTCTCAAAGATTTAATGAACAAAAACATGTACAGGCCCCAAGTAATGAATGCCTTAAACATTGGGGGAAAACACTGACTTTGTAAATCTGAATGATGACCAACCTGAACTCTTATTTGGATTAGAAGTTGAGGATAAACCACAGGAAGGATGAGTTCCTCCATTCTATGTTAGCTTGAATATTCATGACAAGATTCTCCATAATGCTATGTTAGATTCAGGTGCATCCCACAATTTAATGCCTAAATATGTGATGGAGAAATTAGGACTTGACATTACTAGACCCTACAAAGACTTGTACTCCTTTTATTCCAGCAAAGTTAGATGCCTAGGCCTTATCAAAGACCTATGTGTTACTTTAGCCCAAATTCCTACTAAAAGTCTAGTAATGGACATAGTGGTTGTAGACATTCCCCCTAAGTATGGCATGTTGTTGTCACGCTTATGGGGAGAAAAATTACAAGGAACCCTACAAATGACATGACCTTTGCTACCATACCAGTTTTTGGACAACAAAGGCGACTATATAGAGAAACCTTAATGAAATTTATGGTGAGTACTCAAGACAGACCTCAAAATTATCCACATTATTATGTTCATTCAGATTTAGATTCGTTTATTCTTTACAATGATGGGGATATCAACTAAAATAATCAATGTTCAAAATGAGGTTCTTAAAACAGACCCAACCCAAACACAAATAATAGAACTAAAAACTCCTCTGAACCTCTTTGTAACATGAGTTTTTATGGCTCTTGCGGAAAGGATGGTGCTGGAGCAGGAATTTGGGTGGTTAACACAGGAAATAATCACGCTAAGGGTCACTCATATAGGCTTAATTTTCATTGCACTAATAACATAGTAGAGTATGAAGCCCTCATTCTAGGATTGTAGTTGTTAAAAAATTTAGGTGCTAAAAGAATCTCTATTCAAGGGGATGTTGAATTAATTATTAAACAAATTAAAGAAGAATATTTGGCCAAACATCATAGGATGAGAGCATATAGAAATGTTGTGGTTGACTTACTAGATAGTTTTCTTGAATATGACCTTTTTGCAATTCCTAGAAAACAAAATATCATTCCAAACAATATAGCTTTTTCATGCAGCTCTTGCAAAATGCCTTATACTAATCAAGAATATGTACTGGAGGTGAAACACCGACCAACTGTACCTGATAACATGAGATATTGGCAGGTGTTTGGAAATGATAAACAGATTGAAAGTTTCCTACAATCCAAAGATGAATTTCAAGATGATAGTATTGATTTGGAATCTGAAGTAGATAGTCAAATTGTTGAACATTCTGATCCAAAAAGGCAACTAGATAATTTAGATGTAAATACTCCCTTAGATAAAGTTGTAAATAAACCAGAATTGCTTGAAATAGACCCAGAAAAAGAAGAGTTTGAAACACTCCAGCTTAAAGATAATATTTTTCCTAGGGGTCTAGCTCCATTAGAAGAATTATTTGATTTCAATGATGTGGCTAAAAATCCTAAGATTGAGCCCTTAGGAATAATTGTTGAAGATTGTAATTTAGGTATTGAAAAAGACCCAACAATCATAAAACTATCTAAATCAATCCCAACAGCTAAAAAACAAAAGTATATTTCTTTATTCAAGGAATTTAGTGATGTTTCTTCCTGGAGCTATGAAGATCTTAAAACATATGACATAGAAACTATACAACACAAAATTCCTATTAAGGAAGTTTAGAAACGCTTTAAACAAAAACTTCACAGAATAAATCTGGTTTTAATGCCTTTAATTGAGAAAGAAATCAAAAGAATATATGATTCCAAAATCATAGTTCCTCTTAGGTACTCTAAGTGGGTTTCCAACATTGTACCAACTAGGAAGAAAATAAATGAAATTAGATTGTGTATAGATTTCAGAAATCTAAACAAAGTTTCCCTAAAAGACAACTATCCCTTACTTAAAATGGATCATATTCTACAAAAGGCAGTCGGATCTTCTAGGATTTCCTTATTATATGGATTCTCAGATTATAATCAAGTCTTAGCTCAACCAAAGGACTAGGAAAAAATAGCTTTTACTACTCCTTGGGGTACCTTCATGTATGTGAAGATGCCTTTTGGATTAATGAATGATGAAGCCACATTTAAGAGAGCAATCAATATTGCTTTTGCTCATGAAGTTGGTAGATTTATTGTGATCTATCTGGATGACATAACTGTATGTTCTAAATTTGATGAAGAGCATCCCATGCACCTAAGAAGATTTTTTGAAAAGTGCAGAAAGTTTGGGATATCATTAAATCCTAAGAAAACATTGTTTGGTCTTGAAGAAGGAAAACTTCTTGGTCACATTATATCTAAGGAAAGTATCAAAATTGATCCTAAAAGGATTGAAGCTATTCTAAAAATAAATCATCCAAGAAATATTAAAGAACTTTAATCATTCATTGGGAGAATAAACTTCTTGAGGATATTTATCCCTAACCTTGCAGAACTTCTCAGAAATATCACAAAAATGCTAAACGAGATTCTGAAATCAGTTGACCAGGTTAAACATGAATTAACCAAGGCACCAGTCCTTATTAGTCTAGATTTTACTAAAAAATTTATAATTTTTTTGTTTGCTTCAAGACATACTATTGCAGTTGTCCTTTTGCAGAAAAATGCTGATGGATATGAACATCCCATTGCTTTCTTCAACGAGGCTTTAAGGGATGCTTCCCTCAAGTACAACATAATGGAAAAATAGGCTTTTGCATTGATAAAAGCAATTAAATATTTCAGAGTAACTCGCATAATTGCTTATGTACCTACTGTTGTAGTTAAAGACATCTTGACACAAAATGGACCAGATGGCAAAAGAGGCAAATGAATTGCCATCATTCTAGAATATGACATGGAAATCAAGCAAACCAAGCTCATTAAAGGACAAGGATTAGCTAAATTAATGGTTGAATCTAATTTTAATGCTTTAGATATTAACTTTGTAGCTGAATTGGATGATCAAGAGGAAAAGGCGACTCCATAACTAGATGAGGCTTTCATGAGCTTACCTTGGTATGCAAACCTTATTTATGTTTTATTTAATTTAAATTCTCCTCCTAGTCTAACAAAAACAAAGGCTAGATTTCTGAAGCTAAAAGAAGTTAAATTTTTCATCTTAGAAAATGTTTTATATTGGAAAGACGTTGGTGGTATTCTACTAAAGTTTCTATTGAGTGATGATGCAGAAAGAACCATGCAGGAATTCCATGAAGGTGATCGTGGTGGCCATATGTATTGGAAAACCACTGCCAATAAGATCATTAGAGCTGGCTTTTACTGGCCTGCACATTTTCCAGATGTTCATAAGAAGGTAACCTCTTGCCACAACTGTCAAATCTTTGAGGGAAAAAGAAAACTTTTGCCTTTACCTTTGAAGCCCATATTTGTTGAAAGCCCTTTCCAATAGTGGGGATTGGATTTCATTGGAGAAATCCATCCTCCATCCTCTGCTCAACATAAATGGATCCATACTGCTACTAAGTACTTTAACAAATGGATTGAGGCCACTCCTTCTAGATTAGATATAGATGTTGTGATCATCAAATTCTTAGAAACCAATATCCTTTCTAGATTTGGCTGCCCAAACAAGCTTATTAGAGACAATGTTGCAACCTTTAGGTCTAAGAAAATGATAGACTTCTGCAATAAATACCATATCACTTTGGGGCATTCAACTGCTTATTACCCACAAGGTAATGAGTTGCCTGAATCTTCAAACAAAAGTCTGGTAAACATTATCAAGAGGCTGTTAGCAGACAACAAAAATTCATGGCATAACAAACTTATAAATGCATTATGGGATGATAGGCCCACTACAAAGAAATCAATTGTGTTGTAGCTCTGATACCAATTGTTGTAGATCTAACCCATAAATATTATAGATCTGATATGAAAATATAAGACAATGCAAATAAACCCAGAAATAATATGAAATGATTTTTTATTGATCAAACCTTTAAGGTAGGGCAACACCATACATTCACTCCTTGAGGAAGGAGAACACTCCAAAAGCCATATGCGTGTTCATACAATAATCCTTGACTATCTCCCAAGTGGAGTCTCTAGCCTCTATATAGGCCTCATACATACAATACCATGGGTCATTACCATGGTTCCCTCATACCATCAACTAATACCATGGGCCCATTACATTATTATTAACTACTTGTGGTCCCTTACATGACATGGGTTAACCACCTTATTTATTACTATGGCCCATCCCATTATTACATTATTACCTTGGGTACCTCCCTTGGTACCCCATATTATCCCCCCTAGGTATATAACATTCCACCCCCCTAAGCATGTTTCGTCCCCGAAACATGGGAAGAACACAAATAATAAGATCTACTCAAAAGAGTAGTCCACTGATACCATGCACGTGCATCTAGCCATCCAAGAGAAAGGTGAACCCTCGATCTCGCTGGTGCCTCGCTCGCTTGAGATGGAAGTCGACTGTGGTAGCTCTTCTGTGTGGATGTGTAGTAGGTGGATCTTCGTTCCTCTCGATCTGTCATGCGGGGGTTGTTGTCCATGTGGCTAATTGGTTGCCATCTTGATGGTTGTCTTGCGGGGTGATGTGGGTGATGATATGTTGAAGTTTTAACCCACGATGGCTTTTTCTTTACTTCACCCTGCTGTGGTGCCTGTTGTGGTGTCTTCTTTTCCAATATGACTTCAACCACTGAACCCTCATCAAATGTGTCAGCACTTGTTACCTTTTCGGCTTCATCCTCTGTTTGTGTTTGATTGTCGACCATCAACTGCTCATCATCTGATATGTCAGTGCCTGGAACATCTTCTGCGTCAACCTCCTTGGACTCTACCTGCTTATTAATGGAAATATCCTGTAATGTAATTTTCTTCTTTTTATACCAGACCTTTAGGAATTTCTTCTGCACATTAATATTGAGAGTACCCGCAGATTCCATCCAAGGATATCCCAAAACAACATCCATATTATCCATCTCTGAAGTATAAAAATCACCATGCAACACATACTTATCCATAGAAAGCTTCAAATCCTTATAAATTTGAACAACCTCATCATCAACCTGTGTACTTTCAATTTGTTTAGCTGGAACTTGCAATTTGTTTGCCAAATTAACATTGATGAAATTATGCTTGCAACTAGGATTTATAGAAACAATGATTTTCTCTTTCTGAATCAATTCATGAACCTGCAATAAAGATATACCAGTAGGAAATAACCCCACATGTTTCCTCTTATCTTGTTTTCTAGTCTGAGACCATTTGTCCATAAGGAGTTTTTCCATTTCTTCATTCGAGAATTTGGACAAGGCTATATGGCCCAGTGAGTTCCACCATATGGTGGCCTCTTCTTTCAAAAAAAGTGGTACCATAAACTTCCATGTCTCCTCAAATATTTTCTTTAGGTTTTGTATGAATTCTTCAATAGTAGGGCTATCATCTTTTCCAGTAAAATTTTCCATGAAGAGGGTTTGAAAAAAATTCACTTACTTTGGCGAAAATTTGAAATTGCCACAGTTTCGTCAATATTGCTCAGAATCTCTATTATAGCCTGTTTTTAGAAATGGAACAATCATTTTGCATCTGCCCATGTGGTAGAAATCTTGATCCAGACACTTGAAATTTCAGATCTGTGCTGCTATTCTCCCGCTGTCACCAAAATTTCTGCAAAAAGAGCTGATTTTAAATCAGCGATATCTCCCTCATCTGGACTCCGATTCGGCTGATTTTTTTTTTGAAATTGGGTATTTTTTCCCAAAGAATCCAGATATGCAATTAGATTTTGCAGATCTTGTACCAGGATGTCTAGATCTGCGCTGCAAACTCGCTACCCCGAAAAATTGTCTACAACACCACTGATTTTTAGATCAGCGATATCTCCTTCATCCGGACTCCGATTCGACCGATTTTTTTTTTGAAATCGGCTATTTTTTCACAAAGAGTACAGATATGCAATTATATTTTTTAGATCTTACACCAAAACATACAGATCTGATCTGCAAACTCACCGCTCAAAAATCCCTGCAAAAATAAAAAATTTCCACTTTTATGCCCAAGAAAGAGCTCTGATACCAATTGTTGTAGCTCTGATACCAATTGTTGTAGATCTAACCCATAAATATTATAGATCTGATATGAAAATATAAGACAATGCAAATAAACCCAAAAATAATATGAAATGATTCTTTATTGATCAAACCCTTAAGGTAGGGCAACACCATACATTCACTCCTTAAGGAAGGAGAACACTCCACAAGCCATATGCGTGTTCATACAATAATCCTTGACTATCTCCCAAGTGGAGTCTCTAGCCTCTATATAGGCCTCATACATACAATACCATGGGTCATTACCATGGTTCCCTCATACCATCAACTAATACCATGGGCCCATTACATTATTATTAACTACTTGTGGTCCCTTACATGACATGGGTTAACCGCCTTATTTATTACTATGGCCCATCCCATTATTACATTATTACCTTGGGTACCTCCCTTGGTACCCCATATTATCCCCCCTAGGTATATAAAAAATTGGCACATCTCCATACCAATTCGTTTATGGAATGGATGTTGTTTTTCCATCCACTTTGGGACTTCCAGTCATGAAATTAATTCAAGAATTGCAGACCAAGCCAAATGACATTCAAAGGAGGATTGATCAAACAATCTAATTGCAGCAATCCAGGGAAGAAGTTTATAATAAGGCTTAAGTCATTCATTAGAATATTAAAAAAGTGTTTGATAGAAGGACAAAGGCAGATGATTTCACCATTGGTGATAAAGTTTTAAAGTGGGATTAAAGAAGAGAGGATAAAGGGAAGCATGGAAAATTTGAAAAGTTATGGATGGGGCCTTATGTCATTTATACTTTCAAAGGGAATAATGCATTTTTTATCGGGAATTTGGATGGGACAAAATTGCCTGGTGGACTTGTTAATGGTAGGATGCTCAAACACTATTTCTTTGAGCAATAAATATTTTCTCAACATTTCTCATTGTAAATATCATTTTCCTTATTTTTTGGATTGGGTGACCTATTAACAGAAGTTGAAACCCATATAGAAGGCCCTAAGCTTCTATTGATAAGTTATCATAAGCATTGCAATAAAGAAATTAGAGGTGGAGGTTTCTAAAATAAAACACTCAAGGCTATTGATCACTTGTTCTTGGCACCTCACACGGAGAGTGCCATCCCTAGTTGGAGCCACAGTTAGGGTCCTTTAATTTATAGGATCTCAAGGTAATTGAATGTTATATCTCAGGAATCCTATTTTGAAAATATTTGTCAATCTGCCAATGACTTCCAAATAAAAGAAAAAAATAGAATAAAAAATGAAAAGAGGGTATAAAGAAGAAAAATAAAGAGGAAAAACAAAAATATTAAAAAAAAAAGGAAAAATTAAACCCAACCAAAAGAAAGAAAATAAAAAAGAATAATATTGAAAGTGTTGCAAGTCTAAATGCCACTACTCGTACATAGTTTTTGCTTCCTTTCTAAAAAATAAAGTTGTGTGTAGCTTGTTCAAAATGCCACAATCACTAGCTTTAGTTTAATCATACTGTTTAATCATGATTAGACTTCTTTAACTTTTTGTAAATTAGATAGAGAATAAAGGTTTATCCAACAGTTTAATCTGGGTAAATCATTATTTAGGTAGAAAATGACGTTGTTCCAGTTGTGTAAGACATATCTCATTGGTATGAATAAATAGAGTTAGGGGATGTAAAGGAAATGGAAGCCGACTCTTTTTAATTTTGAAATATTTAATTGTCTAATAAGAATTTTAATTATTTTTTGTTTATTTATTTGTAATTGGTTATTTTATATTAATTTTTTGTTTTTATTATATAATTAATTTAAATTTGGTTTTAATTTATATAATAATAATAAAAATAGAATGATTGAAATATTAATTATATAATAAGAATTTTTATTATTTTTTATTTAAATTGATTTTTATTTTTATTTGTAACTAGTTATTATATATTAGTTTTTGTTTTATTTGTTTTATTTTATATAATTAATTTATTCTGGTTTTGTTTTTAGAATAATTGTTTATTTTTATTTGTATCTAGTTATTTTATATTAGTTTTTGCTTTTATTTTATATAATTAATTTGTTCTTACTTTTAGAATAAATTAATTAGGTTGATCTTAATAATAATTTTATTAGTGTTGATTAATACTAATTATTAATACTAATGTTATTTCTAGAAATTTTCTAGAAATGTCAATGCAAACAATTACGGATGCAAGAACTCCAGAAGAAAGCTACACACAAAGCACTGATCACAGAAGCCCCAAAACAATAATTGATCCAATTGTTTAATCTGGGTCAATAGGAGAAATAAGGGATAGGTTAGATAGTTTTTCATTCTGCACAAAAGAAAATAAAAATGGTTTTTCTAGTCTAAGTGCACCCTTGAGACAAAAATAAAAATGTTACTCTAGCTAAGGGTAGGTAGATTAGGTGATTGGGTGAATAATTTGCCTATGTAAATTTTATCCTAAGTTTGAGAATACAACAAAAGAGGAAAATGTGCACGCTATGGATAATGTATTTCAAAATGTTTCATTATATTTACCTTATCCTAAGTTCGAAAAGAAATAACGAAGCACAAGTGGACAAAGTTTTGTTTGTCGTTTATGATTAAAGGTCAGTTACATTCAGTGCCTTGGGATCTGATCCCACACTCCATCCATGGCCCTCGCTCCTTTTTGGTCCCCCCTTCACATTCTCCCTTTACCACCATGGGGCGGGGGGTCCGAAAGGTGGTTTCTCCCGTTGGGCCCTACCCCTTACGTGGCGCGTCGCAGTGATTTCGCACCCTCCCCCCCAACCGATACCATTTACTACCCGCTACCCCCTTCGGAAATCACCTTCCTTCATCTTTTCTGTCATGCCCCCACCACTCTTCCTCCACCACTCTCTGCTCGCCACCTGTCCAGACCATTGGAATAATTAAATGTTTTCCCGGCTAAACACCCATTTGTCATTTATTTCATTTTCCCGGGTAATCATTCAGTAATGGTCTCGTGCCATTTCCAACAGGACTTCGTCATTGTGTTTTAAAATCCATCTGAGCCACTCATTCTTCCCCTTTTCACTCCTAATTGTTTCTACAGTTCACAGTTTCTGACCGCGATCTCCATCAGAACATTCCTGCGACCAAACTACAAAATTCACTAACATTCCTTTTCCCTTTTCACTTGACAGACTATTTTAGTTTCTGAGCTCTTTAAGCCCTGCTTTGCATATTCATACTATTCTAAAATTTTGTACAGTCATGGATCCTAATACCAAGACCCAAGACAAGGCCATTAACCCTTTAATTCCCCCTTCCATAGATTTAGATCATATACCATTAGCAGATAAGGATTACAGGATAAGTGAAACTCTATGTGACTGTGATTTTCTGGAGTTATATTGTTGGTTAGAGGATAAACACACAGATAAGACTAATGAGATAGGACTCTGGGAGTCAAACCTCCCCCATTATATTTTTCCCTTGACATTCCAAGCCCCAAAATTTACCAGAAGATGTCAAGCATGCTATGTCCCTGCCCAGAGAGCCATAATTGCCCCTACAGGTGACATTATTTTCACCATTACAGCCAAATCCATTGACCAAATGATGCTAGCCCCTACTGTGGAAAATGCTGCCCCTTTCTCCCTAGAAGCCCTCACCCAACTTTATTAGAAGTTGGACTTTGCCACCAGAGCTAGAATTTTTGAGATTTTCTTGCCAGAGAATGCCCAATTGCCCAAGAAAAATCCTCCATATCCTTCTTCCATTTTCCTTGATCAGGCCAAACATATTATTTCAATCATTTCTTACATCTTAGGCTATCATTATGATCAGTGGGTAAATGAGCCCATCTTAGGATTCCTCTCCACATTTTCCGTAGACAGCAAGCCCTCTATGATTTTCAATTTCAGTTAATTCTTGGCTGACAATATTCATCTACTATCAAGTAGAAAAGTTCAGTTTTGCATTACAGAAGTTGGATGATGTAGGGGACCAACAACGAGTGATATTTTGGACCTCATTGGTCATGAAATATCAGCAGGAGTTCACATACAAGAAATTCATTGAAGACTTTGTTCATCTAGCTATGAACATTCTCAATAGTGCAGTGCAGCCCAGAATCAGTGAGGAGATCAAAAGAATTTTACACTTGTCAAACGAAGCAAAGACCGATGATTGGTACCTATATAAAAAATACACAGAGATTAGAGTCTATGGCTGTGAATTGGTCCCCAATAAACTCGCCGAGTACCTCCCAATGAAGATCTTTGCTTTGGAGTATATTAGGCGAATGTTTAACTCAGATGAAATCCACTTTATAGTGGCCAAGAAGAAGGCACAATTCAGGATAAAGACAGAGGTAGGCTCATTTGTGTGCAACACAAGGACAATAGGTGAGGAGGTAGATAAAACACTGAAGGAGATGAATTTCAGCTTGAGCTTCACATGGTCTTATGACCCCTGTGGCATCATATCAAAGCTCAGAGTAGAGAATAAGAACACTCCCTACATACACACTTCTAGGCCAAACATAGAGAAATATGCCAACCAGTTGGAGTGGGCAGAAAATACCCTACAGGAAGTTGAAGAGTAGCTTGTTTCTACTTCCAGTTTGTAGACTCCTGTCCCTCAAGAGAAATCAAGAAAAAGGCAGAGGGAGGAAGGGTCATCATCTACAACTGGGAGTGAAGCTAAAGAATTTAGAATCAGTTATAGAAAGAGACTCAAGGTAACTCACAAACCAAAAGTAGACAAAGAGATTGAAGTGTCATCATCACAGATTCACCACTTGCAACCACCAAGTTCACTACATCTCCTTCTAAACCTTCATCTTCACAGGTTCATAAGGAGACTGAGCTAGAATCACACACTGTCCAAACAGAAGAGGAGAAGACAAATTTTGATAGGTACAGAGAAATAAAGCTCAGGAATGAAATCTTGAAGAACAACACTTATAACCAATTCTGGAAGCAAACCTCAAGCTCACAAGGTAGACTGTTGTCAGTGTTTGACACGGAACAAGGTAAAATGCAGATGGCTTTTCTTGAGGCCCAGATTCCACAACCCAAATTAACAATAGACTATAAGAGCACCACCTTTGAGTTCAGTACAAAGGACATGCATCCCATTGGTCAAATGGAGATGCACAAGCAAACTAGTGAGATGATATCTTCCACTCTGACTAACACTGCCATGTCATTATCCAAATTGTAGGTTTCTTTTGCAAATGTACAATCACAGTTGAAGATGGAGAAGGTCTCCTCCTTGGCCAAAGATAATAGGATCAAGTCTTTGGAAGACTTGGTGATCAAGATAGGGTATGACCCTAAAGATGTTAATGCTGCTGAGGAGATTATTAGGAAGAAGAACTTGGACATTACAACATTGAGGAAATAGCTCAAACTGCTAGCTACAGAAGATCTAATGACCAAGGACATTGAAGAAGGTGAAGCTCAAAAACAAGATATGATGAAATTGATTATAGACCAAAATATACAGATCAGGCAGATGGAAGCAGAGTTGGAAAAGTTGATAAAGGAGAAGGAAGACAGTTTGAAGATGGCTATTGTTCCCTTGGATGTTGTACCTCTTTCTCAACTGCCATCAACAGGAGCAACCACTGCACCTACTACTTCAACTCAGACTCCCAGTGCTGAACAGGTCACACAGACACTTCAAAATATGTCATTATAGTTAAAGGAAATTGAGACTTTGTAGGACCAACTCAAAGCTTTGGATGTCTAGAAGGTCAAAGCTTAAGCTGCTCAGGCTGCTGAATTGGAGAAATCTCAGAGGCTGTTGGAAAATTTGTGCCAGGTAGAGAGAGACACTTTAATTGACCAGACCTTGGCCCATGCCATGGAAACAATTTGGATGAACATATTAGACTCAATGAATGAGATTTTTCCTTCTATCCAAATCATATTTGAGCATAAAGAGTTAATAGATAAGGCCACTGAAACTATTGTGCAAGGAAGGGAAAAGTTAGGAGAAATGCCAACAGAAGCTGCCAATATAATTAAGTTCTTAAATTCAAAGTCCAGATATGAGCTAGAGGAAGTAGGAGTCAGTGACAGAACTACCACCATTCTGGAAGTCAAGAAAGTCTTGACAAAGAGAAATCTCATTGACCAGTTGGAGGAAAGGTGTGAAACCTTGGAGCTGCAGGTGAATAGATTTACAAATAGGATTGAAGCCTTAATGCAGAAGGGACTGCCCAGTATCTATGTCATAAATGACTAGTTGATTACTCAAGAGGACTATATCCTGAAGATGAAAGAGGTAGGCAAAAGAAGCATTAAATTCAGTGTAATTAAAGGGAGTATGACAGTGAAGGCATTCTTGGAGACCATGTCAAATGTCTTCCATGTGTAGAATGAGGTAAAACATATTTCTACGTGAAACTAATTTTTTCTAAATATACAGAGGTAAATGAAATCTACCGCAGGGTAACAAAGTTGACAATACCAGATGAAAAGAGGTGGGAGGAGTTATTTGATTTACTAGATTAAGGAATAACTCAGGAGAAATAAAACGATTTTGCCATTGCAACAACAAGTGTGAGAATCAGTTCAGCAATGTATACTCTTTCAGGATGACTCAATAACTGAAACCATCCAAACAGGGCCACCGTTCTCTTCAACAACCTACGTGGCCTATTATTTTGCAAGGATTAGATGATATTAGTTTGTAATTAGGCTAATAATACGCTGTCGGTTGACAATGATTCTGTAAAGCATTTTTGTAATTTCTATTATAAATACTTTGTTGTTTGAAGTATTAGGAGTTGATTTCCAAATCTAATCTTCTACACATTGTAATTACGAAGTACTACAGCATCAATAATACAGGGACCTTTCACAGGATTCATGTGGTGTGTTAAATGGTGATGTGTTTCTTCTCTTTAATTGTTTAAACACTGTTATTTCTTTCCTATGTTATTCTAAATCCGAATTAATCAATAGAAACTGTGACAAACAGGATTCATTATCTAGAGCGCCTTATTTTGGTTGTTGTTAATTTTAATGTTTTCCACTGACATCAAGTCAAAGAATTATTAATTTCTCTTTGGTCTCTACTGAACCTTACACTTCTTCTTTTCCACCATCCATTTAAATTCTAAAAAGATCCATTTACTACAACCTAGCTTGCCCTGTGAGAACTCCTCTAAAAATTGACGCAAAAATCCAACTTATTTTATACACTCCATAGCCTAATGGAATTATAACACTCAAACCGACCAAACCTTTCAAAAAAAAAAACAAGTCAATCATAGCTAGTCTAAAATTTACCTAAAAAAAGCTAAATTAAACAGAGAGATCCCTCTCTGAAGCTGATAGGGCTAGATCCCAGCGTCCAAAGTGGTTTTGATGTTGTCCAATCTGTTTACTCCCTCAACCTCAAAAATACAGAACAACAACAACCCTCAAAGGGAAGTTTATATTCAACTTTCTACAAAGGGACTTCCAACTACTTTGGATGGTTAAGAATTTATTCAAAGACAAGCCAAACTACATCGAGATCAATAACCTGAAGATAGTGTATTAGAGCTACTTTCATTGTCCCTTTCCAAACCCAATGCTATGGAAAAAGTGTGATCAATTTGTTAATCCACCTCAACTTCAAATCATTCATCCAGGGTCCCTTCCAAAGGAACCAGCAGGATCACGATGAAGATATTTTGTTGTGTCAATCATGACACCTCAAAATTTTCATATTTTTGTAAATATTTCATTTCAAGAATAGAATCAAAGTTGTTATGTGATAACTAGGACACTTGTGTTGGTAGAACGCTTGAGCCGTTTGGTGATTAGGAAGTTATGAGAATATCAAGAAGGAATAATTTGTAAGGGGCCTTCGTTTATGAGACCCTATAAAAGTATTTGAAAGACTCATTAAACAGGTATGAGATTTTCTGGTCGAAGGGTGGCTCTAAACTATAAATTTTGGTAATCGTTTGAAGAAATTGGATTTTCATTCTCTTTTCAAAGATTAATAAAGAAGAAATGGTGATTCAAAATATTGAAATGCGTAGTATGTGATCCTCTCTTTTTAATTTCTCATATATGTTTCTTTCCTTTCTAAAGGTGTGTAATTGTAGTTGTTGGATATAGTCTCAAAATTATAGATTCATCTATGTATTGTTTTGATAAATGGTGCCTATAAGGTATGAGGTCTAATGTCCTTAAAAAGTGCTATGCACCCTCTGAAGTTTTCACTTACATCCTCTATTTCATATTATCTACTGGATTTTAATGCATAGGATTTTGATACAACCTCTGCGTTAATTTCCTTTTTCTTGCATTCTTCTTTCCATACATACTGCAGCGACCAATATTGCTACATGTTCTGCAAGTATGAAATTAGATATGAATGTTAAGTCAAACAAAAGAGTACTAGATATATGTGTGGTTTGAATATGCCTCTAGATAAGATATATGAACCAGCTTTATTTCATGATATGCTTTAAATCTCGAATAATACCAATATATCCTTTATACACTACAAGATGTCCTATGCACTAACCTCTCTATCAACCCAGAGGTTGTCTTGAGGAACCCCAACATATACGTTAAGAATCTCCATGCTAAATTGGGGATGAATTTCCATGATTAAAAATATTGTCACATGTTTTTTTAATGTATACATGTTTAACTCGTATATTAATTATTTTTTAATTAATAATAATAGAAATTTTAAATAACGTAATAATTATTTTATGATTTTTTAAAATCTTGCAATGTGAAGTGTATCAAGATGTAAGTGTTTTGATACATATTCTAATTTACCAACCATTTAATTTATATGGTTATGCTAGTTTATAATATGTTAACTATGGGGGGAGGCTGGAACAGGAGGGGTCATCCTTGGCCCCGTAAAAAAAATGGTTTCTCAATTTACTTGGGGCCTTGAAATAGCCACAAAAAATCAAGTGGAATTCATAGCCCTATGGAAGCGATTAGAGATTGCAAATGGATTCAAAATATCCAGAATAAATGTTTTCAGGGACTCTATGCTCGTCATACGTTATTTCACCAAAGCTAAGAATGCCATCAACAATGAATCCTCGACATTAAGTCAAACGATCATTGCCTCAATATCCCACTTTGAACAGGTGGACTTTATCATGTGTTTAGATAACTGAACTCGTTAACTAGCAAGCTTGCTAAAAAGGGTGCTAGCATGAACCAAAGTGAAATTGATCTGAATCAAAGGTTGGAATTCTTTCCAATCCCTTAACAATGTTGGTACTCTAAGTTATTATATTATATTTAGGGAGATATCTTCTCATTTCTCTCTTCTCCCTCTTCATATGATGAGCATCTCAAGGAGTAATCAATTATATTTCATAGTGGATCATTGGACCCAGCTTAATTTCGCTCTTTAGTCATCCCTCCCACATTCCCTGTCTCAAATATTCATGGATCATCCTAGGTGTCTATCATTGATGCACATGCGGCCTCTCTTCTTGACACCTCTTGTTCTCAAAGATCATGTCTATTTAATTTTCTTTACGCATAAGTTATTTTATCTCTCCTCGATTGTGATGTTCAATGTTATACACTTGAATATGAAGTTAAGTCTCTCATTTTTCTTTTCTCTTCGAATGTCGTTTCTTTGTCCAAGTGAATTTTATGTGGATATATGGGTCTTTTCGTTGCAGGATGGGTCATGCTAGAGTTCAAGCTTCATCTATATATCATTCCTCCCAGGCCTTCTAGTTTCATCTTGGTATTCCTTGGCTTTCAAAGTTGTTTCATGTTTTTCTGGTAGTTGGGCCTTGGCCCCTCCCCTCTCACAATTGTTTTTTCCAAGTAGAATTTTTCAGAGTGAAATTAACAGTGTCACGTTACATGGCTTTGGTCCCTCAACACAGAATGGCTAGCAACTCTGACCCTTAGGAGAAAATCAATGCATCAATTGTGATTGAGATATAGTTGGATGCAACTCAGTCCCTGCTTGTCTCAATCGAGAAACTCAAAGACATGGTCGAGAAGAAAAGGTGCTCCTTCTAGTGCTTTATGGAGGCCAAGTTGTTATCTCATCATGATGAAATGGAAAACCCCTTGGATGGGATAAGAGAGGAAATTCACTTGCTCAATTATCAGGTGGTGGTGCTGGAGATCTCTATCTGTCCTACTGAAAGGGTGACACTTGGAGGTCCTGGCCCCAAGGATCCTGAAAATCACAAGAGGTCTCATCACTCTAGAGGGTTTGAAGTGGGTTGTCATGGTTCTTGGTGAACTTTTCTTTGTGACTTGGATTAAATTTTTGTTTTATGTCTAGTTATCATTAATTCTCTTATATTTTTTTTATGTTAATTTGTAAATGTAACTTCCTCCTTGGGACCTTTTTCAAAGTATATAGTGGTCATATTTTTTGTCTAAACTAGTTAGATATCCAAAGAGGTAGTAAACTCTTTGTTTACTATGTTGAAGATGTTATCACTCATAAGTTTTCTCTAGAAGTTATCAAAATAAGCAATAATCCAAGGTAACCACAGACCAATCTTCAAACTTAGGTTCTAGTCAACTTAAGTCCAGAGAGGGCTCTCTCTTTATAATTTAGCTTTGTATTGATGAGATTTTAGGCTAGTTCTTAGTGTTCATGGGGTTTTGATTTTAGATTGAGTGGTGGAATTCTAGGAGCAGATGGATAGAGCTAGATCTTCAAGCCATTGGGCTATGGAGTCAATAAAAGGATAACATAACTGGATCAGATCATTAAAGGGAATGTTCATAGGGCAGGCTAGCAAAGCAAAAGGCAAATCTTCAGGTCTAATGGGTGAAATGATTCTAACCAGGGTGAAAGGGCACTTAAGAATCCTTGGACCAGGATCAGAATGAAGAAAAGAGGGTGATCATGAGCAAAGGAAACTAAGAATCCTTTACTATAGACCAAAGGGGAAACTACGGAAGCTAAGGAGAAATTAAGAATTCCCTAGCTAAGATAGTTTAGTAGAAAACATTTAGAATGTAAACAGTCAAGACAAAGTGCATTTGAGCAATTTCTAAAATATCATTCCTTGTTATATATTTAGATTTTAGAAATTTACACAAAAGATTATAAAAAAAAACATAAGGAAAATAACATTGAGCATAGGAGAATACTTATTTGTATTTCGCTTCACACAAGAATCCTGTAAAATAACTGATCTTTATTCCCTGATCCAGTAAGCGAATCCAATCATTAATACAATAGAACTTTGATTTGGGAGAAAAATTCTATAGAAATGTCTTGGAATCCACCCTAAATACTTCAAAATGTGAAGTATTTATACAAAAAATAATTACAAAATATCTCGTAACAATATGATATTTAATCTAGGGAATCAAAATATCTTCAAGCATGAAGATAGAGGCAGATGGAAAACTGCATCATGTTGTCCCTTTTATTGTCGTAGTGCTGACTATTGCACTTGAGTTGTGACCTCTTTAAGCTGGCTGATAGTTGTACTTTGGAATCTTCTTCACTTTGATCTTTCACTGATACTCTTTGACTCTATTACTCTTTGACCCTGTTGATCTGTCTTTTACCTATTTCATTTGGTTTCCTTCAGATTTATTGTGGTAACTTTCTGTTGTAAAACTTTTCATAGTAAATCTATCATTTTTTCCCACCATTCATCCTCAGGTAACTTTACTTTCAACATTCTTCTGTAAATTTCGTCTGCCTCTGTGTATTTTGTAAAATTGGGCTTGGTGACAAACAAATGTTTCACCTCATGCTCTAAAAAGAACAAGTTTTTAAAAGTGTCATATAGTACTTTCCCTATTGGCAAGGCTTTGATACCTGAAGAGTTGGCTTGTTCCTTGGCCAACTTCCTGAGTCTATCACTATAGTCCAATTGGGTCATGAGTTTATCATGGATGACCATAGGACTGGGAAGTCCTTTGTCCCTCAAAATTTGAAATTTAGCCATGAACTTGTCAATGGCTACCTGCATGTTATGGCATTTTTCTTCTAAGTTGAGCATGATATTTCTTTTGGAAAAAACCTTTTTAACCTCTAGGATGGCTTCAGTCCTATCCTCTATGCCAAGCTCATGGAGCTCATATCTTTTTTGCTGTTCAGGAAGTGGATGAGTCGATTGGCATCCTCAAGCATATCACCCAACTCTTCCCTTACTTTTTGGATAGCTTTAGTAGCTATCTTCACTAGTTTTGTTTGCTCAAATATAACTTGAATTGATGGCCAAACATCATTGTCAGAGTTAATGATATTGGCCCAGAGCATTTCTTTAGTCTATCCTAGTGGCTTCTATAGTGTCAAATCTTTCTCTAGGACTTTAATTTTCTCACCCATCCTTAGGGCTTTTTGTGTTTCTTCTTTTTGTTGAATTTGGGCAAGCTTACAATCAGTTTCTAAGCTTTCCACTTTCTCTTTTAGCCTTTTGAGCTCTGTTTCCTAGATTGACATCTCCTCCATGGCTTTTACTAGCTCTGTTGTTTTCTCTGTTGGTGTGCCTGCTGCTATAGATTCAGTTGTGATTGGCAGTGTTGTGGCAGGTGGAGCTATAGGTGCCAATGATGCTGCCAATGTAGAAGGAATTGCAGTAGAAATAGTGGGAATGGCAGTCCTAGAAGTGGTGGCCAGGTCACTTTGTTTGGACTGAATCAAGGTGTCTAACTCTTTCTCTGTCTCTTTTAGTTGGTCATTTAGCTTTAGGACCAAGTCCATGAGCTCTTCATGTCCTTTTTGTGCCTCCAGGACTTCTACTGTTTGTGGGTGATGCAACTGGGGAATCTTGAGCTACTTCTTCAGAGCAGCTATATCATCATTCTTCTTCTTTATTAATTTTTCTGTGGCCTTTACATCTTTGGGATCGTGTCCCAACTCAATGACTAAGTCCTCTAAGGACTTAATTCTGGTATCTTTGGCCTATGAAGAGGCCTTCTCCAACTGGAACTGTGTTGATATATTATTCAGGGAGTTTTGCAATTGGTGGGCAACGATGGCTTTCCCTGTCAAGGTGGAGTAAATCATCTCCCCTATTTGCTTGTGCAACTCAATCTGGTCAATAGGATGAATGTCCTTTGCCAGTACTTCGAAGTCTATCTTTTTGAAGTCTGTTGCTGTTCTCGGTTGCTGAGTAGTGGGCTTCATGAATGTCATCTTCATTTTCCCCTCTTTAACATCAAAGGCTGACATAAGCCTTGTTTGATTGGGAGCGGTCATCTTCAAATACTGTGCATAAGTTTGGGCTTTTAGCCTCTCATTTCTGGCTTTTATTTCTTTGTACCTTTCTTTGATATCCTCATCTTTGTCTGCTAGCATTCTGAAAGAGGATACCTCCACACTTTGCTGTCTTTCCAATATCTGGGTATGTGATGTGGAAGGTTCTAGGATGCCTCCAGAGGGAGTGGCATGCCTACTCCCTTCTCTTTATGTGCTTGTGACCTCAACGGTTTCCTCTATATATTCCTGTTCAGAGACTGGATTTACTCTTTGTCTTTTAGTCTGGTTAATCTCTACATAGGCTTGTGATGTTGCTCTTCCTGAAGTAGTGGCCCCTTCCCTATTTATTTTGAGGCTTTTCTCCTCATTTAGAGGATTTTGTAAGACTGGGGGGGTACTCATGGTGGGCTCTGGTCTACCTGTTTGATTTGGCTCCTCTGACAGGTCTGGTTCTTCTGATTCTTCTTGTACCTGTGATTCTCCTTGTACCTGCGATTCTCCTGGCACCTACAAGAAAGAATCCTCATCAAGCTATTTCTCTAGATCAATTAAAGTGCTTTCCACAACAACTTCATTGCTATCCCTGTCTTCTAAAGTGTTTTCCACCCATTCCAGTTGGTTAGCATACTTTTCTATTTCATGTAATCATTGAAGGATTTGGTCTGCCTCCTTTCCGGCTTCTCAGCTATTACAAATGAAGGGACCTAATTGGTCTTTTGTCCTGAGCTGGGCCTTCTTTTTGGCTCTGACAAAGTGTACCTCATCTGAATTGATTATCTGCCTGTAGTACTCAAAAGAAAATAATATCATTGTGAGGTATTTGGGTAGTTTGTATGGGGCCAGCTCACAGCCATAAATCTTAATTTCAGTGTGGTTTTGTTACAAGTACCAATCCCCCACTTTGGATTGTTTTGAGAATTGCAAGATCCTTCTTATATTTGGACTGATTCTTTGAGGATGGCTTCCTAGCAGCATTGTCACAATGTGATGTACAAATAAGCCTATGAAGTTTGTATATGAATATGCTGAGTCATATTTATGGATCAATGGAGTCTAGAAAATTACTGACCTAGGGTGACCTTTTGTGTCAAGCTTCTGAATAGTAAATGGGAACTTATCAGCTTGGTAGTATAGAAAGAGGTGATACAAAACAGAGGAATACTTGAAGACTCTCTCATTACTCATCCTAAGAAACTGGTCATGCATCCTATCGGCTATAAACTTGGCATAATCATAAATGACAGCAGGAGGTTGTCCTGGAGTGAAGATGGACATGAAAGCTAGGATGATTTCATCTATATACTCACTGGTGGTATAACCTAGGATATTGGATATCATTGCTACAATGTCCTGGCCAAATTTGGAAAATATGGTATACACATATGGAGGAGGATCTTTTGGAATATGCTTTTCTTCTACAATGAAGGTTTGGAACATCTTAGTAAGTTTTGCAGTGATAAGCTTGGGGAATCAGTCTAATAGGTCTCCAATTGAAATAGGGGTTAGGTTTTACCTTGGTTGAAGTTGCAGCATTTCATTAATTGATTCAGAAGTGATAGTGAAAATTCTGGTTTGGTTAGGGGACATCACTGCCCCTTTGACTAGGGATATAATTTTCATGGTAGTAATGGACAATTTCTTGGAAAATATGAACTTCAGGGAATTGGTACTTGGGAAAATTGGACTCCCAAAGACCAATTTTATTAGCATGGTTCAGGTATTGGTCTCTGTATTGGCAGTATAATTTGAGAGGGGATTCATGGACAGAGGTGTCCTTGATTTGGAAATCTTTATCAGCTAGGGGGAGGTGGTCTAGGTCCAGGTGAGGAGTGGAAATAGGTCTGACATCCATGGTGATTGGGGTGGCCATTCTCAGTTCTTGTGGATTTGAGAATGGGGGAGGAAATTCTTTCAGTCTGTTAGGGCAATGGTGGTTCAATTCTGGGTGGGTTTGAGTTACCAGAGTTTCTTTTTTATTTTAATTAAGAAAACTCAGCGATTGGTTCTGAAATTGACAGGGTTTTTCAGTGAATTATGGCTTAAATACCTGGAATTGAAGAAAATTGGGTCTGAACTGGGTGACTGGCAACTGTGAATGGTCGAAAAGGCTTCGAGCAGGCTGGAAGGCAATCTAGGAGCTTTGTGGCATCTTCAAGGTGCAATTGTACGTGGGTTGACAGCTTCGACGTTCGCAGGTGCGTGCATGGAGGTTTACAATTGAAAAAACAATAAAAACAAATGATTTGGGGCTTTTTGGCTTTATGTGGGAAAGTCAAAATTGGTGGGTACGGGTGAACAATGGTCATTTTTTGTGTAGTGAGGTGAACAGTAGCTATTTTGGCATGTAGTGGGTTGGCGTTAAGTCATTTCCTTCGCACAACTTTTGGGCGCTTAGTGTTATTGGGGGGAGGATGCTCGATTCTATTCATTGAGAGACATGTAGCCTCAGGGGCCCAGTGGAAAACAACCCTTTTCAGGCAGGTAACATTCGGATGTCGGGCCCTTCTGAAATCAACAAGGGCCATCAAATGGGGAGGGGAGTGATCGTGCAGCGATCGGGTAGTGGAGTTGCACGGAAGGTAGTGGGGGGCTCGATGGGTGATTAGCATGGTGGTTTTTGATTTAATGAGGGATTAAGGCGGGGTTAAGGTATCGGGGTGATTAGTGGCGGGATTTAATTGGGTTTTTAGACTAACTTAATCGCAGGTCGATTAATTAGTGGATTTTCAGGGTTTTGGGTAATATTATAGTTTATATATTTAAACTAGGGTAGGGTTAATTAATATTGTGGGAGTTACATATATACGGGAAAAGGGGTTTTTATTTGGGATTTAATAAATAAATTAGTAATTAGTCAAATGAGTGGAAAGGGGCACAATACCCTAAGTATATGATATTTCATGTTTTAATGTTTTTTCGATAATAACATAAAAACTTAGGATATAGTGTTTTTATGGGTTTTTGATATGAAAATGAGTTATGTGGGGGAATGAACACTTTTCCTAGGTAAAAGTATTTTAACCTTAGGAAAAGAGTATTATTTAGGGAAAATGAATGAAATGAAAGGGGGGAATGAATGTTTATAAGGGGGTTTTAGTACTTATTGCCTATAAGTCATTGAGTCGAGGGTCGGTCCCTCCAAAAGTCAGAGAAATGCTCTGAGCCTCTTTGACTTAGGGTTTTTTAAGTACTTTCAACTTTATTGTGGGAAATTAGTTAAGTAAAAGGTGAAATGAATGAGGGAAGTTAATTAATTGCATTTGATATTCAGTTTCATGCTTGATTGTCTATTTTCCTATAGAACTTTCATGATGGAAAAGATAATAAACATGCTCTTGTCTAATCAATCATCATATTTCTGCAACCTTTATTCTACTTACCCATCTACTCATCCTACCATTTTTACTTCTCTTTATTAGGGTGCATTTGAGCTAGCAAACCCTTATCAAACATTTTTCTTTTTCTTTACAATAGTAAACTAACTAAATCTAACCTTATTACATCCAAGGGTTCAGATTGAACAGTTGAGTTCCTTTTATTTACTCTACCTGTATAATTATCTGCAAAGATTAAATAGTTTGGTCAGATATTTATTCTATCTATAGACATGAAATTGAAACATGAAATAGCCAAGTTTAAACATTTTGATTATCATGGATTGTGGCAAAAATCACAAACTGCACACAATCATTTATTATGCACAAAAAGTAAAAAGTAGTGGCATTTTGACTTGCACACTTTCATGGTCTTTTTCTTTTCTTGGGGTTCATATTTTTCATATTTTTTAACCTTTTTATTCTTTTTTGTCCTTTGATTATTCTTTTAGGACATACCCTCTTTACATTTTTTAATTTTATTTTAATATGGAAAACATTTGCAGAAAGCAAAGGTATGTACATATTACAGGTTTAATCTCAGACATTCAAAATTATGACTCCTATTTGTATAAGAACCTAACAGTGGCTCCACTTGGGGATGGCATTTCCTGGTGAAATGTCAAGAACTTTGTAGACCAATGGCCTTTTGAATTGCTGTGATGTTAACCTGCAACTTTCCCTTTTCATATTTCTGCATTATTGTTATTTATGACAATAAAACTTTTGAAGCTTAGGGCCTTCTGTTCGGGCTTCAACTTCAAAAAATCACCATCCAATCCACTCTAGACTTTTGAAAGTAAAATATGTACAAATGATTAGTGAAATCTGTAACTAGGTTCAATGTAGTGTTTAAGCATTCGACCATTAATAGGTCCTCCTTCTACTTCTGTGCCATCCTTTTCTCTGAGGAAGAAAGCATTATTACCTCTGAAAGCATAAATGATATATGGGCCTTTCCATAGGAAATCAAATTTCCTATTTTTACCTTTATCTTCTCTTCTTGAATCCTGTTTTAGAACTTTGTCCGTAGGTAAAAATCTTCTGCCTTAGTCCTTTTATCAAAAGTCTTCTTGATCCTTTCCTGCACAACTTGAGATCTGATGCACACTTCTTCCCTGGTCTATTGTAAATGAATTGTTTGGTTGATTCTTCTTCGGATATCATTTGGTTCAACTTGCAACTCTTGGAGTAGCTTCATCACTGGTGTTCCCAAGGAAGATGGGAAAACACTTCCATTCCATAAACTAATTGATAAGAACTAGTACCAATGGATTTCTTTGTGGTGAGCCTGTCTGCCCATAATGCATTTACTAGTTTCTTGTTCCATGTTTTCTTGTTATCTTCTAACAATTTTTTGATGATATCTACCAGACTTTTGTTTGAGGACTCTACTAGTCCATTTCCTTGGGGGTAATACGCTGTGGAATGGCCGGGTTATATGATACTTAATACAGAAATAAATCATTCTTCTGGATTTGAAAGTTGCTGCATTATCAGTGATGATCTTGGTTGGGCACCCAAATCTAGATAGAATGTTGGACTCAAGGAAGGTTATTATAACAGTATTAGTGGCTTGCCTTGATGGTATGGCTTCTATCCATTTGGTAAAATAATTTGTAGCAATGAGGATCCATTTGTGTTGGGTAGAGGAAGGTGGGTGGATTTCACCAATGAAGTCAAGACCCCATTGTTGAAAGGGTGCTTCAGCAGAGATTGGTTTTAAGGGAAAGGGTAAAAGCTTTTTCTTTCCTTTAAAAATATGACATTTATGATAGGAGGTTACAAATTTCTTTACAACAGAAAACAAAGTAGGCTAATATAAGAATCTTGTCAGTAGTGGTTTTCCAGTAAAGATGGCATCCATAGTCACCTGCATGAAACTCATGTAACACCTCGTCAGATTCTTCTTTCAGTAAACAGTTAAGAAGGATACCTTCATGATTCCTCCAAAACAAAGCATTGTCAATTATGCAAAATTTTAAAGATTTCATTTTTAAAAATATTCTTTTGTTCCTAGATAATTGAAGAGGAGCTTGTAGATTTTGTAAAACATATATGATGTCAGCATACCATAGTGATTCAATAAAGTCCTGGATGATTGGTGGAGTCGCCATCTCCTCTCCATTATCCATTTTTGCAATAAAATTTATATCTAAGACTTGACAGTTCGATTCAACCATGAGCTTGGCTAAACCTTGGCCTTTGATTAGCTTTGTTGGTTTGATTTCTAGGTAATATTTTAATATAGTAGCAATCCATTTCCCTCTCTTTCCATCTGGACCATCCTAAGTTAGGATATCCTTGACTATTTAATTGGGGACATAGGCTATTACATGAGAATATAAAATCTAAAATCTAAAATATTTGATAGCTTTGACCAAAGAAAAGGCTTGCTTTTCCATTATATTGTACTTTAAAGGGGCATCCCTTAGGGATTTTCTAAAAAAGGCAATAGGTTGTTCATAACCCTCATCATTCTTCTGCAGTAGAACTACAACAATTGT
Organism: Pinus tabuliformis; assembly: GCA_031772625.1. NCBI lineage: Eukaryota > Viridiplantae > Streptophyta > Pinopsida > Pinales > Pinaceae > Pinus > Pinus tabuliformis. The sequence continues at coordinate 731,958,559 of CM062819.1, forward strand.
GTGTTCTGAGGCAAAGGAAAATATAATGAAATCCCTATCAAAGTTTGGATTGACAAAAATTGGTGTTTTTGTTAAGGCTAGCTTAATATCTTCAAAGGATTTCTTAGCCTCAATGGTCCATTTTATGGTCGAATCTTTTTTCAACATATTGTTTAATGCCCTAATTAATTCTGCTAAGTTAGAAATAAATCTCCTCAGAAAGTTAATTTTTCCTAAAAAAGCTTGTAATTCCCTAATGCTCCTAGGATGTTGTATCTGTAAGATGGCTTCAATTCTTGTAGGATCTATTCAGATACCATCTTTAGAAATTATATGGCCTAATAACTTTCTCTCTTCTAACCCAAATAAATATTTCTTTGGATTCAAAGAAATTCCATACTTCCTACATTTGATGAAAACCTGCCTTAGATGATCTAAGTGTTGTTTATCAAATTTTGAGAATACAGTGATGTCATCTAAGTATATTACTAGGAAATCATGAATTTCCTTAGAAAAAGCTATGTCCATGGCTCTTTGGAAAGTAGCCCATGCATTCTTTAATCCAAAAGGCATCTTCACATATATGAATGTGCCCTAAGGAGTAGTGAATGTTGTTTTAGCCTGGTCATCTGGGTGAACTAAAATTTGATTGTAACCAGAAAACCCATCCAATAATGAGATTCTGGTTGACCCTACTACCCTTTGTAATATATGATCCATTTTAGGGAGAGGGTAATTGTCTTTAAGTGAAACTTTATTAAGATTCCTGAGATCAACACAAAGTTTGATCTCACCAGTTTTCTTCCTTGTCGGCACCAAATTTGAAACCTAATCAGAGAATCTAATTGGTGTTATTATCTTGGCCTCATACATCCTTCAGATTTCCTTTTCAATAGAAGGCAATAGGATGGGATTGATTCTCCTAAGCTTCTACTTGAAAGGTTTCTGGTTTTCTTTTATGGGGATAGTATGTTGTATGATGCTGGTGTCATAGGACTTGAGGTCCTCATAACTCCAAGCAAAGACATCTTGGAATTCCTTTAATAGTTCAAGGTATTTCATTTTTTCGGTAGGAGGTAAGGTTTTTGAAAGTTTGATCAATTTGGATTTTCCTCAGTGCCTATATTGCACTCCTCTATATCAGATTTTAAGGGTTCCATCTTTGGTTTCCTAGGGACACCATTTGAATCAAACAAGTCTTCTAAAGGGGTCAGTCCTTTGGGTAAAAAGTTGTCTTTGAAATTAATGATTTCAGAGTCTTCATTAATTATCTCATCAATTTCAACTTGCTTTAGGTTTTCTACATCTAATTTTGTAAATTTAGTGGGATGAAATCTATCTATCTTTTCATCTTCTATTTTATTAATTTCTACTTTATCTTCGAAATCATGATCTACTGTTATGTCAGTGTCTATATTAATATTTACAAATTCTTCCTCTAAGGTTAAAAAATTGTTTATCTGTTTGTCATTAGCAAATACTTGCCAGTTTTTCAAGTTATCTGGGATAACAGGTCTGTCCCTGACCTCACCAATGTACTGATGGTTAGGTTGAAATGGTAACTTACAAGTGCTGGCAAACATTGCTAAACTATGAGCCTGCATATTATGCTTCCTAGGAATTACAACAACTTTGGTTTCTAGGAAAGTGTTTAGTATTTCTATAATAGTTCCTCTGTAATAACTTAATCTAGGGTCTTTGGTCATATATACAACTTTAATCTGATTTATCACTAATTCAAAGTCTCCCATAATAGAAACTCTTATAGCTCCTAACTTTCTAACTAATTTAAGACCTAAAAGAAGTGCTTCATACTCAGCCATGTTGTTAGTGCATTTGAAATTTAGTCTGTAAGCATGGCCCTCTGAGTGATCATTCTCCAGATTATATATCCACACTCTTGCTCCTGCTCCTAACTTATTCATTGATCCATCATATTCAAGGTGCCATAATATCTCCTGTTCATAATTTTCACTGTTAGGGGGAAGAAAATTTTCCTTGTTTGAGGTGTTTTGATCATGTTGTTTATTGGAAATCTCTTGAGTTTGGATAGTTTGTTTTTTAGCTGTAATTGCAATTTCTTTTGGTTTTGAAATAATGTTGTTTGAAGAGGTTTGTTGTGTTTGTTCGACATTATACAAAATAAAAGAATCAATGTCAGAATGCATGGGGTAGATAGGAAAGTTTTGAGGTCTATCCTGGCTACTCACCACATATTTCATTAGGGTCTCTTTGTACAACTTTTTAGGTTGTCCAAAGACTAAGATTGTGGCATATGACATGTCAAGTTGCAAAGATCCTTGGAGTTTAGCTCCCCATGATCTAGAAAATAGCATGCCATATTTAGGTGGGATATCGGCGACCACTATATCCAAGAGAATGGTCTTGGAAGGATATTGTACTAAGGAAACACACAGGTCTTTAATTAATCCTAGAAATTTTACTTGACTTGAATCAAATGAAAACAAGTCCTTGTAAGGTCTAGTGATGTCCAAGTTTAAATTTTCCATAACTGACTTAGGCATTAAATTGTGTGAAGCCCCTGAATCTAACATTGCATTGTGTAAGATTTTATCATGAATGATAAGGCTAATATAAAAGGGTGGTATTCCTCCTTCTAGTGGTTTGCCATTAACATCAGGACCGAATATAAGCTTAGGCTGATCATCAAACAAGTTGACAGAGTCTTCATTCTCAACAAAGTTTAAGGTTTTGCTTATTTGAGACTTATAGGTTTCATTTTTAATTAGCTCTGTTAAGGGAACTGAAATTTTCAGTTTAGCTACCTCTGCTCCAAAATTGAAAGGCAAAGGGGCTTTTTATGTTTGATTGTTTGGAATTTTTCATAGCAGGATTTGGAGTAGGTTGCTCTTCTTTTTCTGCATTTGAAGTATCTTTCTGTGGATTTTATAACATGTTGTTTGGAGATTTCTTCACTTTCTCCTTGGAGGGAATTGAAGTGTATGGTTGATCATTAGGGGGTTGGTCATGGGTTATATCTACAATGGTGGGACCAAAAGGGTTCTGATTTGGCCTAGGGAGAATTTGGAGTGTCTTGGAAACTGGAACTGTTTTGATTTTCTTAGGTTGATTTGGTACTGTTTTCTTGGTTTGGTCAGGAGTATCAGAATTCTTTTTACTTCTTAAATTGTATTGTTTGTGCACTTCAAAAATAGCAGAATCATACCTTTGTTTATAATCAAATGATTCTCCAGATTGGGTCTGCAATTGATGAAGCATATGCAATTCCTGCTTATCTTGGGTCAAGAAGACAGTCTCCTCATCATCTAATCCCATTAAGTTAATTTGTGTGTCTTGTTCAGGGTCTTCTGAATGGGATGTTTCAACATACTTTTCTTGAAAAGGAGGCCTAATATTCTGATCAGGTCCAGTCTTTCTAGTATTTTGATTTTGATTCTTTCTAAAGTTTGGATTTATCACTGGAGGTGCCTGTTGATTATCCCATTGAGGCTTCCTCTCAATTCTCTATCCTATCCATTAGTTTTTCCATACCCTTGGTTATGAAATCTATTTTAAGGTCAGAGGGTGAGGTTTCATCTTTCACAGGTCCTCTCTTTCATTCCTAACCCTGGCTCTTTTTGCTAGCAAGTTAGCTTCTACACAAACTGCTACACTCTGCATGTCTTCTAAAGTTGGGGGATTTCTCTCTTTGAGTTGGAATGCCATATCAGTATCAAACCCATCAGGAAACTTTATCAGAGCTAAGTCAAGTGGGGGTCTAATATTGACTGGTATTGCATTGTATATATTGTTAAATCGGGTACATTAATCCTGGACTATTTCATTTGGTCCTCTTCTGATGTCTTCATATTATGAAAGAATTTGCAGAGGGTTCTTTTCCTTTTGCCATATATTTAAAAATTGCTAATAAAATATATCTAAACTATCTATGCTATTAGCAGGAAAAGCTCTAAACCATTTTCTTACATCACCAGCTAGAGTCTGAGAAAAAAGTCTCATTTTAACATCTCCAAATCAATTTCATGTAATTCAAAGTAATCTATCATTTTTTTTACATGATGTTGTGTTGTATAAGGTCCTATGCCATCAAAATGGACAATTTTGTTTTGGTAATCTTGTGGCATGGCGCCAAGTGGAGCAGGTAACACAAGAGGAGCATATCTATTTGCCATGGTTCTAAGTTGGGTAGGGCTAAGAAGTGGGGTTGGGGTACCAGGGGATGATACAGTAGTTGATGGAGAACTGGGAGTAATAGGTGATTGATGTGTAATGATAGGTTGGTAGGGAAGTGAAGGTATAAATGGAGGTGAGGAATGAACTTCAGAGGTGGAAGGGAATAATGGTGAACTAAGGGTAGTTGACATTGGTTCAAAAAGCTTAGGGATCTTAGCAATAGTAAGGGATGACTGAGGGGAATTTCGAATATACTCATCAATCGACTGGTTTACCTTCTGGACTTTAAGATCTGCAATAAATTCTAGATCTAGAACTATGTCATCAAGTGCACTTTCAGACCTGGTTCTAAATAGGGAAAGGTCAAATGACTCATCAAAGGGGAGTTCTAAAAACAACCACTCATCAGGGCATGAATCTTCTTTCATTGAAGGTGTTGGACTTACTGAAATTTCTTGTCTTTTGGATCTTCTCGAAATCAGGTTGGGATTATCCACTACTGGGGCAGGGTTTGGATTTGGATTGGCCCTAGTATAGTGAGTTCTCCTTGAAGCCAGAGTTTCAAACTTTTCTAGTTAATTTTATTTTTGTAAAAATTTTGTAAATAGCTTATAATAAACCCTTCAAGAGGCTTGAAATAAAGATTTGAAATTTTCTCAAAGGTTTATTAATACTAAGTGTTTGATGTCCCCAGTATGGTTGCCACTATGTTATCACTTAGAAGTTTTCCCTAGAAGTTATCAAAAGAAGGAATAATCTGAGGCAACCACAAACCAATCTTCAGACTCAGGTTCTAGCCAACCTAAGTCCAAAGAGGGCTCTCTCTTTATAATTTAGCTTTGTATTGATGAGATTTTAGGCTAGTTTTTAGTGTTCATGGGGGTTTTGACTTTATATTGAGTGGTGGAATTCTAGGAGTAGATGGATAGAGCTAGATCTTCAAGCCATTGGGCTATGGAGTCAATAAAAGAATAACATAACTGGATCAGATCATTAAAGGAAATGTTCACAGGGTAGGCTAACAAAGCAAAAGGCAAATCTTCAGGTCTAATGGGTGAAATGATTCTAACTAGGGTGAAAGTGCACTTAGGAATCCTTGGACCGGGATCAGAATGAACAAAAGAGGGTGACCATGAGCAAAGGGCAACTAAGAATCCTCTACTATAGACCAAAGGTGTTACCAAGAATAGTGTCTATGCAGAGCTGCTAATCCCACTAAGGCTGGTAGCCACCTTAGAAACAAACAAAACTAAAACTACTTTCGTTTTCCTTTATGAGAGATAGATGAGAGAATAATAAAGGAGACCAACCTCTGTCTTGTGCTTGGTTCCTTGCTCGATTCCTCTCTCTTCTGATAGTCCTTAGCTACTTGCTTTCTTGTGTACCCAGCTTCACAGAGTACCTGTAGAATCAAATTAGCATAACACTATACGAGAACATAGATCTATTATCATAAACAATATAGGATTATATGTAAATTGACCATACAAATGCATAAAACATAAATCATACAAGAGTATGGAGGAAAACTTGAATAGCTTTAGTGATAATCAAGAAAGAGCCAAGAGAATTACAACCAATTGTTTTGAACTAGCATCATCCTCTCAGCAAGAAGCCCTTCTTCACCTCATGAAAAGCTTAGATCACCCAACACTATGATATTGCACCAATAAACCAGCAACACTTCCTTACAAGATACAAAATTCCAGCCTCTGGATCTCTGGGATGAGGGATCCATATATAGATGTCTGCAAGGGAGGTGAGTTAGCTTTTAAGATTTGATTAGTGTCTCCCCTCTAATAGTTCTTGATTCCACTTGGAGATTGATGATCTCTTACTCATCCCTGGTCGAATTCGAAGAGGCAAGTGTCACAGGAGAAGTTTATGGAAGATTCCATGCTTCTCCACCTTGCGGATTGACCTTGCCATTTGTCCCTTCTCACCCATCGCACCCCATAGAAGGGCTTTTTGACATGCAACGCACCTACTGTGTGTATTTAGGTGGGATGCAACACATTTTTCCTATGGAGCAGGTGAAATGGTCCAGTTTTGACCAGTTCAGAGTAGTTTTTCATGGAGAACTTCTGGGAGATGCTGTAATTAGTTGACCTTGTTCTTTTAGGGGTTGGAACAACACCTTTAGGGACTTAGGAACCCTTGGTTTATGGAAATTTATGCTTGGGGTTGCAGTGCCCAGAAATGTCTATAACAAAAGGGGAAACTACGGAAGCTAAGGAGCAATTAAGAATTTCCTAGCTAAGATAGCTTAGTAGAAAAAATTCAGAATGTAAACAGTCAAGACAGAGTGCATTTAAGCAATTTATGAAATATCATTCCTTGTTATACATTTAGATTTTAGAAATTTACACAAAAGATTATTAAAAAAAAACATAAGTAAAATAACATTGAACATAAGATAATACTTATTTGTATTTCGTTTTACACAAGAATCCTGTAAAATATCTGATCTTTATTCCCTGATCCAGCAAGCCAATCCAGTCATTGATACAATAAAACTTTGATTTGGGAGAAAAAGTCTATATAAATGTCTTGGAATCCACCCTAAATACTTCAAAATGTGAAGTATTTATACAAAAAAATTACAAAATATCTCGTAACAATCTGACATTTAATCTAGGGAATCAAAATATCTTCAAGCATGAAGATAGAGACATATGGAAAATTGCATCATGTTGTCCCTTTTATTGTGGTAGTGTTGGTTGTTGCAGTTGAGTTGTGACCCTTTAAGCTGGCTGATAGTTGTACGCTAGAATCTTCTTCACTTTGATCTTTCACTAATACTCTTTGACTCTGTTACTCTTTGACCCTGTTGATCTGTCTTTTACCTATTTCATCTGGCTGCCTTCAGATTTACTGTGGTAACTTTCTGATGTAAAAATTTTCATAGTAAATCTGTCATTTTTTCCCACCATTCATCCTCAGGTAACTTTACTTTCAACATTCTTCTGTAAATTTCATCTGCCTCTGTGTATTTTGCAAAATTTGGCTTGGTGACAAACAAATGTTTCACCTCATGCTCTAAAAAGAACAAGTTTTCAAAAGTGTCATATAGTACTTTCCCTGTTGGCAAGGCTTTGATACCTAAAGAGTTGGCTTGTTCCTTGGCCAACTTCCTAAGTCTATCACTGTAGTCCAATTGGGTCATGAGTTTATCATGGATGACCATAGGACTGGGAAGGCCTTTGTCCCTCAAAATTTGAAATTTAGCCATGAACTTGTCAATGGCTACCTGCATGTTATGGCATTTTTCTTCTAAGTTGAGCATGAGATTTCTTTTGGAAAGAACCTTTTTAACCTCTAGGATGGCTTCAGTCCTATCCTCTATGCCAAGCTCATGGAGCTCATATCTATTTTTTCCATTCAGTAAGTGGATGAGTCGATTGACATCCTCAGGCATATCACCCAACTCTTCCCTTACATTTTGGATAGCTTCAGCAACTATCTTCACTAGTTCTGTTTTCTAAAATATAACTTGAATTGATGGCAAAATATCATTGACAGAGTCAATGATATTGACCCAGAGCATTTCTTTAGTCTTTCCTAGTGGATTCTATAGTGTCAAATCTTTCACTAGGACTTTAATTTTCTCACCCATCCTTAAGGCTTTATGTGTTTCTTATTTTTGTTGAATTTGGGCAAGCTTACAATCAGTTTCTAAGCTTTCCACTTTCTCTTTTAGCCTTTTGAGCTCTGTTGCCTGGATTGACATCTCCTCCATGGCTTTTACTAGCTCTGCTATTTTTTCTGTTGGTGTGCTTGCTATTGTAGATTCAATTGTGATTGGCAGTGTTGTGGCAAGTGGAGCTGTAGGTGCCAATGATGCTGCCAATGTAGAAGGAATTGCAGTAGAAACAGTGGGAATGGCAGTCCTAGAAGTGGTGGCCAAGTCACTTTGTTTGGACTGCATCAAGGTGTCTAACTCTTTCTCTATTTCTTTTAGTTGGTAATTTGGTTTTAGGACCAAGTCCATGAGCTCTTCATGTCCTTTTTGTGCCTCCAAGACTTCTACTGTTTGTGGGTGATGAAATTGGGGAATCTTGAGCTACTTCTTCAGAGTAGCTATATCATCATTCTTATTCTTTATTAATTTTTCTGTGGCCTTTACATCTTTGGGATCATGTCCCAACTCAATGACTAAGTCCTCTAAGGACTTAATTCTGGTATCTTTGGCATGTGAAGAGGCCTTCTCCAACTGGAACTGTGATGATATATTATTCAGGGAGTTTTGCAATTGGTGGGCAGCGATGGCTTTCCCTGTCAAGGTCGAGTAAATCATCTCTGCTGTCTACTTGTGCAGCTCAATCTAGTCAATAGGATGAATGTCCTTTGTCAGTACTTCGAAGTCTATCTTTTTGAAGTCTACTACTATTCTCGGTTGCTGAGTAGTGGGCTTCATGAATGTCATCTGTATTTTCCCCTCTTTAACATCAAATGCTGACATAAGCCTTTTTTGATTGGTAGGGGTCATCTTCAAATACTTTTCATAAGTTTGGGCTTTTAGCCTCTCATTTCTGGCTTTTATTTCTTTGTACCTTTCTTTGATACCCTGGTTTTTGTCTGTTGGAATTCTGAAAGAGGATACCTCGACACTTTGCCGTCTTTCCAATATCTGGGTATGTGATGTGGAAGGTTCTAGGATGCCTCCAGGGGGAGTGGCATGCCTTCTCCCTTATCTTTCTGTGCTTATGACCTCAACTATTTCCTCTGTATATTCCTGTTCAGAGACAGGATTTACTCTTTGTCTTTTAGCCTAGTTAGTCTCTGCATAGGCCTGTGATGTTGCTCTTCCTAAAGTAGTGGCCCCTTCCCTATTTCTTTTGAGGCTTTTCTCCTCATTTAGAGGAGTTTGTAAGACTCGGGGGTACTCATGGAGGGCTCTAGTCTACCTGTTTGATTGGATCCTCTGACAGGTCTGGTTCTTCTTATTCTTCTTGTGCTTGTGATTCTCCTTGTACCTATGATTCTTCTTGTACCTGTGATTCTCCTAGCCCCTGCAGGAAAGAATCCTCATCAAGCTATTTCTCTAGATCAATTAAAGTGTTTTCCACAGCAACTTCAGTGCTATCCCTATCTTCTAAAGTGTTTTCCACCCATTCTAGTTGGTTGGCATACTTTTCTATTTCAGGGATACAGTGATGAATGTAGGGAGCCATCTTGTTTTTCTGTCTTCTATTGCAGATGAAATCCAAGGGATCATATCTCCATACGAAGCTTTGTTTTAGATTTAACCTTTGAAGGATTTGGTCTGCCTCCTTTCCAGCTTCTCGGCTATTACAAATGAAGGGACCTAATTGGTCTTTTATCCTGAGTTGGGCCTTCTTTTTGGCTCTAACAAAATGTACCTCATCTGAATTGATTATCTGCTTGTAGTACTCCAGAGAAAATAACCTCATTGGGAGGTATTGGGGTAGTTTGTATGGGGCCAAGTCATAGCCATAAATCCTAATTTTAGTGTGGTTTTGGTACAAGTACCAATCCCCCACTTTGGATTGTTTTGAGAGCTGCAGGATCCTTCTTATATCTAAACTGATTCTTCGAGGAGGGCTTCCTAGCAACATTATCACAATGGGATGTACAAATAAGTCTATGAAGTCTATATATGAATATGGGGAGTCATATTTATGGATCAATGGAGTCCAGAAAATTACTGACCTAGGGTGACCTTTTGTGTCAAGCTTCTAAAGAGTAAATGGGAACTTATCAACTTGGTAGTATAGAAAGAGGTGATACAAAACATGGGAAGACTTAAAGACTCTCTCATTACTCATCCTAAGAAAATGGTTCTATGGGGTAAAATGCACGGTGTATGGAGAATGAAAACTACCCTCAAAGGCCTTCCCGGGACCTTCGACACACTGTAAGATTATCTGCATATGCTACCAAGTTATACACATGTTCATCTATCAATATCAATTAACAAAGTATGGAAAGAGGATTACCTCAAGTCTCCTTCTAGATTTGTTTGAAGATCACAATGCAGCCAAGAAGAACTCCCTCAAAGCCGGCTCCAAATCAGTTCCTGCACAAAGGAAAGGCAAACACAATCACCGCATACAACCTTGAAAACTAATATATGAATGCACAATGAACATCTATTTGCATACAGCTAAACTACTCATCTAAATAAGCATCGAATGAACAACTTAATGAACAAGGTTACCGACACTATGGAGTAGATGACACAACTGCAGTTCTGTATTTATAATGAAAGAGTGATTACAACCATCTATTGCATTAGCCTTCCTCTACCCCTTCAGCTTCTCTCTCTCTCTCCCTTCTTGCTCACTTTTGATGATATGAATCAATGCTCAATAGTCAAGTAGGCTATCCTTTCAAATGCTCTGACCCCTTTCACAATGACCATCACTTTGCTTATATAGCAATTGAGTTAGGGTTGCCAAGTTCCTCCTTGAATTCACTAGGGAAAAAGCAAAGAACTTGCCATGCTTTTCAGATCTTTCCCATTTGCCTCCTTTATTTTGATTGGAAATCCTCTAAATATCTTGATTTTGGATGTTTCCTTGCTTTTCTTGCATAATTCTAGGGACAAATATCTAGATATTTATCAACCCATTCATTCCTTTGACCCATTGAACTTCCTCTAGTTTCACTAACATTGTCCCCTCACTAGCAACATGAGTTAGTGGGGTCACTAACTCTCCTCTATGCTTGGTAACAAGCTTTATAAAGCAGGTTTTCAATGTGCAACCAATGTTAGTGTGGAATCAAGGCCTATAATTATGGTCTTTGCTTCAGTCATTCTGTCTTCCCCTCTGAGTTGATGAGGAGGTCATTTTGTTGTATAACAACTGGTCATGCATCCTATCGGCTATAAACTTGGCATAATCATAAATGATAGCAGGAGGTTGTCCTGGAGTGAAGATGGACATGAAAGCCAAGATGATTTCATCTATATACTCACTAGTGGTATAACCTAGGATATTGGATATCATTGCTACAATGTCCTAGCCAAATTTGGAAAATATGGTATACACATATGGAGGAGGATCTTTTGGAATATGCTTTTCTTCTACAATGAAGGTTTGGAACATCTCAACAAGTTTTGCAGTGGTAAGCTTGGGGAATCGGTCTAATAGGTCTCCAATTGAAATAGGGGTTAGGTTTTGCCCTGGTTGAAGTTGCAACATTTCATTAATTGATTCAGTAGTGATGGTGAAAAGTATGGTTTGGTTAGGGGACATCACTTCCCTTTCATTGGGGATATAATTTGCATGGCAGTAATGGACAATTTTTGGGAAAATATGAACTTCAGGGAATTGGTACTTGGGAAAATTGGACTCCCAAAGACCAATTTTATCAGCATGGTTCAAGTATTGGTCTATGTAAAAGCAGTATAATTTGAGAGGGGTTTCATGGATAGAGGTGTCCTTGATTTGGAAGTCTTTATCAGCTAGGGGGAGGTGGTATAGGTCCAGGTGAGGAGTGGAAATAGGTCTGACATCCATGGCGAATGGGGTGGCCATTCTCAGTTCTTGTCGATTTGAAAATGGGGGAGGAAATTTTTTCAATCTGTTAGGGCAATGGTGGTTCAATTCTGGGTGGGTTTGAGTTACCAAAGTTTCTTTTTTATTTTAATTAAGAAAACTCAACGACTGGTTCTGAAATTGATAGGGTTTTTAAGTGAATTATGGCTTAAATACATGGAATTGAAGAAAACTAGGTCTGAACTAGGTGACTGGCAACTGTGAATGGTCAAAAAGGCTTTGAGCAGGCTAGAAGGAAATCTGGGAGCTTTGTGGCATCATTGGTGTGCACTTGTACGTGGGTTGACAGCTTCGACATTCACAAGTGCGTGCATGGAGGCTTATAGTTGAAAAAAAGATAAAAACAAATGATTTGGGGATTTTTGACTTTATGTGGGAAAGTCAAAATTGGCAGGTATGGGTGAACAATGGTCGTTTGTCGTGTAGCGAGGTGAACAGTAGCTATTTTGGCGTGTAGCGGGCTGACCATAAGTGGTTTCCTTCGCACAACTTTTGGGTGCTTGGTGGTATTGGGGGGAGGCCGCCCGATTCTATTCATTGAGCGACATGTAGCCTTGGGGGCCCAGCGGAAAACAACCCTTTTCGGGTGGGTAACATTCGGACGTCTTGCCCTTCCGAAATCAATAAGGGTCATTAGATGGGGATGGGAGCGATCGTGTGGTGATCGGGCTGTGCAGTTGCACGGAAGGTAGTGGGGGGGCCTAGAGGGTGATTAGCACGGTGGTTTTTGATTTAATGAGGGATTAAGGCAGGGTTAAGGTATCAGAGTGATTAGCGGTGGGATTTAATTTGGTTTTTAGACTAACTTAATCGTAGGTTGATTAGTTAGTGGATTTTTAGGGTTTTGGGTAATATTATAGTTTATATATTTAAACTAGGGTAGGGTTAATTAATATTATGAGAGTTACATATATACGGGGACAAAGGGTTTTTATTTGGGATTTAATAAATAAATTAGTAATTAGTCAAATGAGTGGAAAGGGGACAATACCCTAAGTATATGATATTTCATGTTTTAATGTTTTTCCGATAATAATATAAAAACTTAGTATATAGTGTTTTTATGGGTTTTTGATATGAAAATGAGTTATGTGGGGGAATGAACACTTTTCCTAGGTAAAAGTATTTTAACCTTATGAAAAGAGTATTATTTGGGGAAAATGAATGAACTGAAGGGGGGAATGAATTTTTATGAGGGGGTTTTAGTACTTATTGCCTATAAGTCATTGAGCCAAGGGTCTAGTCCCTCCAAAAGTCAGAGAAATGCTTTGAGCCTCTTTGACTTAGGGTTTTTTAATTACTTTCAGCTTTATTGTGGGAAATTAGTTAAGTAAAAGGTGAAATGAAAGAGGGAAGTTAATTGATTGCCTTTGATATTCAATTTCCTACTTGATTGTCCATTTTCCTATAGAACTTTCATGATGGAAAAGATAATAAACATGCTCTTGTCTAATCAATAATCATATTTCTGCAACCTTTCTTCTACTTACCCATCTACTCATCCTACCATTTTTACTTCTTTTTATTAGGGTGCATTTGAGCTAGCAAAACCTTATCAAACATTTTTCTTTTTGTTTACAATAGTAAACTAACTAAATCTAACCTTATTACATCCAAGGGCTCAGATTGAACAGTTGAGCTCCTTTTATTTACTCTACCTATCTAATTATCTACCAAGATTAAACAATTTGGTCAGATATTTATTCTCTATCTATAGACATGAAATTGAAACATGAAATATCCAAGTTTAAACATTTTGACTATCATGGATTATGGAAAAAATCACAAACTACACACAATCATTTATTATGCACAAAAAGTAAAAAATATTGGCATTTTGACTTGCACACTTTCATGGTCTTTTTCTTTTCTTGGGGTTCATATTTTTCATCTTTTTTGACCTTTTTATTCTTTTTTTTCCTTTGATTATTCTTTTAGGACATAACCTCTTTACATTTTTTAATTTTCTTTTAATATGGAAAACATTTGCAGAAATCAAAGGTATGTACATATTACAGGTTTAATCTCAGACATTCAAAATTATGACTCCTATTGGTATAGGAACCTAACGAAAGACTTGTTTTTTGTATCAAAAAACATATGTAAGGGTTTTGGGCCCATCTCCAACTTTTATTACTATACATACCCTTACTCGTTCCATTGAAAAAAATGGTAATTGTGTTTAAATTGGATGGTTAAATGAAAAATTAATTATCACCTATTCATACTGAAATCCCATTGATGATATGTTTGTTTTCTTATGGGTCGGATGGGGTTGTTAAGGTACCAAGAATATCGCTCTAACTTAATTTTTCAAGAGTAAAATTATATCTTCTAAACATTTTAAGCTATATGGGTTGGCTCAAGTGATTAACTGGTAGGAATTACAAGTGGGAATCAAAGGATCAAGTCTATAAACTAGCTACCTCTATGGATACTATTTGGACTCATTTAATGCCCCCCATCAAAAGTGCCTAGAGGGCATGTATCAATGCCTCTGAAATGACTATTAAAAGGTATATAGACTCCTAGTTAAGCTAATCATTATCTACATATTTCAAGAAAGAAAAAACCTTGTAAGATCTCCTCTCTTCCTTAAAATATCTAAATAAAATGTGAAATAAAAAGAGACTTAAATAATAGTTTAGGATCTCACTCCAATAATCAAGTTGAAGCTTACGCTCTTCTCCAAGGCCTAATGTTAGTTTAGGAATGAAATATTCCTATCATTTTTATCATTAGAGACTCTAATTTCATCATTCAAAATATGGCTAAGAACATCTTGTCAAAAGATATGCTCATAAATAGTATTCTAAAGAAAAGGTGGAGAATATTAAAAACATTCAAGTCTTATTAGGCCTGTCACATTTTGAGACAAAATAACTAGTTAGTTGACTCTATAGCTAACACATGATATTTTTTAGCACAAGGCATAATTAGGATTAATGAGAATGAGCAATTTAGACCCAACCCATAATTTAATGACAATAAAATTTAATTTTAAATTTGATTTTAATCATCTGGTTCCTAATGCACATTGGAGGAATACAAGACATGAAAATTTGTTTATTAAAGGAAGTGGAGGCTTTAGGGCTATACAAATCCTTTACTTGTCATCATTCTACAAGGAGTGTTGGGAATATGGGATCCCACAACCCAGGGTGTTGTTTTTTGTCCCTTCACACAAGTATGATGAGGGTAAGAGCATTAGGGTTCATATCCCATCATGTTATTGAGGTGATCAGATACTTTCTCGAGTTGATTTTGATTATATACAGTCAATTTCGAGAAGGCCTGGATCCCTGGTAAAATGATCATGTGTTCCATTTGAAAAAGGGTCAGATTTTAGATGAATGGAAGCATGTGGAATTAAAGATTAACAAGAAGATTGGATGTCATTCCAATCATGTAGCGATATCAAAGGTTAGGTTAATGCTCCATAAAGTTTAGAAGGAAAATCAATGGTATGCAGGGTCTTCTCTAAAAATTGGAATCCTAACAAGGTTTCAACTCGATAAGTGACATTTTTTATCTCTTTGCTTTTGGAATTTTATTTCGTTCTTCCTCCATTCATTTCAATTAGGTTTTTGGGGTCAATTTTGCATGGTGAAAAGTTATTCCTAGTGAATTTGGAGAAATTTTTGGTGCTCTCTTTAAGAGTTATAATTACATAATCAAGTCACCTCGGATAGGGTGCTAAGAAAGTTTGAATTCAAAAAATCAAGAAATTTTTGTGTGCTCTTGAATAGATCCAATTCCATTAGGAGAATTTTAAGGTCTAAAATGGGCCTCCTAATGAATATAATAAAATAATAGTAAAATAAGAGATGATGTTTTAAAGAAAAAGAAAGAAAACTACTTTTTATTGTATTTTTGGCTTATCTCCTTATAGGTTTACTCAAATGTCAAGTGTAGAAACTCATTGATTCCACATCCAACGAATACCCACTCTACATACTTCTGAGTAGACCCACATCAAAAAAAATGAAAATACAAGAAAATGAATGTTGAACACACCTTTTTTGTGTATTTTCATTTGTTTTCAATGTGGATCTACTCAAAAGTATGCATAGTGGGTACTCATTGGATGAACATGTATATTTCATGTATTTTCATTATTTTCATGTGGGTCTACTCAAAAGTATACAAAGTGGGTACTTGTTGGATGTGGAATTTAATTTCGCATCCAAAGGGTTTATACACTTGAAATTTTAGTAAAACTATAAGGAGATAAGACAAAAATATAATAAAAAAATTATTTTTATACTTTTCCCTCCAAAAATATTTTCCATAGGGATGACATCATCATATTAAATTCTATTGGTTCTTTTAAAGATAATTTTGTTAGTTATTTTTTTTTGTTTTGAGGCCCATTTTATACCTCAAAATTCTCCTAATAACAGTGAAACCTAATCCAAGGCACTGTTTAATTTCCCTTTCGCATATGCTTGGATAAAAAATTGTGCTTTGAGGGAAATGTTGAATTCTAGGAAGAAATTCTTCTTTGTGAGACTCCCCTAGTCTCATTATAGGAATCATATATTTTCATAAGAAAATAATAGGTACTATTTCTCGTTGTCCAACATTATATGTGCATGTTTTTTTGTAATTCGAGTTGGGTGTAGTAAAATTTGGTGATATATAAGTAGCATAAGATATGCTATTATTAAAGGCATGCATAGGAAGGACTAGTTCGGGCCTAGAGACCCAACAACCATTCTATCTTTGTGTGGGTGCTATCTATATAATTGAATGCACCAAATCATCCAATCTTTTTTCACTCAAAATATCTGGATAGTTGGTGCCAAGGGAACAAACAAATTCTTGCTGCATCATCACAATGAGGATTATAGACAACTAATGAAGAAGATTTGTCAACTCCCAGAAGAAATCCCCATACTACAAATGAGTTACAATAAATCGATATCAAGTACAACTACAACCATTGAAATGTTAATTGACTAGTGAACAATGATGAAAAGGATTGAAGATGAAATGTCAAGTCTCTCTCAAAAATATAAGAAATGTAAATTTCCATTAGTAGGTGGCCTTCAAAACCCTCCTCTTCCAGAAATATTATATGCAACATTGGACAAGGAATACCATATTTAAATGTCTCCATCTCCCCTCAACCGGGAAGCTGAAAGGCTGGAATATTAATACCACCAACTACCAATTAATATGGTTTGTATTTTTTTTAGTATTTTGGCACATCTACACTTTTATGCACAATAGTTTAGATATCAAAGAACGAGGATTTTCTATGTTGTGGGAATTCCTTGAATAGTCATGTTTCTTAGTCAACTAATTAGAATAACTCTTCTTCAATGCAATTGTTGTACCCATAATGCATTTTTTCTAATATAATATGCTTATTTTGGTTTTAAAAAATAATAACAATTAATAACCCTAAAAAATCAAATGGATTAAAATCGATAACATGTATCCTTCCCATCCAACAATGTACCTTAAAGTGGCGCACCATATAGATAAAATAGCTGGTAAACATTGATAGGAATCAATCCATAGTAGGCACTAAGACACATACCTCATGATACATCTCACATTGTCATGATTAAAAAAATCATAAAAATTAACTAAATTGTAATTTTATTTTAAATTATTATTATTATTATTAATTATAAAAAAGTAGCCTCAAGGGTTAGCTCAAGTGCTCTAGAGTTATACGTGAATTTACTTTATATTGTTGCTAGTAAATGCTAACCATGAGTTCGACTATTCTCGATTCCCTTGGGGAAAGTCCTGTTGGGAAGGGGTCCCCAGGGGTAGAATTGAATTAACTCAGTCATTTTTGTAAATAATTTTGTAAAAGATGTAAAGTCTCCACAAAATGTGGATGCAAAACGCACAGATAGATAGGAGTCAAAGGGGTTTTAGCCGCTTGTTTTGATTGGTTTTGAAGAATCACCCATGAGTTGAGGGCCATGGTATTTTGTTAGAAAAGCTATAAATAATTGAGTCATAGCGAGTCTTAGAAGTGACTTTTGAGAGAGAATTGGCTACATTGAAGAGTTTTGTTGTCTTGGGAAAGTGCTAAGGTAGGAAGGGTTTGCTTCCCATGCTTAGGTAGAGAAGGGAAGGCTCCTACAACTGAGTGCATAGGATTCCTGGAAAGAGTCCATAGGAGGTCTGGGTAGAGTCCGCAACTGAGTGCATGGACCCCTACAGTTTTGTGCACATGGTAGAAGAGTTTGTAATCAGTGAATTGAAGATCAATAAAGACATCTTTTGATGAATTATTGAGTATTTCCATTGAATCTCTTTATGTTATATGTTGTTGATTAATGATATGTTTTCTGAATTATTGAATGAATGCTACACGAATTCACTAAATTTGTCTTAATAATAGATGAAATGAATGGTTGTCCACTTCTGTGAAGTTAGAAGCTATTTATCTTATGTTTTACATTAAATCAGGTAGATCTACATGAAATCTGATCTAGGGTTATTTGCTAATGCGCGAAAGTAGGTAAATCGATTGTTTATGGTCTGCAAGGATTGATCGTTGACCTTTGGGAAGGTCTGGAGGTAGATTTAACTTAGTTCAGTAAAGAGTCGTAGAATTCTATCGATCTGCACGGAAGCAGATCTAAGGCGCTGAAAGAAATCACACTAGTCTCTAAATGCAAAAACTTGGTTCTTGCATCCCCCAATACTACTTCGGGTAAGACTGTAGCCTGTGCTATGCAGGTTGTTGCCAAAAGGGTCAGTAGTGTTGGGTTTTTTTGGTTGGCACAACTAACTATGAATCTAGGTTAGGACCCCCTAAGCCAACAAATGGTTCCGTTGTTGGGACCTGGATCTACTTAAAGAGATGTGTGATGTCGCATCCGTGGAATTCGACTAAGAAAGAGATTGAAAAGTGGTTAGATCGGAATATTCACGAGTTTTAGGTGCAAGTAAATAGGAATATGCACCTGCCAAAGGAGGATTGGTTGAATAGGTATCTGTATACTGAGCTAAATGAAATCTTCTTTTGTACTTTCCTAATTGAATTATATGAGTGGTTAGCTAAATTGACAGACTGTCAAGGGAGGTGGAAACTCGATAGTTCCATCGTTTGGACCCCAGAATTGGTGCAACGACTAGAGGCATCCGAAAAGAAGATCGTGCGGGCTATCGATCATTGGCTTGATCTAATTCTAGGAGGATTTTTAACTGAAGTTGCAGTCGATACCTCAATTAGCTACAACGAGGTGGAGCGAAGATTCTTCAAAGGACCACGTGGTAAGTATTTAAGGTCATTGAATACTTGGATGAAAATGTTATTATGTGAAAAGAGGGTAATTCCATTACCTTAATGTTCGGATCTACGCGAAGTGGTAGACTCTTTAGAAATCACGAAACAAGTCCGGAGTATATTCCATTGACTAAACCTCCTTCAAGCGACGACAAAGGGGTGGTGTTGACTACAACGCAAAGCGTTGTTCAGTTAATAACTCAGGGTATTCCGAGGATATCTCATCCATCCACTCCACCTCCACCTCCACCTCCACCGCATACACCTTCACCTACACCTCTGCCTCCACCTCCACCATTCATCATGGCAAACAAAATGAAGATGTCGATCTTCAAGGGCATAGGAAGTGAAGATCCGGAGAAATTCTGGTTTGTTGTGAATGTTGTATGGACAATGCAACAAATTGTTCATGATAATATAAAGAAGGCACAATTGGTTATTGTTAGCTCTGCTATTTTCTGCGGTGTTTGATGGATTGTAAATAGGTTGGGCAGTGCTGGTTTTGGTTGCATAAGGATGGCAGCAGTTTTTCCCGCTTCCTCCTTCATTTTCCCCTTCTCTCCTTATAACTCCCGCTACCCTGTTTTACACCCACATTTGGCATAAAAGCCTTGCTTCCTTAGCTCCTGGGAGTTTTTTATTTTAACATTATAAAACCCCGATAACTATCCAAACACTTTCGTAGACCTTTTCACCTTATTCGATTTAAAATCTCGTGCATATAAGCCCTGCACCATCCGATCAACCCTTCGCCTTAATTTCCACCGTCTGATCACACATAACCTGATCTGACGGTCCCACGCACCTATAACCTGCATACCCGTTCTGCACCATCCGATCGTCTACCGCAACATCTGACGGCGTTCGTGACCCCCACTCTCGTAACATGTGCACGTGGTAGTTAGCGGGGAAAGCATTTTCCCAAGAGTCACGTCTGCCACGCGTTAACGTCTGAATGGTATCGCGCCCACCCTGTAGGTTTACCGCCTCCTCCGATAGGCGGTGCGATAAAATCGCTTACTGCCACCGTACCCTCCTCCCGCGCGTTATCTCCCGCATACTTTCCACTTGCGATCACCATCGGATCTGCCCGCCTACGATCCGATGGTTCGCGATGCACTCTGCCTGCCTGGGAAACCACTGACCCTGGCCATTATCCTCTGCGCTCCTTTCGCACTCGATCGCCGTTGGATCTGCCCGACTGTGATCCAATGGCTCACATTCATTTTGCTTCCACGTCGCCTCCCGATAACCCTCGTCATGCGATCTCCACCATTGATTTGTATGATCTGACGGCTGGGCTTCGTTCCTCCATTTACTCGTGCCTCTGCCATTCCGTCCACGCCTTTAACCTGTTCTATGTTTCCAAAGGAAGAAGGTGGCCAGTGTTTCAGCTCCCAGCGTAATAAATCCTCAGCAACCGCATTTAAAAGACAGAATGGCCGAAGGACAAAAAGGACACCCTCGAGCAGTTCAAGCATTTATCAGTGATGGGGCATGTTCCATATTATACGCCACCTGCTCAGAGGAGGACTGCAGAGCACCAAAAAAGGTCGATTTGTTCATTAAGACAATTAGATTGTAGCAGGAAATCCATCAGAAGAGTTAATATGTGTTGGTGGTCCATTATGACCCCTCCTCGTGTAACTCAGCAGAGTGTTTTTGTAATCAACCTCTATATATATCCTGAAGAGAGAAGGGTTGATGGTTGATGAATGTTATCTTGATGTAAAGTTCAACTTCTAGAGACTACAACTATTGTGACACCTGCAGCTTCTGGTCTTCATTTTCAGCTAATGCAAGCTTCTTTTGTTGTTAATTGTTTACTTTCCACTTCTTCTTTGTTCCAGGTTGTGCTTGTTATACATTTTTCATGTGCTCTTGATGTTTAGCATTAGAGGGGCTTTCATCCCACCTCTATGTTAAGATCTAGTTAGTATCATTGAATGTGTATGCAGGTTTCTATTGTTTTAATGCCAGAGAGCTGTCATCCTGTCTGTGCATTAGGAAATAGAATTACAGACCTTTTAACTGGTTGCATCTAGCCATCACAGGGTCCTGTGCATCTGCTGGTGTGATCAGTATTCTCCATCATCACATTTTCCTTAAACTGTGAGTAATTGGTGGTCAAAAGCCTTGTAGTCTGGGGTTGTTCACCCATGTCTGGGGTTAAGCATAGTAGAAGTGGTTATCTAGCTTGAATATGCATCATTCCCTTCATTCATCCACCATTTTCCAACATTTTTGTTGAGTTTGTAATGTTCCCGAGCATCTTTGAGATACAACCTAAGAGTGTTTCTTGGGGTGTTAACATTAATTGGCGCCATTGCTAGGGAGAGGAGAATCGAAGCTCAGCTTCCCTGGGAGAACGACACAGTTCCAGATTTTGATGATAGACAAGGTCTGGGCACATATTCTGGTTGTAATCATCTATCTGGCGACTCCACTGGAGGAATACTAACTTTTGGCGACTCTGTTAGTGTCAGCCTTTGTAGCCTTCCTCCAGTGATCAAATATGCTCTTACAAAGTGATTTTAAGGTGTCAAGGTCAATTTTGTCATTTCAAAGAGTCTTCAAGCAAAATTTGGTCACTAGGCATTAGGTCTAGGGTTTGCTTTCACTCTTTTCAGAGTTGCCCAAATGTCAGTCTATGTCACTATTCATCTGAGTCTATCATAATTCATATGGTTGTTATCATCATGTCAAGTTCCATTGGGTCATTTTACAGCTTATTCATGCTTCAGTTGTGCCTTGGTAAGGTCCATTTCCCTCTCCTAGGGTTTTGGAGGTAATTTCTCTTGGATGGTCAAATCATTAGAAAAACTTGTATCCAGATGTTCATACACCTTCCCCTATCATTAATGTACCTTATTAAACACTTCCCATCACTGAGATTCCCCAAATTCCTCATTTTTCACATAAACCCTAGTTTCTTGCTACAACCTGGCAATTTTCTAGGTTGGGCCTGTGTTTTTCCCTTTTGGACCCCTTCCCCTCACTCAATATATGATATTCCACTTTCCCTTGCTTCCTAACATCCCTCCCTACTTCCCAAAATTTCCTCAAGAATTTAGAAGCTCCCTATCCCCTTCATTTTGCTTCATTTTGACAAATCTCTTGTTCCACACATCGGGGTAGGTTTTACTCAAATGATGTTTCTGAGCAATAAAAGATGAATTTGGGAAAAATGAGAGAGGTTTTTGTCCAAAACAGGCCAAGACAGAAAAACCTTCTTCATTTTTTACACAGGTGTCATGGTTTTAGATAAATGTCAAAAAATACAATCGCCTCGGGAGCATTGATGCACCTCTGAAGTGACCTTGGGAAAATAATTTTTTCTCCTAGCGTGGTTGGCCAAATAGCTTTCTTGATGAGTCAAAGGCTAACTAGACAAAAATATCTTTCCAATGAGCTATCATGAGCTCAATTTGGAATTCAGGAAGGCATTCAAAAGTTGACTGCAACAGCACTCTGCCTTGAGGCAGCCTCATTTGGCACATTTTGACCAGTCTTGGGAGATTTGATTTTTGACAAGGCAAATGAAATCCAAATTGAAAAATTACAATTGGGTTGGAAATTAGACTCAAAGACCTTTCCAACGCGCTATCCTGTGCCTGATTTGGACATAGGGAAGGCCTCCAAAAGCCTCCTGCAAAATGCACTATGTAGTGCCCTACCCATACAAGGTGTGCGCTGCACACATAGAGGTGCGTTGTGCATTGGGCCTCACTGGGTAGTGTAAAATAACAAAGGCGTTGCGTATATAGAGGTGCGCTACGCGTTGGGTTTGTGCGCTGCACACTGGGTTATAGCACCAAGAAAACTCTTTTCATGCGACCAGATCTTGCCAAATCGACTCCAAAACTTGCAAAGCATTACCATTATGGCTTGATTTTTATGATGCTTTGGTAATATTTGGGTTTTGAGTATGCATTGAAGTTTTCATTTCAACACACACTTATGGAGCTGCAACAAATCCGTGAAGACCGACAGGCTGCCTGAAGAAATCTACATGAGATGACACCCATTGAGCAGGAGGTAGAAGCTGACCGGGAGATTTGGCTTGAGAGGGTCAACATCCACTTAGAGAAGTTGCTGGCAAAGGCTAATAGAGACAAAGACATGCTCCGTCACATGAAACATCATTATTGGGCTCGCATGCATGTAAACAAAGCAAAAATGAAGATTTTGAAAAGGAGGTTGAGCCAAGCACTAAAACGGCGAAAGATGCCTGATCCACTTCGAGTTTTGGCCAAGGCTTCGCTGGCTGAGCATAACACATGATGGAGGGTCTTCACTCCGAATTTGAGCGAATTCAGAGAAATTTTTGTCATTTTGAAATTTTTGGTCCCAAAAACAGGTTTTTCGGCTATATGAGCAGCGTGCCTGCGCGCTCGCTTTTGATTGGGACACTTGCTGGAGGAAAAATTTGTATTTTTGGGTTTGTCATGGTAAGTTATTCATGCTCAGTTATTGCTGAAGCATTTCATCAAGTTCTGGATGATCAAAAGGCCTAAAAACACCATGAAAACCACCTTGCTGCCACCTTTTGCAACAACAGGAAGTACTTCTGGGAGAATGAAATTTTGAGGGGGAAAATGAGCTCCAAATTGAAAAATTCCACTTGGGTTGGAAAGTAGACATATAGGGCTTTCCAACGAGCTATCGTGAGCTCAATTTGGATGCCAGGAAGTGCCTCAAAATCAGTCTGAAAGGTGAACTACACATAGAGATCAGGGCGCTGCGCATAGAGGTTTTTGATCAAGTTTTCATCCTCTAGCTCAGGAATTCGGCCAGTTTTCACCAGTTTCACTTCTTGATGTGATTTTTGACCCAGCTTGATGTAATTTTATGTGTATGAGGTAACTTGGCTCCTATTTACCGTGTTCTAGAAGATTCATTCACCAAAGAGTGAAAATTTAATGAATGAATCAGTTTCCTAGCATATAGGTGTTAGTCGTTTGACTACCTAGATTTGAGTTCCTTGTTTAGAATTGGTTGAAATAGATCCTAGAAGGAGAAGCTCGACCCCTAGAGGTTAGGGAATGGGTTGGCACGGTCTATATTATCTAAATTTTCAATCAGTAGCAAGGGTTGGACTCTTGGGAAGATTTTGGCACACTATTGTACATATTTTTTATATTTTGGCTAAGAAAAGATCAGAGGTTTTGCAGCACCTGTTGGGATTCTTGCGGCTTTCAGTTCTTGATGGTGTTATCTCTCAGTTATTGTAAGTTTATTCATGTTTACATGTATGCCATTCCCTCTTATGCTTCTGAAACTAAATGAATGAGTAAATGAGGTTGAATTCAGTGTTTGCAGTGCTCTTCCTTTAAATTTGTTTAGTTTTACATGTTTTCGCCAGTTTGGAGACGATCCATGTTTTCCTTAGCCCTCTTCAGCTCCTTGTTGTTCTGATCCATCCATACACCTGATTAAAAGCATCAAGACTACTACCTACCTCACCCCAACTCAAATTCTGCAAAGATCTGACCTCAATCCCCGGACCCAAAATTGGTTTTCCCATTTCTCAAACAAAAAACTCAAAAATCTAAATCGAACTTTCCTATCACTTTACTAGCCTAAAATCAGTATTAATTTTGAGTCATCTCAACCCCTTTGAAGACCTTTTGCCGAGATAGACCCGGAGAGAGCCCTCTCCTATCCTCGTAGGGCTAGCTACGAGGCTGAGCTTGGTTTGATGTTGCCTTGAGTTTTGCCTTCCTCAGCTTGAGGCAAATTTGAGTGCTAACATAGTGGCGACCATACTGGGAAAGAAAATGGTTTGCTTGTTGATGTCATTTGTTTTATAAGCTATAGACGGAGCCTGAAGTTATGCCAGGTAGCCTTCGAAACACTTTTGCTTTGCATTAGCGGAAGTAGATAAACGCTGCTTCAGTCAATCTCCGGTCTAGCTTGTAAACGTGACATTTAACTTGTTAATTACCCCAGCACATGTATCAAGTTCATATCTGATTGTTGATGGTGGACAACAATCAGACACTGGCAAGGCTGAAATCATTCACCTGTCGACTCTAAATCATTTTTGAGATCAGATCCAAAGACTCCACTGGAGGATGATCTCGACCAGCAAAAACATGAAAGGACAACATGGACAGATCAGGTATACAAGTTGGAATTTCATCCAAGACATTTTGTTCTTTGTTATAAATTATTTCTTCTCTTTTCCCAAGAATGTCAAGAAGGCTCTGCAAAGTATATTGTATTTGAGAAGAGGTCCTCGGCCTGCAGTTGATTCTTTTCCTTTGAGGATTGTAAATACCAAAGATTTGCATACCTTTGAGCTTGATCAAGACCTTTCTTCTAAATCTTGTGATGACCATCTTCAAATTGATGAACCTCAAGAGACCAAGACTGATTCTATACCTGCTGTACATACCCCTACACCTTGTAAAATTCCAGATTGGTATAAACCTCTTGTTTTACCTTCTGTTCTCCATACTTTCCCCAAAAACTATGATCTATACTTGCCGAGGTTCGATGGTGAAAGTAAGAATGTCAACGTTGAGAAACATGTGCATAATTTTGAGTCCTTTTTTGACCTTTTTGAAGTTGATGCAGAAGATGTCAGTATAAGGCTTTTTGCTCTTTCTTTGCAAGGCAAAGTGAAGAGTTGGTTCAAAACCCTGCCTGACGTGAGCATCTCAGATTTCCGGCAGTTCGTCAAAGTTTTTCTCGACAGGTGGATGATCGGGCAGAACCTTTTCTTGATTATAGAAGAGTATAACCAGCTGAAAAGACTACCAGGGGAGACAGTACAATAGTTTCAGCCAGATTTAATCAAGTTTATTATTCAATGCCAGTTGAGATAAGGCCTACTCCTAGATCTACTCTTTTGCACTATCCGGGTGCCTTTGATCTGGAGATGGAGTTTCAGCTGAGAGAAAGGGATATTGCAACACTTCATGAGATGCAAAACAGTGCAGTAAATGTAGAGGCGCATCTGCTGATCCGACGGGCAAGGTTGAAAGAAGAAGAGATGAAAAACATAGATCCGGTCGAATCAACATCTCTAGAGGTAAAGCTTGACATTTTGGTAAGTGTAGTAGAAGAAATGATGCAAAGGATCACCCCAAGGAATGATTATGATGTTCAAGCTCATGGCTCGCTGATTGAAAAAGAACAAGTTGCTGATCCAAAACATTTTGTTTCTTATCCCAGTTGTCATAGTGATTGTTTTGTAGATCACCTTGGCAAAGAAAGAACTGTTGATATGACCTGCTTGCTTGATGATATGTTTTATACTGATGATTTGCCTCAGTTTGATCAGTATGATGATGATTATTTTCTCCAAATAGAAGCTTGCAATCAAACAAGCAGCTAGTTTGTGGGAGGAGGAAGTTCACTTTCAGCAGCTCGAATACAATGTTCAGCCGTCACATATCAGCTATGACAGTGATGAGGAAAGTGCCGCAAATTTTGAAGTAAGTGAAGGATCTTTGCCTTTTTGTTTTGATTCATGTCAGTTCATTAGAGACAACTTCCATGCAATCAGAAATCAGCTGTCAACAAGTCTTGGTTTGGACCATCTTGAGGGCAATGAAAACCTTGTTCCAGACTTCTCATATTCAGCTTTGCAGTCCCCGAAATCCATTGCTTGTCAAGTTGCAAATGAAGGCATGGAAGCTGACACATATGATCAAATGATACAAGAAGGTTCCCTACCTTTCTGTTTTGAATCATTTCAGCTTTTGAAGGGAAAATTGCAAAGTAAATCTTCAATAAAGAATGAGCAGCATGTAGGCAATCATGTAATCACATTGGAACCAATAGAAAATGGGTTGCAACAGTCTTTTCAAGTTTTTCATGATCCAATAGCTGATGTTTTGGATGAGGTTTGCAGTCAAAGTCTTTCTCCATTGACTATATGTGAGCTTGAAACGTGTATTGATACAAACTTGATCCGGCAGCTGGTTTCTTTGTCATTTTCAGTAGAGATCTCGTCACAAGGCTCAGATCAAAGTTTGCATTCATGGTATGAGGAAAAGAGAAGTAATCCATTGGATGAGCTAAGTTCCAGTGTGCTTGAATTTCAAGATCCTTATGCAGTGTTTTTGGAGGCGGATAGAGAATTCATATCATTCAACGGATCTGTTTCTAAGTTATCATGGGAGTTGCCTTTCAGTAGTTCTCTCTTGTTGTTCATAAGTGAGCACTTGCAGAAAATTCGAATAGCAGATGGAATACTTACTTGGTTGCACTGGTTGTTTCATTTCACTTGATCAGGTGATGAATGAAACTATTAGAGTAGGTTGTGATGAATAAGCTCCCCTTTGAGCATCATTTTCAGTTTGTCGGTTGTGTTTAAGTATCGCGTCAGTTTTTAGTTGAGTCATGAGTCATTTGTGAATCAATTTTCAGTCTTGTTGTTAAGTTAGTTTGTCTCGATTTTCAGTCATGCATTTCAGCTTGAGATTTTGACTCCATTGCCCAATGGATGAAGGCACTGTCTAGCTCTTCCAGAGATCTGTCGTTCTTGGCACCTCCAAGGAGCTACCATCCCCATTGGAGCCAATGTTAGTTTCATCCTTTGTAGCCTTCCTCCAGTGATCAAATATGCTCTTACAAAGTGATTTTAAGGTGTCAAGGTCAATTTTGTCATTTCAAAGAGTCTTCAAGCAAAATTTGGTCACTAGGTATTAGGTCTAGGGTTTGCTTTCACTCTTTTCAAAGTTGCCCAAATGTTAGTCTATGTCACTATTCAGCTGAGTCTATCATCATTCATATGGTTTTTATCATCATTTCAAGTTCCATTGGGTAATTTTACAGCTTATTCATGCTTCAGTTGTGCCTTGGTAAGGTCCATTTCCCTCTCCTAGGGTTTTGGAGGTAATTTCTCTTGGATGGTCAAATCATTAGCAAAACTTGTATCCAGATGTTCATACACCTTCCCCTATCATTAATGTACCTTATTAAACACTTCCCATCACTGAGATTCCCCAAATTCCTCATTTTTCGCATAAACCCTAGTTTCTTGCTACAACCTGGCAATTTTCTAGGTTGGGCCTATGTTTTGCCCTTTTGGACCCCTTCCCCTCACTCAATCTCTGATATTCCACTTTCCCCTACTTCCTAACATCCCTCCCTACTTCTCAAAATTTCCTCAAGAATTTAGAAGCTTCCTATCCCCTTCATTTCGCTTCATTTCGACAAATCTCTTGTTCCACACATCGGGGTAGGTTTTACTCAAATGATGTTTCTGAGCAATCAAAGATGAATTTGGAAAAAATGAGAGAGTCTTTTGTCCACAACAGGCTAAGGAAGAAAAGCCTTCTTCACTTTTTACACAGGTGTCATGGTTTTAGATAAATGTCAAAAAATACAATCGCCTCGGGAGCATTGATGCACCTCTGAAGTGACCTTGGGAAAATCAATTTTTCTCCTAGCTTGGTTGGCCAAATAGCTTTCTTGATGAGTCAAAGGATAACTAGACAAAAATATATTTCCAATGAGCTATCATGAGCTCAATTTGGAATTGAGGAAGGCATTCAAAAGTTGACTGCAAAAGCACTCTGCCTTGAGGCAGCCTCATTTGGCACATTTTGACCAGTCTTGGGAGATTTGATTTTTGACAAGGCAAATGAAATCCAAATTGAAAAGTTCCAATTGGGTTGGAAATTAGACTCAAATACCTTTCCAACGAGCTATCCTGTGGCCGATTTGGACACCGGGAAGGCCTCCAAAAGCCTCCTGCAAAATTCACTATGTAGTGCCCTACCCATACAAGGTGTGCACTGTGCACATGGAGGTGCGCTGCGCATTGGGCCTCACTGGCTAGTGTAAAATAAAAAAGGCACTGCGCATATAGAGGTGCGCTGCGCGTTGGGTTTGTGCACTGCACACTGGGTTATAGCACCAAGAAAACTTTGTTCATGCGACCAGATCTTGCCAAATCGACTCCAAAACTTGCAAAGCATTACCATTATGGCTTGATTTTTATGATGCTTTGGTAATATTTGGGTTTTGAGTATGCATTGAAGTTTTGATTTCAACACACACTTATGGAGCTGCAACAAATCCGTGAAGACCGACAGGCTGCCCGAAGAAATCTACATGAGATGACACCCATTGAGCAGGAGGTAGAAGCTAACCGGTAGATTTGGCTTGAGAGGGTCAACATCCACTTAGAGAAGTTGTTGGCAAAGGCTAATAGAGACAAAGACATGCTCCATCACATGAAACATCATTTTTGGGCTCGCATGCATGTCAACAAGGAAAAAATGAAGATTTTGAAAAGGAGGTTGAGCCAAGCACTAAAACGGCGAAAGAGGCCGGATCCACTTCGATTTTTGGCCGAGGCTTCACTGGCTGAGCATAACACATGATGGAGGGTCTTCACTCCGAATTTGAGCAAATTCGGAGAAATTTTTTTCATTTTGAAATTTTTGGTCCCAAAAACAGGTTTTTCGGCTATATGAGCAGCGCGCCTGCGCGCTCGCTTTTGATTGGGACACTTTCTGGAGGAAAACTTTGTATTTTTGGGTTTGTCATGGTAAATTATGCATGCTCAATTATTGCTGAGGCATTTCATCAAGTTCTGGATGATCAAAAGGCCTAAAAACACCATGAAAACCACCTTGCTGCCACCTTTTGCAACAGCAAGAAGTACTTCTGGGAGAATGCAATTTTTAGGGGGAAAATGAGCTCCAAATTGAAAAATTCCACTTGGGTTGGAAAGTAGACATTCAGGGCTTTCCAACGAGCTATCGTGAGCTCAATTTGGATGCCGGAAAGTGCCTCAAAATTAGTCTGAAAGGTAAACTGTTCATAGAGATCAGGGCGCTGCGCATAGAGGTTTTTGATCAAGTTTTCATCCTCCAGCTCAGGAATTCAGCTAGTTTTCACCAGTTTCACTTCTTGATATGATTTTTGACCCAGCTTGATGTAATTTGATGTGTATGAGGTAACTTGGCTCCTATTTACCTTGTTCTAGAAGATTCATTCACCAAAGAGTGAAAATTTAATGAATGAATCAGTTTCCTAGCATATAGGGGTTAGTTGTTTGACTACCTAGATTTAAGTTCCTTGTTTAGAATTGGTTGAAACAGCTCCTAGAAGGAGGAGCTCGACCCCTAGAGGTTAGGGAATGGGTTGGCACGGTCTATATTATCTAAATTTTCAATCAGTAGCAAGGGTTGGACTCTTGGGAAGATTTTGGCACACTATTGTACATATTTTTCATATTTTGGCTAAGGAAAGATCAGAGGTTTTGCAGCACCTGTTGGGATTCTTGTGGCTTTCAGTTCTTGATGGTGTTATCTCTCAGTTATTGTAAGTTTATTCATGTTTACATGTATTCCAGTCCCTCTTATGCTTCTGAAACTAAATGAATAAGTAAATGAGGTTGAATTCATTGTTTGCAGTGCTCTTCCTTTAAATTTGTTTAGTTTTACATGTTTTCGCCACTTTGGAGAGGATCCATGTTCTCCTTTGCCCTCTTCAGCTCCTTGTCATTCTGATCCATCCATACACCTGATTAAAAGCATCAAGACTACTGCCTACCTCGCCCCAACTCGAATTCTGCAAAGATCTGACCTCAATCCCCGGACCCAAAATTGGTTTTCCCGTTTCTCCAACAAAAAACTCAAAAATCTAAATCGAACTTTCCTATCTCTTTACTAGCCTAAAATCAGTATTAATTTTGAGTCATATCAACCCCTTTGAAGACCTTTTGCCGAGATAGACCCGGAGAGAGCCCTCTCCTGTCCTCGTAGGGCTAGCTACGAGGCTGAGCTTGGTTTGATGTTGCCTTCCTCAGCCTGAGGCAGATTTGAGCGCTAACAGACTCTACATTAAAGTTCTGGCTTAGTTTGTGAGGTATGATAGAAGATATCTTCAGAAATCACCAGTTGAACCAGTGCTTGATCCTGAGAAGATCGTTAAGCAGAAGAAAGTATCATAGAAAGGAGCATCAGGACCAGGTAAGCCTTAGAAATCCTATGTATCTTTGCTAGTGAAATTCACCTTTAGAGATTCATAAATCTCCTTAGTCATTCATTTCCCTTTCGGACCTCTGTTCAAAGAAGCATCCATGCTGTCCATCATATTCCTCTGTTTCTGTCATTCTTTTCATTGATTCATACCACTTAGTCTACCAGTATCCTTTTACCTCACCTCAGTCATGGCAAGCCAGCAAACTCTTACAAAGATAGAAAGAATAGTTGCTGCTAGGTATGGACCCTTGGTCTTGCCCGTCCCTTTGAATGCCATGCCTGCAGGAGATTATCAAGAATTTATTCCAAAGTTTACTGGTGCAAAAGGAGTAACAACTGAAGAGCATTTAGAGGCCTTTTATAGTTATGCTGATAACCTGGATATAAATGAAGAGGATGTCTGGAAGAGGGTTTTTTTCCAAAGCCTAGATGGGGAAGCTAGAAAATGGTTTAAAGAATTACCCCCTAGGTCTATTGCAGACATTGAGGCCCTAGATGATGTGTTCTTAAAGCACTGGGGGAATAATAAAGATCTGCTCTTTTATCATTCAGAATTTTGGAACTTGCAGAGAGAAGATGGTGAGATGCTATCTGATTTCAATATCAGATTCAATCATATGTATAGCAGAATGCCAACTGAAATAAGACCCACCCCTACTTCTGCTATGCTCACTTATGCCAATGCCTTCGATTCCCAGTTTTGCCTGCTGTTAAGAGAAAGAAAGTCTGCTTCTTTGGCTAATATGAAAAATGCAGCCTTTGAGGTAGAAGAAAACATCATTGATGCAGAAAGACTCGAAGGAGATCATGAAAAGAGAAGACAGGGAGAAGAGTCCTCATCATCCTCAGATCCTGAGATTGATGAATTAGCTAGGATGATAGAGGCATTAGCCTCTGAAGTTTCCAAACTAAAAGCTGAGTAGTATTCTGAAGAAGCAGGAGTTCCTTGTGACTTTTCTCTTCCAAAGCCAAATCCATATAGAGGAGCACAGGAGCAATTGCAGATTTTGCAGAGAAATCAGGATGCAAACGAAGACCAAAGGGTGAAGATCCTTTGTCAAAATATAGTCATGGAAGAAGAGCATCTTGATGAAGAGGAGGAGGTCCATGGTTTAGAAGGTGCTCCTTTCCTAACTAGAGCTGCCTATGAAGAAGCATTATCCAGAGGTACTGCTTATGAGTTTGTTGTAGCTGCAGAACAACAAGCTTATCAGCAACAGCAATCAGCAGAAGGCACCTTCATCCTCCAAGAATCTGTGCTCGATGCTAGCTCATCTTCACATGGCTATGCAGACCTGCAAATTAGCCAACCTGCTTTTGTCCCCAGACCAGTGATCAAGAAGGGAGAAGAAAGCTCCCCATCATCTTATGTTTCTCTGTCTGCTCAAGTGACAATCCCTCTAAGTTGCCCCCTGAACTCTGAGGCAGAACAAAATTCAATGCTCAAGGCTGAAACTGATCATCTCAGTCTTGATATTCTGAAACCTGCTCAGATGGCCTCCACACAAATTGAAAAGGCAGCTTATCAGATGACAGAGGAAGAGGATGCTCAGTTTTGGGATTCCTCCTTGGATGTGGACTGTCCTAAGCAAGATCCAGGAGCAGATGAGGTCTCTGTGTCCTCCACACATAAACACATTGGTACACCATTCATATTATTTGTGCAGGCCATAGGTGACAAAGATAAGTACACAACATTCATGGTTATTCAGCAGGTGTACAGAGGCTCCCAAGAAGAACATCCAAGGAGGAGAGCACACAGAAGGGAGATGAAAATTGATCCATATCTACCTATTAAGCTCAAATGTCCTAAACTGTTTGAGGTAGATGATCAAATCAATCCTATTTTGTAGCTCTATGATGAAGGGCCGAGAGCAGGAGAAACAATTTTGATGGCACATCAGTTGGCCAATTTTTGAATAATTATGTTGCTTAAGGTCCTCTGGCCTTAATGATTGTAAGCAGTTTCTTTTAAAGTTTTAATATAGGCTTAGCTTGACTCCATGCCCAATGAATACTAGGAAATGTTTTGTAAGCTAATTTTGTATGAAGGCATTGGTCTGCAGTTCTTGAGACCTCACAGGGAGGATCTCATCCCTAGAAGGAGCCAGTGTTAGCTCTGCTATTTGCTGCGGTGTTTGATGGATTGTAAATAGGTTGGGTACTGCTGGTTTTGGTTGCATAAGGCTAGCAGCAGTTTTTCCCACTTCCTTCTTCCTTTCCCCTTCTCTCCTTATAACTCCCGCTACCCTGTTTTACACCCACATTTGGCATAAAAGCCTTGCTTCCTTAGCTCCCGGGAGTTTTCTGTTTTAACATTAGAAAACCCCGATAACTATCCAAACCCTTTCGCAAACCTTTTCACCTTATTCCATTTAAAAGCTCGTGCATATAAGCCCCACACCATCTAATCAACCCTCTACCTTAATCCCCACCGTCTGATCACACATAACCTGATCTGACGGTCCCACACACCTATAACTTGCATACCCGTTCTGCGCCGTCCGATCATCTGCCACAAGATCTGACGGTGTTCGCGACCCCCACTCCTGTAACGTGCGCACGCAATAGTTAGTGGGGAAAGCGGTTTCCCGTGAGTCACGTCCGCCACGCGTCAACATTTGAATGGTATCGTGCCCACCCTGTACGTTTACCGCCTCCTCCGATAGGCGGTGCGATAAAACCGCTTACCGCCACCGTACCCTCCTCCCGCACGTTATCTCCCACGTACTTTCCGCTTGCAATCACCGTCGGATCTGCCTGCCCGCGATTCGAAGGCTCGTGATGCACTCTACCCGCCCATGAAACCATTGACCCCGGCCATTATCCTCTGCGCTCCTTTCACACCCGATCGCCATTGGATCTGCCCGACTGTGATCCGACGGCTCACATTCATTTCGCTTCCACATCGCCTCCCGATAACCCTCATCATGCGATCTCTGTTGTTGATTTGTATGATTTGATGGCTGGGCTTCGTTCCTCTATTTAGTCATGCCTCTGCCATTCCATCCACGCCTTTAACCTATTCTATGTTTCCAAAGCAAGAAGGCAACCAGTGTTTCAGCTCCCAACGTAATAAATCCTCAGAAACCGCATTTAAAAGACAGAATGGCTGAAGGACAAAAAGGACACCCTCGAGCAGTTCAAGCATTTATCAGTGATGGGGCATGTTCCATATTATATGCCACCCGCTCAGAGGAGGACTGCAGAGCACCAGAAAAGGTCGATTTGTTCATTAAGACAATCAGATTGTAGCAGAAAATCCATTATAGAGTTAATATGTGTTGGTGGTCCATTATGACCCCTCCTCGTGTAACTCAGTAGAGTGTTTTTGTAATCAACCTCTATATATATCTATAATAGAGAAGGGTTGATGGTTGATGAATGTTATCTTGATGTAAAGTTCAACTTCTGGAGACTACAACTATTGTGACACCTGCAGCTTCTGGTCTTCATTTTCAGCTAATGCAAGCTTCTTTTGCTGTTAATTGCTTACTTTCCACTTCTTCTTTGTTCCAGGCTGTGCCTGTTATACATTTTTCATGTGCTCTTGATGTTTAGCATTAGAGGGGCTGTCATCCCACCTCTGTGTTAAGATCTAGTTAGTATCATTGAATGTGTATGCAGGTTTTTGTTGTTTTAATGCCAGAGAGTTGTCATCCTGTCTGTGCATTAGGAAATAGAATTACAAACCTTTTAACTGGTTGCAGCTGACCATCACAGGGTCCTGTGCATCTGCTGGTGTGATCAGTATTCTCCATCATCACATTTTCCTTAAGCTGTGAGTAATTGGTGGTCAAAAGCCTTGTAGTCTAGGGGTGTTCACCCATGTCTAGGGTTAAGCATAGTAGAAGTGGTTATCTGGCTTGAATATGCATCATTCCCTTCATTCATCCACCATTTTCCAACATTTTTGTTGAGTTTGTAATGTTCCCAAGCATCTCTGAGATAAAAACTAGGAGAGTTTCTTGGGGTGTTAATAGTTATCACCTTGTAGGATCGCGTGCTAACCTGGTACATTAAGTATTACGCTGCTAATCCTCAGGCATCGTTAGCAAAGACTCAAACAAATTTGAACAAAGAATTTAGTAAGCCTAAATCTAAGGTGTAGTCGATTATTGAATTTAAGGAGATACTAATGAGAGTTGATGAGACACCTTGGGACTTTAATCAAAGGTTGAAGTGCCAGATCATACAGGCTAACATGCAAATTTTAGATACCCAGCATTGCGACTAGTTTATCGCATTGCTTTTGCCACATTTAAGGATCCCTCTGTCACAACAGAAGATAGCAACAAAAGCAGAAGCCTTGGAGATCGCGATGAGGCTGCATGCATCACCTATTCAGTATACAAACCTAGGGGTACAACAGATTCACTCATAGTTAGCAAGCCTGCACCTAGAATTACATAATCTAAAGAAATAAAAGGATACTAAGCCAGAATTACGCACAGAGGTTTGGTGCTTGAAGTGCAAGGGCCACAGGCATGATAAATATCATCGTCCATTATACGTGAATTATATTATGGGGGGGCTAGTCCCCCTGAAACTAGAAGTCCCAGTTGGGCCAAGCACAGGGGCTGCGCTATGGTGTGCAATTTGTCAAGTCATTGGGAAACATGCCATGGATAACTACCACTTACTTCAGAAGTTTGTTAGGACACCCCAACATTTGTTTTGTAATTTCTGTAAATCTGTGGGCCATGATGAGCGCCATTGTCGAAGTTATGAGATGATGATGGAGAGAACTCCTACTTACTATATGCAAGTAGAAACTCAGCCTCCAGATCAAAGCGCGGGAGGAGCACACAGAGGTTTTCAAGGCCGAGGAGGAGGAGGAGGAGGAGGACCTGGTCAAGGTCATGGTTAGATTATCTACTACAACTGCGAACATCCAAGGCACTTCGTGCGAGATTTCTCGAATCCTACACACCCTTCGTGTCAATACTGTCGGAAATTCGACAATGCCATAGAAGAATGTCAAATGCTAATAGCTAAAATGCAAGATAAGCAAACACAACCTCAGTAGCCTATGCAGAGTTTACAAATGATGAGGGTTGAGCCCCGCGAAGAGGATCAGAGCATTAATATTGTACTAAGAAGTGGTATGATTACTAGCAAAGATAAAGGTAAGTAGCCTGAAGAAGATGGATGGGTCCTCAAATCTCTTGAGAAAAAAGACACCTTTGACCTTAATTGCGCTAAGGAAACATTCACGGAAGCAAAGAAGAGCTTCACTAAGGCCTCCACCTTAGGAAGTCAGTACAAGACACTAGAGACTAGTGTGACACAAGAGGTTGATCCTTTCGTACTCACTACTTTTTTGGAGACCTGAACGAAGTTACTATGCAACAAAAAGGTTGTGGAAGGATTACAGGTCTTAATAGACAAGTGTGCCAATAAGGAAAATACTTCTACAGAGTAGCGCATAGTTAGAAAGATTGGTAAACATAAGGCACAAATAGGATGTGAGATGTGGCTGACAACGCAGATAAGCGATCTAGGGTCCAATGCGAATGTTATACCAAATAGACATGGGAAAGGATGGGGAGACCTATGCCGTAGTGGTCTCCAATTCAGCTTAGGGTGGTGAATCAGCAGACAATCATCCCCATGGGACGATTATATGGAGTAACGGTTGATATTGAAGGTGCGAGTGTGTTAGCATACTTTGAAGTTATAGAAATTGTTGATGATAGTAATCCCTACTCCGCACTCCTGGGAATCGACTGGGCTATTGACATGAATGGGGTCATTAATTTGAAGAAAAGGACAATGTCGTTTGAAAGAAAGTCGCTAAGGGTGATAGTTCCACTGGATCCTGCAGAAGGGGCGCGCTATACTGAACTAGTCTGTGATTATGTAGAAAGTGATGATGATTAGGATCAAATCTATAAGATAATAGCATGAGATAAGGATTAGATCAATCCAATGGTGAATGGATGGATTACATGGGACTGGGAGAGTTCCTGCGCTTATGACTCAGATGAGGAATTACAGCATTGGAAAAACCATTTACATGAAGTATCTACATTGTTTCATAGGAAAATGACCTCCTCATCAGCTCAGTGGAGAAGGGTAGGATGACTGAAAGACTGACCACGTTCACAGGCCTATTTTTCAAGCTAACGCTCTCCAGGAACTAGTAACCTGCTTTATAAAGATTCCTAGCCATGCATTAGGTGTGATAGTCCCTAGGGTAACTCTGTTTGTTGCCTCGGGAAGAGAGTTAGTCAACTTAAGTGAGTTTCTGGAGGTCAAAGGAGCAAGTTGACCGAGAAATATCCCTATATTCACTCATATGTCAGCTCATAAAAATAGGGAAACATCCATATTCAAATTGTTTGGGGGAATTTCTATTCCTCACAGAGTCTACAAAGAGGGAAAAATCGATAAAGCATGGAAACATCTTTTCTTTTTCCCAAAGGAACTTATGAAGGATTTGGCAAGGCTTATCCTCTCATGCTATATATTTGAGGCTAGGGCCATTGTGAATGGGGTCAAAACTATTGAAAGGATTGCCTATTGGCTATCAAAGCTTGTATTAGACATTGGCTCTTCAAGAGGTTAAGAAGAGAAAGAGAGGGAGGATTTGGAGGAGTAAGGGAAGGTTGATGCAATCAATGGTTGTAATCGCTCTTTTCTATCATTAATATAGACCTGCAACTGTGTTGTCCACCCCATGGCATTGGTATTATGATTTATTTACATGTTTATGCAACACTAATGATTATGAGTGGCTTAGATGTATGCAGTTAGATATCCCTATGTATTATTGTATTGATTGTTGAAGTTATATGTTGTGATATTACGCCTCATCTTGTTTATGTGCAAGTATTGATCTTGGATATAGTTGAGGGGTTTTCCACTCCGCTACTTTGTGTTCTCCAGCAACACCACACCAAGATCTGAGGTAACAATCCTTCTTCTTACTTTGATTATCATTTCACTAATACAGATATGTGCATGTATCTCTGGGCTAGCTGCAGCTAATCTAACTGTCTGCCAAGGATCCGGGGAAGATCCTTGAGGGTATCTCCATCACCAACCACCTATGCATTAATCCCTATAGAAGAATTGATGACTCCTATAGGGACTAGACTTAGTTCTTGGTTTCTCCCAGAAAGTTTCCAAATCTCTCTTTCTTCCAAGCCTTCCTAAACTTCTTGATCCCATTTCTAACCACTTAGGACTATACATCACCCTTCTCTTAGTGTTCATCCCTAGATCTGATACCCACGGCCTGATTTTCAAGCCTATTCCTCACTAATGCACCCTACTAGTGCAAACAATGCTTTATAAAGCACCGTGTCCTTGCAAACAGAGCGTTAGTGCTGTCACTAACACTTTGTATCTTTTATCATAGTGCGTTAGCCAACCATTTCTTGGTAAGAAGCCAGTTCTGTGACCTCATGGGTTGGGAATTTTTCTTGTAGACTAATCAAGGATTTGCAACTATGCATGTTTGATTCACATTTATCTCCTGGATAAATTTTTATTTTAAACAAATAGCTTTACTTCTTAAAGTTTTTTCTAAAAAAGAAAATACAATTTTTTTTTATAGTTTTCTACTTAGTTGGTTAGATCTGCATTTATTTGGTTTCAAAAGTTGTTAGAGAGAACTACAATTCTATCGGTGGTGCTTGTGTTTTACTATACTAGATGCATGGTAAATATATCGACGCATAAATGACTCCTCCCTTGTAGAAGCAACTTATTCATCAAAAGTGAAATTTAAAGCATTGTTTTTGCATGATTTGAGTCAAAGTCCCACATAACTTCATACATCAACACCCCCACCGAAGACTTTAACAAATTACATTTAAAATTTACATAATAAAATCATCCAGCAACTCTTTTTTGAGTAAACACATATTATTTTAGGTTAGGGTCTTGGGTTAGGCAGTTGTGAGTTAACTGCCCAAGATCATACACCGAAACTAGTGTCATTAACAAGGGAAATCCTTTTTCACTCATACTATCAAGGACCACTCCAGTAAAACTGGAGCTAAATAAGAGACAACATCGGACTGTAAACGAAGGTAGTCCTCCTTCACTTACATCTCCTTTAGGTATTATGTGTATCAAGGATCCCTTCAGGGATATCAGAGCTGATTTGGGGACTCAGGTATCCTACCCACACAGTGTACTATCTACGACTATACCCCCCCTGTAATGTCTGTGATTTGAGGTAACCATAGTGGCCATACTTTTTAGGGATGAGCATAAGGTGAATTGGGTGGGCTTCCCTAGTACCTAACATAGACGAACCTACTTTGTCTTTGGTTTTTGGAGGGTACTCGTCTTCATGAGAGTACTTGGCCCCTTAATCTGAGGTTCGGGCGGAGCTCAAGAGTAATCGTAACTGTACATTTGGCCAAATCTCTCTTTTATCCATTGTGACATTGGTTTTCATCTCTAGAAAATGGTGGTTATCAGATAGGGTCATACCCTCTGCTTGTTGATTCATTTCTTTGGAGTATTTTTTATTTTTTAGGTGTCAGTTTGTTATCACCGAGACTTTAATAAATATCACTATAAAATGTATTGATAAAATTTACCGGACACCGTGGCTACACACGGACCTTGTCATCAATCTAGATGGCTACTAAGTCTTCCCCCACTAACTATGGAGGATTTTTCGAGCCCCAATGAGCCATATTACCCATCTTCGGGTAATAAGTCTCCAAGATCTCACACTGAATCAGTCTGGACATCCCACGACTTAAGTTTAACAGAAGATTTATTTACTGAAGGTTTCATTCCTCCATATAATCCTTCGATTGGAATCCATTGGGACCGCTATTGATTGCAGTTGCACCTGTACCTCCTGTGTCTTCCGTTGAAACTATACCTACCATCCCATCGATGACTAACGGGTTGTGGGATTTTGTGGACACTTTTGGTCCACCTCCACCTCCCCAGTCGACAGTCAGTAACACACCTCTGATGGCAAATCTCAACTGTGCTAGGTCCAAGCACTATAGTGACACCCAACACGAATGGAATCCAGTACATACCGGTTTCTGCCCCTTTTGTGTCAGCTCTTGGACCGTCGGTAAGTGCTCCATATAGTTCTCCTTATAGCACTCCATATAGCATGGTTATCACGGGTCCCTTCAACAACCCTTTTGGTTGGAATCCATTGTTTAGTTCCAACCCCCAGGTTCAAATGCTTGGGGGCATCATTCCCAATATGAATATATCGGTCAGGAACATTACAGTTCCCCCTTTGTTTACAAGACAACAGGGACAGTCATTTATTGACATGAATCCTCCATATGTCAGTCAAGGGCATATGGCTAATTACATGGCTAGCGGGATCCCTCAACAAGGTCTCGCTCAATCCATATGGGCACCCCACTCTCAACCTCAAATGAGTCAAGGGGGCACTCCTTATCCTAGGAGCACTTATATCCCCCAGCCGAACAACCCCTATGGACAGCCACAATATACGATCGTGCCCCAAGGAAATTATTATTCCATGCATCCTATGTATAATATTGGGAACAATATGATGGGAGGACCACAAGGATCCTCAAGTTATTTATCATCGCCTTGGTTCGATTCAGGGGCATCAAATACCTTGCCTTTCTTGACAACACTTGACATCCTCGATTTGTACAAACTCACCAATGACCCCATCTATCACAACTTACTTTGGCCTCCAATCCCACACAAACATCCCGAAGTTCGAAGGGAAACAAGGGGAGGATCTAGGTACACACATCACCACCTATCATCTATGGTTCATTTCTAACTCCATGGTGGATGATAGTATTTGGCTTTGGCTCTTTCCCCACACTTTTACTAGCAATGTAGCCAAGTGATACATTGAGTTATCACATGTGTCAGTCAATACCTTTGGCACTTTAGCGATAGAATTTTTAAAGCACTTTCAGCTACCCATCCTCTATTAAACTAAGACAGAACTCCTTACTTATTTATGTCATGACACCGCCATCCACATCTTCGATCGCATCCATGAATGAAGACGTAGGCGGAGGCTAGTCAAATCTCCCCTCCCAGATTATCTATTAGCGGATTGGTTCTATAAATCTCATCTCCCTCAATCGCTAAGTACATTTCCTTAGGTGGTACGATCATGGAAGACCAATCCATTCGTCATGCCCAACACTTATATTTGATTTATTCACAGTCTGGCGCCTTATACAATGTCATTTCCAATACCCCTAGAAACTCCAATGCTCCTGCTACTCAACAACCCAGTGCACACGCTACCTTCAGGGCTGTTGTAAAACAAATTAGTGGTCACATTTCCCAGTTGTCAGTTGACCCCGCTAACCAATCGACTGCTCTTCCTACCACCACGATAAAATTTTTGCAGTCTACACAAAATCTCGGTGGTAATAACAAGAAGAACAAGAAAAAGACTACTCCTTCTAAAGAGCAATCAACCAAGCAGTCCAACCCAAAGCAAAAAACTGATGCGCCTCCTGATAGTGGAAAGGACAAAGCTATCAAGTTCCCTTAGAAAATTTGTGCAGAAGACCATATGACACATCGTTGTCTGCGTCTCCATGAATTCACATATTTCCTTTCTCAAAAGGACACTCTGTTAGCTCATAAAAGCAGGGAAACATCTAGATTCGAACTGTTTGGGGGAATTTATATTCCTAATGGAGTCTACAAACAAGGAAAAAGCAATAAAGCATGGAAACATCTTTTCTTTTTCCCAAAGGAGCTCATGAAGGATTTGGCAAGGCTTGTGAACTTGGTCAGTCTTTTATTCATCTTGCCTTTCTCCTCTGAGCTGTTGAGCAGGTCATTTTCCTATGTAACATACATTGTGATGCAATATGATGACGAAGTCACTACGTTGTGTTTTGTTGGAGGTAAGAAAGCTACCTTATTATGATGGTTTGACTGACATAGATATGTTTTTATATGAATTTGAGCAGGAAGTCCCTGAAGACCACCATTTACAAGCATTAGAGTTGGCACTGCGTGCTATGCCCGCATGATGGTGGGGTATGCATAAGGATAGTTTTGCTGGGTGGAGATATTATAGGAGAATGATGAAGTTACGATTTGGGCATGCCAATACAAGAATGACTAAGAAGTACAATGGAAGGGATGATCTACGCAATCACCTAGCAAAGTGGACCAAGGCATGGGGGACAAAACTACAGACAGAAGGGGTACATATATTTTGTCATACCTTGGATACAATCCCATGAATTGGTACCTTGAAATAGAGCTCCTTCATGGCATTGCGGAATGGAATGTATTGAAGGAAGGTTTCTTATTGATTTTTAGCTTTGAAGACATGTTTGCAAGCATCGATGAAGTGTTTCAAGAAATTAAAACGGTTATCTTCAAGACACCGAAGGGACCGATGGAATGGACCCAACCAGACTGGAACACCTAGTTGTGCCACACATTGGAATGCTATAATGTGACCGTTGAAGAGGAGGAAGAAGACCCAAGGAATATCAATATTCTGGACACAGAAGGGAATTGCGAAGTAGAAGGATCGCAAGTAGAGAACCCATATTTCTCTGCACATTTGAAAACGAGGCAAGTAAACATAAAGAATAATTGAAGTTCATGAATATTGGAGATTATTGGGATGACGCTACAATAGAAAAGGTTGCTGAGTTACTTCATGAATACTAGGATCTCTTCCCCACTAAGTTTTTAGATTTAAAGGGCATACTTGGTGATTTGGGTGTCATGAGGATCACATTGAAGCCGGACAAGAAACCTGTTAAACATGGGCCTTATCGTCTTAATCCTAAGTATAAGGAGAAGGTTCACCAAGAGATGGATAAAATATTGGAGGCAGGGATTATAGAACCTATTGAAGAGTCTGATTGGGTGAGCTCGATGGTAGTCCAAGAGAAGAAACAAAAGAGCGAAATAAGGATCTGTGTAGATCTACAGAAGCTTAATGATGCATGTGTTCATGATCCATTTCCAACACCGTTTACAGATGAAGTGTTAGAAAATGTCGGAGGGTAGGAGGCATATTCCTTTATTGATGGTTTTCTGGTTATCATCAAATTAAGATTTCCCTAGAGGATAGAAGAAAAACCACCTTCACGACAGAGTGGGGGTGCTTTCAATACACTGTTATGCCATTTGGATTGAAGAACACGCCTGCAATATTTTCCCGCGTAGTCATAGCAACGTTCAAACAATTCATTCATAAGTTTCTGAAAGTATACTTTGATGACTGGATTGTGTTTGGCTTGGTGAAGTGCCATGTAGCAAGCATGCGCCTTATGTTGGATACATGTCGAAGATACCAAATCACGTTGAATTTGAAAAACTGTATATTCTGTGTTCCTTTTGGAATCTTGTTGGGTGATGTTGTGTGTAAGCAAGGATTGATGGTGGAATTTGCAAAGATCGTGGTGATTGTGAACTTGGAGGCCCATAGGAATGTCAAGTTGTTGCGTGCGACGCTGGGACACATGGGAAACTATATAAAATTCATCAAATTTATGCTCAAATTACCACGCCCATGCAAAAAACTGCTAAAGAAGGATGTGAAATTTTGTTGGGATGAGGAATGTCAACGCATCTTGGATGTGTTAAAGGAAATGATGGTGATTGCACCAATCCTAGTATTTCTCAATTGGAAAAAGTTGTTTCATGTACATATGGATGCTTCTTGCATTGCACTGGGTGCAGTACTAACACAGGTAGGCGAAGGAGAATTGGACCATCATATAGCCTTTGCAAGTAGGAATTTATCAAAGGGTGAGAAAATTATTCAACGACAGAGTGGAAGGGGTTGGCCATGGTCTACATGCCGCAAAAATTCAGGAATTATCTATTAGGAGGGAATTTCAAGATGTATACAGATCATTCTGCCTTAAAATACTTGGTCAACAAGCTTGTGTTGGGGGGAAATATTTGTAGGTGGTTGTTATTATTTCAAGAGTATGATTTTGAAGTAATTGTGAGATCGAGAAGGTTGAATGCCGGACCTGACCATCTGTCGAGAATTGAAATAGGCGAAGAACCCAATAATTTAGAGGAAGGGTTTCCATATGTGAAGCTCTTTGTGGTATGTGTAGCTGATGACCATTTTTTTGACATTATTCATTTCTTAACTACAAGGATGGTGCCTGAAGGATATAAAAATCAGCAGAAGAAAGAATTAGTAGTTTGTGCAGCTGATTTTTCGGTCATTGTGGGACATTTGTAAAAATGGGGCAGATGAAATACTGCATAGATATGTGTCGGATTTTGAGTGTGATAGTATTCTT
Organism: Pinus tabuliformis; assembly: GCA_031772625.1. Classification (NCBI taxonomy): domain Eukaryota; kingdom Viridiplantae; phylum Streptophyta; class Pinopsida; order Pinales; family Pinaceae; genus Pinus; species Pinus tabuliformis. The sequence continues at coordinate 732,002,675 of CM062819.1, forward strand.
GCTGAAGCTCATGGGGGAGCAGCAGGAGGCCATTATGCAAGGAAAGAAACTACGCAGAATATTTTGCGCGCAGGACTATGGTGGCCAACTTTACAAAATGATTCCAAAGCAGACTGTAAGGCATGTGATGCATGTCAAAGGATTAGTAGACCGTTGTGAAGGGACGAACTACCTCTCCCTCCTCATATATCTTTACAGACATTTTAGAAGTGGGCGATCGATTTTATTGTGCTAATTCAGCCACCTGGAAAGAATACGGACGCGCACTACATTATCACTGCGACGAAATATTTAACCAGATGGGCGGAAGCACAACCAATAAAGGATTGTATAAGGGCTAGGGAAGAAAAATTATTGTTTGAACATGTCTTAACATGGTTCGGATGCCCTTAAGTATTAATGAGTGATAGGGGAACACACTTTCTAAATGAAACTATTAGCACATTGACAGATGAATTCCAAGTCTACCATCAAAAGGGTACACCATATCACCCACAGGCAAATGGGACAGTTGAAGCTTTTAACAAAATTTTGAAGAATTTGTTGATAAAGATATGTAATGCACAACGAAATGATTGGGATGTATGCATACCTGCAGTACTATGGGCCTAGAAGACAACTTGTAAGAAGTTGACAGGGAAAACGTCATTCAGATTAGTCTACGGGGTCAAATCAATGATGCCTCTAGAGTACATTGTCCCTAGTTTGTACATCATAGCTTTGACAAATATGGTGGATCACGAGGCCTTGGAAGAATAGCTCGCGCAGATAATGGAGTTAGAGGAGGACCGATTTCTGGTGGGATTCCACCAACAAGTGCAGAAGGAATGCGAAAAAGCATGACATGATTGCCATATCAAGTTGCACACATTCAAGGTAAATGATTTGGTGTTGTTATATGATAGCAAGTTCATGAAGTTCCTGGAAAAGTTTCACATGCATTGATTGGGGTTGTATGTTATCAAAGAGATTACGAATGGTGGCACAGTTCATCTCACGAAGCTGAGTGGGGAACCCTTCCTTGGAAAAGTAAATGGAAATAGGTTGAAGCTATATACATGGGATCCTACCCCTGTGTGATGGCTATATGGCAACAGGATAGTCTCAGTAATCCAGGCAGCTGCAAGGGATTACGGGGCTATAAACTACGCTAACTGAATAGGAAAAAATCTTAATTTGGAGGCTGCGCGTCGAGTGACAGAACTGCGATAGGTAAAACTGTGCTGCATGAGCTACGTCGTGGAGGATGGTACCACGCAAGTGGGTCCAAAGGTAACCGTTGGGGTTACTATTCATGGTTTTATGGCCAAACGACGATTAAGGGGAGCGAGTAGGCACTATTTATGGCAAAAATATTTGATGATCTATCGCCAAAACAGGATTTATTATCAAAATTTGGGGGGAACAGTCACATTTGAATTCAAATCCACTTATAAATTGTGCATGTTGGTCCAATAGAGAACACTTTGCATTCTAAGAGTTTCTTGCGCATTTTGCTATTTTACGTGTATGAATCAGGCATTCTAGGAAGAATTTGTGACACACCCCTCATTTGCGAACTATTCTATAGCAGCCTGAGAGTGTTTCATTGAAAAGATGATTGGTACTAACCTTACCGAAGCACTCAGTTCAGAAACAGTTGTTTCTAACGTGCCAGGCCCCGAAGTAACTGGTATGAAAGCCACGCCCATTGTGTATATGATGCCAAGGTCACCTAAGCCGAAGCAAACTCCCGCAAAAGAAAAACAACTGGCCGAAAGGGAAATGCACTCTGTTGCGAAGGAAAAATAGAAGAAATCAGTGCCTATAAGAATGTTGCCAAGGAAAAATCCAGAGTTGTGACCAAAGGAGCAGAAAGACAAATAGCCAGAAAGAGTGGTGGATTTAGAAGAAGAGGAGTACCAAGGTGTCGAAGAAGTTGATGCCGAGGGAATTGAGCCTATTTCTAGGCTCCCAAAGTACATCCCTCCATAGAAGGGAAAGACCAAAGTGACCAAGGATCCCGATTCTGGAAAATTTGGGGTATCCACTCCCCTGCTGCCTGAATAGGTCACATTTGAAGGACCTAAGCTCACGCACATCCTAGTATTGAAAATGGAGGACTGGGACCTCGCGGATCATGATAAATTTCTGCATCTGGCGACCCACAAGTACATGACGAAGATATATTATGCTGAGACATGGGTTACACAGTTGGAGCCCATGAAGTGGGTTTGCGACATTGAGCAGTCGGGGCTACTGAACATGATTTTAGTACCACACTATCACCGCTCACCTATCAATATGGTCTATGTGCACTAGCTCCTCGCACTGGTGCACGATGGGATTCTGTGGCTAGGGTAGCCTATTCCAATAACTGATATGTTGATCCATAGGATAATGAAGTTGTCCCACAAAGGAGCAGACCTTGCCAAGGAGTTTGGAGGGAAAACCAGGGAAAAGGAGCTCACTGATAAGATGAAGAAGACGTATGGTCTTGTGAAAAAGTCACGTGAATACTCAATCCTGTCAATTCAAGACCAAGTAGTCTAGTTCACTACCCACATCCTCACAGGAAAGATCATGAGAAAGTGTCATGCAGATGAAGCTTTGGTGCCGGTTGTGTCACTTGCTGCACAGTGTGCGAAGGGCGTGTAATATAATTGGTCGAAATATCTCTGCCAAGAGTTCCTCGTGAACTGCAGAGAAGCCCAAGATGAAATCAAGCCTTTTCACTATGCTTGGCTTCTGTTGTCTATTATATTAGTTGCATGGAGGTTACCAGAGGACAACCAATTTCCTCCGCACAAGGAAGATTTTCCCGAGGTCGTGAGGTTCGCCTCGCTCTAGGTCACAAAGGATGTGGCACGAATCAAGGAAACAAATATTTTCTAGGTCCTGATGGAGATGGACCTTCGGATGGTGGTTAATCAGAGGCCAAGGTTGTCCCCAACCTTGTTCGAACAGTTGACAACCTACATGGAGTTCAAGGCTGACTTTCACAACATCTCAATTCACGCACGAAAGGACCCAAAGGGAACTTGGCATCTATTGCCTTATCTAGTGACCGAGACAGATGTACAGGAAGTTGTTGGGTATTGGTCACTAGAGTGGCGTGAACCTACAATGCTAGTTGTGGGAAACAGCAAAGGTGTAGAGAGCTCTACTGCGCAAAAATTAAAGGAAGCCACTCAGAAAGTTGTGTGTACATTAATCAAACAAAAGTAGAAGGAGGTTGCTAAGGAAGCTGCAGAGAAGGAATGAATGGAGAAAGAGCGCGCTGCCAAAAAGCAGGCAGAGCAAGAATGGAAGGATGCTGAGGAGAGTGGGAAGTCTTCTTCCCACCACATTGATGAACAAGAACTTTCCGCACAAGGAGGAGGCGGTGCTGAGGAGCAGAGAACTCCTTTCATCCTGAAGAGGTGTAGGCAAGAACACATGGGTGGACAATTGAGAGAAGCATAAGTCTGATAAGTAGACACATCTTGATCCCATGGTACTGGCAGAAGGCGATCTTGATGAGATCCAAGACAAGATACAAGACACAATGATGGAGGTGCTGCAGCAATTTGAGAAGCAATACATGCAGATGCTGGGGAGCCTCTAGAAGGATCTACGTGAACTCCAAATCTAGGAAAAAAGAATTCAAGTGGGTATCAGGCAGGTGAGCAGAGCGCAAGCGAGCCTGACATAGGGAAGTGGTATCATAACAAAGATTGAACATGCTCTGGATCTCATAGTCATTTCTTTTCCAAAGTGGTCACTCTGCGTAGAATCAAACGAGGATCGCACTGTGATCAACACAATGAAGGATATGGGACTGAACCTTTCCACACTGCCACTCCAGACCCTTCATGTGCTACATCAAGGGGTCTCAGAAGATTTGAAGATCAAAGAATAGCACACACTCACCATTTTCAGTGAGTTTAAAGTCAACAATGAGTAGATATTTGTAGAAAAATCTCAAGCACTGAAGGAACAGGAGGAATTGTAGACACAACGCCAGAATCTGGTAACAACAATTGAGCAGGCTTGCAAGTCCATGCCTGAGCTAAATATACTAGAAGATGCAGAGGCCTCAGCCAAAGTGAGTAAATTGGATGCTGCACTACGTGCTTCAAAGGAGAAAGTCGATAAGGTGACTTTTGATTTTAGGATGCAAATAGTTGAGCTGCAGTTGAAGTTACAACCGACCACATCACTAGAAGTTTTGGAACAAAGAGGCGCAACTATAAAAGAGTCCATGGGTTAACTAGATGTCACAGTGCAGGGTTGCGACCAACTATACACTCAGGTAATGGGCCTATGGGATACACTGCAGGAGGATCCTACAATGCAATAGTTGAACACAAAGATTAGGCAAGCACAACAACAAGATGATGAGACCAGTACCATGGCACAGACGTTGGCGCCAGTCTAGTGTTTCACTATCTTGCATGAAGGAAAGGAATAGTTGATACAAATCCAAGAGTTGCAAAAAAAATAGTCCTTGTTAAGAGACCGACTTCAGCCTCCGATAGAGGAAGCCAGCCAACTTTCACAGTGTTGGGTTGTGTTATATTCTTTCCATGACTTGCCTCCCTAGTTAACCGGGGGTTAGAGGGGGGGTGGAGGCCCCCTTTGATGTGTCGATTGTGTAGCGGGGGTGTCACAGGGGGTTTGAGGGGGCAGGTAGTCCCCCTCTACAGGGTTAAGGGCAGCGCCTCAGGAAAAATTTTTTGGACCCTATATTAGGTGGGTCGAACCTACCTATGGTTTTGTGCATGGTTTTTGCACATGGTTTTTGGCGGCGATGGTTTTCGATCCATGGTATTGGATGCTTCAGCATGTATATATGTATTGTAACATTGAAAGGAACATAATGAAAAATCAATCTGGTAGTCCTGGTTTTGGGATCCAAGGGAAAATATATGTGTATATGTGTTTTATGTCTTATGCTCTCGCATTGTTTATTTTATGTTCTTAGAATTCGTATGCAGGTAATTTATGTACGGGGTTAAAACCTACACACAAAACATTCATGAGAAGTTGAAGGCCATGCAACAGACCCAAAGGACTACACAACTTGCAGTAGAGGGGCCAACCACAGAGAAACTGGTCCAGAAGGTACATCAAACAACATAACAGAGTATCGTGGAGCTTCAGACACTGACCAAGGCATTTAACGATCTCTGCCAAAAAGTGGAACAATCAGTCGAGTGAATTGAGGGTGAGTCACGATCTTTGTGTTGGGGTCCTGTTGGGATGGGGTCCCTATGGGTAGACTTGAATTAACTTAGTCATTTTTGTAAAGAATTCTGTAAAAGATGTAAAGTCTTGCAAAATGTGAATGTAAAGCACGTAGATAGATAGGAGTCAAAGGGGTTTTAGCCCCTTGTTTTGGTCGGTTTTGAACACTCACCCATGAGCCCGGGGCCATGATATTGTGTTAGAAAAGCTATAAATAGTTGAGTCATAGTGATTCTTAGAAGTAACTTTTGAGAGAGAATTGGGTACATTGAAGCGTTTTGTTTTCTTGGGCAAGTGCTGAGGCAGGAAGGCTCTGCTTCCTGCGCTTAGGTAGAGAAGGGAAGACTCTTGCAACTGAGTGTGTAGGAGGCCTAGGTAGAGTCTGCAGCTGAGTGCGTGGACCCCTGCAACTATGTGCGCAACGTAGAAGAGTCTGTAATAGGTGAATTGAAGATCAATAAAGACAATTTTTGAAGAATTACTAAGTATTTCCATTGAATCTGTTTATGTTATATGTTGTCAATTAATGATATGTTTTCTGAATTATTGAATGAATGCTACGCGAATTCACTGAATCTGTCTTAATAATATATGAAATGAATGGTTATCCACTTCTGTGAAGTTAGAATCTATTTCTCTTATGTTTTCTGATGAATCAAGTATATCTACACGAAATCTGATCTAGGGTTGCTTGTTGATGCGTGAAAGTAGGTAAATCGACTGTTTATGGTCCGCAAGGATTGATCGTAGACCTTTGCAAAGGTCTGGAGGTAGCTTTAACTTAGTTACAGTAAGGATCCCTAAAATTCTATCAATCTGTGTGGAAGCATATCTAAGCCACTAAAAGACATCACACTAGTCTCTGGATGTAGAAACTTGGTTCTTGCATCCCCCAATACTGCTTCGGGTGAGACTGTAGCCTGCACTACGCGGGTTGTTGCCGAAAGGGCCAGCAATGTAGGGTTTTGTTGGTTGGCACAACTAAATCTGAACCTAGGTCAGGACCCCCTAAGCTAACAAGGCCCCGTATTCAGGTCTGACAATTTACCTGGTATAGCATCCACCAAATGTGGGGAAGTACTCTGGGATTTCCCATGCTTTCATTCTAAGTAAAATAAAAAATTTAATATATGAGTTAAGCATATATACATTTAAAGAAAAATATAGTAAAACAAAAATAAGCAATAAGAGTTCAAATACACTTTCCTACTGGGCGTAGAATAAATGGTTATAGGGTGTCATGTTAAGACACTCTGTAGTGAAAAGGTCATCAGTTCCAAACTCCGTGGGAAAAAAATCCATCCATGCTAAGGGCTGGTGTGGCCCAGGCCAATTGCAATCCCTAGGTGATTTTGAAAACTCAGATTCCCTTGGTTCGTAGTTACTCAGGCCACAAGTTAGGTGTGTCAGTGGTCTCAAGACTCATTACCTAACGGACAAAAAAAAAAGGTTCAAAGACACTTCTGCACATGATTTTTTTAATTAAATTGAAAAGAAAAAAACACATAACTACTTTTGAGATACGCTAAGAGAATTTTGAGGTCAAGAATAAGTCTCAAATAAAAAATACAATAACAAAATCAACATTAAAAGAGCCAATAGGATTCAAGGTGATGATGTTATCCCCAGGGGTAATTCTAATTAGAGGGAAAGGAAGAAAATTATTAATTTTGAATTCTATTCTCAACTTATCTCCTTATAGGTTTACTTAGATTTCAAATGTGGGCATTTGTTAGATATGGTATTATATTTCACATCCAATAAGTACCTACTATGCATACTTTTGAATATACCCACACTGAGAAAAAATGAAAATACATGAAAAATAAAGAGTGTTTTTTCAAGAAACATGTTTTTTTTTTTGGTGTGGGTCTACTAAAAAGCATGTAGAGTGGGTACCCATTGGATGTGGAATCAAATTTTGCATCAAAAGAGTGCATACAATTGAAATTTGAGTAACCATATAGGAAGATAAGTCATAATATATATATATATATATATATATATATATATATATATATATATATATCCCTTTAAAAATCATCTCTTATTTATTATTTTTACTATTATTTTATTATTTTTTCTAGGAGGCCAATTTTATACATCAAAATTCTTCTTGTGAATATCAACTTTTTATCGTAGCAACCAAAAATAATTTGTAAAAGTTAAATCCTTACCATCTACCTAGTAATTATTGATAATTAAAGTAAAATTTTATAAATCATATTTCAAAATAAACACACTTATCAACATAATAAATATTTCATCTATATAAATTAATAATAAAAACTATATAAAAAATTACAATTTTAATAGAAAAAAAATAATAATTAAACTTGTGAAAAAAATATTTAACCTATTTTATAACTTTGAACAATAAAATAAAATAAAAATTATGAGAAAATGTATCTATACTATAATATTGAAAAAAATGAAAATTATTTTAATAAAAAGATTACTCATATATAAAATATTATATATATATTTATGTATATTTACAAATGGTTTTTTGCTTATAGAATAGAAAGTAGTTGGTAACAAAGTGCATCATTAGAGTACTTGTTTAGTAAAGATTGTTGGTTCAAAATTTTGTGTAATTAGTTAAAAATATATATAAATAATTTTTTTAAATGTGGCATTTTCAATGTTGATGATAATTAATGTTAATTAAGACTAAATGGTTTATTAAACATTTAAGGGTAAGATAATATTAAGAATTTTTTAGCAAAAGACCTTAAAAACTAAGACATCACTAGGAATTCTTTAACAAAAGGTAGGGAATTATTGGGAATTTTTTAACAAAGGGTGTGTTATTAGTTGGAATTATTTAACATTTTATTTAACTTAAGCTCAACAAGAAGGTTCAAATCAATTACAACAAAGCTCACAAAGTCACTTTTGAGAATTTAACCTAGGTAGCGAGGATAACAGTCATTCCTATCAACCACCCAAGATAAACCCAATTGGCCTTATAATATTTATGTTAAATATATATTTAAAAAAAGAGATATTTTTTAAATATATCTATATATATATATATATATAGAGAGAGAGAGAGAGAGAGAGAGAGAGAGAGAGGGGAGAGAGAGAGAGAGAGAGAGAGAGAGAGAGTATTTAAGGTAAATTGGAATTAAATTTTATGGATAAATTAATATTTTTCACTATCATTTGAACTAAGTTCAATGTTAGGGACAAAAATATGAGAGAAATAAATTATAGCATGAGGAAAAACAAGCCTAATAATACATCTATTGTCTTTTGGCTTTGAGCCTTTTGCTTGCTCAACTATGTCACATTGTAATGGAGAATACTCAAGCCTTTTATAAGCTTTAACTACATGTAAATCATAAGCCCAATACCACAGGTCATCAATACCAAGTATTGAAATCACCATTGTTGACCTAACAACCTCAACTCTTTTACCAATTCAAGTTTGCCTAACAATTCACCTCGTGAAAATTCTTTGAATCCAATCCAAAAAACCAACATACTCCCCCCTCTATCACCTAGGTCTATGTCTAAACTTTACCAACAAGGGTATGCATAACTAACCAAGTCTTACAATTGTATGCCCATTTACTTGCAATTTAAAAATTTCCATCTCCAAATTGCAAGGGTATGCATAAACTAACTTGGACTTACATCGTATACCCATTTTCATGCAATTTAAAAAATTTCATCTCTAAATTTTATTTTTTTAGTTGTTGTCCCAATACATATGTCCTCATTCTCTATTTCCCATCTCCAAAGTAATTTTTTTTATTGTTGTCCCAAAATTATACCATCATTCTCTCACTTCCACACAACAAATGCTCTCCTCCAGATTTAGCTTTCATGGTTGCATCTCATTATGCGCCTTACCTTGTTGGACCTATATTTCCTCTTAGTCAATCTTTATGTATTCTCTCTCAATGGATCCATGAATGATGGTCAAATCCAAATTGAGCTTCTCTCTATAGGATTTCACCTCAACAAACAAGGTGCTAAAATTTGCAACCACCACCTCCTTCTCAAGGGAATGATCCCTCTTCTTTAACACTAATTGTTAGAGATAAAAATGTGAAAGAGAAATGATAATGAATCATACATTGCAACAAAACATATAAACCATACACACCATTACTTATTCTGAAAATCCCCAACCCGAGAAATGATAGTGTAATGATATATCTATTATTGACTTAATAACCTTAACTCTTTAACATAGTCAAATCTACTTAAAACCAACATAGATCCATCTTAACTCTGGATCTACCAGGACTGATGAGGATCAAATCTCTCAAGAGGAAAACCTCTTTTTGAATGCAAAACTGGAGAAAAGGTTTGACCCTCAAGAGATTTGATTCCTATTGGCACTTGGTCAGGAATTAAGATAAATTTATTCTAGTTCTTAATAATATTAGTTATATCTATATAAACTTCTCATCTTTATATATGAAAATATTCTTATTTTTAATTCTATTAAAACCCTAATAATACATATAATTTTTTTCTAACATAATTTTTTTATGGAGAATCGGTAACTTCGAAAAATTGGTTGTCACTATTACACTAGATACAACTATTTCATAAATGCCACATATGGGTCAGTTACAACATTTCTATGAAGACTTGAACCCACGAAGATGTGGAAACAAAATTGTTCACCTAATAACTTGAGCTAAGATCCCTTTAACCTAATAATATGTGCGTGTGTGCACACGTGGCATTCTTTTGACATATTTTATAAGACTTCAAAATTTAATGTGATATGCATATTCTTGATTATAAATACAATGAGAGAGTTTGATGTAAGTATTAATTTTTTTATCTTTATTTATTAAATTTAAATAGGAAGTTTTTAATTATGAATCATTATTTTAATTTATATAGTAAAATGAATCTCAATTTATAACACATGCAAACACATATATATGTCAATTGGGATTATATTGAGTGGTTGAGTGAAATGGTTGTTATCTTCCCGAGCCAGCTTGAAATCCTTTCTAGTGAAATGATGAGTTATTATGCATTGATAAATATTGTTGTAATGACTTTGTGGTTATGAATATTGTTGCATTAGCTTCAATCCTTATGAACTCTTAAGTGAGTATATATATATATATATATATCTTTGTGGTTATGAATATTGTTGCATTAGCTTCAATCCTTATGAACTCTTAAGTGAGTATATATATATATATATATATATATATATATATATATATATTTTTTTTTTTTTTTTTCTTATTTCTAATTATATGTTTATTAATTATATTTATTAAGTTTTTATATGATTATTGATTCTATGTTCTAAAATATCATACTTATGAATATGCATAATTATTATTTAAATTTATTTTAAAGTGATGTGTATTATTAAATTTATTTTCCAAAAAAATGTTTGTAATATTATTATTAATAATAATAATAAAAATCTTACTTGGCTTGTGTGTTCGACAATTTATGGAAGTCGGAAATGGCATTGTGATTCTTCTCTGGTGTGACAACTAGGGTTTGGCCCTAGTTGGTCACTTCTCCCTTCCTTCTCTGAGTACATTTAGGTGCAGGTGCTCCTGGCCCTTTTGTCTCCCGAATCCTCAAGTTTGACTGTGTTCTCAACTATTATTTCCTCTTCAGTCTTCAATCTCATTGTCTTCAATGACTGGAAGCATGTCTTTACTTCTTGTTTTGCGCAAGAGGTTGTCTTCTTCTATGACTAGCTCATTATCGTCTGCAGCTTTCCATGTCTAACTTGGTCTTGGGAATTGCAAAGCCATTTGAAATTTTGACATCTAGATATTCCTTGTCCTCAGTATCAGCTCCCAATTGTTTGAGCATAGCTCCTCTTTCAAGCCAGGTTGGCTCTTGATTATCAGCATCCCTTTTATCCTTTTGTGATTTGGTGAAATCCTCTTCTCATGATTTGCTGAACTTTTTCCTTGGATCCTCCTTTCCAAGGATGCATCTTTGTGAAGCTCCCTCAATTAAGGTTCCCTTAGGAGCTGAAGATTTATGCGAAGGAAAAAAATTCTCTAAGGAAAATTTGATTTGCAAGTTAAATGGCTTGTGGCTGAGGCTTGCATACCTCCATTTTTATATTTCTGAGCAATGCAAGCCTCTTATTTCTGATGATTTGAACATGTACCCTTTGGAAATGGGTTTCTTCATCGTTGTTTTTTACAAAACTAGTGATCAAGTGTTGATTTATAATTCTGGTCCATGGTTCTAGGGTAGTGTAGAGATCTCTTTGCACCCTTGGTTCCCCTCTTTTGATACCCTTTTGGCATCAATTGTGACTACTCTGTTTTGGGTAAGGCTCCCCGACCTTCCTTTGCATTTGTGGAATCTAGCTACTTTGAATACAATTGGTAATGCCCTAGGTAGATTCTATTGCCGAAGCGAAGACATAAAATATTACCTTAAGCCCACATATGATTCCATTTGTGTGGAAATGGATTTTAGTAAAGGATTTCTTGTTGAAATTAAGTTAATTGGACCTAGGTGTTCTTGGGTACAAAAACTAGATTATGAAAACATCTCTTTTCATAGTAGCTCTTGTTATGAGACTCGGAACTCTCTCAAAACCTATCCCAAAGTTGGGAAGCTCAAAATAAAGAAATTCAGTCGAAAACCAATGTGGTGAGTAGGTGAAAATTCTTATCATTACAGAATATCAAAGGAGCATCCACCTCCATTCCATCGTAATGTAGTCCTTGAGCAAAATGGCATAAAATTATCATATCCCAACTAGTCCTACTTAGGATCAAGAAATTTCAACTATGAATCAAGTAAATAAAAATAATGGTGTGGAGGTTTTTGGTTCCCCAATTAAAGCTAGTAATTCAATTACTTCTCCAAATATTTCTCATGGAAAAAAACTAATGGGGCTAATCTCACAATTTTGGACATGGGCAAGGTCATAGCTACAAATTTTAAATCCTTCAAGTGCACTTACCAAGAAGTCAACAATGGGAAGGCTCCCTCGTGGGATAATCAGGCTGAAGTAGAATACTTTTCCCCAGGCCAAAAGAAGGAAACTGTTATGATAAATTCACCAAAGAAGGGTGATTTTTCAAAATCAACAGAAAACTAGGGTTGGACCCAAGTGGGAAAAAAAACGAAAAGTAATTCTCTTAGGATTTTTAAGAAGCCACATAAAACTAAAAAGTTGAGTTGAGAATGGGCTGCAAATATATTTGGATTTTAGGGGTTTTTTGGAAAGCTTATAGTTGGAATGGGAACAAATTTCTTGTAGTGAGGTTCCCTCTTGCAAGGTCTTGTGTTGACCTTGTGTGTTCTAACCCAAACCTTGAAGGAATATTGGTAATTCATGTTCACAAAATAATTGTAATGGTTTTTGGGACCAGATCCCATATTTATAAATACAAATTTATACATGTTTCTTTAAAGAAAAAAAAATATTACCTTTGTAATTTAGTTGACATTATGTTTTATTATTATTATTATTTGATTGCTTATTTTAACACGCCATTACAACATCTCCCCATAGAAACTCTAGAATGCCTCTAGGCACAAAATATTAATAAACAAAAGCTATATAATTTAAATATGAAAACATAATTTTTATTTTAGTCCACCAGGCATAGAATATTTAGTGAATGGGTGCCTTGTTAAGGAAATCACTTCTTGTGTTAAGGTCATTGGTTTGAAACCATATGGCACAAATCTAACCATATTAAGTGTTGGTGTGGCCTATGACAACTAAGATCTTGGGTGATTTTGACGACTTAAATATCTCTTACTCACAATTTCTTAGTTACAAGCTAGCCCAAGTCATAAACAAAACAAAAATAAATTATTTTATTTTATTAAAAGTAATATAACAATTTTAACCAAATATATATTATGATGGAAAAATATTCTTATTTACTAATTAAAAAATTATATTCATTATTAAATAATTTATTAACTTCTTTAAAATATTTATTATTATATTATTATTTTCTTTATTCAAAAACTAAAAACTAAAAACAAAACAAAATATATAAATATTTTTTCATATATATATATTATAATAATTATTAATAATAAGTCTATGGGGCTTTTGATTGATGGTAAATGAGTGCATTGTTTAGGGATTCATCGTGAAAAGGCCACAAGTACAGATTTCCTATGAATGTTAACCTAAATAATAATAATTTAAAATAAAGTTACCATTTAAAGTTAAATATTACATTGGTTGATTTTCCTTAATAAAAACCAAATGTTCCTCACGGTGGGTGATGATTCCAGCTATATGTCACTATCATGATGAAACCATCTAGAATCACGAGCCATCTAGCTTGCCAAATATTTTTTCCCAAGCATATGTACAAGTTGTTAAATCCTCATGTGAGGTGGGCATTTACAAATGTTGGGTGGTTATACGATTTGACTTGCAAATTCATGATGGCTGTGAATTATGATTTGGAAGATCTCCTTGCGTGGATGGAAAAGTGCAACGTCACTTGGCGGTGGAGCCTTTCCTTAGCTATGCCTATGTTTTTAGTAAGCAGTATTGTCAATCTTTCTGAGCATCCATATATGCTAGTATTAGGTATCCATGTAGGTCATTTTCACCGCTTACATGCACTCCTTTATTGGCCCAACTATGGGTATCTATTGGTTCTCTCGAGCCTGGAGAATTTGTGTTGCTCTACACTTGTCAATGGGTCCTCTTTCTCTACCATAATTCACATGGTTTCTCTGGGGTTTAGATTGCCCTACTCATTTTATGCTGACAATCGATCTATCAAGTTGACTCGCCTGCATAATCTTAATCTGCAAACTGCTTTGATGGTTTCTCCTCTTTTTTTTTTACTGTAGCTTTTAGCTTTGGCCAGATCTTGATTATAAAAAATTATACGGTGTTCAAAGGTAGGTCCATGACGAATCCACTGGTTATTTTTCTTAGGTATTAGAAACATTGTTGTGAAGCAAGCACTAGTAGCTAGTTTGTGGTTCTTCCTGTACCATGTCTCGACAAACATTCAAAGCTTCAATTTGTTGGGTGGTGGTTTGATGTATCATGCAGACAACTTCTTGTGGCTCATGGCTCATGTCTACACTTCAAGTGTTTGCAGCTTACGATTTAACTGTCTATAGTTGGGATGGTCTCTACAGGTATCTCAGGTTGTGTGCTCTAAATACCCTGTGGCCCCCTAACATGGCCTTGTTCCTATTCTACCTAGTTTTGGCTATCCAAGTCTCACAATGGCGTTAATTTTAATCCACGAGTGCTCCTAGAATGTCTCCCTTTTATATTGTGAATAATCTTTACTATCATAGGTTTTGTTTTGAAAACCAGGGCTACGTCCCTACTGCCTCTTGGTATTCTATGTAAATTGTTGTAAGGTTTCATTTTGTCAGATGACATAGTCAAACAAGGACAATGTAACCTCAAGATTTTATATGTGTGCTATTGGGTTGGTTTCCCATCAAGCAAACCAGTAACACAAGGAAATCTCTTTAAAAATTTCTTATTTATATAATGAGCAACCAAATTTTAAACAAAAAATAAAAATACAAACCAAATGTTAAAAAGTTATTTATTGATTTTTTTAATGAATAGTAAATTAAGTAAAAATTATGATTAAACAATCAATTGTTTTAAAGTTTATAATCCCTATAAATATTAACCTAAATAATAATAATTTAAAGTAAAATTACCATTTAAAATTAAATATTACATTAGTTGATTTTCTTTAATAAAAACTAAATGTTAAAAAATAAGTTGATTAATTTTTTAATGAAAAATAAAATAAGTAAAAATTATGCTTGAACTTTTAACATCAATTATTTTAATATTAAAAATAAAATTATTATTATTATTATTATTTTTATTTTTATTATTATTTTTATTTTTATTTGAATATATAATTATTTACCATCGTTCTAGATATAAACCAGGTATATAACCAGAAAAATCGAACGTTTTGTCTTTAATAATATCGAACGTTTTGTCTTTAATAATAAGTACGCAGTATCCCAAAACATTGTACATTTCAACTCATACATAATTTATTTCCATAAATAAATAAGCATCATTATTATAAAATTTTATTCAATTTTAAATATTTTTTAACACTTATATTTATTTTATAAAACATAAATTATTAATAAAATTTAAAATTATTTTTTATTTAAAATATTTATTTATTTTATTAAATATATATTATTAATATTATTTTTAACCCTTTCTTATTTTGCAATGTAAATCTACTTTACATTATTGTTGATATGGTAAAGGTTTGACAATCTTTTAGGTTACAATAAATACTTGATACCAATATGTATATACATAGAATTGAGTTTTTGGATTGATGGTAAATAAATGTATTGTTAAGTCATTCATTGTGAAAATGCCACAAATTCATATTTCCTATGAATATTAACCTAAATAATAATAATATAAAATAAAGCTACCCTTTAAAATTAAATATTACATTGGTTGATTTTCCTTGATAAAAACCAAATGTTCCCCACGGTGAGATTTTCCTTAACAAACGAAATATTCCCCACAACCGGTGATGATTCCTGCTATATGCCACTATCATTATCATGACGGAACCATTAGAGTCACGAGCCATTTGGCTTGCCAAATGTTTTTGACTGAGCATACATACAAGTCATTAAATCCTCATGTGAGGTGGGCATTTACAGACCTTGGGTGATTATACCATTCGACTTGCACGTTCATGATGTCTGTGAATTATGATTCGGAATGTATCATTGCACGAATGGCAGAACGCAACATCACTCGGCGGTGGAGCCTTTCCTTATATATGTCTTTGTTTGTAGTAAGCAACATTTTCAATATTTCTGAGCATCTAGATACGCTAGTATCAGGTGTCCATGCTGGTCATTTTCACCGTTTACATGCACTCCTTGATTGGCCTAACTATGAGTATCTATTCGTTCTCTCGGGCCTAGAGAATTTGTGTTTATCTGCACTTGTCAATGGGTCCTCTTTCTCTGCCAGAATTCACATGGTTTCTCTGAGTATCTATTCGTTCTCTCGGGCCTAGAGAATTTGTTTCTATCTGCACTTGTCAATGGGTCCTCTTTCTCTGCCAGAATTCACATGGTTTCTCTGGGGTTTAGGTTGGCCTGCTCGTTTTACATTGATAGTTCATCTATCAAGTCGACTCGCCTGCATAATCTCAATCTGCAAACTTCTTTGATGGGTCCTCTTATTTTACCTTAGTTTTTGGCTTTGGCCCGAGATTGATTGTCAAAAACTATGTGGTGTTCAAAGGTTGGTCCGTGAGGAATATGTCGGTTATTCTACCCAGGTCTTAGAAATATTGGTGTGAAGCAAGCACTGGCAACTAGTTTGTGGTTCTTCATATACCATGTCTTGGAAAGCATTCAGAGCTTCACTTTATTGGGTGGCGGTTTGATGTATCATGCAAGTGACTTCTTGCGGCTCATGGCTCCAATGTTTGTGGCTCATGGCTCGTGGTTCCAGTGTTCATGGCTCATGTCTACACTTCAAGTGTGTGTAACTTGCGGCTTAACTTTCTGTGTTTGGGTTGGTCTCCACATGTTTCTCTAGCTGTGTGGCTCTAGATACCTCATGGCCCCCTGACCTAGCCCTATTCCTATTCTACCTAATTCTGGTTATCCAAGTCTCACAATGGTGATACTTTTAATCCACCAGCGCTCTTGGAATGCCTCTCTTTTATGATTAAAATTAATAAAAAATTATAATAATGGAATATAATTTTTAGTTATTAAAAAACTAATTATATTATAATCATATATATTAAATAAAAATCATACTTTATTAAAAATTTAATAAATAAAAAATTTATTAAAGAGGAAAAGAATATTTTGAAAAAGTATTTCGATGTTAATGCAAAAATTAATTTTAGTGATTTATTTCACTGATTAATGGTGAATTTTAGTGATTAAAAAAAAATCAATATGTATTGAAGGAATGACAACTCAAGCCACATACAATATTATGCTAAAATTTGTATTTGTTTTTTGGGTTCTCAAAGAAACATTGGCCCTTGAAGTTCCTTTGGAAGAAGATGCCTTTAGCTATGAGAAATTATTTTTAGATTGAGATTTGTTCTACAGATTTAATGAGTTTTTCTTGTGCTTGATTGATCTCCACAAATGGATTTATGATATGTGGAAGTGCATCTTAACTGATGATTTGAATCTGAGCCCGTGTTAGCCTTTTCATGTCGCGTTGGTCTCTCACCCTTGATCTGGTTATGGTGTCAATCTCCATGGCTCTTGTTTGGGTAAGGCTCCTAAAGATTCCCCTGCATCTTTGGAACCTTCCAACATTATCTTCCATTTGTAATGCATTAGGGAAGCTTTTTTGTCATAACCCTAAGTCTATTTTTTTTATAAAACAGCTTATCCTCAAATTCGTGTTGATGGATTTCAACAAAGGTTTTCCCAGCAAATTAAATATGACACCTCGAGACTATGTGGGTTCAAAAGATTGATTATTATAATGTTTCATTCCAATGTTATGTGTTTTATGAAAGATGGAATGTAATAAAAAATCTGCCCAAGTGTTTATAGAATAACAGAGTTCAGAAAAATAACTAAAGGCCCAAATGGTGGGAAGGAGCTCAGAGTGAACATTATACAGTATACAAAGAAGAAGACACTCAGGGTAAGAAAGAAGGAAAGGAAAAGTAAGAAGAAGTTATTGCCAAAGAAAAATCATCGAAGGAAACAAAAACTAGTTAGGAAGATGTGTATGCTAATGAAGACCCTCTAGACACAGTGGGAGCGCGAAAAACCCTGGTGAAAATTAAATCCCCTCGAAATCCCCAATTTTTGGTTTAGAAAATGAATGATATTTAAATAATTAATTAAATAAAACAAACAATATTTAAATAAATTGTGACAAACATATGGGTTATGAACCATGAGAATGCTCTACATACTATTGTTATTTTGAATTTTGTTCATTTATAAAATTGTGTGTTTTTTTGTTAATAATAATAAACAATAATTGTTAGTTTACTTTTTATTAATAAAATTTATAAATAATATCTAAAATAATTAAATAATTTTATTTATTTAATTATTGATTATTTAATAATTAACTAAATTATATATATTTACGAATAAAAATCATAGTTTAATGAAAATTTAATAAAAAAATAAATCACAAAAATCATGAATAAAATTATAATGAATCTACTAAACTTATAATAAATCTTTATATTAATGAATTTTTTTTAATTAAATTTTATTATAAAATAAGCAAATAAAATAATAAAAATAAACCTAATTGGTAAATCATTTTTTTGTTGGCATAGTTGATGATATTTGGATAAATAACTAATTAAAAAAACTAATATTTGAATCAATAATTTAAGAAGTGGTTTTGATGATTTTTTATTCGATGAAGTTTAAATATAATAGGATTTGAGTTTCAATAAATTAATAAAAAATAAGAATTGAAAAGTCGAAAGAAATATCTATAATATTTTTTTAATTTAAGAATTATTTATTAAAAATTTAAGATTATATAAATTTTAATAAAAATTGAAAATTCACAACAAAAAAGATTATTTTATTTATGAGTGGAAAGTGTAGTGATGATTTTTTTTTTAAAGAGAAATAGAAGTGTCCTATGCTTAGGGGTATGGGATCTCTCTTTGATAACCTAGTGGAAGTATATGTTTTATATTAAGGATTAGTGATAGTAAGTTATCAAAACATCCTTTCTCTAAATGTTATTGGTGACTCTAAAATCTATCATTTGTTATTTAGAAGAAAATTCCTTCTCTCGTGACAATAGATTGAAGCAAATTGTCTGAATAACCAAAGATATTATTCTCTTTTTGACCAAGGTAAAAAAAATCATGTATTAAAAGCTACTAACAAGGAAGAAAAAGCCATGGCCAACCAAGAAATGCATTTGAAATTTGGAGACCATAAGGTTAATGTGCATGTCTCATATTTCCCCCTCCCTTGATAAGCTTTTTATGAAATATAAAAATATAAAGTTTACAATATCCCTAGAGTCCTCTCCCATGCATGGAAAGTGATCAACATGAAGGTCATGTAGGTAGCTTATTAAACTAGAAAGATTATTCAAATGCTTCCCAATCTTCCACCTATGACATGTAGCAAGAGCTACTACCATGGAAGCATAAGCCATGGTCAACCAAGGAGTGCATATGAAATTTGGAGACCTTAAGGTTAATGTGCATGTCTCATATTTCCCCCTCCCTTGATAATTTTTTTATGAAATATAAAAATATAGAGTTTATGATAGCCATAGAGTCCACCAAATGTAGACTCATGGCAAGCGATCAACATGAAGGTCATGCAAGTAGCTTGTTAAATCAAAAAATGTTATTCCAAGGCTTCCCACTCTTCCACTTGTGATGGGATTACAACGATCTCTAAGGAAATAATGAGTCTATATATGTTTTCTTAATTACCACCCCATGCCAAATCCTTCACGATGGGAACAAGATGTAGGAATTAGGGGAAAATTTGCAGTTGGGAAATGGAAATATATTGTACCTATACCATCTTTGTTCTTATCCATCACCTTTTGATCCTCTGAGATGGATGATGTAAGATGGACCCTTAGTATCTCTATATGTTTGAAGAAGGGTAGTTATGGTGAAATTATGGCATCAAGTGGGTTCATATGGAAGAAATTGTGTGGAGATCTATAGGGCGGTGCTATTGGATTATGGTTCGTCGAAAGTAAATTTTAGATAGGAGAATGTGATCAATGGGGAATTTGGCATGAATTATCCTTCCTATCTATCTCTCTCCCACTAGGATGGATTATGGTGGGACTGTAGATGATGAAGTGAATTTGATGGAGAAAATTAATAGCCATTACTTGAAATTTTAGGGGTAACACTTTAGGGGCATGCATGTTCTATAGAATCCTTGTTTGGTGGCCTTTAAAATTATTATAGTGGATCATCAACATGTATGATCGAGGATTGCCAAATTAGTTATAGAAGTAGCTTGGTTTCTTAAGCACTTTGTAGCCTAGAGTTTGTATTTTCTCAAGGATGGGAATTGCCTTTGATGTTCTATTATAATTTTAGAAGGTTGTTGGTTGTTTGAGCCTTAGTTTCTCTTTTCAACCCACAATTATGTCTCCTTCTTATTGAGTGTTTAGTTGTTAGCAGGTTGGAGTTGGTACTTCAAGCTTCGCAAAGTTTAATATAATAAAAATAAACAAGGTATAATAGTTTCCTCGATAATTCATGTCTCCTCTCAACACTTATATTTTATGTATGTCATTAGTTTTACCATGTATTGGATATAGATTAATGGATATGTGAAGCTGGGATCCTCTATGAGAGGTTGGTTAGCCTTCATGGAACTATTTGTACATCCATAGGCATGAGGTAATACATGGGGGGATTTGGATTTACATCATTAAGCTCAGGTGAAAGCATGAAGCAATTCTAATTTTTATGGTTCTTTCGAGTGTTAATCTTTGTTTGTGGCCTTTCTTGAATTTAGGGGTAGAGGCCCTGCTTAGTCTTATGAATTTACATTTGGCTCTCACTTTTCATATTTATTTCTATTTAGGCCCCCCTTTCAAAACCATGGGGGGTGCAAATTAATGAGTTACACTAAATACAAAAAGTGATTCTCACCTTACAATTGAACCATAATCAAATGGTTTCCATTATAACGTCCTCCATGGAAATCCTGATTGAGCATCACACCTTGGTTTAGAAATTGGAAGATAAAATCTCTACTATCCATTAATCACGTGAGGATATCCAAGTGATTTTGGGCCAAAACATTCATTTGTCTCTCTACAACCACTTCTCCTCATTTTCTTGGTCCAAATTTAGTGAAGCAATGCAAGATATGGAATTTGGTTCAATTCATGATGGTTTGTTTTTCTAGTATCTATAGATTTATGGAGTTTAGAATCTGTAAAATTTTGGGGTTTTTTGGAAACATTTTACTTCCCAACAATGCAGTGTAGTATTTTTTATTAGTTGGTATTTTGTGGTTCTAATTTGGGGTGAAGCTATTTCTTATCCTTTCCAACTTGGAATTTATAACCTATTTTTACCTCTGATGTACTTGTTTCCCTCCAATTACATATTTTACTTAATATAAAATTATGGTTCTAGTAAAGTAAAAATCCTAAATTTTCATTATTTAAAAGATTTAAAATTATAAATAAATCTAATGTCTTACACTTATTTAGAAAGAGAAGAAAAAAATCAAATATATTTAAGATTAAAAAATCCAAAGGGGTGGTAGGAGTAGAAGGGGTGATCCTTTTCCCTTATGAACAATCAAATATTAGTTATTCTTGAGAATTGGGCACTTAAAATAATAACCATGAGTAATATTTGGCTCTTTGGAAAGGATTGGAGCTTGCTAGCAATAAAGGCATAATGATAATGACAATCTTAGGAGACTCGATTATTTTCATAAGGAAAATTTCAAATTAAAGAATGAGAGAGGTCCTCCTAATTTTGCAATTGTGAACAAGATTGGTTTCCAATTGGAGAAATCCAAGGAGATTTCTCTTTATCACATGTATATGAATCTAAATGAAAATGCAGATAATATTTCCAATCAAGGGGAAATGTCAAGGCAAGGAATATTGGAAATAAATCAAGTTCACTTGATGATCTCTCCTCTTCCATGAGGCTCATTAATTTTTTATCAAACGAATCAATTGGCCAATTTGGCCATTCCTTGAAATGTGGAAGATTTAATGCATTTGAAGACCTCACCATAGGTGGTGATGTTATCCCTATGATCTTCACATATGGCACAAGCTATATTCATGCTTTGGCATGTGGAGGTGGGGTGTACAACAATCTTTATCCGTTGATTACAAGTTTGCGTTGAATTCACAGTTGGTAGTGGAATACAATTAGTCATAAATGGGATGTGAATTGGAACAAATTGTCGGTGATATGATCACAAAAATTCAACGTTTTGGCCTTAAATGGTAAGATCTACAATCCAGGCCAAGGCTTATTCAATGGAAAACTTTATCCTTTTTGCAGGGACTAGGATTCAGGTAGATTTGGAGTTTAATTCTTCCCTTGAGCGTTATCTCCTCTAACTTCATGAGTCGTTGTTATATTCATAGGGGACCCCTAGGGATTTCTCACCAATTTTAGTAACCCTGAGGTTTTCCCTATGACTCTACAAGATGAGTATGGAAAGGAAAAAATCAGTTATCTCTAAGGAATTTGTTGTGGAGAAAGATTTGACACATTGGAAACATCTAGTGGAAAACATTTTCAAAGTATCAATGGGAATGATTGAAATATACGAAAGAAGATTGGAGTTGGTGGAGAAATAAAAGAAATCATAGTTGCTAGAAAAACGTTGTGAATGGTTGTAGATAAAAACGGATAAAAGTTGGCAAGTTTGGAGGTTGAGTTATTGATCCTGAAGCTCCAAGTCAATGGGGACACCATGTAAGTCAGTGATTTTAGTGTCAAATACGAAAACATAGAGCTAGGGGATAGAGTTCAAGCGATCAAGGCTTGCGATGATCAAGCGCGTGGAGACAACACATCTCACAACACTAAAGGGAATTTGGTAATTGTTGCAGAAGTTGGGCACTCTAGGGTATTTTAATTTTCTATCCTTATTTATTTCAAATATGCACTACTTTTGGGAGTGTTTTTGAAGAGTTTATGGAAGATATCAATGTAAAATCATAGTCCAAAAAGCCTGCAGAGGAAAGAAGATCATGTTGTGGATATATTGGAATATTAAAGCCTATGAAATCACAAAATCATGTAAAAGGTTATGACCATGCTATCAGCTATTATAATGTAAATGCTACCCATTCCATTTAAAAAAAATAAAACCAATTACAAATGTTTCATTACAACTATTTATTTTAGGGAAAAAAAACATACTATATTATAAACCGATCATCTAAATTAATTAGATATATTTAAAATTGAAATATTAGAAAATCCAAATACAAACTTCTTATTACTTTTAAAATAAAAATAAAATTTATTAAAATTCAAACATCAAATATCAATAATTCAAATTCAAGTATATGTTATCATCCAATTTATCCTATGTTGTGATACATTATCATCTCACATTATAACAGCATTTCACTTTTCTTAATTAAACATGTGCATATAACTTTTACATGAAATGGAAGTGTTCGAAAGAAACTTGTGAAAGTTGAAAAATTAACCCCATTTGAAAAGAATCCATGAATGTATGTAAAAAGTGTTACACAAAATGTAACTGTGCAGGAATTTCCCTTCCGTGTACTTCTTATGCACAGCTCGCTCCTACACAATAATACATATTAATAAATTAATTAATGGCCTTGGCTTGTTAAAGTTTTAACCATGAAATTTTTTCTTTACATGTCTCAACCTACAATTTCGCACCTTCTGCATTATCTGCACCTCCCGCATTTGATAAATTGTAATCGCATATCAACGTAACTCATGGAAAATGCTTCAATATTTAAAAATACTCACAACATACGAAAGCTAGAACTATGATTGTTGAAGCGTAAGTTGTCTTTCATATTCATGATTTCTTGCAAAAATCGCATAAAGATCACATCTGAGTTTCCAATTGATCCTAAAAGGCATCTCCAACCTGTATTAGCTATCGATAACAAGGAACATCATACTACATTGATGTGAGATAGACCTATCCCCTAGCCATGAAACACCACTTCCTAAACCCTAATTTATCATCAATAGTGAATTCATATTGTATCCCAGACACCTTATGTTCAACACCTTTAAGACATAATTTAAATTTGAAGATGTGATCTTATGCAATGTAAGATTTGGATATAATAGTTTATGTAAGGAAACAAAAGTTCTAACAATACTCCTAGCTTTTACAACATCCTACAAAGAGAAAACTAACATCATCACCAAAGTGAACAATCAAAATTATTTGCACACTCTGCTCATCCAAATACCACTAATACGTAGTCAATGAGTGAAAGTTCCTATCGATATGATCAAATGAGTTAATTGTGTCACTACAAACAGCTTCTTCCATAACTCTACTAGTAATTTCTGCTTTGTACTTAAAAATGTTTGCTTAATCAACAACATTTTCATTGTTGTTTAATTGTATTTTTCTCGTATCCTTATATAATAACCACTTGTTACTATTTTGTGTGTGAAACACTGTTCATAACTCCAATTTTCTTGTTCATTGGAAAATCTAATTCCCATCCCACCACAGCACATTCACAAAATGCCACAAAAACATTGTCAATAACTCATTATTAAAGTTAACTAGTATATATAATTAATAGAAAATAAATGTGGGTAAATAACAACTTTTTTAGCATTCAATTCACAGAATATGTGCATGTGCAAGTCATCAAATTGTATGAGTATTAAATTGCATTTACTCTAAAATGTTATGAAATTATGGTTGTTCTGTGAAAATATCAATAAGCTTTGTAGTTGTAAACTAACTTTCTAATTGTATTATTTCCCTTTCCCTCTACTCATGCTTCGATCTCAACAAACTTTTTGAAAATTCAATATAACTTATTTGATATCAATAAGCCTTATTGTTATAAACTAGCTTCCTAATTGTATTATCTCTTTTTCTCTCTACTCATGCTTCGAGCTCCACAAGCTTTTTTGAGAACTCAATTTAAGTTATTTGAAGTAAAGCTTACCATTTGGAGACCAAACGACATCATCTACATCATCTATGGTTGTCCACAATTGTGGTTCAATCAACAGAGGCAATGGAACCGAATTGTAGCATATATCGTAATAAGAAATTTCATTAAATCAATATTCCTCTAAATTTCCCATTATAGTTTGTGCATGGTCATGATAACACTTGGACTTTCAATGCCAAATGCATCATATGAAATGTTTACAAATTTGTTAAAAAATATAATGTTTCCAGTTTTTTCATCTTAACCTATAATAACATCCTCTTCTTATGAAATTCAATATTAATACTAGATTCAACTTAAACACTAAATACAATTAAAAAATGAAAATTTATTCATTAATATGTATTGTTGTGTAGGACAGAGATCTGTGGAAATTCATACGGAGATATGGAACATTGCAGGGAAAATTTAAGTTCCTTGCTGTGCACATGTGTTCTCCCACACAAAACCTCTTCCTCACATGCATTAAAAACACACTTGATTTAATATTTGATAATAAGTATTTAATTCACAAATGTAAGACCACAAGTTCACATAGTATTGAAAAGTTGTGAATACTAAGATTGGCTCTTTCTACTTTGATATCATTTTTAAATGATCGAAGCCTTTGAACATAGCAATGTGAATAGTTAATTTCCCACCCTTATTTCGCACATGATATACATGTAAACCAATCTTTCCATGCCCAAAAATTTAATAAACCAAAAATTCTCATTAATCAATTAATATTTATTGTCTGCAAGAAGGAGGTGCGTGGAAGAATTTTGTAGACATGAAATTTATACAGAGGACCAGAACATTGCAGAAGAAAGTTTATGTTTCTTACTCTATGCACACGTTCTCCCACATAACACTTTTTATTTACATGCATTAAAAGATACTTCACTTAATATTTCATAATAAGTATTTAATTCACAAATGCACACAGTATTCAAGAACCTTGAATACCAACATTAGTTGTTTCTAGTTTTTAAAGGATCAAAGTCGTTGAACATTGTTTTGAAAACTGCACATCGAATCATTGAATCATCTTGATATCAAATAAAACAAGCCCACATCAATTCACCCTTAAGGGGAAATGCATTTGGAGATGCATAACATTACAAATTAAAGTTTTGTTCCTTGCTCCGCACACACGTTCTCCTGCACAACACTCATTTCTTGCACACATCAAAAAGAGACTTCATTTAATATTGGATATTAAGTTTCTACTTAAAGTTGAAATAATTTCATGTCTATGGAACTTACCCCATAAACTAAAATTAAATTCCAACGAAAAATTGATGTAGTTATGGGATCCAATACTATGGAAACAGGAAGTCGCTTTAAACTTTTGTCTAATCCAAGATGTATTTATAAAGTAGATCATTTACATGAAAACTAGAAAAGAGCCCCATCGAATATCTTCCCAAGCCCAAGTTTTCATGTGGGGCAAAGGGGTGCATGAAGAAAGAGAAAATAATAGAAATTCATCATCGAACATAAAATATAACAAAGAGAAATAGCTAATACATAATTTATTTTAGTACCCTCGTTTCTCATTTATTGATCAATATGTCATGTCGTGTAGGAGGGAGGTGTATGGAAGGAGGAATGTGACATTGCAAAATATTTTTTTTATTCTTTTCTACACACACATGTTCTCCCGCACAACAATTCTTTTTCACATGTATTAAAATACACTTAATTTAAAATTTCATAATAATAAGTATTTAATTCAGAAATGTGAAATCTCAAATACACATAGTATTCAGAAACCTTGAATACGAAGATTCGTTGTTTCTAGTTTTTAAACGATCAAAGCCTTTGAAAATAGTTTTGAAAATCGCACATATGATATCAAATAAAATGAGTCCATGTTGATCCACCCTTATGGGTAAATGTATCCAAAGATGCAGAACATTATGAATTAAAGTTTTTGTTCATTTCTCGGCACACTTGTTCTCCGTACAACACCCATTTCTCACATACATTAAAAAGAGACTTCATTTAATATTATATGTTAATTTTCTATTTAAAGTTAAAATAATTATGTGTTTGTGGAGTAATGTTCCCTCGGCACCCTCGTTCTCCCACACCTACCCCATACCCCCTCTTCTCCACATCCTTCATTCTGCGCAGATTCACAGCTCTATGCAATTGTTCTCTTGCATAGCTAAATATGTAAAAGTTTAAAGTGAAAAAAAGTTTAAAATAAAATAAGAGATAAATGCACTAGTATTGTCTTACTTTCAATGTTAGAGCACTAACTCAGAAAACACCCCCCAACCCTTGCTTACGTAAAGGACCTACTAAAAGCATTCTCTTAATGTTAGTGTCAAAGCATTCACCGAGAGCATGATGACTTACAAAATTAGCCTTTTTTTTTATATTTGAATGATTTTTAGGACACTAACAAATACCAAAAATAAAAATCCCTCCACTAGTGGAATTATGTCACATCAAAGCTAGCTCAACAATGAAAATTTAAAATAATATTTCTAGAAATTAGAAAATTATTTTTGAATTTATGAAAAAATAAAAATATTCAACATTTTCCCAAAACTTTGGTTAAAATTATAAAAAACTTGCAAAATGATCCAAAATCAATACAGAAGCAAAGACTGCTAAGAAGCAAAACCAACTAATAAAATTCATGGACTATGAAAACAAACTTCCATGAATACCTTTCCTACCTTTCCTATTGCCACAAAATTACATATTTCAAATTGCAAATAAACATGATAAAGCGTTCATCTAACAGACCAATATAGGAATACACCTTATTATAATGTGATTTAAACAAATATGAAATGAGAATGCAAAATATTACCTCTACGTTGCTTCCATTTCAATCACCAATCACCACGTTATTCATATCGGCTATCACTTCATGCAGGTTGTCTCACTCATTGTGAACCCTAATACACACCAGAATTCCCTATTAGTCAATGAATTTTTGAGAGTGCTATGCAACTTGATCTCATGAATACGAGTCATCTAGCCAGGTGACAATTTTGTCTAAAATTTTTTTTCACTGAAATCGGACTGTTTTTTAGTTATAAAATCTGAAGTTTATAGTGTTTTAATATGATTTTGAAGCTAAAAATAAATTTACCATCATTAAAAATGGGAACCCCAAATGCCATAGTTTAGCATTTGCAACTAAAATTTACCAAAATTTCTACCAAATTTATTTAAAATTGTGCTTCAAAAACAAATATTTGTTAGGCAAAATTGTTAGCCAGTTAGACAACAGGTCATGGAAATCAACTGGTCATCATCTCGATCATTATTTTGGCATGATGCACTCTTCTACTTGTTGAAAGTGCGTAGTTGGTCCACGGACAAAGTGCAAATCCTGGATTGAAAGGATCAAGTCAACACGATAACATATAAGACCATGTTTTGTTTAACGAATGAATGGATCCAGGTAATACAATCATCACATGAATTCCAGAAATATGTTTACGAAGTTTATCACATTTTTGGATTTTCAAAACATCGTTTATGGTATATAGTAACTAATATAGATCCAGCAGTTTTGAGAGATGAAATATTATGATATATAAATTTTGTTTTAGGGTATAAAATTTTAAATTTATAATTAAAAATGAATATCACTTTTTAAAATGTTTTTGGATTTTTTTGATTATTTGATAGTTTTATTTTAAAATTTTAACAAATCGTTATTACATTTTATATAAAATTAATTTAAAAAAATATTAAAAAACCTCAAAATATAAAATAAAGTTTTAATTTAAAATAATTAAACTACTTGACAATAATTTTAGCCATAGTTTTTCCAATTTGTATATATATAATTTCTGAACCACCAAACCTAACAAAAACAAAACCAACGTCTATAACTAGGGTTTTTTCACGCAACGGTCATGAATGACAATGGCAATGGAAATGCTCCTAAGCCAACAAATATCTGCATGACGAGAGCAACGGGTTTTTTCATGGCCTTTGGGCTCGTTACGCGATTACTTGAGAAGGGTTACACTATTGATGATGTAGTGCACGAGCCAGAAGTGGAGGCGAAGGTGGCCATCTCCTGGACACTCTAGGTGCTACAAAAAGGCTCAAGCTCTCCCGAGCGGAGCTATTGGAAGACAACAATTTCGTCGTCGTTGTTGTCGACTGTGATGACGTTCATCATGTTGCTATTTGAACGTACTCACACACAATGATCCCAAGGCAACCAATCTTCAGACATCCATTAAAAATCCTGATAAAGATTTCGTGGACATCGTCGTATCCAGGAACCCACTCCTTTCTTGGAGGGTCTTGAAGTTTAACCAGATGTTCGAGTCACCCTCTAATGTGGATGCAGCTACTTCCATCATCACTAACCCTAGCCCCATCAATATTACTTTCGAGACGATCTATGTTGTTGTGGCTTCTGCCACTATCACAACCGATGCTCGATCTCTCATGGGTCCCTTTGATCCAGCTTCTGGCAATGGTGTTGTTGTAGACTAGCAAGCTAATGGAAAAGGAAATGATCTTGGAGGCTTGATTTCAAGTTCTTTTTAGACATTGCTGACGGGTCTATAACTTTAGAGAGTAATTAGTGTGCTTTCAAAGGAGGATCTTGGAAAACCCACCAAGCCTCGAGATGGGGTTAATCTAATAATATCTTATTTAATATAGTCTTTCTGGCCTCTCAAATGAGGTTTTATCCCAAATCTAATGAATTTTCAGTATTTGTGAAACCATTTTTAGGGACCTCCTTTTGCATGTTGGCTAAATCCTCATATCTCGTCTCTTCACTTGCCTTCAAAATTTAGGATCGACTATGAATCTTGGCATTTTCTAGTTTGCCTTCAAAATTTAGGATCGACTATGAATCTTGGCATTTTCTAGTTCTTATATGGCAGAAGGTGGATTCCTTATAGAGTATAACATATCTAACATATCCAAGGATGCTTCCATTTATTTAGTCTCCATATTGAGAGGTGGAGTCAAAGTATGGGAGTGCTTTCCTCCTCCCAAATTAAGTCTTTTAAGGAAACTCTAAATCCAAAACATTCACCTCTAAACTCCAAAGCTCTATCGGTCAGCATTCGTTGTGGATCAGGCAATGGACACTCCATCTCTTGAAGTGTAAAATGTCAAACAAAATTCATGGCTAGAGACTATTAAAGGAAGGTGATTAATTGTCATTTTAATTGATTTTTTCCTCAGCATTTACTCTTCGAGAATGGTTACACTAAAATTGGTTTGTATTTTTTCTTAAAAGGATTCTTTATAGTGATATTCAAGAATTTAGAGGATTGGCAAAGGGTTTTTGACCATGGACCCTTCTTTTGGGTCTTTAAGGTCTCTCAATGCAACCATGGTTTCTTGATTTTAATCCTCTTGCCATGATGTCTCTGACAACTCCAAGCTAGATAATGCTTCCTAACTTGTCCATCCATTTGAAACAACCTAATATCTTAGTAGATGTGGAGGACTTAATAGGTCTCTTCATCAAAATAGACATCGAAAGGCTTTAAAAAGGGATTCTCACATTTTTTGCATATATGTCTAAACGAACCTTTGGTAAAAGCATGTTAATGTGTCTCATTATATGGCAAAAGCAAAAAAGAATTCAAATGAAAAAAGATTAAAAAATAATATAAAAATATCAATTAAATGAGTTGAGTTTCATACTTGTTAATTATAAAAAATAAATGCTAAATTTGTAACAAAGCTAACTAAAAATAAATTTTGGTAAAAGCTATAGTGAACCTATTTAATGGGTTCAAAAAATATAAATAATGTTATAAAAAGCAAATACTAAATTTGTAAATAAGTCAACTCATAGTAAATATTGGTAAAAGCTATGTTTAATGATTCACAAAATATAAATAACTTTTTTAAATATGCAGGTTTAAATATGTAAACTTAAATGAAATGCTAAAACTCTTTAAAAATATATATAAAAATAGAATTAGAATTTCTAGACAAATAATTTTATATATTATATTTTGAATAATATAAAATATGTTATTATAAAAAATTTCAAATATATTTTTAAAAATTTCAAAAAATAATTTTAACATTTTGTTATATGTTATTTTCAAATTTCTATTAAAAAAAATTGATTTTATAAACTTGAAAGGATAGTTTCTTGGGTCGTGGTTTTATATATACAAAACAATTATCATTTTTACTACTATTTTAATAATAATTAAAAAATATGCTTACTTTTTATTTTTAAATTTGTTTAGCAATATTTAGAATGTTTACAACACATCTCTTAAAGAAATTGGAATTAAAAAGCATAAATCAATAGATAAATGGGGGGTCGCAGTTTTGTCACTAAAAAATTTATGTAAAATATTAATGAATATCTTTTAAAGAAAATGAATAAAGTAGATAAAAAAATATATATTAAATTTTAGAAAAAATATGACATGAAATTGAATTTAAATTAACATGTTTTGTCTTCTTTTACCACCACCTAATTCTTGATGATTTTGTAAATTTAAGAGTAAACATTCCAACTCCATTTATTTTTATAAAATCCTCCTCAAGTGGATGGGGAGGGGTTTATTCACAACAGTTGGATTATGAAAACATTGTTTTCCATCCTAGGACTTGTCAATAGGCCGATCATCTTCAAAATGCATGCCCCTTTTCGCAAGGGGCCTTTTCTACTAGGATTCAAAGAAAATGAGTTACATATGGCAATATCCGAAGGGAACAAAAGGGTCCCAAAATCATTCAGGTCAAAAGAAGGAAAAACCCATAGAAATAAAAGACATCTACCACTAAATCAACTCCTTCAGACTCAGCTCAACATCGCTCTCAGTGATGGAGGCCCATCCTTCAAATGAAAATGAAAGAAATTCGGCCATAATTTTGTCTTCTCCACTGAGAGGGGAAAATGTACCCACGAGTTAGATCACTCGAATAGCAACAAGGAAACATCAAATATGGCAGAACATTCGACAATGGAATTGTATCAAAGAAATGATTCACTATTTAATCTATATTTGTTCCTGAAAAATCCTTGGAATGGATTAACACTTGAAAGAGAAAGGGAAAAAAAGAAAAATCCATGATCAATCCTTAGATATGATTCCAAGAAAAGTAGTAAATGTAGTATTGTGTATTGTGCTTATCGGTGATGGATGAAATGTTGTAATTCGTTATTTTGAGGTAATATAAATTAACTTATGTGTTTGTGTGTGTGTGTTAATTGGGGTTGTTGCTAGTGGTTGGGTAGAATGGATGTTATCTTCCCCACTCAAGTTCAATTCCTTGCAAGTGACATGATGATGAGACATATAGTTGTAATGGCTATGTGCCTATGAATAATTTTGTATTGACCCTCATTCTTGCTCTCGCTAAGAGAGAGGATGATTTCCCTTGAATATATATACACACTTAATCTTAATATTGAAATATTTAATTTATGGCCCACATTGAAATTTTTTTATTATCATTAATATTTTTTAAATGCTACATATTAGTTTATATTAAAAATTGAATGAATTACACATCTCCCTTTTATTATTATTATTCGCAAATAATTAAATTTTTCACTTTTAACTATCTCTTCTCTTTGATATTGAAATATTTTATTATCGTCAAAACACACACACACTTTCTTTATATATGCATATCAAATGAATATTGAAATAAATTAATTTATATGAATATTCAAATGGTTTATTAATGTTGGCATGTTGGCATTGATGTCAACAATCACATGGTTTTGGTTGGGACTTGATCTGATGTTTTGATGTAGTGTGGATTTAAATTTTTTCTTACTAGCAACATCTACGTTGGCTAGTGATGTCAAGTATATGTATATTAGGTTGGATTCCTTTTTATAGATCGAGTAATACACTGTCTATTTGTTATAATCCTGTGCAGATGTTTCCTAGCATGGAAAACAAGTTTTTGTTTTTGGTTATTCCAAAATCATGGTATCTATGTTGGTATTTTCCCATCGTTTCAAGTTGGCTCAATTACCATCGACTTTTCCCATGGTAAATGCCAAAAAAAATTCATGGTTGACCTGATATGGTCAAATCCAAAACATATATAAATATCATTGCAAATGTTAATTGAGGTATTGATCAGATGGTGTTTCAAATCTGGCATGTTCAAAGTCTTAAGATTTATCAAGGAGTGGTGTCGAATCGAGGGCCTGATTTATGCAGTATGGTTTATGGTGCATGCTCTTCTTGATGCAATGTGAAGCAATTAATGACATAACTAGTGCAAAGATGATATGATCTACCTGTGTAGAAGGTATCATCATTGAGTCCTTGCAATTTGTTCTTTGAATGTCCTGGAACTATTCTGCAATAATTAACAAGTTAACCAAACATATTCAGATCTTTGAATATGGCAATGTGAATTCTTGAAGGAGATTTTATTTGCAAATAAACAAATTTGTTCCATGTTGATTTTTTAAGATTTCTACCCATGTTTTTTAAGGCTCTTGGTTTGTATAGGTGTAGAAATGATTTACTGTTTCCCTGTCTAGTGAAGAGAGATCATATTCAATGGATCTATTCCTTTATCTAGGCATATTGTAGAACATGTGAGATAGAAGATAATTCTTCTACTGATAATCTATGTGTCTAGAAACATGTGAAGTTTCCACTTAGTATGATTTATGATCTTGTGTGAGAGGGAAATTGCAATAATTGTAGCTTGGAAGGTGTTTTAGTTTGAAAAAGCAATGTGGATGGAGAGTTATGTCTGACTATTATGTAGTTGTGTTAAAGAATGAAGTGATCGATGCAAGGGATTCTAGTTTGAGTAATGCAGTATGCAAAGAAGAGGATACCCAATTTGACTAAGTTATCAAGGCTTTGCTTTGATGATGAAGCCATTTCTATTAACTATAAATAGTTGTCATGTAACTTATATTATCATAAATAATGCATCAAGATTAGCAATAATGATATTTTTAAAATCATAGTTTGGGGTTGTTGATAGTGCTAGACCCGCCAACATTCAGGGGATCTCCCCAATATGAAGTCCCAAATAGACCTACCACTATTTAGAGTAGGAGTCCCAACAATGGGTGGTAATGTTATGCCTTGATTGCGAAAACGCACTGAGTGAACTATGGTAACTTTAGGTGATATAAAGTGTGTGACCCTGCGGAAAGTCAAGTGAGATGCATGAAGGTTCCAAAACAGGAAGGGAAAAGGAAGTGTGCCCCTTGGAAGCCTGTAATAGTACACATCTTGAAAGGAACACACTAGTGTAATGACATCACAAGCTAAGATGTCGAGTATTCCACAAGTTAAAGTGATAAATTAATACAACAACACACATTAAAAAAGATTCATACAAATGCAAATGAAACATTTCATAAGCATAAGCATAAGTTAAATAACATATAATTAAAATACAATAAGAATAGTCCTACTATATTTACAACATATGCATGCAAGTGTGTTGGCTCTGATTTTATTATTAGTGAAAGTTGCATTCATACATACACCATTGATGGACC
The DNA here is from genome assembly GCA_031772625.1 of Pinus tabuliformis. Taxonomy (NCBI): domain Eukaryota; kingdom Viridiplantae; phylum Streptophyta; class Pinopsida; order Pinales; family Pinaceae; genus Pinus; species Pinus tabuliformis. The sequence goes on from CM062819.1 coordinate 732,036,976, forward strand.
ACTAGCCCCAATAGTGGAACATTAAAGTCAAGAACACTTGCTCCTCCAAAGAAGTATACTCGCTCTATGCTATGGAGAAGCCAAGGCTCTTCAAAATACTCCCAAGCTCCTTCTAAGCCTAAGCCTAGCCAAAATCTTGGCTCCCAAAATCCCCTGTTACATGAGTTATGAGGTTATATTTATAACAAGAGGGGTGACTCTTCAACTCCCCTTTGTGACCTTTGGACTACCCTCAATAATCTTCAACATATTTACAAAATTACTCATTACATTACATCATGACTCCTCATATTCCAATATTGACACTTGGAATTTCACTTACAACATAGTTACAAATAATATTACATTTTACACATGTAACCATATAAGACAAAATAGGGTAGAGACAACATGATATCCTAACCAGACACAACACTATGATGCTTGATTTTGGGAGAACTCTAGCTCAGCAACCTCCACTTGTTGCTTCTCAGTCGCATATTGGTGCCAATATTGGTACTGTGTTATAATGTTCCAAAACTACGTGATGGTGTCTGGATGGAAGTGGACCTTAGCTTGCATGGCATCTGGGTACAATGTCTTGGAACTAGTTTCAAGCTCATTCTAAAGTATGAGCAACATTGTTCTAATTTCGATAGGGCTACTGACGTAATTCTGCATGTTTTATTTGTTAAGCTCTAAATCCTCCTTGGTGGCAATCTGTCTTAGTTTCTACAAGTACTCATTGATCTCCTACTAGACTTGGTTCCTGGGTTTGGCTTTGGTGAGTGAACTGACTGATGGGATCTAGTGTGTTTTCACCAAGACATACAAACTGCTAAAAAACTGTACATATGAGGCTTGAATGATACCAATAAATGAGAAGAGTTTCTTGTTGTTTTGAATCAACATCCAAACTTTCTCTTTCTCCAGCTCGGCCTGTAGCTTCATTTTCTTCACTAATTCATGTGGTGCCCCTTTGTATCACATTGTCCACTCTTGCACATAAGTAATGACAGCTTGTATGTTATTGAGATTTTTAACAAACTCTTTTCTTTGCTACTGTGGACCATGAAAATGGACAATTGCTTTATGTAGAGTTACAAACACCTCATAGATCTTTCACATGGTTTCTTCAAGTGTTGATACTTCAGCAAGTATCGCTACTCTCATCTCTTCCAAGTAAACCTATGCGGAAACTGCAATCAGTGTTGTTGCACAGAGTTGTTTTCCCTCTTTCTTGGCAGCCTGCAAGTTTTGTGATAGTTACTCATTCTTGGCAATCAAATACTGAATTTTTGATCTTTTTTCTCATGCAAAAGCTAAGTTGGCTTTGGAAATGGCATTTGGTTGCTTCCTGGCATCTGCCACTATCACCCTTTCTATAACGAATGTAGGTGATGTGTGATCATCTATAAAATTCTTTCTCTTTGCTTGTACAATCCTCTTCTAGAACTCATCAAATGACAAATTGTACACATCCATTACCGGAACATCATCAAAGGGAAAAGCATTCCCTTCTTCACTCAGGGCTAGCTCTACTACTAGAGGTGGTGGAGACTAAGTGGTGACCTGTGGTGCACTAGGAATTATATCAACATCTTAATTTTGTGGCTCTTGTTCCATCTCCATGTATGTTACTTCAATCAAGTGCTCAACCTACTGAGAAATATCTCGATCCTGCATCTTCTCACCTTCCTCCTTAGTTGCTAGTTGGTTCTATTCCTATTCTTCAACTTGTATCAGTGGTGTTTCTTATTTCAAATTTCCTTTCCTTTCTTCTGCCTCCTGCTTCTACTTCTCTTCTTGTTCCCTCCTTCTCAAGTCCTATTCTTCCTTTTAGTTTCTACTCTGTCTCCTGTAGCTTTAGTTATGCTTCCTACAACCTCTAATTTTCTCTCTTCCTCCGCTCTAATCTATGTGTCCTCTACTTCCTCTTTGATTATGTTGTTAAAGGTTCTTTCATGAGCATAGGATTTTCTTTCATCTTGTAGCTTTGTTATCCCTTTGGACTATTGACAATCTTCCTCTTTCCCTTGTCCTGCATGGGATTGTTTCCTTCTGTTGTTGTTTCTTTCGGGGTTGCTATGGTATGTGGACCAGCCTGTGAAGTCCTTGCTAAACTGACAATCTCACAGATTATAGATCCATTGTAGAAATTCCTCCATGGGTCTTCCTCTTGCCAATGGAAGACCCTCCTGATCCATGGAAAGTAAACTCGTGCACATTGGTCTTTATAAATACCATGGGGATCATATGGATTAAAGTCTCAAGTACCAAATGCAAACCTAACTATTTCCTTTCCCTCGACATTCGGGACTTTCAAGTTCTTTATCTTGTATAATCCAATTTGCAAAGGAAGAGTGGGCCATGGTGCTTTCTTCTTCTTGTGAAAAGCTGCTAACAACCCTATGGTGAGATGGTATGATACTTCTCGCATGAAAAGCTTGCCGGTGGCATACCTGGGTAAAACATGCAGAGGCTTCTCTTTGTTGAGCGATCTAAGGAAGGTGCTACCTAGTGAGGCATACCAATCTGCAATATCTGTTATCGCCTCTATTTCTCATTGTGACATGCAAGGTGGGTATTCTTCAAAGATAATCTTGTAAAGTAGGATGATGAAGTGGTCAGTTAGTTGTGCCATTACTCCTCAATGATAGAAATCCATAAGAAACTTGCAATAGATATGCACGACAATTTCTCGTGTTGTCCATGTCTAGTTCATTCCAGGGAACTGTTGTTGTGTACAGATTGCATCCAATAAGCATGCATACATATAAAACCTTGCTTGCACACCATCGGGAGGACTATGGGCCCGTGCTACATGGGCCCTCAATAGTCGAGCCAACAAATATAACCAGTTCAATGATTTCCCCTCGTTCACAACTTGGTATAATAAGAATGACCACCCTCTAGGAAAGGTTTTCTTGCTCTATTGACCATGGATTCTTCAAGATAAAATAACCAAGAGCTAATAGGACTTTCTGAGGGACTTTGTCTTGTGTACATGGGTGGGTGTCTATTGAAACTTCAATGGCTCTTTCACCCAACATTTGACAATGTCTCTTATGTTCACATAGCTTTAGGTGGAATAGAAAAGTGAGTCCATGAGCTTCACTGCCTCAGGAAAGTAATATATGTGTTGATAATCTCCTTTCGAAAGGTAGCAAGATTTTGTCTCCTGGAACTTCTCAATGTCATAGTCTTCTCATCAATGTGCAAGATAATCCAATTGATGACATCTACACATGGAAAGGTTGGATATCTGCATGCAACTTTGTGTAGTCCTAACTGCCAGATACTGAGATACGTTTGCCTCAAATTCCTTTTCAAAAGCATATTTAACCTGCTGACATGTCAGTGATGATACCTTTTCTATAAACAATTGAGTATCTGCATACACAGGAAATTATAGTGGTGTTTGCTCAACTGCTTCCCCAATATTTCTTTCAGTGGTCTCTTTTGAAGCATCTCTCTTTGCTTCCATGGAAACAATGACTATTGGATAGGTGCTCAACAACTATCATACTTATGGGACAGAAAGGACACTCATGGCAAGTAAACACGAGTCTTTAGTAAGTATACTTTCAAGGCATGTCCAAGCAACAAACTAGGCATCTGATGGGGAGGATTATGCAATTTTCATTGACAGGAGAGACTAGTTTCCTATAGGAACTGCGCATTCCCAGCGGCCAGGGTTGAAGCTTGTGACTTAAATTGCACAATGCGCAGTTCAACCTGGGTAGTGTTTTGGGAGAGACTACGCATTACGCAGTCTTAGTAGCCAAGGTGACAAGCCATCTCCTGGAACTTTTTCATGCACAGTTAGAGTCAACCTATACTGCATAATGTGCAGTTCCAGAGGTGAATCTTGTGGCTTGAGCCTTAGGATTGCATAGTGCCCAATTGGACAAAGTGAAAATCGTTCAATGAAAGTGCAGATCTACCCAAGGGAAGTGTGGAAAATGAGTAGATATGAGAGACAGTGTGAGCTTGAGTGTATATCTAACTAAGTATGAGTAAATCCATGTTGATCAAGTGCAACAACTAATCAAAGAAAAGGAAAATCAAGTATGTGAGGAGAGTCACCACAGCGAAAACTATCAGTGAAAAAATAGGAGAGTCGATGTGACACTTGTGAAAGGCAAAGGAAAACTTAAAAAAACACTTCTACAAGTTAAAATAAGTTGAAATTCTAGAAACCATGAAGATAAATAAGTAAAACAACACTCACAAAAGTGAAACGACAAAAAGCGATAGAAAAAGAGGCAAAAGATGACAAAAGAAAAACTCACCCAAAAAAGTGATGATGACCGCATTGAAGGTTCCCTGATTTCCTCAGGAATGCTAGATCTCCAAGATAAAATGTGAAAATGAGATCTAAAGGGATCAATTAAATACATTTGAGCATATTAAGGTTTATGACACACATGCCAAAAATCAAAGGAAAAAGCAACACTTGGTGGGAGTTTCTAAAAATAGAAAAAGTGTCTCCTTTTGGATACTAAAAATAGGTCCCTATTTTTAGGGATGTTTCTTTTTTCTTTTCTCGAGGAAAATTTCCATGTACACTATTGGGAAAGACTACACAGTTCCTGGGAACTTGGAAACTTTCCAGCTCAGTGTATTGTGCAGTTTTTAAGCTTAGTGAGTGATTGCATAGTTTCTGGGCTTAGTGTTGGGTTGCCTTCCATGACTGTGCAATTTCTGAGCTCAAGGTTGACTGCTAGTTAAAACTAAACAATTCCCATCATCAAGGTTGGTTACCCTAAAGGATTGCATAGTTTCTGGAGGCAAGGCTAGAACTACTGTGAGACCAATTTGGGAGATCAACTTTTGAGTTAGGAAGATCAACTAAGTGTGAAAACAAGCAAACACAAGAAACATGAGAAAGATAAATCTCATTTAAAGCATGAATACCTGGATCAATGCAAGATGAGCTCCCATGGATAGGAAGGAAGGCTCCAAAATCAAAGCATAGGAAAACTTTTGGAGGGTTTTTGTAGCCACTGCAACATTGGTGACACACTGGTAGAACTCTAGTTCTCTGCATGGATCTTGTCTCATGCAAAATAGGTCTAACTCTTCCAAAAGTATTTTTAATTTCATCAATTATCATAGCTTCTTCACTTATCTTGATTTAAATATATAGTCCCTACCATTCTCTTCATCAGAAGCACACATACCAATCTAAGTTAGATTGATTTGTTTCAATTGGGGATGAGGAGTATATAAATGCAGAAGTAAAAGAGATTGCCAGAGTCTTAGTTTTCATCTTTGGTATTGCTCCACTGCTAGCAGGCCTAGACAGTACCCCGACAGAGTTACTTCAATAAAAAAATCATTGCTCCGCTACTAGCGAGCCTAGACAATACCCTAGCAGAGTTGATTTCTTCACCTCTGCGTAGGAAACCTTTCTCTTCTTTCATCCTTTGTTTCATTTTTCATTTTTTGTATATTCTATTTGTTTAAAGAAACGTGCATAGGCACTTATTTATTTCATGGGGGCAGAAGAGGGATTCTAACTTATTGAGAGAAGAATAGGTTTTCCCTTCAGAGAAGGATGTTTATATACACCTCTGACATACTTGTTAAAGTTTTCCTCCCCTCCTTACTCTACTCGATGCAGTTGACAAGGATTAACCAAAAATATAAGATCGATGAGCGTAAGTGGTACTAGTTAAAAGTGCAAGCATAGTGATTTCACTTTGACTCTCTCTGAAAGGAATGTTTTTCCATCAGATTATCATTGAATAAAAGAAATGCAAGATTCACAAAAAAGAGGGAATAGATAGATAACCAAGCATTGATAGCAATACAATTTCCTCTTGGATTTCACTGAGCTTGTCTGAGTAGCCAAACACAGTCTCATGTGAAAGTTATCCTATAACTAAAAATAAAACAAGAAAAGGGAAAGAGGCAGAGATGAAAGTAAAAGAAAGCAAATCAAAGAAAAAAACAAGAAAAGAAAAATTATTCCTACTCCTAACCTAAACAACGCATAGGAAAAACTTACGTGAAGTGATACTTCCAATGCAGCCACCGATACATTGGTTGGCCTATGTAGACAAGGGAATGCATGTCAATAAATATATACAAGAATAACAAAAAACAAGAAAGATAAGACAATACAAACCAAAGCGTTCGAATTTTGAATGAACACGTAGAAAACTAAAATATGAAAGTGCATGAAGACACTATGTGGGTGTACCATGGTGTTTAAACACACTGCGAGTCAAGGATATGCAAGCGAAAACGTTTGAACTGGGAAGATGAGCAAACATGAAAAAAGAATAAAAATTTCACTTTGCAACTGTGCTCGCCACATATGACTCCTCCAATGACTGAGCAATAGGATCATGTGATACAGATGGAGGATGCGAAAAGTGCAAAATAGATTTATTTTCAATGTGTGTGAGAGAGTGATGAGGAGCCTAGAAAGATTCAACAAATTTCTAATCGGAAGTGGAAATTACCTCAAGACTATGAGAACTCGACATAACCATCAGATCAGGATGAAGTTCCTCGACAGCTTGGGGAAGTTCCAATTCACTAGAATATGGATCATCAAAGATCAGTGGCTTAGAAAGATTGACTATGGAAAAAGCAGAATCATGATCAATTGAATCAATCAAAAGAACATGACAACCATGATCAGAAAGCTCAAGATTAAAAATAGAAGTATCCTCATGATCTGACAAATCGTAAAAATGGGATGTTGGAGAACAAGAAATTTCACCCTGTGTGTTTCTAGAAAGATAAGATGAGAGATTGGGAGGATCAGGGAAAACATATTTGTCCTCTCCGCCTGAGAAACTGGAATTCCACGTGTTCTTAGAATGATTGAAATAAGTAACATCAATAGAAACTGGATTTCACAAGATTCAATAGGAATTATAGAATCGTGGAAAATGTCAGGATAATGTAGAAGAGGTGTGGACAAAAGGAGGTCATCCCTCACCGCAGATTCTTGTACGAATTCCCACACATACTCATCGAAAATGATATCGTAGGTTGGTTGTTCAATACCAACTCCATCCAAACCTTAATCCTCATGAACACCACAATAGATACTCAAAACAAGTGAACACAACACATCACTAAGCGAAGGATCAGAGGGACCAAATGATGGAGGACGAGGAGATAAAACTTCATCACAACCATCAGAGTCACAGTCCAAACCTGCACTATAATTTTGAGTATGTGAGGTGGGAAAATATGGTGGTAAAGTGACAGATGAATTCTCAACTTATCCCACCTCAACCTGTGGAACTAGATTTGTTTTATGAGAAGATGACGGAGGTTCACTTGGAACAACAACTTTCTCCTTCGCAAATATAGAAGCTCTAACACCGATGTATGTTGGGAGTGGTTTGAAGGATTCAATCTCATGGGGATTTTCTAAAATGTTAACAAGATATTGAAATATCCATGAAAAGAAAGGACAATCAACTTCATATTTACGAAATTCAAAACAAAAATTCATGAAATGATTGTGAAAACGATGCAGTGATTCATCAGGTGATTTTCGCAATTGCAAAATTTTCTTGCACAAACGTTTATGATCATACATATCAAAAGTGTGAAACATTTAGGTTACAATATGATCTAAAGAGTGTATGGAGGCATCAGATAATGTTTGACACCATTCCCTTAACTGCCCTTCGAACGTGAGAATGAAAAACCTATAACCAACATCATCACAAAGGATGTTGTGTTCTATGCATAGTTCAAGAAAACAAGAAGTATGCTAAGATAAGGTTGTTTCACCCTCACAATTGAATTTTATAGTTGACAAGTCATCTACGATACTTGCCCACACTTGCAGACTTACATTTTTGGAAAAGCATGTCAGGGTTATGATTTTGGAAGAGGTCATTAAATGAGTGTAGAAATTCAAATCAGACTTCAAGGACTCAACTTGTCATCTAGCCCTCCTTCTAGTGCTATAAATGAGGACGGTGTTGGACCCACCAACATTTAGGGGATATCCTCGATATGAAGTCCCAACTATACCTCACACTATTTGGAGAAGGAGTCCCAGCAGTGGGTGGTAATGTTACGCCTTGACTGTGAAAACACGCAGAGTGAAGTATGGTAACGTTGGGTGAGAGCAAGGTTGTGACCCTACGGAAAGCCAAGTGCGATGAATGAAGATTTCAACACACGAAGGGAAAAGGAAGTGTGCCCCTTGAAAGCTTGTAATAGTATGCATCTTGAAAGGAATACATGATAATAATGACATCGCAAGCTAAGAAGCTGAGTAGTCCACAAGTTAAAGTGATGAATTAATACATCAACACACATTCAACAAGATTCATACAAATGAAAATGAAATAGTTCATAAGAAAAAGTGTAATTTAAATAACATACAATGCAAGTACAAAAATAATAGTCCTATTATATTCACAACATATTCATGAAAGCTTGTTGGCTCTAATTTTATTATTAGTGAAAGTTCCATTCATACATACACCATTGGTGGACCACTAGCCCCAATAGTGGAACATTAAAGTCAAGAACACATGCTCCTCCAAATAAGTATACTCGCTCTACGCTATGGGGAAGCTAAGGCTCTTCACAATACTCCCAAGCTCCTTCTAAGCCTAAGTCTAGCCAAAATATTGGCTCCCAAAATCCCTTGTTACATGAGTTATGAGGTTCTATTTATAACAAGAGGGGGTGTCCCTTCAACTCCCCTTTGTGACCTTTGGACTACCCTTATGACTCTTCAACTTCTTTAAAAAATGACTCATTAAATTACATAATGACTCTTTATATTCCATTATTGACACTTTGAATTTCACTTACAACATAATTACAAATAATATTACATTTTACAGTTGTACCCATATAAGACAAAATAGGCTAGAGACAACATGACAGCCTAAAAGACACAACACTGTGATGCTTGAGTTTGGGAGAACTCTAGCTCAACAACCTCCACTTGTTGCTTCTCAGTCACATATTGGTGCCAAGCTTAGTATTGTGTGATGGTGTCCCCAAACTACATGATGTTGTCTAGTTGGAAGTGGACTCTAGCCTTCATGGCATCCGGGTACAATGTCTTGGAACCAGTTTCAAGTTCATTCTGAAGCATGAGAAAAATTGTTCTAATTTGGACAGGGCCACCGATGTAATTTTGCATGTTCTATTTCTTCATCTCTAGATCCTCCTTGGTGGCAATCTATCTTAGTTGCTCCAAGTACTCATCGATCTCCTGCCGAACTTGGTTCCTAGGTTTGGCTTTGGTGAGTGAACAAACTGATGGGATTTGGTGTGTTTTCACCAAGACATCCAAACTACTAAACAACCTTACATATGAGGCTTGAATGCTACCAATAAATGAGGCAAGTTACTTGTTGTTTAGAATCAACATCTAAACCTTCGCTTTCTCCAGCTCTGCATGTGGCTTCATTTTCTTCACTAAGTCAAGTGGTGCCCCTTTGTATCACATTGTCGACACTTTCACATAAGTAATAGAAACTTGTATGTTCTTAATAGTTTTTAAAAACTCTTTGCTTTTTTTATGTGGACCATGCAAACAGAAAACTACTTTATGTACGGTCACAAACCACATATAGGCTTACGCATGGTCTCTCCAAGTTTTGATACCTCAGCAAGTATTGTTGCTCTCATCTCTTCCAAGTAAACCTATGTGGAAACTACACTTTGCACTACTACGTGGATTTTTTCTGCCTCTTGCCCGGAAGCCTATAAGATATTGTCAGTTGCTCATTCTCGGCTATCAAATACTAAATGTTTGATCTCGTTGCTCCTGCAAAGGAAAATTTGGCTTCAACAATGGCATTTGGATGCTTCTTGGTGTCTGCCACCATCACCCTTTCTCTAACAAATGCAAGTGATGTGTGATCATCTAGAAAAATCCTTCACCATGCTTTCACAATCCTCTTCTGAAAATCATCAAATGAAATATTGTACACATCCATTTACTGGATCATCATAAAGGGGAACAACATCCCCTTCTTCGCTCGGGGTTGGCTCTATTGCTGGAGGTGGTGGAGACTAAGTGGTGACCTATGGTGCACTCAGAATCATATCAAAACATTCATTCTATTTCTCATGTTCCATCTCCATGTCTGTGTTACACAGTATTTTGTCACTGACCCCGTATTCCCTGATGCCGGGTAAAGTCGGTCCCTGAATGGAATCTGCTTTGTGTCATACATCAAAATATGTGTCCACATCTTCCAAATCACTCAAGAAGATTAACTATTCTCATTAATCCTTAATTTGACCCTTTTTACCTATGTTTCAAGATTGTCGCAAGACATCAGTATTCTACTAGCAACGATAGCCTAGAGTAAACAAGAACCTCGCAACATTGTTGCAAGGGTACATCTATTCTTAGCGACGGTCGAACTTTATGGATCATCACAAGTCATCAGTATCCTGCTTGCGACGATAGCTCCGAATACACTGTTGCCTCGCAATGTCATCTCCAAGTCTTAGTGTTTGACTCATGACGACCCAGATATGGCAAATTAGTTCAAGCAGAATACTTCTGGGTGGTTCTAGAACTGGTTGTTGGGTCAAGGAATTCCGCCTTTCCTCATTTGAGATGGTGATTCTGCCTTTTGAGTAACCTCCCATGAAGATAAGCTTCCTCTCCCTCATTTATGGAGGTTCCTCCTCTTATAAAAGCATCCTCCATGACTATGATCAGCTAGTTTTTGGTAGTGAGCAAATTAGCTAGTTCTTGGTGTTGGATTGATAGTTTGTAGTGTGAATTGCTGATAGTCTAGAAATTGGTTGTGGATTGATAGTGTGAAATGGTCTTATAAGAAGAAATCCTTGTTGTGATTGCCTTAGTCTCATACTAGTGCTTTTGGGTGAGAGAGAGAGCCATCAGCCTTTCTGGGAGACCTTTGAGAGTGAATGCTTTTGGAGACATACTGATTGGACCCTTCAAGGAAGCTTGCGATGTTAAGGTGTGGTTGTAAGCTTTAATTTTGCTCATATTAATACAATCAATGGTTATTTCCTATATCATGTATGAAATATATTTGATAGCTTATGGTTCCTTGACTCTATAAGTGGATAGTTCATTGTTGTACTCTATTATGTGTTTCGTTGTTCTCTTATGTTGTTTTAGGTGAACCACTCATTAAGGAGAAGAAAATGATAGTTGGAGCAGCGTAACTGATCTGATATTCACCCTATGAGTGCCATTAGTTAAATATTTATTAAATTAAAGGTATTATAGACTCATGTGCTGGTGTGTGTGTTCTGTGTTATTGAAACAACGGATCGATCAGATTGCCAATACATAGAAAATAAAATGGAAAGGTAGCAGAGAAATACAGTAAGAAACACAAAGACACAAACATTTTTAATAAGGAGTTCACCCTATTCTCCAGGGCTACATCTCCAATCCAGCTTCAGTGGTGGCCTTGTTTTATTGTGTCTTTCAACAGAGAAATTACAATACAGGGACTCAATATGAGTTCTCCTGAAGCAGATTTTGCTTGGCAGGGTGGTTCTTGGATTCCCCAAGCCACTTGGAGTACACAGACTCTTCTTCTCCCTACCAGCTCTGTAACCCTTGGTCTACAGTGGAAAGAGCCAAATGTGATGCTCAGTCCAAATGGATTCCTCTATGGGAAGGCTTGAATCTTCAACCTCTCTGGTGCTCGATGCTGCCTGTGGTCAGTTCAGCCCTTTGTCTTTTCTGCTTGGCTTTACTGTTCTCTGTGTTTAGTCCTCCTCTCAGGGTTCGTTGTTCACTGTCTCTCTTGGTCGCTTGGACTCTTCTCAATTCTGATTCCCAATCAACTCCCCCTGGTTCGACTGTCTCTATTCATGGCTTTAGTCATTCGATCCCTATGCCTATTCGGTTCCTCTTCTACCTGTGTCGATTCACCTTCTACAGTTGTGCTTGGAGTTCCCTGCATTCGGCACCATCATGAACGCTCAGGGAGTGGCCACCTTTTTTCCTCTAAATGGTGCCATCATGCTTCGTCAGTTCATTTCTTCAGTTATGCCATGGATGCATTCTTCCTCCACCGTGGCAGTCAAACGGATTCCAAATCCCTTTAGAACACGGCTTAATTCCCTATTGATTCTGCTTCTTTCCATCAGGCGCAATATTAGCCGTCCGATCTGGGCCCTCTAGATCCAATGCCATACGCACGTTTCGCGTGGTTGAGTTGCTCGATTGATAGCACGTGATCAACGATGGTTTTCTCTCACTTCCATCTACCACATGTCGATCGATGTATGGAATCGCTCCGCTCCTGTCCAAAACCTCTTACCATTCAAGGGTGCCCCGATCAAAACTGCCGGGTTCTAGAGCACAAGTCCCACCTTTGTACTTTAGCACTTTTACCTTTTCCCGCCCACAGTCCTCCAGTTCCCCACATGATTGAGTGCTCGGGCTTTCCCATTTTGGCCCTATTTGCTTAGCAATGGGTGATTAGTGCTCAAAAGCCTCGCCCTTTTTCCATTCCAAGGTTCCCAGGGGCTACTTTGGCATCCTGCGCAGTCTCCATGGGCCTCGGTCAGCATGCTTTGACCGAGGTCCTCATCGTTCCACATCGGCTGCCATGGCCACTGGTTCAGGGTGTTTTTGATACTGTTTTGGATTCCATTAGAGATTTGTTCGACCCAATTCAGTCATGGTTCTTGACAGTCTTTCTATGGGTCCAATTCAGATCAGTAACGAAGATTGCATCGAACACCGACATAAAGTAGGCTCTTTCAACGATGACTATTTAAGGAATTAGTTGTTTTCTTTGTCTTTCTGTGACTAGACCCACTCTAGGGCTAGAGGGGTTGTCTCTATCCGTAGAGGGAACTCTACCTACATCACAAGTTGGCGACTCCGCTGAGGAGTCCTTTGTGTGTTGTCTCTTGTTTTACTCTTGATTTGTTTTTTATTGAATTACATAGTGTCTCTTTGTTTTGGGACTGAGCCATCAGTGTTCTAGATCACTTGAGTGGATCTGGTAGTCGACCTCACTGTCTGAGTGATAAGCCTGGTGTCTTTTAGCTTCCTTTGCCTTGTTTTGCCTCTTAATTAAGATTGTCATTGTTTAGCTCTTAATAGCTACGACGAATCACCCCTGTCCTCTTTGATCAACTTGTACATTGTGGATATCCTGTCATACAGCTGCGACAATTCCTGAAATTGGACCGTCACCGAAGATAGGTGTACTCTTGTAATGATGTCACTCAGTTGCTAACGTCGTGCGTACGACAATTTTGCGTTCATCTCATGTTGCTAGTTTAACCCCTGTGATGATTCCTGTAGGGTTGCTTTTCACAGCCCTGCCTCCTGAATAGGCCAGTGTAGCTTGTCCTCTTTTGTCTCTTACATCTTATCAAGCTTGTTCTCACTGTGTTTGCTAAGGCATATCCTTCTTGGTTTTGTTTTTCTGAGTTTTGAATTTTTGGGCTGTGTGACCTAAGTCTTTTAAGGTTTCATCAAGAAGTCACTTGTTTTGGGTTGCTTGTCCTTCCAAGATTCTGAACTACGTCCACAACCATCTTATTGGCTTGTTTGAATTTGTTCCCTTACTGCTTGTCTATTCTTTCTGATTGGTCTGTAGTGATTAGGTCATCGAACTAGTTTGTTGTGTTGATTTGATTTTTGTTCACTATCGAACATAGATTACATTTGTTTTGATCAGTCAAGCTTGCATTTGCTTGTTTGTTATTAAGTCCAAAAAATCAAAAACATTGCACTCATATAGCATATGAAAGTGAAAGCATGTTTGCATTAGTGGATTTTTCATGATTGAGAAATTAAAAAGCAAAGTTCAAATCTTTCATTTTCCGTCATAGTAGTTGCGAGATAAGCGAAATTGATGCATCATGTTTCCTAGTGATTGGATTGCTTGCATGCACTGTTGTTCTTGCATTTTCTTGTTATTATTTTTGTTCGCTTGGAAATGAACTCCTTACCCTCATTTAGGTAGTTGTTCATCGAAAGGAATGGTTTTTTACTCATTGTAGTTGCATCCTAGAAATTGTTGGAATACATTCGGTAGGGCCTTTAAATCGAGACTTAATTCAAGATTAACTGTTAAAATCTATTGAATGAACTTAAAAAGGCATTGGAACCTAATGCTCACATATTGTTGTGGGGAAAAGTATCCAACACGGAATGACCCTATCCCACTCTAAGGGTGATAGTTCCTTAGCAACAGCCGAAGCAAAGCTATCTAAGGTTACTCCTTTATGACATGCAAAAGAGGAAAGGAAGAGATCCACTTACCGATGTCTTGCGCAAATGGTCGATCCAATCTTCTCTCTTTGTTGCTTGCTCCCAACTCCTTGTCTTCTCACGGGCCCAGCTACACAAGATCCTGCAAACAAGACGAGAAAAGGAAACTACAAGAAGCATGCATTCATAATTGATTCAAGGATTAGCATAAATCAAATACGCAAGTAAGACAATACACCATTGAAACACATGCAAATAGAAGAACCTCAAATGCTTTATTAATGGAAGAAAGTAAGGTTCAGGCGGTGATACAACCATAAGAGGTCCAATCCAGCATCACCTTCCCGACGGAAAGAAATCTCTTCTTCACCTCCCTCAAGCAATCACCCAATACTCTCAACTGTAAACCAACAGCAATTCTTTGCACAAAATTCCGGCCTCCAGATCCCATGGGATGAGATCCTTATATAGAGTTTTGGAGTGAAGATAAGTCAGCTTGATGTGTGACTGTTGTCCTCTTCAACCCCAGTTGTTCTTTAGTTCTTGAGTCCACTCGGAGATTCTACCTTCCACTTGGAGTTTTAGAACCTCTTTACTCATCATTAGGCGAATCTTCTGATCCAAGTGTCAATTTGGAAGCTTCCTGGGCACTGACACATTGAGGAAAGATTCCTCCACATGTCCAAATTCGCTCAGCGCAGGTAGCCTTTGATGAAGTTGACATTCAGCACAGGTACACCATGGAGCAGTTGACATTCAGCGCAGATGCCCAGTGGAGCAGCTGCTTTGATCCAAAATTGACCTGTTTTTGAGTGTTTTTCAGTGGAGAACTGATCTGAAGTGCTGTGGTTTGCTGACCTTGTTCCTCTAGGGGTAGGAACAACATGTTTAGGGACTTTGGATCCCTCAGATTATTGACATTTCATTCTCTATGCTGTAAGGCACAAAAATGTCTATAACAGTTGCCCCCTAAAGTATGAGGTCGTTTATCGGGTGAAATGCTTTATTAGGAGGATCCGAAGTTCATTCAATCGTCGGGAGGTGACCTGTAACAAAATACAATACAATACATTATTTTTCATACTGCTTTCATGATCTAGCTGATGCGGGCATTTCCCATGCTCAGCTTTATAAATACATTTTCTGTACATAAACAGACGATCGTCTGATAGTAGACTGATAATTCTCTGCTTAAATTATCATCCTTTTAGTAGGATGATCATCTGTTGCACATGTCTATGTCTTTATCTCCTGAACATATATCGCAGCCCGAATGGATGAAACTAGATCCGGGGTCTTCAAACTTGTCTTATCTTCACTCTAAGTACAGGTCGATCCATGTGAGAATTTCTTGGAGTCGAACATGGAAAGACATCGCTTGATTACCAGTCAATGATGTAAACTGTTAACAAGCGTGAGAGGAATCACCGATAATGATGATGACCCTCAAGGTACTGCAGCACAATTCACGTGGCATGAATATAGGATTTGGCGTCAAACACCACGCAAAGTCTCCCGGTCGAAGGTCATTAATGTATACCTGTCGCCGGAAGTGAGAAACTTGCCATTAAGGCATGCAAGCTTCAAAGTACTGAGGGGGTGTTCCTAGATCAACTTCTTGGATAATGAGCTGATGTCGACAAGAAGCGATCTGTCAAAGGAGGGCCTTA
Organism: Pinus tabuliformis; assembly: GCA_031772625.1. Lineage (NCBI taxonomy): Eukaryota > Viridiplantae > Streptophyta > Pinopsida > Pinales > Pinaceae > Pinus > Pinus tabuliformis. Next base: position 732,052,813 of record CM062819.1, read on the forward strand.
ATGAATCCCACATCAATGACACGGAACGGAGCTAGTAATTGTGATGATGGTGAAAACGATCTGTGAAATATGATTCGGGGTGGCGGTCATGAAAGGATGAAAGATGATGTATGGCAGTGGATGGGACCCGGTTGACACTCTCTGAATGACATCTCTTGAACATATAATGACACTGATGTGATGGATTGGTAGCATTACCCCAAATGTGGATGGTATGGCGAGACCATGGTGAAGGGACCGATGAATGAAAACAACCCAACCCGATGTTTTTACGGAGGCAAAAGTGTCATGTTCAAGAGCGACTTGCTACCATTAAGCTTTGACGTTCTCCCAATTTTTCCCCAGTCATTTCTGACCAGTACCTCTTTATTTTTGTCAAGCTTGAGGAGGATAACATATGCTTGTTCTATAACCTGCCCTTCGGGCAAGCCCATCGCTATGTTTTAACGAGCCTAGCGATAGGGAAACTCGTTCTCGTCTAAAGACAAGTTTGTCGCTATTTAATGTATTTAACGAGTCTAGCAACAAAGACAACTCGGTCCTTTTCATTTTTAGAGAGTCTAAAAAGGTATGTAAAGTTAACTCCAAAGGTCCTTTTTCGTCATCTAATCCCTTAAGTCCAAAAAAGTATAAAACAATACAGAAGGGATGAATGTTCGATATCTTTATCGAGCCAAACTAGACAAGCGCTCGATCTTTTTGTGCAATAATCCCTCAGGTCCAAAAAGATTAAAATCTAGAGGAGGGATAGCTCTTCCGGTCCTTTTAACGAGCTGGAAGGCCAAAACTCGGCAAACTTTTCATATTTTACGAGTCAGTGAAAAGAGCTCAAAGAAGACTCGTATTTTGAGGAACGAGTGATAAACAGGGATAGCAGCAGATTCCAGGTACAGGTTGGAATTTTCCAATCACGGCAGTGTCACAAGGATGGCTAGGTGAAATCACTTTTCGCAGCTGTTCCTAAAAATAGGTAAACAATCAAGTGGATGTGAATGATCAGCCAAATGAAAAGTGGAGGTGACGGTGCAAACACGACCAAGGCTTTTATGGCTGATGAATTTACGGTCTCAAATGGTTATTTACCGGTTCATTTTTTCTTGATGAGCTTGAACTCTGGGGGAAGCTTGCTCACAGGTGCATTTATTTTTTAACGAGCATGAACTCTTGCTAAAACTGCTCAGTTTTGCGTTTATTTTTTAACGAGCATGAACTTTTCCAAAACTGCTCGTTTTGCGTTTATTTTTTAACGAGCATGAACTTTGCCAAAACTGCTCGTTTTTACCAGTCATAAAGTAGGAAGGTCTCCTGGTAGGTTGCTCGCTATTTTTTAAGGAGCTTCATCTCGTTATGCTTTGCTCCATATACTCTCTTTATGCAAGCTGGGTATCGACTTATCCTACGGGTTAGAGGGGTTAGATCTACCTAAAAAACTAAAAAGTCGCCCGTGCTTGCATTCCAAGAGGTTTGCATGCCCCCAGGTATAAAGTCTAATTTCAAGGTCGCCCCTACTTTTCCGTTAAAAACTTTTTTTTTCAACGGGTGAGGCCTACCTCTTTCAGGTTACCCAAAGATCGTTCTGCTAATCCTTTCAAACAGAAACTTTCTTCGGCGATGCCTACCTAAGATAGACAAGGGTTAGTAACGGGCCCCCGTCCTCCCACATAACTTTAACAAAAGAATCTTTTTCCAGAACAACCCCATTCCTAACTGCCCCTTCTTCCTCATGAGAGCCGGACTTTCTTGTCGGCTCTTACTCTTACGAAGATGAAGGAGGGGACGGGGTACGGACTAGTCATATTCTCCCGCGGAAATTCTACTTTAAACCCAAGATTTTTTCTGACCCCAGCAGACCAGGATGCATGCCCCCTGGGTTCTGGCCCTACTTTCCTGAATCACTCGTACTCATCAGGAAGAAGAACCGGAGGTAGAGACCTTTCTTGATTGAAAAGACCATTCAGGATAGGTATGTGACTATTTGCGATGCGTGATCCCGGAAATGAAATTTGGTCTACGAGTTTGACCATTCTTCCTTCGTATGGAAAACACATTATTCGAAAGAGTGAGGAGACTATTGCTTCCATGCAATATATGTAGTCTCGTCCAAGGAGTAGGTTATAATCCAAGGGTCCTTGGACGACCATCAAATTCATCTTGACAGCCTTCCCTTTCAATGTAATAGGCACATTAGGTAGAATCCCTAATGGTCGACTGGTTCCTTTGTCAAAACCCGAGAGATTCCTTATCTCAGGCAAAAGCGCCGGGCAACCCAGTGCTTTCCAAGCAATAGAGGACAAGATACTCACAGATGCCCCTTCATCAACGATAGTTCCAGCCATCACCATTTTGTATATTTGGACTATAATTCTAAATGGTATACTGGCTGGCAACCGGGGTCTGCCTAGTTGGTTCCAATCAAAGGACACAACCAGGTTGCTTGGTGGTGGGACCGAATATACGGCTGGATATGATCCTGACGATGCTCCTTCCTGCGGTAAAGGAGTGGGCGCATTGCCCTGATGCTCATCAGAATCGGTGTTGATGAAAAGAATCTGGATGGTGTCATCCTTACTCTCTTTGGTGAGGGTGTCAGCTGAGGATGAATCTTCAGTGACGGTGTCATTTGAAGACGAAACTTCTGAAGGGAGAACCGAGTCAACTGAAGTTTCGACCTTTGGACTTTCGTCCGGTCCGGATTCAGTAGGTTCATTTTCAGTGACTGACGCTTCAGCTGGCCCCACGAGCGGGGCAGCTGTATTTTCAACCAACGAAGGACTTGGCGCGAGTTTTTGATATCCAAGAGGAAGTAGCAACGGTGTAACCGGTTGATCTTCCAAAACTCTCTTTGCTTCGTCTAAAAAGGGACAACGGCGGAGGGTGTGATTGCCTTCACACAGTTCGCAGGGGAATCTCATTCCCCTTCGTCGTCTAGAACCTTCACTTCCGCTGATCGATGGTAAGCATTCAACCGGGCTGTCAGAGGTTGATGCTTCCGAACTGTGCAAACGAGGGGGCCAGTCCCTTAGTATTCGGGGGATACTGGGACAATCACGGTGGAAGTGGTCTCCTTCACATATGACACATGGCGGCTTAGGCCCGGTCTGTGCTGTGTGTGGATTTTGGTTAGATGTCTTTTGCTTGCCCCCAGCCGCCTTTGGCTCCTTCTGCTTCTTTTCCTTCTTCTTCTTCTCCTTTTTCTTCTTTATGGGAGCTCGGCTTTCGGCGGCTCGACCCTTCGAAGAGGAAGGATCAGAGGAAGATCTATAAGAAGCGGAAGGCTGGAGGGCAGCTCTAGACTGGTCTAACTGTTGACTCGACTGTTCAGGAACCGTGGTGGTCTGAACTACAGTGGTTGAGAATAGCCAAACTGGCAGGCCAATTGTCAGTCCTGGAAGCGACAACGTGGCCATGTGGGGCGCACCAACTTCTCCCCAAGAGGAGAAAGGGCTAGGGTTCCCATCATGTGGAATCCCTTGGTTGGCGTGTTCCATGTTCTCAACCTCAAGATCAACGCAGGAATAAGGGGTGATTATGTTCCGTTTAGAATGAATTTTATATGACGACGCTTTAGACACAACTTGCTTTTTCACTTTTTAAGAGTCGAGAAAAAGCTAAAGATGACTCTAGTCTCCTTCGATGTATTAACGAGCCCGAAGTGACAAATGCTCGGATGGACTTTTTCAGTTATAGAGTTTGAAAAAGGCCAAAAGAAACTACTCTGGAGTTCTAGGCAGAGGGTGTGCCAAACCTTTCGCGAAACCACAGAATACGTCTTACGGTACGAGTGGTCGATCTTCGTGAATGCTGTGTTCACTGCATCGCGATCAGTAGGGCGGCCGACACGGCTTCCTATGGATAAAGGCTTTGTTCCTATAGGGGTCTCCCAATATACGCGACGGTACGCGGGAGCACAAATCCGTATTAGTGCTATCGTCCCTCAGGAGGAATCACCCACCTTCGTAGAGATCGACAGTCACTATGTTTAACGACGCCGGAACACGTCTCTACCTAGACCTCTACTGTGTTTCATTATGTTTCAAAGCGTTGTTATGTAAATTCAGTTCGTTTTAGGTTGATCTTTGCTTAGCAGTTTGCCTTTATGGATCACCACGTGATGTATGATACAACTCCTAAATGCAGTCTAAGAATGATAAGCAAGCTTTTTCAACTCTTTCAACTTATGAAAATCTTAACTACTGAGGGAAAAGAAAGACATCATCTTTTCAAACAGATCATAGAGCACACACTGATGCACTTTTCCTAAGTCGACATGCAAACTGTCAAAATGCACATGCACAATGCAAGTATTTCTTTTCTTCTTTCTTAATGTTGATGTATTACAAAAAGAAAGCTGTTGTGTGATTTCGAATTCAATTTCAAGCGAAAGCAAACAAGTTTTTGTCCAATAATCAAAAGAAAACCTTAAGATTCACTCGTTTCGACACAAGAAATACTGAAATTCGAACCATATAATGAAAGCAAATGCTCAAGCAGCTATGAACAGCAATAAACTAGCTCTTAGAATCACAACGACACTTTATCACAGGTCTAGATCCAAGAGGCCACAGCAATACTAGTTCACTTTCGTTATGGGAAACTGTAAATGAATATAAGAAATACAACAAGAACAATCACAGTTTCTTCATACAACTGAGGCGGAATGATGGCAAAGAAAGATAGTTTCAGATGGGTATACAGGTTGACAACAGGCTGCAAAAACAATACTGAAAACTGGGCAACAGAAAGCAGGGAACCCCAGTTGCACAATGCAAGACTAGATCAGCGCAGGTAGAACACTGTCAGTTTGACATTCAGCGCAGGTAGCCCCTTTGGGACCTGCGTTGCAGCGCAGGTAGCCTTCACTGCAGCTGCACTGAAGAGAAAACTCTCGTCTCTCTTTGGTTCCGGGTCACAGATTGCTCAAAAATCAATGGTTTTTGGCCAAATCAGAGGCTATCAGTCAAGTATACACTAGAGGATGATTAAAGGAAGATGAACACTATCACAAAGAGCTAATAAGAGTCCTTGTGGATCAGCTCTTCAAATCATAAACATGCCCAGAACTGAGCTAGAGTAGCTGCCCTCTACTTTGCCTTCGAATGATTCGAATGCAGTTTGATTCGGTACTCCCTTTGTTTAAGAAATGAATAGCAAGAAACACAAGCTACCAACAAGACACGGTCCCCAGTGGAGTCGCCAGTCTGTTGTGGGGAAAAGTATCCAACACGAAATGACCCTATCCCACTCTAAGGGTGATAGTTCCTTAGCAACAGCCGAAGCAAAGCTATCTAAGGTTACTCCTTTATGACATGCAAAAGAGGAAAGGAAGAGATCCACTTACCGATGTCTTGCGCAAATGGTCGATCCAATCTTCTCTCTTTGCTGCTTGCTCCCAGCTCCTTGTCTTCTCACGGGCCCAGCTACACAAGATCCTGCAAACAAGACGAGAAAAGGAAACTACAAGAAGCATGCATTCATAATTGATTCAAGGATTAGCATAAATCAAATACGCAAGTAAGACAATACACCATTGAAACACATGCGAATAGAAGAACCTCAAACGCTTTATTAATGGAAGAAAGTAAGGTTCAGGCGGTGATACAACCATAAGAGGTCCAATCCAGCATCACCTTCCTGACGGAAAGAAATCTCCTCTTCACCTCCCTCAAGCAATCACCCAATACTCTCAACTGTAAACCAACAGCAATTCTTTGCACAAAATTCCGGCCTCCAGATCCCATGGGATGAGATCCTTATATAGAGTTTTGGAGTGAAGATAAGTCAGCTTGATGTGTGACTGTTGTCCTCTTCAACCCCAGTTGTTCTTTAGTTCTTGAGTCCACTCGGAGATTCTACCTTCCACTTGGAGTTTTAGAACCTCTTTACTCATCATTAGGCGAATCTTCTGATCCAAGTGTCAATTTGGAAGCTTCCTGGGCACTAACACATTGAGGAAAGATTCCTCCACATGTCCAAATTCACTCAGCGCAGGTAGCCTTTGATGAAGTTGACATTCAGCGCAGGTACACCATGGAGCAGTTGACATTCAGCGCAGATGCCCAGTGGAGCAGCTGCTTTGATCCAAAATTGACCTGTTTTTGAGTGTTTTTCAGTGGAGAACTGATCTGAAGTGCTGTGGTTTGCTGACCTTGTTCCTCTAGGGGTAGGAACAACATGTTTAGGGACTTTGGATCCCTCAGATTATTGACATTTCATGCTCTATGCTGTAAGGCACAAAAATGTCTATAACACATATTTAGAGGTCTAGGCTAGAGACGTGTTCTGGCGTCGTTATACCTAGTTACTATTGTTTTCACTAAGGTTGGGTGATTCTTCCTTTTGTGATTCAGTAGGTACTAGTATGGATTTGTGCTCCCCATACCATCGAGTATATATTGGGAGACCCCACTAGGTTATCATCCTATTATCCATAGGAAGCCGAGTCTGCCGCCTTACTATTCGTAACGCACTGAACACAGCATTTGGGAAGATTGACTGCCATACAGAAAGTCCTTGGTCATTTCTTTTTCATTTGATCACTAAGGTGTATATCTAGTTTTGCGGTTTGTCTAGTAAACCTCTTGTCTGGTACTCCAGCGCAATCACTTTCGTTCCTTTTCAACTCTTTGAAAGTAAAAGGATCATCTGAGCACTTGTCCTTTCAGGCTCATTAAACATTTGAAGGCGACTAGAGTCATCTTTTGTCCTTTTTCTCGACTCTTTAAATATGAAAAGGTCAAGTTTCGTTGCTATGTCATAAAAATTATTTGTCCATGCTCACATTTTACCTATTAATCTTGGTTGTGTTCTTGGTTCGCGCAATGTTGCAAACCTACTTGATTATCTCTTTTTCTCGAATTTTGAGTTTAGGCCATCCTGGCAGACTCACCGATCTCCTCATCTTCACCAAGTGACGGAGACCCTCCATCTCCTGTCTCTTCTAAGGTATTGGCTATTAGTGGTGCCCTTCCTATTGTTCTAAGTGTTCGGTCGCTTGACTCTCGAGCTCCAAGAGAGGAGCCTTTTGATATCAATTGGAATCCTCTTTGGGAGACTTTAGAAGAAGACCTCCTGTCTACTCCTCTTGGTGTTTTGATTTCAATGTCTTATTCTGAAATGAATGAGACAAGTCCCGTTAGCGATGAAGAGAACATTGTGTTAGGTGGGGCCCTTCCTTTTCCACCAGAAGGTTTCCATTTTCACTCTACTCTTGGCGTGTCCTTACCATTACGTTATCGTGCCTTGGCTGACATCATTGGTTCTACATCTCTAAATCAGAGCTCTGTGTGGTCTCATACTACAACTCCGACTTCAGGGCCTTTTATACCTCAAATTCACGACGTCTCAGTCACGTCTGTTCCATCAATGCCCATTGTTTATGTGGCCTCTACAGCTCTTGTTGTTAGTGCCATGATTGCGTCCTCGGTGGTTACTACTATTATTGGGCCCTCTCTTGAACCCGCTAGCTGTGGTCCTTTATCCTCGACGTCCGGAGTCGTTAACCCTACGGGTAACTTACCACTTTCTTCCAATTACATTATGGCAGGATGGTCATATGAGCAATACATGTTCACTCTTAAAAACCCAAATTGTATGCCTTTGGACTCCCAACCGCTGTCTTATCCACATAAACCGTTGCACTATTATGATTCTCAAGGGGCTCATGTTTATCGTACTGGATCCCTACCTCCCAAACTTCCGGTTAAAATTTCCATTCCACTGTCGGTTGCCTAGTCTCATACTACTTATCATGGTCCACAAGGCCAACCTTTACAAGGGTAGCCTTTCGATTTTCAAGGGCAACTGTTTCAAGGGAAACCTTCAGGACTAAAATGACAACCCTTACAGGACAACCTTCGGCCTTTACATGTTCCTCTTTTGTTTATTTAGGGCAACCTTCTGGTCAAACAGGTTAGCCTCAATTCCAGCCAGGCCAACCTGTTGCCCAGCAAGGTCAGCCTTCTGGTCAAGCAGGATAGCCTCAGTTTTAGCAAGGCCAACCTGCTATCTAGCCAGGTCAACCCTCTGGTCAGGCAGGACAACCTCATTTTCAGCCAAGCCAACATGTTGTCTAGTCCAGTCAACCCTCTGGTCAAATGGGCTAGCCTCAGTTTCAGTAAGGTCAACCGATCGCTGAGCAAGCTCAACCTGGCAGGTAGGTCAACCTCAAATCCAACAAGGCCAACCTTCTGGCCAGTTGGATAAACCCCAGTACCAACAAGGACATCAGTTCGAGCAAGTCAAACCCACTCTTAGTCAAGTTGGTTCCCAAATTCAACCCGGTTTCTAGACTCAGGCTGGATCCCAAACTCAACCTGGTCTCCAGACTCAAGTTGGCTTTCAAGCCCAAACTATTTATCAAACGTAGTCTGGGCCTCAGGCATGGTTTGGATCACAGCCGTAATACGGTCTCCAAGTACCTCAGCAACCCCAAGGGCAGCCTCAAGGTGCTCCATATCAAAATTATCAGCAACCACAGGTTAATCCTTATCAAAATTTTCAGCAGCCATATGTTGGTCAAGATGGTAACCAATGGTTTGTTGGCGGTCAAAACCCGGGACAACACCCAGGTTATAATTATAATCCTTATGGACAAAACCCTTATGGGCAAAACCCTTATAGGAAAAATCCTTATGGACAAGACCCATGGGGGAAATAAGGATCTGGTTGGAACCCTAACGCTAGCCTTTATCTGAGGCCTATGATGTCCTTTAACCCTAAATTACCTTTTTTGGCAACCTTGGAACTGCTCGACGTGTCCAAACTGACGAATGATCCCATCCTTCATAATCCATATTGGTCACCAGTTCCAACCAAAATTCTTGGTGATTGTCCTAAATTTGATGGTAAATCTGGAGAGGACTCCCAAGCGAATGTCATGACTTATCACCTCTGGTGCTCATCTAACTCATGGCTTGATGATTCTATCCACCTCCGTTTTTTTCAACAGACTCTCACTGGTTCCACCACGAAATGGTATATTGAACTCGCTCGTGGAACTTTCCAAGACTTTAATTCTCTTGCGATGGCATTTATTACCCATTTTTAGTGACTGATTCATTATGAAACAAGAACACACCTCCTTACTTCTCTGAAATAGGACACAGTGACACACATCTCCAATCATATTCATGTATGGATAAGGCAACGTTGTTTGATTAAGTTCTAGATCGCTGATCATCTTCTAACTGACTGGTTTACTACCTCTTTTGACAGTCTGATAGCTCGAGATATTGCTATGGGGGAATGTGTTACTAAACAGAAAGCTATTGCGCGTGCTTAATATCTAAATTTGGTTTATTCACAATCTAGTACATTATATGATGTCTTTCCTGATGCTCTGTGACCTGGAACTTCTAAAGCTCCATTGACGCCTTCCATCTGTTGGGACTCACAATTGACCTATTTTTGACCTTATCTTTTGCCGTATCATTACCCTTTTACAGTCATAAGTTGAAAGTTTTTATTTTATAATGACATATTAACCCCAAGGTATGAAGTAACCTTCCGCATATCTATGTTTAATTGTTTATTTCATATTCGTGAATATCTTTATACTTATCCTTGGAAACGCTGACTAAATTGTCAAATAATTGTCTTAAGCTTGCAAGAGTTACAATGTATAGTTGCTGTAACACCAAAAACAAAACTACGCAGTTGCTGTAACACCAGAAACAGCAACTACGCAGTTGCTGCAACACCAGAAGCAGCAACTCCGTAGTTGCTACAGTCAGCAACAACAATTACCTAAAGCAAGCTATTTTGTAACAGCACACAACACATGGCAGCTATCTAAAGAATCTTGACGTGGCATAATCAAGCGGAAGTCTAAAGAAAGAAGAACACAGTCAGCATGAACAAGCATGGGGAAATGGCGAAGGAATATGAAGATCCCGAGAACACGGTCAAAGTCAGTTACCCGCTGTGTAACAGCTAAAGCTCAAGAAAAGAATGTATTATCATACTGTTGTAACAGCACTCTGAATTGCTTATTTTTGACAAGATGGGTTAACTGAATAGGCTATAATACTTTATTGTAATAGATGTCTCCTCTATAAAGAGGAGACATCTACATGAAAAAGGGATTATTCGGTGTCTATGGTCAGTCTGTAAGCGAGATTCTGAGAACATCAGCAAGTCTGAACTCTATTGTATTTAATGTTTTTGGCAGATGAATATAAAACTGTTTTGAGCACTTAATCCCGTCTTCGTTTTCCTGGGGAATCTTGTGAGAGGGACTGGGCCCACCTTCCTCACAAGATTCACCCATTTACTTTCTTGTCAAGTGTGTAAGTGTGCAGTAGTTTCTTTCTGGTACTCTGTTTTGATTTGATAGCATTACCTCTGGTATCCTTTGTTTTGTTAGTACTCTGTTTCATTAATCACTTGAGTTTGTTTCTCACCGGTGAATGAGAGTGCAGTGTGCATTAGTAAATCTGATTACAGGGGCAGGTGCTGAACGTCCCCATCTGGAGGATAGGGCCCTGATCCTCTGCCAACAGAGCATCCATTATTTCGCTTTCCAAATTCGTAGTTTTAATTAATTGCTTTCATCTTAACAAGTATTGTAATGACATAGCGTAAGAATTACATATGCTACAGCTTTTCGATGCTTTTAGACTTTAAGTACATACAGTACGCAGTAGCCTTTGAAATAAAAAGACGTTCCCTGGTTGACAATTAATGTGGTACTTGAATGTTTAATTCATAAACAATTCAACTAGCCAACATTTTGGCACCGTTGCCGGGGAAGGCAACTAAAGAATTCTAAAAGCATTAATGGTTTCTTTGTGAAAATAACAGGTGTATGAGAGGACGCAAGAAACCTAATTTTACAGGCGGCAAAGGAGGAAGGAAGACTTACATCGACGAAATCATCTCTAAGGCCGAAGCGTCACAGAGGACGAGTTCCCGGAGACCCCAGATCCAATACTCCTCACAAACAGACCAACAGACGGAGGAAGTGATAGGACCTGAGAGGAAGCTGGAAGCACCAGAGTACACCGAGGAACCGGTAGAGGAACCTGAAGAAACAGAAGACACAGAAGACAAAGCGAGTGATTCAGGGAAAATACCGATGGAAGATAACAGAACAGAAGGGAGAGGGGAAAACTCGCTCTCTACCCTGGAATTCCCTATTGGGGAACTTCCGAGAGGAACAACCCCCATGAAGAATATTCCACTCTCGGCATTACCCAATTTCCATGGGTTGTCCTCCGAAGATCCGGACGAATTCCTCTTCGAATTCGACATACTGTGTAGAAGCTATGATTACATAAGTCCTAATCAGAAGCTGAAATTGTTTCCAGCAACACTAAAAGGGAACGCACTGAGGTGGTTTATGAGCTTGGGAGCTCAGGCAATCACCACCTGGGACCAAATGAAAGAGGGATTTCTGGCTAAGTATCAAGACTACTGCCGGACAAGAGAAAGAAAGGAAGAATTGTTTAAAATGGTCCAGAAAGAGGACGAGAATTTGGAAGATTTCGTGGAAAGATTACAGTATAATCTGCAGCGGTCTGATCATCCTAATATGAGCAAAGACATTTTGAAGACCATACTGCTGAAAGGGGTAAGAGATGATTGCCTGGACATGCTGAACATGCTTGGGAAAGGGGACATTTCTAAAGAACCCTTTGATGAAATTATTAAGCTCTGTATGCGGTGTTCAAGGGGAGCGGCAGGCAGATCGAAAAGCAGAGATAATGTGTATTCAAGGGTTCAGAAGTCAGCCAGTGGAGGAGCAACAAGAGCTGAGATAGGTAACTTATTAGAAGAATTTAAAACTGAAATGCTAAGTTCTTTTGCTTCACAGATTGATGCTCTGCAGGTCAAGAAGAAACAGGCAGAAGTAGAAGCTGCTCTGGCAATTTTCTGTTCAAAATGCAGAGAAAAACATCCACTTAGAGAATGCCCACTGGATAGGATGCCTATATGCACAATCTGCGAAAAGGATCATGAAACACAGCAATGCCCCTCTCTGCCTGGAATCAAAGCAGCACTGCAGACAACTGAAGAAGAAGCTGAAGCGGTGTACCTAATGACTCAGAGGAGGCAATGGCCGCAGAGACAAGGTACGAGCTCTAATACAACATTCAATCGTTGGAATAATAATTCTCCTTTTTACCCACCCATGAATCAAATGCAATACCCACCCTTCAACACAATGAACTTTCCACTTATGCAGCAACCAAATATCCCTTTTCCTGACCCTACTATGTGGAATCCTTGGGCCCCCCAGCAACCATACTTTAATCAATGGAACCCAAACTGGGCAGCCCAACAGATACCCTTTCCTCAACAACAACAATCTCTTTCCTTACCATCTAATAATCCTCCGAATAATCAGGCAATGAGACCACAGCTGCCTGTACAACCTAACCCCAATCCGAATAATAATAAGGCCTTGCAAGTTATTGACATTCAAAATCAGTCTATTTCTCCCCTGCAATGTAATGATATCCACCTTCGCTCAGGGAGAATAGTTGAACCTATTATAGATGATATCACGGACTCTGACAAAGAAGAGACTAGAAAAGAGAAACCAGCTAACCATAGTACTGAAACAGTAGAAACAGCACCTAACAATAACAACCAAACGATAGATCCACCATTCCCTGAAAGACTGGCTCTCACTAAAACACCTGAACAACCTACCTTCAATCTTTTAGGAGAGTTACAGAACTTGTATGTCAAAATCCCATTATTGCAAGCACTAAGGGATGTTCCTATATACGCTAGAACTATTAGAGACATCTGTGTAAAGAAACCTGGAAGGAAGGCTAAGGACCCCCTCACAGTTCATGTGATGGGGGAATTAACCGCCTTAATGACTGAAAAAGATTACCCTGTCAAGTATGGTGACCCTGGTCACCCTACAGTAACAGTCCAGGTCGGAAAAACCTTTATCTCTAAAGTCTTAGTAGACTTAGGAGCTGCAATAAATATCATGACTCTCGAAACAGCTCAATTGCTCCAGCTGAAAAATTTTATCAGGGAAACTCCTACTATCTTAGAATTAGCTGACCGTTCTACTATCAAACCTGAAGGGGTCATTGAAGACCTTATAATCTCTGTAGAATCCTGGAACTACCCGGTTGACTTTGTGGTTTTACAAACCAAAACAAAGTTGGGGGGTCATCCGTTGATTCTAGGGAGACCTTGGTTGGCTACAGCAGATGCTTTCATCAGCTGTAGATCTGGATCAATGACCATCTCCAATGGACAAGAAACTAAACAGCTGACCCTCTATCCCCATGCCACTCCCATGATTAACAGTGACAATTCTATATGGGTAGACTATGAGGATGAGGAAACCCAACCGATATTAACTATTGGGCAAGCTTTGACCTTTAAAGATTCCACCGAAGATGAACTAATTAGTAGTTTTATCTCTGAACCCTCTTCGGTTAATCCAGAAACATTTAATCACTTCGCTGCAATCCTAGAACCTGAATCCCAGCAGAATATGAAAGATGAAAACTTATGCCAGACAGCATTAGGCAACTCTTCCAAGAGCACAACAGTTGAAATTGAACCTGGTAAAACGCTGAATATAAATCCTGATTTGACTGATGATGAAAAACAGAAATTAATAAAGTTACTCCAAGCAAACAAAGAAGCATTCGCATGGGACTACACAGACATGAAAGGAATCTCCCCTGAATTATGTACTCATCGTATATACATTAAGGAGGGATCCCGACCAGTCTGTCAACCCCAACGAAGAATGAACCCTAACCTCAGAGAAATTGTGAAGGAGGAACTCCAGAAACTTTTAAATGCAGGATTCATATATCCAATATCTGACAGCGAGTGGGTTTCTCCACTCGTAATCGTACCAAAGAAGAACGGGAAATGGCGAGTATGTGTAGACTATAGATCATTAAATAAAGCAACCCAAAAAGATCATTTCCCTTTACCTTTTATTGATCAAGTATTGGATAACTTAGCAGGTAAGAAATTCTTCTCATTCTTGGATGGGTTTAGTGGATACAACCAAATCAGGATTGCACCCCAGGATCAGGACAAAACCACATTTACCAGCCCATGGGGAACCTTTGCCTATAGAGTACTGCCATTTGGGTTGTGTAATGCTCCAGCGACATTTCAGAGAGCGGTGATAGGAATCTTTTCTGATATGTTAAACGATTCATTAGAAATATTCATGGACGACTTCACTCCTTATGGAGTGACCTTTGAAGATGCCCTGCAAAACCTTGAAAAAGTACTCAAGAGGTGTATTGAAGCACACCTCGCTTTAAGCACTGAAAAGTGCCACATGATGATGAACCAGGGCATTGTATTAGGTCATTTCATTTCATTTTTAGGAATCCAAGTCGACCCAGCTAAGATTCAGGTGATTCAGAACCTTCCTATCCCCAAAACACAAACAGAGGTGAGAAGTTTTTTAGGACATGCCGGATATTACAGAAGATTTATTAAGGATTTTTCTAAAATAGCTTCTCCTTTGTTTGTGTTATTAATGAAAAATGCTGAATTCAAGTGGACTGATGACTGTGAGACTGCATTCAATAAACTTAAGCATCAGTTGTCCACAGCTCCTATTTTGAGAGGACCCGACTGGGCATTACCCTTTCACATTTCCTCTGATGCCTCAGACACGGCAATTGGAGCTGTCCTGGGTCAGGAAGAAAACAATCTCCCCTATGCTATCTATTTCATTAGCAAAAACATGACACCAGCTGAGTTAAATTATACAGTAACTGAGAAAGAATTTTTAGCAGTTATTTATGCTATTAATAAATTTCGGCATTATATTACTGGCTATACTACCTTTGTGCATACAGACCACTCGGCCATCAAGTATTTAATGAATAAATCAATTACTAATGCTCGAGTCACCAGGTGGTTGTTACTATTACAGGAATTTGATATCACAATTGTAGATAGGCCAGGAAAAGAAAATGTAGTTGCTGATTTTCTTTCTCGTTTAAAAACCAATGAAAATGTTCCAGTAGATGATTCTTTTCCTGATGAGTATCTATTTGCAGTATCTGCTCACTCACCTTGGTATGCAAACATTGCCAATTACCTAGTTGTAGGAAAATTACCATCACACCTATCACACAGAGAAAGAAGGAAGATCATCCAGCAAAGTGCTAGGTACAGCTGGATAAGCGGGTGTCTGTTCCATACAGGAATAGATCAAGAAATCAGGAGATGCGTTGGGGAAGATGAGATTTATGACATATTGAAAGCTTGTCGCGATGGTCCTTGTGGAGGACATTTTGCAGATAAAAGAACAGCTCACAAGGTACTTAGAATGGGTTATTACTGGCCATCACTTTTTAAAGATGCTAAAAAATATGTGAAGGCTTGTGACAGCTGCCAAAGAATGGGCCAGCCCAACCATAGGGATGAAATGCCACTCAATCCTCAGGTAACTCTCGAACCCTTTGAGAAATGGGCATTAGATTTTGTAGGTCCCATTAATCCTCCATCCAATCAAAGATTTTACATTTTAGTATGCACAAATTACATGACTAAATGGGTAGAGGCCAAAGCACTCATTAAAGCTAATGAAGAAGCAGTACTAACATTCTTATTTGAAGAAATCTTTGTTAGATTTGGACTACCCAGGGAATTAGTCACTGATGGAGGACCTCCTTTTAATTCTCACGGTTTCAAAGATACGCTTCAGAAATATCATATCAAGCATAAGATGACCACACCTTACCACCCCCAAGCAAATGGGCAGGTGGAAAGCACCAATAAGGTCATAGAAGCTATCTTAACAAAAACAATAAAGGAGAATAGAAGGGACTGGTTTCAGCGTTTGCCCGAGGCTCTTTGGGCCTACAGAACCACTTGGAGAAACACAACAGGATTTTCACTCTATGAATTGGTTTTTGGAAAGAATGCTATTTTTCCTGTAGAATTTGAAATTAAAACCTTAAGAACTGCCTTAGCTGTTAACCTTGATTTAACTGATGCACAGACAGCCAGGTTGCAGCAGTTGCAGGAACTGGACGAGAAAAGACTGGATGCCGTCCACCAAACAACTATGATACAGCAACAAAGGAGTAGATGGCATGACAGAACCATTAAACAAAAGCAGTTCCAGAAAGGTAACTGGGCTCTTCTTTATGACTCACGTTTCGAGAACTTTCAAGGGAAGTTGAGAACAAGATGGCTGGGACCGTATGAAGTGGATATTGTTTTCCCAAATGGAACGGTTAGACTATTAACAATTGATGGAAGCAGAACACCACTGTTAGTGAATGGCTACCGACTTCGGTTGTATCAGCGGCCGGTTTCCAAAGAGGACTTTAAAGCCACTTGCATGGCAATAAAACAATATTCTTTTTCCAGGAGAACTTGCTATCCCTCAAAGCACTTGAATTTCTATTATTTATGTAATTTTTAGGATTAGACATTTTTTTTTAGGAACTAATAAATCCTGCCAAGGAGTGCAATATTATATTTCGAGATTTTGCAGATGTAGCATGCGAAGTAGCTGAGAGCAAAGGCTTCAAAAGGAATTACTGGGCGAACTCCGAATTCTTGTTGCTGCAACTCCATTTCCTGTTGCTGCAACACCATTTCTTGTTGCTGCAACACCATTTCCTGTTGCTGCAACACCATTTCCTGTTGCTGTAACACTAGTTCCATTTCTCCAGCACATTCCCTGTTTTTACAAACGTTTCCCCGTAATCCGAGTTGCCGCAACGGTAATTCTCTGTTGCTGCAACACCAATCTCGGTGTCACGATATTGCTTCCTGATCCGAAATATCCTTTCCACACGAAATATACCACCTTTCGTGATGATTACAGTACCTCACCGTCACTTCCCGTCATTATCATTATAAATCACCCATATTCCCGTGCTTTCAGATCCGTGGTAATGATTATAATTTGACAGCAGACGAGAAAATACTTTTTGACGCAGCGATCAAAAAAAGGTAAAGGACGAAGGTACGCACGTTTATGAATAAGCATTAAATAATAGATAAGCGGAAAAAGGTTGATAGGTCCATCAAATGATTGCATTTCCCAATCATATCATTCACACGTAGGAAGGGGGGGGGTTACCAAAGCAATTTCCATAATGGTAAACCACGCCAACAACTGCCACCCTTAATTCTCCCGGTTGTATGTAAAAACTACAGCATGTTACCATTTGTGATGTATACTCTGAGTTGAAATCGGTAGCTCGGCCCCGAATTCTGAAGATTTACTGAGACAACAGCCATGGGAGGAACCCTCATCACTCATGAACCAGGCACGACAGCAGTTCTGGAGCTCTTTCCGGAAATTTACCAAATTTTCTTGCAAGCTGGATGGATAGAATATTTCAGGAGACTTCCGGACTTTGACGAGCAGCAAGTCCTGGAATTCACATGCAATTTGACAGAAGGATTCTCTGTCGTCCAAGGAATTCAAGTTCCGGTTACGGAAGAATTCATAGCCGAAGTCACCGGACTCCCAGCCACTGGAACAAGGTGGTTCAGCAGGAAGCACTTGATTCTGAACGCGCAACAAGACTTTCTCTGTCCGGGCGAGGAAGTAGAAACCAAGGGCAGAGGTGTAGCATTGCGGTCGTTACCTCAACCATGGCCAAGAGTCGCTGAATTCGTCAAGCAGTATCTAACATGCGAAGGTCGTTACCAGGTAATCTATCAGCATGACTTCGTTTTGTTAAATCACTTAAGAAATGGTCAATTATTGAACATGCCATATTATTTGTTGGGTTGTCTTAAAAATATGGCACGATATGCTATGAAAGCGAAGAATCCAGCTCTCTCCCTAAAACACCATCGCCTAATCCAACTGCTGATTAACAAAGCCCTTCCTCTGAACATCCCTCCACCCCCCATTAATCCCCATCCGGAGGAAAGAATTCCACAGCCTGTGCAGGGTAGTCCTCATCAAGAAGAGGAAACTCCTCGTCAAGCTGAGGACACACCTCAGCGAGACCAGGAACCTCCTCAACAAACGGACGACACCCCTGAGCAAACCCCTTTGGAAAACCCTCAGCAGACAGAACATATTCCCGAACAACCCCAGCAAACACCTCTGCATGTTGCAGAAAATGAACAAGCAGCAGCGGAATCAACCATGTCTCCCAAAAGAACCAATTCTCCCGCCCCCATACTCAGTATCTCTACTGATGATTCCGACGATAATATCCCAATTACGCAGCTTAAGCGAAAAATGCAGCAGGCAAAGAAAACCCCAGTAAAAAGAAGAAGAACGAGGGTTTCAACCAAAGCACCCACCACCCCGACTACTGTTCCGACCTCAAGAGCCAGCAGGAAGAGAAAAACACCCCAATTCCCTGCCTTTTTACCAAAACGAAAAACGGCAGTAGTTGGATCCCCTAATTCCTCCACCTCACCATCCATTGCTTTAAAACCCCGCACTCCAGCCACTCCTCGAAACCCCTCTCCTTCACCCACAGAGGCTGAGATGCAGAGCGTTCATAGCTTCGTGGCATCATATCTTAAGACAGCTGATACACAAGAACCAGCTGCCGACACCCAGAATGATAGCGAGCAAGTGGCTGCAACACAAGAACCAGCCACTACCCCGGGTGACACACAAGAACCACCTGTGGGAAATATTGATCAAATTGACGTAGCAGAACCTCTGCCTCCACTGGAATCCACTGTCTCACAGGATCAGCCTACTATACCCGCCCTGCAAGAAGAAATTGAGTTTCTGAAAGCTCAGATTCAGGATTACCAGGAAGAGATAATAAGAATCAGGGAAGCATATCAAGAAGAATTCAGCCTGCATGTTTTAGCAAGAGCAGCGTCGGCAGCAGAGAAAAGCAAAGATATCGAGTATTTGTGTGTAAATTGTGGTGAGATATATGCTCAGGCAGGGTATAGGTTAGTACAAGAACCAATAAAGGAAGCCCCCGAGGCTGAAAATGAAACAAAGGTGTCTGCTGATGCTGAAGTAAAAATTTCACAATTCTCTGCTGAGACAGAAAGACCTGTTGCTACACAAGAACCAACAGGATCTGTAGAAAAAGTGCAGTCAGGAAGCCCTGTTGACACACAAGAACCAACAGGAGCTTCAGAAGAAGTACAGTCAGAAAGCCCTGTTGATACACAAGAACCAACAGGAGCTTCAGAGGATGTGCAGACAGAAGAACCTGTTTCAGAGGAAGTGCAGACAGAGAAGCCTGTTGTTACACAAGAACCAACAGGATCCTTAGAAGAAATGCAGTCGGTGAGACCTGTTGATACACAAGAACCAACAGTTCATCCAGAGAACATGCAAGACCAAGACCAGGAACTTACTGACACACAAGAACCAGTAAGTTCACCTGAAGCTACACAAGGTCAAGAACTTACTGACACACAAGAACCAGTAAGTTCCTTAGAGGCTGCACAGGAACAAACAAAGGAGCTTCCCGACGCTATGCAGGAAGAAAAGGAAGAAGAAAACAAGGACTCACCCTGGCCTGCCCAGACTAGTATGGAAGAAGAAGAAAAAGAGACAGATTCACCATGGTCCACCAAAATCAATCTGGAGAACAATGAATTAGCCCAGCAGGAGAAAGAAGCTCTGGTTAAAGATGAAGAGAAAGATGCTGGATCATCCCAGCCCACTTCAACAGAACAGATGATTCTGGTTGATGCCTGTATGCAAACAGAGCCTCCCACTGTTACGGATGCATGTATAGAAACAGAAAGCTTTCAGGAATTGAAACGTACATGGTGGAGAGAATATCACCAGTCTCAAGGCAAAGCATTTGAACAACAGAAAGGGACCTGGTTTGACCATGCTTATAAGAACTGGGAAGCACTGGAACAGTGCAGGGCCCAGTATAAAGAAATTAAGGAACTGAAACACAGGATGTCCCTGATGTTTGAGTTATGTCAAAGGATGCTCGCCACAAGGAAACCCTCCTTCAACTATGCCACATTCTTAAGGGAAAGGCTTGCATTCATTCAGCTGAAGGCCATCAAAGAGGGGAGGCCTCATCAAGTCGTCACAGCAGATCAGTTTATGAAGACTTTTGCAGAGGCACCCAAAAGCGACCAAAACCTGCTATGTGAATTGTACCTCCATAATGAGGTTGTGTCTGAAGAAAGAAACATGAACATGACACCTGTAGTAGGTGACATACAATTGAGAGCTTTCATTTCCTTTTTGGCGAATCAGCTTACCTGGCAAAATGCCTATGTCTCAGGCCTCCAAAATGAACAGAATTGTCTTTTGTGGATTCGGTCTGAACCACAGAACGCTGCCACTTTCATTTTGCAACACTTAAAAATGATAGACAATGATGACATGAAGGATCATGTTATGAGACTGCGAACAGAGGTCCTAGCAGACTGTCAGCAGTATGTAAAGACCAAAGCATCATTGGCTGTGAAAGCAAATAAACTATTCTGGGATAACTGCCCCGCAGAAAGGAAAGAATATCACCCGTATAACCCATCAAATCTGCAAGTAGCATTATCAAGGGTACCTCGGTATGTTGAATGCGTGCAACAGTGTGCTGAGAATTGGATGGGATACAAATTCAAGTTCCCACTTTTATGGTTGCCGGGTGATTAGTATAAGGGTCAGTTTGGACTTTCTAACAGAGAAGAGGCAGCAGTATGGAAACATATACGAACTGTTTGTGGTTTCAGAGACAAGTTTGATGTTACTCCCTACAGCTATTGTCTTAGTAATCTGCATTGTTCGTCCCAGTTCTCCGACTCAGACTCAGAGTAGACGTTGCATGGGGACATGCAATCTCTTCAGTTGGGGGGGATGTTGGGACTCACAATTGACCTATTTTTGACCTTATCTTTTGCCGTATCATTACCCTTTTGCAGTCATAAGTTGAAAGCTTTTATTTTATAATGACATATTAACCCCAAGGTATGAAGTAACCTTCCGCATATCTATGTTTAATTGTTTATTTCATATTCGTGAATATCTTTATACTTATCCTTGGAAACGCTGACTAAATTGTCAAATAATTGTCTTAAGCTTGCAGGAGTTACAATGTATAGTTGCTGTAACACCAAAAACAGCAACTACGCAGTTGCTGTAACACCAGAAACAGCAACTACGCAGTTGCTGCAACACCAGAAGCAGCAACTCCGTAGTTGCTACAGTCAGCAACAACAATTACCTAAAGCAAGCTATTTTGTAACAGCCACGAACAACAGATGGCAGCTATCTAAAGAATCTTGACGTGGCATAATCAAGCGGAAGTCTAAAGAAAGAAGAACACAGTCAGCATGAACAAGCATGGGGAAATGGCGAAGGAATATGAAGATCCCGAGAAGACGGTCAAAGTCAGTTACCCGCTGTGTAACAGCTAAAGCTCAAGAAAAGAATGTATTATCATACTGTTGTAACAGCACTCTGAATTGCTTATTTTTGACAAGATGGGTTAACTGAATAGGCTGTAATACTTTATTGTAATAGATGTCTCCTCTATAAAGAGGAGACATCTACATGAAAAAGGGATTAGTCGGTGTCTATGGTCAGTCTGTAAGCGAGATTCTGAGAACATCAGCAAGTCTCAACTCTATTGTATTTAATCTTTTTGGCAGATGAATATAAAACTGTTTTGAGCACTTAATCCTGTCTTCGTTTTCCTGGGGAATCTTGTGAGAGGGACTGGGCCCACCTTCCTCACAAGATTCACCCATTTACTTTCTTGTCAAGTGTGTAAGTGTGCAGTAGTTTCTTTCTGGTACTCTGTTTGGATTTGATAGCATTACCTCTGGTATCCTTTGTTTTGTTAGTACTCTGTTTCATTAATCACTTGAGTTTGTTTCTCACCGGTGAATGAGAGTGCAGTGTGCATTAGTAAATCTGATTACAGGGGCAGGTGCTGAACGTCCCCATCTGGAGGATAGGGCCCTGATCCTCTGCCAACAGAGCATCCATTATTTCTCTTTCCAGATTCGTAGTTTTAATTAATTGCTTTCATCTTAACAAGTACTGTAATGGCATAGCGTAAGAATTACATATACTACAGCTTTTCGATGCTTTTAGACATTAAGTACATACAGTACGCAGTAGCCTTTGAAATAAAAAGACGTTCCCTGGTTGACAATTAATGTGGTACTTGAATGTTTAATTCATAAACAATTCAACTAGCCAACACCATCGACGGTGTTATTGGTTTCGTTGCTTCATCTTCCTGAAAGTCTTCCACGACTCCTGCAAAGCAAAAACCCACTGCTCCTAGTGAATATGCTTCTCAGGCCACAGCTAATACTAGTAAAACCTCCGAAGTCAATGTCATCTAGTCCACCGTAGTAGATAAAGCTTTGAAAGGTAAGAAAAAGGGGAAAGGTAAAAATAAGGCCGATCCACCAAAGCAGGACCCTCCTAAGCCTCTGGCCAATGATGGTGCTAAACGCAAACCTAAGTATCCTTGTCTTATCTGTGACGAGGATCACTACACTAAAGACTGTCCTAGATGGTCTGAAGTTAGTCGTTTGCTTAAGGGGACTCCAGGAACTCCTGTTGTACTTAAAGAGCCTTTTCCCTCTCAACAAACTCAAATGGTGGTCGATCAACCTCAACCCTCTTCCACTTTTGGCTCCCAAGTTTTTATGGCTAGGACTATTCCCATTCAAGTGAGTACCCGATCGAAAGAATATCCTCCACCCGCCAAAAAGGAACCTTAAGCACCTTCAAACGTTCCTTCATCCAATTTTGGCCCTCTTCATATTGAACGACCCAGCACTGAGTCTGTCATTAGACCTCCTACAAAGGGAGTTCTCCGGAAATCTTCTTATAACCCCAATGCTCGTGTTGTGCAACACTATAGCATTGTTGAAGACTTAGCCCAAGCTCCTTTGGCTATGTCCACTTTGGAAGTTCTCCAGAGTTGTCCCTCCCAATGGAAGTCTTTGTTGTCAGCCATTGGTGGCATTGATCCAGCCGATTCAAACTTAATCGCATTCGATCTCAAAAACCATGTGTCACGATTGCCTCATCAAATTGCTTTTCTCATTCAAGTCATTATTAACTTGAAGAATATTCACTATACTATTATTGATGAGGGCGCTTCCACTTGCATCATTTCTGTTGCTCATTGGAAGGCCATCGGTTCCCCGTCTTTGAGTCAATCTCCTAATACTTTGGAAGCCTTTGATGGAAGAGATTCTCATCCATTTGGTATCCTCCCACACTTGCCTATCACCCTAGAAGGGAAGACAGTTGAGGTCAAAGTTGAAGTTGTTGACGCGAATTTGACTTACAACCTCTTGTTAGGTCGAAGTTGGACTTATACTATGCGTGTGGTGGCTTCATCTTTATTCTGTGTATTTCATTTTCCTCATCAAGGGAAAATTGTCACGGTTGGTCAGCTATCCTTCTTCACTTCTTCTTCTTCGGATGGCAATGTTCTATTTGTGGAGCATACCAATATTCTCTATGAGAGTATGGGAGCTGGACTCTTCAAAGATCTTGCCCTTATGGGTGTTTTTTCGCTCCCACCTCCCAATTTCGCCTCTATTAACATGATTTCTATCTGTTTTGATCCTTGGGTAATTCCCCCCATTGATCAGGTAGATTAATGGGGTGAGGTTATGTCGTTGAGCCCTGTTGAGCTTAACTATGTTGAAATTGTTTCAGCTTCGGTTTCATCTTCCGACTCTGCTCCTTTGAGCAGATCCTTCAACACATATGTGCAATCCCTTGGCTTGGAGATGTTGTTTCTCTGGATCCATTACAAGAGACCTTTCCTTCCAATGAAGCAATTCTTGAGGCTATGTCTTTTGAGGATCCTCCTTGGTTCTATCATCACCATTGTTCCTTGTTTCTCCCAAGCCATGGGGCCATGGTTGCCTGTCTAGGACAGTTTTCTCCCTATATTCCTTCTCAGTCCCTTCAAATGCCTATCTTGATTCATGAAGTTTTTTCTGAAGGAAATATGGGGAATATTACGCAAACCATGCCAATCAACATCTCTATCAAACCAAGGATTGTTGAAAATATTCACATTAGAGTTACTTGTTCTCCTGAGGAGATTCAGCTTTACATCGACCTTTTGAGAAAGTTTCGCGACATGTTCGCTTGGTCATATGAAGAGATGCCCGGTATTGATCCAAGTATTATGATACACAAGATACCTACGTACCCTAGTGCCAAGCTCGTTCGACAATGTTTACACCTCGTGCATCTGAGAAAAGCTGCGGCCATTAAAGGAGAGGTTGAAAAACTTCTCAAAGCAGGGTTTATTTACCCTATCCCACTGATTGACTGGGTCTCTAATATTGTCCCTATGACCAAAAATCATGGCACTATTAGGGTTTGTGTTGATTATCGTGACATCAATCACGCGTGTCCGAAATACAACTATCCTACTCCCTTTATTGACCAGCTCATCCACGATTTTGTTGGGAGTGATAATTTCTAGTTTATGAATGGCTTTTTTGGTTACAACCAAATTAATATTTCACCTGCCAATTAACACAAAACCACCTTCATTTGCCCGTGGGGTACCTTTGCTTACGAAAATCTTCCTTTCGGCCTAAAGAATGCCGGTGCCACTTTCCAGCGAGCAATGTCCTACTTATTTCATGACATTCGTCACATTTTTCAGCTGTATCTGGATGACCTTTCAGCTCATTCAGCTAAATGCTCTGACCATCCGAACCACCTCCGTCAGATTTTTCTTCGCTATAGACATTACCGTATTCGTCTTAATCCACATAAGTGTGTCTTCTGCATCGAATTCGGCAAACTCCTTAGGTTTGTCGTCTCTAAAGAGGGCATTCATCTGGATCCCCTCAAAGTTGAAGCTATACTGAATCTCTCGCCTCCTGCTTCTTTGCATCAGTTGTAGAATTTGCAAGGAAAAGCTAATTTCCTACGTCATTTTATCCCTAACTACACTGAGATTTCTAAAGGTTACATGTTGTTGAGTCTTGAAAATGTCATTCATTTCCATTACACTTTCACTATTATGTCCATTATATCACCTCCATTTCACCTCCATTTCACTACTATGTCACCACATTCATCCCACTTTCATTATCATTGGGCCACCTTTATGTTTTTCCAATCTTTATTATTTCTAAGCCTTTTTAAGTGAATTTGTGGTTAAACATTAGAAAATAATGTGCATATGCTTATACCTAACAAATGGGTTGAGATTGTTGACATGTGTAGGTTGAAAGGAGGCTTCTAGAAGACCCTTATGTGGCACTCTAAGGCCAAATTCGAATTTGGTTGGAAAGAATCATGGAATCATGAGGATATGTGTCACATCTCCTAATTGTATTGTAACTCTAAAAAGACATGTGTCTTATCAGTTCCTATTTTGATTAGGACTCTAGAGGTAGAGGGAGAGATTCATGGACTATCATTAATGAGATGGCTCTCATCTTTTTGTATAAATAGGAGATCTCTCTCCTTCATTTGTTAGTCTTTTTAGTCCCTAGTTCTTAAGTTTGTAGTTCTTCCTTGATGGCTTTTGAAAGCTTTGGAGAATTTTGTTGTACTTTGTACTTTTGAAGAAGTTGAATAAAGCTTTGATGTTCTCAACATGGAAGGAGATGTGAAGTAGATGTCATGGAGCACATTAGGATGTAAGGTAGAGTAGATTTCATTTTGTAAATATTGCTTTGTAGAATGTAAGGTAGATTAGATTTTTCATTCATGCAATTTTAATTCATGCAAGTGTGTTCAATTTTGCTTTGATTTCATAACTAGTGGCATGTGTGATCATCTTGTCTATGTTGTTGACCTTTATTTTTCTGCAGTTTGATTTTTATTAGTATCATTTCTTTAACTTGCACTTTACTTTCTGCTCTTAGATATCAAGTTGTTCATCTATTGATGGTTCTTTTTCCATAATCAAATAACTTTATTGGAGCCAAAATATCACTTAGTACAGCTTGGTTTAGTTTGCTTTAAGACTCACATTGCTGACTTGTTCATAACTGTTCTCACATGATAAATCTAGCTGAAAGGCAAAAAGGTTAAGAAAAGGTTAAAGCAGTGTGATTTGTCTCCTTTATGTAGTGACACTTAGATTTCACATTTCATTTTCATTTTAAATCAGCAGCAGAGATACTGGGCCGATGTCATTAGTCCTTTATTTGATGTCTTTATTTTCCTTTAAGCATTTGATTTCATAGGTGGTAGAGGGCCCCTGCCTTGTATAGTTGTCATTTTATTTCACCATGTATATTAGCTGTACATAAATTGCTTTCAAGTTGATTGTAGATTAGTGATGCACATAGCCTTTTAATGAACTAATGACGTGATAGAATCATCTTGTCCTTTTGCTAAAGCAGCAAGGATACTGGGTCTCATAGTCATTCTCTCATTACTTGATTATTGCATTTTATTTCGATTGAACTAGTTGTATATTTACACTTTTGTTTAAATACTAACTCCATCAATAACATGTTTTAAGTTGCATTAAACACTTTAGAAAAGAAACAAGAACAAAACCCCAAAAACAACATAAACTATAAAACGACAAAGTAAGAGAAAGGTTAACTAAGCACATATGGTGCACCACACTTCATCAGTTTACGATACATGGATTGATAATTTATGTAGAGCAATTTAAGACGTTAAATTGACTAGACACATGCATCTCCTTAAGCATGACACTCCCTTTGCTTGGGATGACATTGCCCAAAGGTCATTTGAGCAACTCAAGACACTTCTTGTTTCTGCTCCTTTGTTGCATCCACCCGACTATCATCGTGACTATCCGCTTTATCTAGCTGCTACTGATAGTACTATTGGTATGGTTTTGGTTCAAGATAACGATGATGGCTCTAAGCATGTTATCTATTATCTCAGCCACAACCTTCTTGACAATGAGACTCAATATGATTATGTCGAGAAGCTCACCTTGGAAGTTATCCAAGTTGTCCAATGTTTTCATCATTACATTTTGTTGCGTATGATGATTGTGATTTCTGATTACAACCCGATGACATACATTTTGTCACGAGAATTGTTGGGGGGCAAGAACTCGAAATGGATTGTTATCCTTCAAGAGTTTGATTTGGAGTTTGCTACTGCCAAGTCCAAGAAGTCACTCGTCTTCACTGAGTTTATTTGCTAATTACCATCTGCTACCGCTCCCTCTCGGATAGAGGATCGCATTCCGGGTGACACTCTTTTCTTGATTAGTACCCTCGATCCCTGGTACGATGACATTATTGTCTACCTCCAGACATCTTCCTTCTATCCTGATTTGTCTAAGGATGCTCAGCGACGTATTCACCACCATTCTCAGACTTATCGTATTGTTGGAGACACTTTATACCGTCTAGGCGTTGATTCAATTCCCCATTGTTATTTGACTTTCAAGGAAGCTGAACGAGTCTTGAATGACTGCCACTCTGGTGCATGTGGTGGTCATATGTTTGGTTATGCTACTGCCCAAAAAATCCTTCGTGCTGGTTACTTTTGGCCCTCCATTTTTAAGGATTGCATTCTCGTTGTCCGTTCCTGTCATGCATGTCAAATTTACCAGTGGAAGATGTGTGCGCCTCCTTCCCTTTTGCATCCTGTCATTACCGTGGGACCTTTTGCTAAATGGGGCATTGATTTTATGACCTATAACCCTCGCTCGGCCGGGGGGGCATGGGTATATCATTGTTGTCATCAATTAATTTACAAAATGGGCCGAAGCGATGCCTACATTGTCTAATGACGGTAAGACAGCTGCCAATTCCTATTCAATAATGTGATTACTTGATTCAGAGTCCCTCAAACTATTGTCACTGATCACGGTTCTCATTTCCATGGTTATATGATGACTGAGTTAACAACCCAGTTAGGCTTGTTTCACGATAGTTCGACACCTTATTACCCTCAGGCCAATGGCCAAGTCAAAGCCGTCAACAAAGCGTTGGTTATGATGCTTCAACGTACCGTTGGAATGCACAAGTCCAATTGGCACTTGATGTTATTTTCCGCCTTATGGGCCTACCATACCTCGGTGAAGGATGCAACCGGATTCACACCATTTCAATTGGTTTATGGTCTAGAAGCTACCCTTTCAATTGAATGTGAAATACCTTCTCTTAAGTTAGTTGTTGAATTGCTCCCGAATACTACTCCCGTGGAAGAATGCCTTCTTTATCTAAAGCGGCTAGACGAGACCCGTCGACTTGCTTCTTTAGTCATTGAAGCACAGAAGAAGAGAGTGAAAACTCACTTTGATCAGACTGTTAACCCTCGTTCTTTCACTGAGGGAGATTTAGTCCTGCTATATGATCAAGAAAATGATAAGCTGGGGGCAGGAAAATTCAAACCTATGTGGCATGGGCCCTATATTGTGAAACACATTTTGCAAAAAGGGGCCTATCAGCTAATTGTCTATGAAGGAAACCCTTTGGATAAGCCCCGGAATGGGCTTTATCTTAATAAATAATATGCATGAGTCTTTCGTGCATCTGCTATGAACATAAGTGTGCTTTTCATTTTGTACATGTTTGGCTTGGTGTGTAAGCATTTGTCGCTTATTATGTCTTTTTACTTCTTGTGCAGATGTCTGCTGCACCTTATATCGGTTTTGTTTATGGTGCCTGTCACTGTACCCAGAATCTTTCCTCCGAGGCATGGGTGATCTACGATCCTCACAGTGAGTTAGTGGACCTTCAAAGTGTTTGTCTAGGGTGTACCACAAACAATGTCGTTGAATATAGCATTATCACCGAATTACTAGTTGAGGCTATTGACCTCAATATTCGCGCATTGATTGTGAATCTAGACTCCCATCTTGTTGTTCCTCAACTTAATAGGCGTTATTCCATCAAAAACACTCAAATTTTAAGGTTGTATTTACGTGTTCACTTACTGGAAAGAAATTTTGATTATATCACATATCAACACATTCCTAGAAGGCTAAATACGTTCATTGATGCATTAGCAAACCATGTATTAGATAGAAATTTACGTAATTTATAAAAATCGTAAACAAGTATTCAAATGTAATAAGAAGATACAGTAAAACATAGATAGATTTATATCATGTGTTGTGCACCATGGCGCCCAAAAAATATATGTATATGTCCACAAAAAATATGTGTGTTCAAGTTACATCGCGAGACATGTGTCTCTCAAAATTTGCAGAAAACGAAACCTAGAAGTCTACTATGGATGATGCTCTCTATAGAAAACTACTGCTTGGACCACCCATTTAAGCAACCGATGTATACTATTCGACACACCCGCAGTGTTTCATTGGTACTGTCTCGGGATCTCTTCGAATCCTCTATAATTTTGGATCCCCTCAATCAAGCCCTCTAGGTTCTGGGCTATCTCCTCCTCAGCATCTCCACCCGGAGGTGGTAAGTCAATCTCTCTGGCAGCCCTCTGGGTAGTAGGAGCAAGACCTACAGGTCTCTCAGGTCCAACATCTACAAAGAATTGAACATAATAATCAGGGCATGTATATTTAAAATCCAAAAACAACAAAAAAAAAATTACAAAAAGTTTGTCGGTTAAACTGAGTATTTTACCTCTCTCATCCCACTATTCTCTAGGAGGAAGCAACATGTCTGGGTCACCCCTGAATTCCATCCTAGCATATGGCCAATCCTTGACTATGACCTGCTGACGGTTCATCCACTCGATAAATTCAGGACCCCATGACACAGGCTAGCCACTGCCTCCTCATGGCATCACAAGTGCCCAACGGGTAATCCGTGTCTCTCGTGGTCCTAGCCATCCCACTGTGACGTCCTGCCTCTGAAGGATTGGTACTCGCTCCAGCATGAGCGATACCAAGATCGAACCATAACCAAACTATTTTGTCTCACCCCTATGGCATTTGGTCAATTGTCTCTTCATGTTAAGAGACACGACCTCCGCCCAGTCAAACATAGTAGGATTTAAATAGTCTAAGGCTAGCTGCAGTTGAGTTTTGGTTGCCTCATGCTGGGTTTGGGAGCCAGCTTCCCTAGTGATAGTAAATGTCATAACCTACAATGAAAAATCATTCACCAAGGTAATTTGCAGTTTCCCACTAGTAGATGATTTCCGTGCTCCTGGGCACACTCTTGCAATAAGATTGTCTAGCAAGTCTCCAGTAACTCGAGTACCCACCATGTGAGGTCTCTCCCCTCGCCGTGACAATCTGGTCAAAAAATAGATGTTTGTGGCATCAAACTCGATTTCTTGCCCACGGATGATAAATTTTCCCTCTGTTGGATTCCACGCTCGGATCAGGTACTCCAAGATATCTAGTTGAGCTCTCAGTAGTGGTGTTGAGAAGAATTTTAATAGCCCACAGTTTCATATAATATTCAAGCAATGAGGATAGATTTCCCCCATCACATCATCATCATCGTGAGTGCATTCCTGCCAAGAGAAATACATTTTGTATCCCCGCGTGCAACAAAATCCTTTTATTAAATGTCATTCAATCATTTTCATCTCTTAAAACTATTTAAAAATGAAGGTTTTTTTTTTTTTTTTTTTTTTTTTTTTTTTTTTTTTTTTTTTTTTCGGTGCTCATCACAACTATTTTTTAAAACAGCTACGATGGGATGATTTGCATAGTTCGCAAACTTTTGGGTCGTTGCAGGTTTACATCACTTTCCTGCGACGATCTTGTTTTTGTTCCGTGCAAATTTCTCAGTCGTCGCAACCCCGAGGGGAAACCTGTGATGACTGAGGTAGAAATTTTGACCAAAAAATCACTCCGGCAGAATTTTTGACCAAAAAATCACTCCAAACCCCAGCCTAAAACATGAAATTGCATCTAAAATTGGCAGAAAACAAAGGGAAGGATAGAACTTTTACCTTGAGGAAGTGTGAAAGGCAATAAACCACTGAATCTCTGGGAAACGATAACCAAGTTTCACGAGGTACACAAGGTTTGAAGTTTTTTCCACAGTCAAAAACACAAGTGAATTGTTTTTTACCATAATGTCTCTTTTATAGCCTTTTTGTTCAAAATTCAAGGTTTTCTAGGGTTTTGAATTAGGGTTTTGAGTGTTAGTGTATTTTTTTGAAACAGGTCTTATGCTTGAATTTCCTTATGCAGTGATAGGTGTTTCGAACGTTGGTGATGATCGATATGTACTCGGTAAATATCGAAAATTATGTTCTGAGTCAACTTTAAGCTATTTTCCGACTCTTGAAAGGTGAAAATATTGTCAAGCCCTTACCATTTCGAGCTTGTTCATGGTTGCAAAACGTCATGTATCCAATAAGTTTTTTACTTTTTCGGACTGGAGACATTATTTATGAAAAGTACTCCTTGACTGAAATGGTCAAGCGGTTCTCTCAAGTATTGTTTTGTACCTTTTCGGGCTTTAGAGACACAAATTTACAAAAATGGCCCATCTGGAGTTTTCTTTTCAGTGTTTTTTTCAAACTCTCTAAATATGAAAAAGACTTCGAGTTTTACCTATGTCAAACTCGTTAAACCCTAACGAAATTCAACTCGTCACCATGATGAGACTTGAGCTTCTCCTCCCTAGGGCTCATTAAAATTTCAGTAGGTTGGATTTGTCTGAAGGAAAAACTTATATTGCAAGCATATGCTATCCCCTTCAAGCTTATGTTGCAAAAAATAATTAGGGTACTTGCCAGCAATGGTGGGGGAAAATTTGGAAATATTCCGTTGATTACCCACGGTAGCTTGTCACTCTTGAACATCGACACTTTTGCTTCTCGCCAAGTTTGGGATGTCCTCACTTCATCGTTAGCCTTCCAGGATTTGGGTTCTTCATTTTTCCTTATTCCATTGGATCCCTGCTATCTCCACATGACCTTCGATCCTTTGGTGCCAAAGTGCTGCTGCATTCCAGAGTCGTGTCGCCGATATTTTCAAGAGCTTAATCCTTCTGCAGTTTACACCCTTACATCTTCCTATTATTCTCTGTTTCATCCATCTTCATTTTGTTCCTTTGTCTCGCGTCGTTGATGTGGGAAACATTATGGCCCTCCTACGACAGATCGCTTCCTGTCGACATCAATTCATTATCCAGGAAGTTGATCTAGAGACTCCTTTCTGGTACCTTGGAGCTTGCATGCCTCAATGGCAAGTTCTTCGCAATCGAAGATAGACTTGCATCATTGGTCTTCGATCGGGTGATTCCACAAGTGTTTGACTCCAAATCATTCTTCACACTTTGTGGGTTATACTAGTAGTTTCTTAAGAACCATTGACATTACTGGCGGTCTCTCTCGTGCTTGTTAACGATTCACATCATTGGCCAGAAATCAAGAAATTTTCTAGTATGCTCGACTTCAACACATTCATTCGCATATTAGAAATTGTACTACGATTGGGTTGGTTTCAAGACCCCGGACTCAGATTACATAAGTTTGAGTTGCGTGGATTGGTTCGTGATTGCATACATGACTCTTTGATTGGATGGATGTGACCATACCTGAGTCTTTCTGGATGGCTGTGACCATACCTGTATTTTCATATGGTATTATTGACTAGACGGCTGCATCCATACCACAGACCAATTCTATTTGTCTTTTGGATGGTTGTGCCCATACCTAGACTACATGTATTTCTTTCACTATCAGAGATATCAGTTGTACTTGCATTTGCAAGTTCTCCACAATGGTGTTTCGTTTTAGTTATGGTTTCGTAAAGCATTTCACCCCTCCCACTATCTTGGCCTTCATGCTTTAGGGGGCATCTGTTACATAGTATTTTGTCACTGACCCCGTATTCCTTGATCTTGGGTAAAGTTGGTCCCTGAACGGCATCTACTATGTGTCATACATCAAAATATGTATCCACATCTTCCAAATCACTCAAGAATATTAACCATGCTCATTAATCTTGAAGTTGACCCTTTTTACCTATGTTTCAAGATCGTCGCAAGACATCAGTATTCTGCCTGTGATGATAGCCCAGAGTAAACAAGAACCTCGCGACACCGTCGCAAGAGTACATCTATTCTTAGCGATGGTTGGATTTTAGGGATCATCGCAAGTCATCAGTATCCTGCTTGTGACAATAGCTCTGAATACATTGTTGCCTCGCGATGTCATCTCTGAGTCTTAGTGTTTGACTCGCAACGACCCAGATATGGCGAATTAGTTCAAACATAATACTTCTGGGTGGTTTTGGAACTAGTTGTTGAGTCAAGGAATTTCACCTTTCCTCATTTGAGATGGTGGTTCTGCCTTTTGAGTAACCTCCCATGAAGATAAGCTTCCTCTCCCTCATTTATGGAGGCTCCTCCTCTTATAAAAGAATCCTCCATGACTATGATCAGCTAGTTTTTGGTAGTGAGAAAATTATCTAGTTCTTAGTGTTGGATTGATAGTTTGTAGTGTGAATTTCTGATAGTCTAGCAATTGGTTGTGGATTGATAGTGTGAAATGGTCTTATAAGAAGAAATCCTTGTTGTGATTGCCTTAGTCTCAGACTTGTGCTTTTGGGTGAGATAGAGAATCATCAACCTTTCTAGGAGACCTTTGAGAGTGAATCCTTTTGGAGACATACTGATTGGACCCTTCAAGGAAGCTTGCGACGTCAAGGCGTGGTTGTAAGCTTTACTTTTTCTCATATTAATACAATCAATGGTTATTTCCTATATCATGTATGAAATATATTTGATAGCTAATGGTTCCTTGACTCTGTAAGTGGATAGTTCATTGTTGTACTCTATTATGTGTTTCTTTGTTCTCTTATGTTGTTTCAGGTGAACCACTCACTAAGGAGAAGAAAACGCTAGCTGGAGCAGTGTACCAAAGACTGCATTGAACACCAACATAAGGTAGGCTCTTTCAACGATGACTATTTAAGGAATTAGTTGTTGTCTTTGTCTTATTGTGACTAGACCCACTCTAGGTCTAGAGGGGTTGTCTCTATCCGCAGAGGGAACTTTACCTACATCACAGTCTGTTACTTCAATCAAGTGCTCATTCTACTGAGAAATCTCTCGATCCTGCATTTGTTCACCTTCCTCCTCAGTTGTTTGTTGGTTATTTTCTTGCTCTTCAACTTGTATCAATGTTGTTTATTTTGTCATTTCACCTTTCCTTTATTCTTCCTCCCACTTCTTCTTCTCTTCTTGTTCCCTCCTTCTCAACTCCTGTTCTTCCTTCAATTTATGCTCTGTCTCCTGCAGCTTCAATTCTTCTTCCTGCAACCTCTACTTTTCTCTCTTCCTCCACTTTACTCTTTGTATCCTATACTTCCTCTTTGCTTCTGCTACTAAAGCTTCTTTCATGAGCATAAGATATGCTTTCATCTTGCAACTTTGTTCTCCCTATAGACTGTCATAAACCTTCCTCTTTCCCATGTCCTGCATGGGATTTCTTCCTTCTATTGTTGTTTATTTTTGGATTGTTGTCATCTGTAGAGAAACCTGTAAATTCCATACTAAACCAACTGGCTCATGAAGTTTGGAGGCATTGTAGCAATTCCTCCATGGGTCCTCCTCTGGAAAAGGAATTTCTTGCTGATCCATGAAAATTAGACTCACACAAAGTGGTATTTAGAAATACCACGGGGATCATATGGATTAAAGTCCTGAGTACCGAATGCAAATCTGACTATTTCCTTTCACTCAGCATGCACGAATTTTAAGTTCTTTATCTCATATAATCCAATTTGCCAAGGAAGAGTGGGACATGGTTATTTCTTCTTCCCGTGTAAAGTTGTTGAAAACCCTGTGGCAAGATGGTATGACACTTATTACATGACAAGCTTGTCGGTTTCATACCTGTGTAAAACATGCGAAGGGTTCTATCCATCGAACACTCTAAGAAAGGTGCCACCTGGTGAGGCATACCAATCTTCAATGTATGTTATCGCCTCCATTGCTCCTCATGAAATGCAAGGTGGATCTTCTTCAAAGATAAGATTGTAAAACAAGACGATGAAGTGGTCAATTAATTGTGCCATCACTCCTCAATGACTGCAATCTGAAAGAAACTTGCAATAGACATGCATGGCAAGTTCTCATGGTTTCGATGTCTAGTTTATGCCAAGGAACTACTATTGTGCACAGATTTCATCCAGTAAATATGAAGACATATAGAACCTTTATTTCTCACCATTGGGAGGACTCTTGGCCTATGCTACATGGGCCCTCAACTATCAAGCCAATAGATTTGGCTAGTTGAACGACTTCCCCTCATTCACAACCCAGTCCAATAAGACTGCCCACCATTCAGGAAAGGTTTTCGTGCTCTGTTTACCATGGATACTGCAAGAAAGGATAACCAAAAGCTGGTAGGCCTTCTTGTGGGACTTTTTCTTGCATACATTGATGGGTGTCTATCGAAATTTCGATGGATATTTTACCCAGCATTTGACAATCTCTCTTGTGTTCACATAGTTGTCGGTGGCATAGAAAAGTGATTCCATGAGATTCACTAGCTCGGGCAAGTAATACATGTGGTGATAATCTTCTACTCGAAAGGTAGAAAGCTTTTTTCTGTTGGCACTGCTCAATGTCATAGTCTTCTCATCAATGTGCGAGACAACCCAACTGATGACATATGCAAATGGGAAGGTTGAATATCTGCATGCAACCCTGTATAGTCCTGACTGTTGGATACTAAGATAAACTTGTCAGTCCTTTAAGTCTGCCTAAAATTCCTTTGCAAAATCATCTTTAAACTAATTCCATGTCAGTGATGATCCCTTTTCTATAAACAGTTGAGTATTTGCATACACTATCAAGTCTAATAGTGTTTTCTCAACTCCTTCCCCAATAATTATTTCAGTGGTCTCTTTTGAAGAAACTCTCTTTGGTGACATGGCAATAGTGACTACTAGAAAGGTGCTCAACAATTATTGTACCTATGGGACAGAAAGGACACTCATGGAAAACAAACATCAGTCTTTGGAAAATCTACTTTCAAGGTATGTTCAATCAACAAACTGAGAATCTGATGTGTAGGATTGTGCAATTTTCATTAACAATAGGGATTAGTTGTCTATGTGAACTGCACACTTCATAGTCCCAAGAGCCAGGGTTGAATCTTGTGGCTTGAAAATGCGCAATGCGTAGTTCATCCTGGGCAGTGGTATGGGAGAGACTCTGCATTGTGTAGCCTTAGTGGCCAAGGTGATAGGTTGTCTCCTGGAACTACGCAGTGCGCAGTTGGAGTTAGCCTATAATATGCACTGTGCAATTCTAGAGGCCAATTTTGTGGCTTGAGCCTTAGGATTACACAGTGCCTAGCTGAGCAAAGTGAAAACTGACCAATGAAAGGATAGATATGCCCAAGGGAAGTGTGGAAAACGAGCAAATTTGATAGATAATGTGAGCTTTAATGTAGATCTGACTAAGTATGAGTAAATCCATGATCAAGTGCAACAACTAATAAAACAAAAGGAAAATAAAGTATGTGAGGAGAGTCGTCGTAACGACGAACATCGGTGCAAAAAACAAGAAATTCGATGTGACACTTGTGAAAGGCAAACAAAAAATTAAAACAACACTTCTACAAGTTAAAACAAGTTGAAACACCAACAACCATGAAGATAAATAGGTAAAACAACATGCACACAAGAGAAACGACAAAAAGAAACATAAAAATCGACAAAAGATGACGAAAGAGAAACTCACCTAGAAAAGCGACGACGACCGCACCGAAGGTTCCTTGATTTCCTCCGAAATGTTATATCTCCAAGATTGAATGTGAAAATGAGCTCTAGAGGCATCGATTATATATATTTGAGTGAATTAAGGTTTATGATGTGCATGCCTAAAATCAAGGAAAAAAACAGCACTTGGTGGAAATTTCTAAAAATAACGAAAGTGTCTCCTTCAGGATATTAAAAATAGATCCCTATTTTTTAGGGATGTTTTTTTCTTTTCCCAAAGAAACTTTCCATGCACACTACCAGGAAATACTGCGTAGTTCCGGGGAACTGGGAAACTTTCTGGCTCAGTGCACTACATAGTTTCTGAGCTTAGTGAGGGATTGCACAATTTCTGGGCTCGGTGTTGGGCTTCCTTCCACTACTGTGAAGTTTCTGAGCTCAAGGTTGGCTGCCAATAAAACTGCACAATTCCCATCATCAAGGCTACTTTCCCTTAAGGATTTTATAGTCTCTAGAGGCAAGCCCAGAACTGTTGTGAGACCAAGTCAGGAGATTAGCTTGTGAGTTAGGAATATCATCTAAGTGTGAATACAAGAAAACACTAGAAAAACAAAAAAGATAAGTCTCAGTTGAAGCATGAATACCTGGATCAGTGTAAGATGACCTCCTGTGGATAGGAAGGAAGGCTCCAAAATCAAAGCATAGGAAAAATTTTGGAGGGTTGTTGTAGTTGCTACAATAGGAGCTTATAAGCAGAGGTGAACGTATTGCACAGTGTTGCACTATTCTTAAACATTTATACTATATTATGACTTATTTTGATGAGGGTGTGTAATATATGAAATATGATGATCTGTGCAATAACAGAGCTTAAGAAATAAAATGTGTGCCTGACAAATATTAGTGTAGAAATTCATCCTTTCTATTTATCTAATTTTCTAACTAGTTGTTCAGTGGCTCGTATTTACCTTGTGATATGAATTCAAGAGTGGTGCAGTGGAATAATTGGCCGAAATTGGCATGTGATCTCAAGATGTGGTTTTAGAGTAGATCTTGCCTTAATCTTGTAATTAGAAAGATGGAAAAGATGGAAAATGAAGCCAAGAAATGTTTTTGAATCACACTCCTATACAAAATATTGTGATATGTTTGAAATTGTTTATGAAGATTTCTTGTTACTTATGTATTTGTTGAAGCTTTTTTTAGAATTGTTTTTTGGGTCATATTTCAAGAAGAATAAGCTATTATGCAAATGGATTTTCACTATGTGATGATGACTATGTGGTTAATGTTTGCAAATTAGGATTAGAGTTGTTGAATACAAATATGTGTCTTGTTCATTGTATGACAAAGGTGCTACTATTACATAATGTGTAGGAGTAATGCAAGGTTTTGATATTATGTACTAATGTATGTGTACTACTCATGTTCTTAGAGATGCTAATTATAGGATTAAAAACTTATTCAATTGACTTCGTTGACATGTTCATTTTTTATTTCATTATAGAGTCAGATCTCACTAAGGAATGAGCCTTATTGATTCAAGTTCTTAGGTCTAATTGATTATAAACAACCCAAGTTTTGAGCATGACAAGGATGAAAGCTTTGAGAAGGATAATATGAGTAGGTTTGATTTTGCCTAGCCTTGTAAGTGGTCAACAATTTTTCAATGTATGATAGGGTTTAATCAAAGGTCAAAGGCATGATTTAATGATAGGGTTGTTATGGTGTAAATATTGTTTTTTGTTGAGATTTTAATGAAGTATGTTGCTAAATTAATTTGTTGTTAAAAGGTTGATATGATTTTTGAGCTAGCAAATTTTAATTGCTTGTTGTCCTAGTAAAATATGTAAAGAAGTTATTGTGAGAGTTGTTCTTTTCCATACCACATTTAAATTTTAAAAGTTGCATAGATTAGAACATGAAATGTGGGTTTTGTGATGCAAGAATGATAGTGAGTATTTTGGTGATGAAGTGTTTCTAAATACCATGTGTTGTAGGATATGGATGTTGATGAAAAGGTATAGAGTTGTTGTTAAAATAAGGTTTCATGCTAAACAAGAAAGTTAGAATATTGACATGTTGAGTTCTCTTGCAAGAATGTGTGCATGTTATATTTGTTGTGAATCTTGATATTGATCATGTGTTATTGATGACAGACTCAACAATGTGTTGTTGACCAAAGGTGTTTTATTTTTATTTTTTTTGTGCTAAAAGGAGTGAATTCAGTTTGAAAATGGATGAAAGGGATCTCCATGGTGATTTTGGGTTCAATGTCTCCAGTTGGTTGGTACCAACAAAGTAATCTAAGGGATTAGGTGCTTCCTACTAGTGGGTGTCATTGAAACAGTGAAAGGGAGTGGGTGCTTCTTGTTGGTGGGTGCACGCAAAATAGTACAAGGGATTGGGTGCTTCTAGCTATTGGGTGCCATCAAAAGAGTGGAAAGGAATGTGTGGTTCCTATTAGTGGGTGCAAAAAAAACATTGCAAGGGAGTTGGTTCTTCCTACTAGTCGGTGCTAGTGAACATATGTAAAGAAATATTAAAGATTAAGAAGAAAGAAGAATGGTGAATTCTCCCTTTATGGATTTCCACCTAATATCTATGTGTTCATATGCATAATGTTTATGGATTAATTGTGTACTATTCTTATATGATGCTTTTATGATCACTAAACAACTAAAATTTTAATTTTGTAATAATTCCTAAAATACTAATTCACCACCCCCCCCCCCCCAAAGTATTTCCAACAATTGGTATCAAAGTAGGCCCTCAAGAATTAGTTTAATAGTTGGAAGGGGATCCAAGGAATTATCGAAAATAAAAGGAAGCACAAGAAGTGGAAAATTTAGAATAATTATGACTATGAAAGTAATATATTAGATATAGTGGTAGCATTAGTAGATGTTAGAAAAGGACAATGAGATGAAGAACCTATCATTTTAGGAAATACAATCATCAAGACAGGCTTCTGCTCAATGATGCAAACTATTAGGTATGGAAGGAAATGATGAAATATATATTAATATCTCTTATATCTAATGTTTGGCATATAGTTTGTAATGGATATGCTAAAAATCCCTCATAAACTGAAAAACTGCAAAAGAATTATCAGGCTATGAGTGAAATTTTATGTAGTCTACTTGATTCAAAATTTTAGAATATTATGCATAATGAAACTACAAAGAATATAGGGGACAAGCTACAAACACTAAAGGATGTATAGGACAAGATGCAAGCCCTCCATGAAGCAGAAAATAGTGAAACCAATGTAGATGAAGAAGAAGTTCAATCTCCATGTAAGTTTATATTTTGTCATAAATGTAAGAAGATAGGCCATATTGCTTCTTCCTGTTGTGAAAACCATGATATTGAACAAGAGTATAGGAATGAGGAAACATTCAATGCATCTGAAGAAAATTCCAGTCTCTCAAAAGATGAGTGTGGTCATGTAAAAGAATCTATTCCTTTCATGTTAGATGATGTTATAGATTTAGAAGAACGGAGATTAGAAAATAAATTTGATTTCAAAAGAAAAGTTGTCTCTGCCTTAGAAAATATTAAGAGTGTCAAGGATATGTTGATAAATATATGAGAATATGGATTGGGATATGGATGAATTAAATGAGACTATAATAGTCCTACAAAAAAAATAAGTGGAAGTTAAAAGAGCTAATGAAGAAATCACTGGATAGATAGTGAAAAGGAAAGGAAATGTGAAAGACTTGAAGTTAAACTCATCTCTCTAAGGAATGATCTAAAAAAGAAAAATGAACTTTAAGAACAAATTATTAGGTTGAAATCCCAATTAGAAGAAGCAAGGAGAATTGAATAAGTAATGAGCATCCAGCTAAAGGAAATAGAAGGTCACTGTGAGAGTTTATAAGCTGATGTTGTTTCATTAAATAGTGATATAGAAGAAAAGAAAAAATAGTTGAAATTTCAAGATAGTTCCAAGATCATGGATAAACTCCTCAGCTACCAAATGTCTCTCTCCATTAAATCAGGTTTTAGATTTCATGAAACAACTAAGGGAGAATCCAACTCTCAGGCATGTACAAGAAGACTAGAGGACAATAAGGCAGCATCTGAAAACACCGATAAAGAAAATAGTTGCAGCAGAATACAGAAAGAAAGTAATGTGATCAGCAATAAAGGAAGCAAGGAGCAGAATCAACAACTATGAAAAGTGAATTTCTCAGGAAAACCATTTGCTCCTAGGGATGAGTATGGAAAAAATACAACCTTCCAAAGGAGGAAAAACAATTATTTTTCTCCTTTGATGAATGATGTTGAGTGATTTATCTACCACAACTTTGGACACATTACAACTGAGTGTAGAAGTAGATTGTTCAAACCTTACAATAATATTATGCAGTAGAATAATATTTCTCTAGCAAGAAGTCAAGAAAGAATAGTCCCCACAAGAATATCATAAGTTCCCAAGTATACAAGTTTTTTTCATGGCTATTATTTTCTTATAATTTATTTTTCCATAAGGCTATAGACTACAAATCGTATGGAAATGAAAGGAATATGTGGCATAAATCATATATATTTACAGTGGTTTTAGAAGGCATCATTCTATTTCCCCATTCTCTTGTCACATAAGATGTTATGCATGCAATAATCATGGACACAGTGCAAAGGATTGCAGGAGTAGGCTAAGACAATCCAAACAACTGAAAGAATTTACTTAGAATAGGAATTTGAACAAGAAATCAAAGGAAGATCCATTTAAAAAGTTTCATCATACTAAAGCATGGAAGAGGAAGAAAGACATATGTAGTCTTGCTCTATATGCTTAGGATGAGGACAACTCCTGGTACATAGATAGTGGATACTCTAATCATATGACTAGTCATAAGAATAGAGTCCTCTCTCTAAGGAAAACTACATGTAGCAATGTTATTCTAGGAGAAAATTCATCATACAAAATGATAGGAAAAGGTAAAGTTGACCTTGAAAGCAACATAAATATGCAGTCAATGTTCTTTTTGTTGAAGGTATAAATCACAACATCATGAGTGTGGGTCAAATACATGATAGAGGACATGAAGTCATATTCAATTCAAGAGGATGTAGAATTATAGAAGAAGATGTTGGAAAGGTAATAGAAAAAGGAACAAGAACTCTAGATAAGTTATATGTGTTGAAGAGAAGTAAAACAAGAATAAGATATTGAAGGCAATATATTCATCAGATATTGAATGAAGGAAGAAAGGGTCATCTGCAATCCATTATTCCATATATATATACACAAGGAGTATAATAGAAGAAAGAGAGAATAAATATTGGCATATTCTTAGGGGGAGCATAATTAGACATCTCAAGATATATGAGGAAGAGAATAATTGTTGAGGATGAAGCTACAACAGAAGTGTGATGTGTGAACAAAAGTCCAAATGTTTAGGTCCGCGAGAATAGCTCTCAAAAGGAAGCAAAGAAGGTAGATATCAGGAAGCATGAAGGTTAGTGCATAAGCTCATAGGAAGTTACACAAGGGTTGATACTCAAGCAAGCAAGATAAACGAAAGATTAGTCAGTCATTTATCAAAGCATAACATTCTGAATGGAACCTCCAAGGAAAGAGGAGCCTATATAATGGAGATTGTGTCTCTGATTATGTCAGCTATCATTGAAAACCACATGATGACAAGAAGTGGATAAATTGTCAAGAAATATGGCATATGTTCAGGAGGAGCATATCAAATGTACCCAAAAAAGGAATGGATCAGTAAATAGAAGGACAATTGTTTGGCATTGTTTGACATTAATGTCACATAGCTTTGTAGGAGCCACAAGAGTTAGTTGCAAGAATTGGCTTCTTTGCAGGTGTGTCACATGCTCAGGGGGAGTGAGTTTTTTTCTCAGTATCCATTGGTATCCTCTATCATTGGTGGCACAAAGGGAATTTGTGCCACATGAAATAACAACAGGAGGAGTATCCACATGTAATAGCAAGAAACAACTTTAACTGATGTTATTTTTAGATGATCTTGATGCTTGAAGGTGTGATAGGATCATAGTAGAAGACTCCAATATGATTTCCCCTTGTCATTGATGTCAACCCACCCACAAGTTTGGTTATAACATATGATGAGGTAGTTGGTGGTTGGTGTCAATGCCAAAGGGGTAGATTGTTAGAATTGTTGGGATTGATGTTAACAGTGGCATGGTTTGGTTGGGACCTAATCTGATGTTTTGATGAAGTGTGCATTTGAAAAATGTGTTAATAGAAACATCTATGCTGACTAGAGTTGTCAAGTCTGCATAAATTATGTTGACTTCCATTTTACAAATTTAGTAAATTACGATTTCTATCTGTTATAAGCTTGCGCAAATGCTTCCTAGCATGAAAAACAAGTTTTTGTATCTAGTTCTTCGAAATCCATGGTCTCTCCATTGGTATTACCCCATGTTTTTTATTCGACTCAACTACCATCGACTTTTCCCATGGTAAGTGCCCAAATTTTTTTGTGGTCGGCATGTTTTGGTCAAATCCTGAACATATATAAATATCATTGTAAATGTTAATATAGGTATTAATAAGATGGTGTTTAATCTAGCATGAAGTCTCAAGATCGATCAAAGAGCAGTGTTAAATCAAGGATCTGGTTTATACGAAGATCTGTTGGTTATGCTCTGATAAATTTTTGATCTTGTGTGAGAGGCGAGTGTGACAAGTGTAGCATGGAAGGTGTTTTGGTTTGAAAAATCGATGTTGATGGAGCATTAGGTCTTACTGGTATGTACCTGTCTTAAAGGATGTAGTGATCGATGTAAGTCTTATAGTCTGTATAATGCATATTCATAGAAATGGATACCCAATTCGACTAAGCTATCGATACTTAGCTTTAATGATGAATTAAGTAATTTCTATTAACTAAAAATAGTTTTCATGCGACTTATAATATAAAAAATAATGCATCAAGATCAACGATATTGTTAAAATCATAGTTTCGAACTTATGAAGAAGAGGTGTACAAATTGCACAATGTTGCATTGTTCTTAAACATTTAAACTATATTACAACTTATTTTGTTGATGGTGTGCAACAAATGCAATATGATTATCTACGCAATAAGAATGCTCAAGAAATAAAATGTTCGCCTGGAAAAGATCATTGTGGAAAATCATCCTTTCGATGTGTCTAGTATAATTTTCTAATTGGCTATTGAGTGGCTCAAATTTACCTTATGATATGAAACCAAGAGTGGTGTAGTGGAATAACTGGCTGAAATTGGCATGAGACCTCAAGATGTGGTTTTAGAGTAGAGCTTGCCTTAATCTTGTGATTAGACAGATTGATAAAATGGGAAAATGAATCCAAGAAATGTTTTTGAATCACTCTTATACAAAATCTTGTGACAGGCCTAAAATGTTTTATGAATATTGCTTTTTACTTGTGTATTTGTTGAATCTTTCTTTCTAATTGTTTGTTGGGTCAGATTTGAGGCAGAATAAGCTATTGCACAGAGGTCTTTTGACTATATGATGATGATTGTATGATTAATGTTTGACACTAAGGATTAGATTTATTGAATACAAATACATGCCTTTTTCATTATATGACAAAGGTGTTATTGTTACATAATGTCTATGGGTAATGCAAGGTTATGAGACTATGTTTTGATGTATGTGTACCACTAAAGTTTTTGGGGATGCTAAGGATAGGGTAAAAACTGATTCAAGGGACTTCGTTGACATTTTTTTCACTTTGGAATTTTGTTGCAAGTTCAGATCTCATTAAGGAATGAGCCTTATTGATTCAAGGCATAGGGTCTAACTGATTATAAACTAATCAATCTTTTAGTATGATAGTGCTAAAAGATTTGAGAAGGACAAGATGAGTAGTTTTGAGTTTGCCTAACCTTGTAATTGGTCATATTTGTTCACCATATGATAGGGTTTAATCAAAGGTCAAAGGTACGATTTCATGAAAGGGTTGTTATGATATAAGTATTGTTTTTTGTTGAGCTTTTAATGAAGTATGTTGTTAAATTAATGTGTTGTTAAAAGGTTGCTCTGATTGTTGAGCTAGAAAAGTATAATTTCTTGCTAACCTAGTGAAAGATGTAAA
Organism: Pinus tabuliformis; assembly: GCA_031772625.1. Lineage (NCBI taxonomy): Eukaryota > Viridiplantae > Streptophyta > Pinopsida > Pinales > Pinaceae > Pinus > Pinus tabuliformis. The sequence continues at coordinate 732,097,357 of CM062819.1, forward strand.
GTAGTTATTGTGAGAATTGTTGTTTGTCATACCACATTGCATAGTTAACATTTGTATAGATCAAAAATTGAAACATAGGGTTTGCAATGCCAGAATTGCAATGATTATATTTTTGATGATGTGTTGATAAAGACCATGTGTTGCTAGGATATGGATGTTGATGACAAGGTCCGGAGTTGTTGTTATAACAGGGTTGCATGCCAAACAATAAAGTTAGGATATCGATATGTTGAGTTCTCATCCAGGAATGTGTGCATGTGTGGATATGGATGTTGATGTCAGAGCTGTTGTTAATATTGATATTGATGATGTGTTATTTATGACAAAGACAATGTTTTGCTAACCAAAGAAGAAGGTGTTGTATTTTTTTTAAGTTTGTGATAAAAGGAGTGGATCCAATTTGAAAATGGATGAAAGGGAGATCCATGGTGATTTGAGGGTTGGTGCCTACAAGTGGTCGGTGCTAGAAAATTGATTTGAAGGAGTAGGTGCTTCCTACTGGTGGGTGCCAATGAAATAGTTAAAGGGAGTGTGTGCTTTTTGTTGGTGGGTGTTAGGGAAATAGTACAAGGGAGTGAGTGCTTTGTGTTGGTGGGTGCCAACAAAACAGTGAAAGGGAGTGGGTGCTTATTATTTGTGGGTGACCAACAAAACATTGCAAGGGTGAAAGTGCTTCCTATTAATTGGTATAGTGAACATATGTAAAGAAAGATTCAAGATTTAGAAGAAAAAATAATGTTTTTTTTCTCCCTTTATGGGTTTCCACATAATATCTCTACATTGATGTGCATAATATTTATGGATTGATTGTGTATTATTCTTAGATGATGCTTTTATGATCACTAAATAACTAAAATTTTAAATTTTTGATAATTATTGAAATATTGATTCACCCCCACTCTCTCCCCCCCCCCCATGTTTCCAATAATTAAGTCTTGAATTGAAATATTTTTAAAAAGTAAAAGAACCATATAACTTTTAATTGCATTTTTATTTTTAAATGTTTTTTCTCCTTTTAAAGTTGATATAAAATTATGCTAATTCACATTATTGTTGATGTGTTATAATTATTTTAATTAAAGCTAACCAAATATGTATATTAATTTTTTTATTATTATCGCAATTTTTTATTTTTTATTTGTAGAATATTTTATTTTAATTTTAAAAGACAAGTTTCAACTCAAGGTTGAGCACGGAAGAAATTACACATATCCCTCATACTAGGTTGTAGAATATGCCTCTTGGTGTAATAACGATCCCATCATTAAGCCTCGCAACTCACACTAGAAGAAGCAAGCAAGATTTTTTAATTGATAGAAAAGAGGTGGGAGAGGAAAGCTTTAGGTGCCTAAAAAATGGAGACAGATTTCATAGAGGAACTCCATTTACTTGAGGATCGTTCAACATAGATCATGTAGGAACTCCACTTACTTGAGGATTGTTCAACATAGAAGGCATGTGTTTGCATTCGTTTGTTTAACAATGGATGGAGTTCCTTACATATGTTTTTAGAAGAATTCCCTCAATGAAATCAAAATTCAATGGAAATGGAATCTGACACCTCTGAACATGACATTTTTTTTAAATTAAATTGAAAAGAAAAAAGGGAATAACTAAGAAGATCAAGGTTTGAGATAAATATCAACCCTCTATCCATAACTAATGCTAAAAATATTTCGTGGATATTCTGTTGAAGTTAAATTCTTACTGTTCATCTAATAGTTATTGATAATTAAACAATAATGGGGGAGATGTGCAGGATTATATATTTGTAAGCATTTAACATTTATATGTCGACTCAATTAAAAAAAATAAAAGGTTAAAAGTAATATAGAGCCAGTATGGGGGAGATGTTGTAGTGTCCATAAATGAGTGTAAACATTTGAATGTTGGTTCATTTAATAATAGAAAGTTAAACATAATAAAAATAATAGAATTCAATTTGTGATATTGTAATTTTGTTTTACAAGGCAACTTAGTCCCTCCAACTCAAGTTAGAAATTATGGTCGGGAACAATTGCATAAATAATTATAACTTACATTGGTTAATGCTAAATTAATAGTGGTTGATAGAAAAATCATACTATAATATTGCTTTGGTAGAAACTAATAAATTGAGATGTGAAGTGGATAAGTAAATTGTTTGCTCAGATAAAAGAAATTGCATACATTTTGGTGGATAGTAACCACTAGTAAGTCTACAATTTTGAAAAAATAATGGTGGGAAGTAACTCCCGGTAAGTATATTTTATTTACATATTATTCTTATCCATTTTTTATGCAAATAATTGCTTAAATTATGGTGGGAATTAATTCATGGTAATATGTTATTCACCTGAGTATGAGTTATTTTCAAGGATTTTATTTCTGGATGTTTTCCTACAAATATTAATAATAAAAAATCACTACACAAATATCTAAAAATCATGCATGAATATTGCAGCCGTAACCATAAATTATGGCATAAAATATGTAAGACAATTATTCACATGACATTATATTATGCAAATTTCAATTGCTAGAGTCCTGCTGACTAACAATGATTTTGTAACAATACTTAAATTTGATTAATAAGCACATTAAAACTTAATACTTACAATAAACTTACTATATAAGAAGATTCTTAACCATGGATAATCATCCATATTTTACCACAAATATTATTAACTTGTAAATAGCTTTTGTTACACTATCATGGGCCAATACCATGGCTTATCAATACCACAAACCCAAAAAACATAAATCATTTCATAAAACAAAGTTAAAATGAAAAATATAAAATTTAATGTAATGTAAAATGTGTAAAAGGTTGGGCACATAGCTACCAATTTTATCAGAAGAATTTGATTTGTCTATAATGTAAAGTTAACATACTATTGTTTCTTTAATAGGTTATTTATTTATGTATTATTATTGGTATAATAATAAATAATATTTATTATTATTATTCCAATATATTATAATAATAATCATATCCATTATAAATATTATTATAGTATACCTTACATATATTAATGAATACATAAAGTGAAAACTCTTGATCATATAGATGGAGGGGTGAAGGAGAGGGAAAAAGAAAGAGATGGAGATAGGGGGAGAGGCGGAGAAAGAGAGAAAGGGAGGGGGAAGCGGGGGAGAGGCGGAGAAAGAGAGAAAAGGAGGGGGAAGCAGGGGAGAGGGGGAGAGAGGGGGAAATAGAAAGGGAGAGAGATAGGGAGATATTGACAGAGTTCGAGGGCAGAGAGATAGAGAGAGTGATGGGGGGGATAGAGAGAGGGGGGTGAGAGAGAGAGGGAGAGAGTGGAAGAAAGAGAGAGAAGGATAGAGGGAGGGAGAGAGAGACGGAGTTGAAGGGGGGAAACAAGGGAGGGGGAGAGGGAGATAGGGATAGAGAGGTGGAGTTGGTGGGAGAGAGTAAATGAGGGAAGAACAAGGACATAGAGAGATAGTGGTGGATAGAGGGAGGGGGAGTGACAAGGGAGAGATGGACAAAGAGTGAGGGAGAGAGGAGAGAAGGAGGGAAGATAGAGAGAATCATAAGAGATAGGGAGAGAGATACATAGAGATGGGGGGAGAGATAGAGGGAGGTGGGAGAGAAAGGGAGAGAGAGGAAGGAAGAGAGAGAGGACTTGATAGAGAGAAGGAGAAAGGGGGGGTGAGATATATGGAGTTAGATGGGGGGAGAGGGCGAGGGAAGAACAATGACATAGAGAGATAGAGGCGGAGGGAGAGGGAGTGACAAGGGGGAGATTGAGAGAGAATGAGGTAGAAAGGATAGAATTAGGGAAGAGAGAGTGAAGGAGAGGTGAGTGAGGGAGAGAAAGAGAGGGAGACACATTGGTAGATGGCAAAGGGAGGGAGAGAGAGAGAGAGGGAGAGATGGAGAAGGAGAGAGGGAGGGAGATAGTGATATAGTTGAGAGAGAGAGAGAGAGAGAGAGAGAGAGAGAGAGAGAGAAGGGGGGAGAGACAAAGGGAGGTGGAAGTGAAAGGGGGAGAGAGAAGGAGAGAAGGAGAGAGAGAGAGAGATGGAGTTAGAGGGGGTGAAATAGGAAGGGAAGAAGAAAGACATAGAGAGAGAAAGGTGGAGAGAGAAAGGGAATAACAAGGGAGAGATGGAGAGAGAGTGAGTGAGAGAGGAGGGCGAGAGGGAAGATATAGATAACGAGAGAGAGAGAGAGATAAATAAGGGAAAGAAAGAGAGAGGGAGGGGAAGAAGAAGGGGGAGAGAGAGATAGATAGATATGGAGAGAGAGTGTGCACGTTTAGGGTGTGATATAAAGAGATAAAGGAGAGACAAAGCGAGATAGATATATATATGGAGGGGGGGGAGAAGGAAGAATAGAGACTGAGAGAGGGAAGGAGGGAGAGAGAGATAGATAGATATGGAGAGAGAGAGAGAGTTTGTATGTGTTTGGGGGGTGATATAGAGAGATAAATAAGGAGAGATGGAGGGAGATATAGATATGTATGGTGGGGGGGGAGAGAGATAGAGAGAGACAAAGAGAGGGAGGGATAGGAAAAGAGAGAGAGATATGGGGGAGAGAGGGAGGGAGATAGACACAAAGGTGGAGGGGAGAGAGATAGGGAAGAAAAAATAAATACACAGAGACAAATACAGATACTATATAGTATTATTAACCATATAGAAAGAGGAAGTAAGGCTTTTAAAAAAGGTAAAAGAAGTTGGATTTAGAAAGCCATGAATATTTTGGGTTTTCACTGAAATAGATGCATCGATTTCAATGTAGATGTTGATTTATAATCCTATTTGATTGATTGTACTGGATGCATTCATTTCAATGTAGTTGTTGATTTCTAATCATATTTGATTGTTTGCACTAGATGCATTTATTTCAATGTAGAAATTGATTTTTAATCCTATTTGATTGTTTGCATTGGATGTATTTATTTCAGTGTAGATGTTGATTTCTAATCCTATTTTATTTCTTGCATTATAGGCATTGGTTTTATTGTAGATTTTGATTCCTAATCCTACTTGATTGCTTGCGCTAGATGAATTGATTTCAATGTAGATGTCAACTTCTTATTGATGTAACTAGATGTATGATGTACATTAATTTCAAAGTAATAAGATTATTTGTGTACATTGATTTTGGTGTAAGCACAAAAAATTATCGACAATGTGCATTGATTTTTGTGTTACAGTAATTCAACCATAAATAAAATACTTGAATTTTCATCTTAAATAAAATGTTCACTTACTTGAAATGTTTGCTTCTTGAAACTATAAACTATTTTCTATTAACATTCTTATTATTCTCATTTTCCATCATTCAACAGTTTTAGTCACTTTGCATTCAAACGAGGTAACATAAAACAACTATCATTGACACTTACTTGGGGTTTAACCCTCCATAACTCACAATGATTGACATTGGAGAAAGTTGTTATTAATATTGGAGAGAAAGAGAGACAAGGTATGATTGCTACAATATATCGAGTTAAATATTTGAATGTTCTACAATTTCAACTGCCCTTTTCATATGATCGATATGAAAAGATGGAAAAACTAACAGGTGTGACAATAAGAACTGTAGAAGGAAGTAGTTTGAGATTGATCACAATGACGACTATTTGTAAGTGACTACATTCTTATTAGTTACATTTTCTGTCATTCAACACTATTGCATTGCCACTTTGCATTTAAAATTTGTATTTCATCATTTTTTCATCATTCAAGTTATTAACAATCTCTATCATCTCAACAAACAGAGGTAACTGAGCAAATTTAAAACTAAAATGACGGATTAATCTTAGACATATTTAACATATTTAAAATGATCAAAATAATTAGATGTTCAACAAATTCTCCATGGTCACACACGACTGAAACCATCCTAGATCCATCTTAAACTCAGATCTATCAAGTGTCGAGAGGGATCAAATTTCTCAAGGTGAAAACTTATCATCAAATTTTGCACTCAAAAAAGAGGTTTACACCTCGAGAGATTTGATCCCTCTCAACGCTTAGTATCCACAATTAAAATAGATCTAGATTGATTAAATTAAACTCTAAAAATCTTACTAAAATAAACATGCATATCATCATAACAACTCATACTTATATCCCTAGTTAAAAAAATTACGCTCAACTTCCCCTAATACAATAACATTAAAATAATATATAATTTTCTAACTAATAAAATTAAATATCAAACTTTTAACTATACCCACCCAATTTATATAAAAACCTCGTTTCTTTAACACAACATACACATAATTTACATTTCAAAAAACTCATTCCTATAGCTAAAAATACAACTCTACACATGATGCACACAAACAATGTAAATTATCTCATTAACTTTTCCCAAAAAATATTAATAATGATGTGGCATTCCATGGCCATATAAAATACTTTTCAAATTTAACTAATGTCCTAGAGTCTTGACACATCCCTTTCCTTCATGAAATGGCTAAAAAAATAATAATGATGTGGCATTCCATGGCCATATAAAATACTTTTCAAATTTAATTAATGGCCCATAGTCTTGACACATCCCTTTGGCATTCCATGGCCATATAAAATACTTTTCAAATTTAAATAATGGCCCATAGTCTTGATACATCCCTTTCCTTCATGAAATGGGTTTCCCGAGTACAATACAATCCAAACATGTTTGTTGCATCAGCAAGAATATGTGAAATTGTGATGTGGACATGCCAACAAACAAACCAAGCTAACTCGCTGACGTCCATTCACAATATAAAAATTCACCAACTGCACTACGGTCCAAACAACATATTGAAGCAATAAGAATCTATGAAATTGTGATGTAAACATCCTAACAACAAAGCCAACTTTCAAAGGATCAATCATATCCATATAAAAATATTATGGTACAATTTCCGCCTACAAAACCTTTGTTTTACCTATGTATTTGTAAAAGCCTCACCTAAGAAAGAGCCCTCACTGCTTTACATAATGCACTTTTAACCATTAAAAGCTGATTCCATCACCTGCCTCGTTACCATTAAAAATTCGTTTTTCACTGATCAATCACAATCCTTATTTGTCAGGGACAATCCTTATTTGTCAGGGATGCCTAAAGGGTCAATCCCTTTGTGACAGTGGTTGAAAATGTAATCAAATTCTATAAATTCATGTGTCCAATCCATGTAAAAGCTTAACTTTCATTTGTAGCCATTCAAAAAATTCAGTTCCAAGCTTACATCTGGACAAAGGAATCTTGGACCTCCACTAATCCCATCTACATCATAATAATATTCCAATCTACGTTATCTCAAAATTTGTTTTTTTAACAGTCTACGTAGAAGCTAAAATTACCTTTTAAAAGTTGTGAAACTTAGTGTGGGACCTTCAAAGTAGTTAAATGCTTTAGAAGGTGGGATCTCATTTTTTTGGAGTTTGTGTGTCTCTCATATTGATGGATACATTTAATTCTTTTTATTGATTTTTATGTTTGTAATTTGTATAAACTGAAATAATACAAACTAAAATAAGGGTGAGATATTTTTTTAAAGTTTAAGGTATTTTAACAATCAAATACAAGCTAAAATATTTAAAAAGATAATTTAAATTATTATAAAATTATTATATTTTTTAATATAATCAACCATAAACTCCTCCTTACTTATGAGTCCAATCATTTTTTATATTTATTGTTTTATTCTAAATTTTATATATATTTTTTCTAATTTTTTTTATCTATATTTATATAATATTTTTTAATGCTAAATTGATTTTAAAACATTTTAAACAATAATTTAAATAATATAAAAATATGTTTTATTTTTATAAAAATAACTTGAATCATATTTTTTCTAATTTTTTATCTATATTTTATATAATATTTTTTAATGCTAAATTGATTTTAAAACATTTTAAACCATAATTTAAATAATATAAAAATTTATTTTATTTTATGTGATAATTTTTTTAATGTTAAATTGTTTTTAAAACATTTTCCAAAGTAATTTAAATTATTTTATTTTTATATAATTAATTAGAAACTCCATACTTATAAGTCGAATAAAAAACATTCCAATGCATATTATAATTTTAAATTTTGTTTTTTTTAAATAATATTTTTAAAATATTATTAAAAGTTGTATTTAATTAAATATTTTTTTTGTGAAGTAAAGATTTGTATTATTTGATAATAGAGATTTACATTCTAGACATGAGAAGTCTATGTTAGTCTGTCACTAGGAAAACCAGACAATACATAAAACTTTATTTTTTCTAAAATTGTAAAGGCAGAAGAAATTTGTTTGTTGCAAAATACAAAGTAATAGAAAAGTTTGGTTGGTCATTACAGTCTTTCTTCAGCATGATGCTAAAACAAAAGAACATGAAGGAAAATGAAAAACAAAAAAGCAGTTGCACATGCATATCTACTTTTCGAAGTGTGTCACTTCGATATGTATGGAATCCTTGTTACTGGTAATGGAGTAGCCAGGCTCTCGGCAAGGTGCCAATTGTCATTTCATTTTTTGCGAGCCTTTAGTCCATTGTCATCAGGAATTCTTTCCTCTAATTCAAAGACAGGATAGCATCATTTTGAGCTCATTGTGATCTACCAAGACTCTGACCAAAAGGAATTTGAGATGCCAGTAGATATCCACTATGTACATGTATTAATTATGTCTACCTCTTATATGACCAACATTAGGGACCCAATCAACCACCTCAACAAGCACCTCAATGTCTGTGAGATTATGACCCTTGTTGTAGAGCTCTAACTCAACTTGAGTGATCTCTTCTTGTAATAATTGGGGGGTCATTTCCCTATAGTGTGTTGTCAAGCTCTTGACCTAAGTCTAGACTCTAAAGCGGTCTTACTCCTCATAGTAATGTCGCATCTAACCCTGACCCACTAACTGGGCATGTTTGTGAGTTAATGGAGTGAGAAATGGAGAGATGTCACGGTGTATCTAGCTAAAGTGGTCATGGCTAGACCGAGCCTTGAATTTCTGATCGAGTCTCCTAGGAATTAAACTAAAGTGCAAGTGGATCCATCTGTAGAGAAATGACTAAAATCACACCAAAGGTTATTATTTAAACTACAAACTCCATAAAACCAAACCTACCCAAACTTGTGTCGACTACCTAGCTCGATAAGGGGCATGTCGGAAGCGCGTCACTACTTTGCCAACACGAATGTGTTGTTGTAGTGATGCTTCATGGGGCGTGACCCAAGAATGAAGCCCGATAAGATTAGAGTGCCATACAAACTAGTGGATTTATTAGTCTAGGAAGAGGAAACAACAAAGTTGTGCCTTCTTTTCCTTCCTAAATTCAGAATTAACATAGATATAGACCATGGAAAAAGCAAGTAAGCCTGGCATGGAGGGTGATATCAACTATTGATTGCAGCCCATAAAGTGCGAGTGAGGACCTAGTGTAAAATGTAAGGAAAAGAAATTTTGATGCCACCCCGAGATAATACGCTTTGTCTTTGAATTTTTTGAAAAAAAACCTCAAGTGGCATGTAGAATCCCAATGAGGCACTCATTGATGGTTCTTCATTGGTTGTGGATGAATTGAAGGGATTTTAGTAGGTTGGTCTGTGCATAAAAGTAGTGTTGGTACTCAAATCATCCCACATATGAACCAAATAAATATGCATTCATTGAGGACTAAAGATTACTCCTGCTTTAGGTGTTGTGGCTGACCTCCTATGCACCATAATGGGTATCCCTGATCATGAGGTATTTAATTTTCAATAAAAAAGATAATGTATAAGGTCATATATAGATAATTGTTCGTTGTAAGACAAGGCATTAACTGAAGTGAATTATAACATTTTAATCGATATCAATCTCGAAATATGATCTTAACAACTCAAAGAAACTGAGGCACGAAATGACAAAGAGCTAGGTGAAGAGTTTAAAGAAAGAAAATAAAAATAATAAAAATGAAAGAAAGATATAAAAACTACAAAATATCAGTTGTTTCAGTATTAGATAAGACATATGCAACAAACATAAACATTCTTATAGTTCCACTTTAGATATTTACATATAGATGTTCTCAATAGTAAATATTGAAACTAAACCTGCACAAACAAAGTAAAACTTTATATTTTTTGAAATGCTGGTGTCATCACATGAAATAAAGCTAACAAGGTAACATGTTCGCAATTGCTAATATAAAACACTAACCATTACTAAATCAAAGAGAAGCTTTCAATTAACAATGATCAAGCAAGGGCATTCAACCCTACAGTTAATAATACATATATTGGAACTCCAGAACTATATATGTAAATTTCTAGATGAGTACAAGCCTCTAACTAGTCTGCAATAGAAAATGAGGACTAACAACACATAGACAAACAAAGCTTCTTTGGAATTCAAAGATCAATTTGAGAGATGAAAATCAAAATTGTGTAACATGTACAGGCAATTCAATAATATTACAACCCCCCCCCATAATCGGAAACATGGTTTTAAATAATAGTTTGAAGGTAACTATTTGGAAACTGTGTAAAGTATAACTAATTCAAATTTAAAATTAAAATTAGATTAAATAATTTCTAAATGGAATGACTATTCATGGTGTCACTTGCATGGCTTTGATGACTTGATTTTCTTCGTCGAGCCTATAGGAGAGAACGAGTGAGCCCCACACATCTTAACAATTGGTGCTTGCATGGTAATGAGGGGAATTTCACTCCAATCATCTAGTTGATATGTCACCAATTGCATCGGTTGCATGGGGTGGACAACCTATGACATGTAAGAGACCTGCTCCCTCGTAGTATGTTGTTTAAAATGTCTCTTCAACTTAGTGAATTTCTCCCACTCCATAGTAGAAAACCAGGGCACTTTCTTATACTTATTAATTACCACTACCAGACGAGACCTGATATGATATCGTGCAGCCAGAAGGTTTTGTATCATTTTATTGATCCTGGCCAAGATGGTAAAATCTTTACAGAGGTCATTAACCACTATATATAAAGAGACTACCCTGTCACCCTACATAGCCAAACATCCAATATCTCACTCTATATTCTTCAATTGCTCGCAGAATCTTTCCCAAGACACCATCCAATTATCATTTTCCCATAATGAAGGCATGCCAAACCTACCAAGATAATTCTAGTCAGTTTGGAAATCATTCTTTTCTTTCATGGCCTTGTCGAATTCTTCTTGCATTACTTTGATGGCTGCCTATTTATCTCTTAGCATACAGAGGGAAATGATAAAATCGTCCCTGGAAGGAAGCTCTGATTCTGCTGAAGTATCATCTTCCAAGGTATTGACGAGATCAATGAGGGAATGAACATCCTTTAGTCTTTCATCGAGGGCTATTGCGGTGCGTTTTTCCTCTAGGCTCACATTCTTCATTATGCCTTTCTCACGGTGTGAAAAGATTTCTACATAGGCTTTATATGTGGTTATTTTCTTCCATATCTCTCTCCATATGTCATCCTTGGCATGCACTAATATTTTCCTTCCCAATATTGAAACTTGAAGTGTTTCCCAGAGGGACTTTGCTTCATTATGCTCATTCTTCAATGCATCTTGAATATATTCAATTTGTGCATTCTTTTTTTCTTCTAAATTGTTTTCCCTGCATTCAACTCTTCCTTTCTCTGCTTGGGCCAATTTGAAATCATGCTCCAACTAAGTTATTTTGACATGTAATAGTTTAGGATCTTCGACCTTCGATGTTTGGGCAGAATCAATAGCTCAATCAATCGAAGCTTTATATTATGGCAATAACTTCATATAGCATTCCTCTTTCCTTTTTCTCACGATATTCCACTGTCAACAACTCTAGCTGCTTGAGAGCATCCTGTTGTTCTTCTTCCTTGATTCGTAAGGCCACTTCCATCTTCTGGAGGTTAGCTTCAACCTATTCCTTCCTCTCAAAATCCTAAATCAGAACATGAGGATCATGATCAGGAATCTTAAGAATGGATTTAAGAGCTTTGATCTCTTTCTCCTTTTCCTCTAGCAACTTTTTGAGGGGACCTGTATCTTTTGGTTGGCCTGATTTCCAAATGATAATGTCTTCTATCTCCTTTATTCAATTAGTTTTTATTTTCAATGCCATGCATGCCACTTGTAGCTACTCGTGCACCTTTTCAAACATCGCTTGCATTTTCCTATTCCCAACAGATGAATCGAGTAATCTTTGGGCCACGATTTCACCTGACTATTGATGTAGGTTGATGACATCCATGTCTGACACTCTTCCCAAGTTGATATCCAATGAAGAGGTCATAACGCCCAACATCTGTTGGTTTTCCCCAATCTCAGGTTGGATGAATGTGAGGTTTAAGATGTTTGCATCAAAGTCAACAGCAGAGATAAACTGAGGACCATCCACGAGAATCATGTCTTTAATTATTGAGGTGTCTATCGATTGAGATTGTTCCAAGAATACAGCCAAGTCCACACTAGTTTTCATTACCTGCTTCTACCCTGTAAAGGTATGCTTGATGTCAAGGGCCTACATTCCTGATTCTTTGGGTTTTATCTCCTCTTAGGTATGTCGGATTTATTTGTCCAGTTGTTCAATTTCTTGCTCAACTAAGTCAGTATCCACATATCCTACCCTCGGCTTCACTTGGCATGACATCTTGAATAGAATTAATGCTTCTGACTTTCTCTTAGACACGAGGGTAGTAGGCACAAAATATATCGGGTCTACATCCCCTTCAAGTACCTGGACTTCTGAATGGATCGAACCAACCTATGTGGTAGTTTCGGTCATTTATGTAGATGTCGTTGAGTGCATAGTATGACTGAAAAAAGTTATGGTATTTGGCCAACTTTTCTACTTCTGGCCTCTTTTCATGGATATAGGCTGATAATCCAACCTGATTATTCAGAGATAAAATGATCCCCATAGGATCATGGTGCCAGAGGTCATCCTGGAGAAATCCCAAAGAAAACATTTCGTTTTCCAAAACCTCTATTTCATTTTTATTCTTAGCAATTAAAGGAGAAATAACATATGGATAACTAAACATTGACCCCCTTTTCTTGGAAAAAAATGCAGTTTGTTTACTATCATCTTTTTCCTTAAGAACTCACATAAAAATAATAATGGTGATACATACTTAGGCAACTCAAAGGGCTGCTTATCAAATCCATATAGATGGATCATAGTGTAATCAGGAAATAAAAACCATCTTTCATTGATCTGCTCTTTTGTCAGTGTCAAAGTTCTAATTTGTTCCTCTAAGAGTCTATTTATGTCTGCTTCTGTTAACTTAACCCTCATCAGGTATGAAAAATAGCCAGTGTAATGCAAATAGGCATGATGAATGCACTAGGGATATATTGCATCAAACCAGCATAAAACTTCCTTTTCCTTATGGTCAGCATTGGTAGTGCTAAGAAGAAGCCTAGAGGATAAAAATTACGAAGGATAATTAAAAAGAATGAGGTGCACGATGAATGAAAAATGGTGGCATGAGCTAAAAGGAAAAACTATGGACAAATCAACTGTAAGAGCCCAAGTCAAGTATTTAGGAAATTTTATGTCCTAGAGGTCGAGTTGAAGAGTAACGATCTGTATAGGAAAGAAAATTGACTCATATATTTTTCTATCATTGGCTAAACTAAATATAACTGAGAAAAGAGAAGTTAGAGTCTAATAGAAAGGTTTCAGGGACTGCATCGGTATGAGGAAGAGAAACTTTAATTCGGCGATTAGCCTTTTGAATAAGGTCACAAAGAATTCAAGCTTGTCACCCTCTTCTCAGGTAATGAACTCGCAGTCGAGTCCCTTGACAATTATATCGACTCCTTGAGTGGGAATCCCTGGCATCTTTGCAAAAATTTCCTTGTTCAACTTTAGGAAGAGTTAATGGCTAGACTTACAGAAGAATGCCTGGTGGTCATGGCCATACTACTAAGCTAATAACTGAATTGAATCAAGGTCGAAGTAAACGGGAGGAAGAGTTGCATGCAAAACCCTGGAATTTAGTAAACACAAGTTGTCACTAGACTGAGCAGAGGAGAGGGTGAGGGTTCCTTTTAGGGTATGTCTATGAGAGTTACTCTCATGTCCTGAACCCCAGACTACTCATTAACCAGGGGTTCTTTCCCGGATGACTCGAACATGGTTTAATTATAATTTTAAATGCTAATTACATAAGAGGATGAGATAGGGTAACTTACATCGTAAAGGAGTGTAACTTCTCAGCTCGGGTATACTTCGCATCCATTCTTGATGATGGACTAGCTTCTACCTTTAACCTACAGGAATGAAGCCTAATGAGCGAAATGGAGAAAAGGATAAATGGGAATTACGAGTTTAATTAAATGTTGCAGACAGATGTCATTCAGTCATTGAATAACTCACCGACCGAGGAGAGAGGGGCCCTCTCATCGCACAATGGCGAACGGTTAAATCACATGCTACTTATGATGTGACTGTTGTAGATCTATGATAGGCGAATGTCCAGGATTACATCGGGCTAGAAGGAAGGTTGTAACGGTCACGCAAGTTCTCATGAGATGAGACCTAGCTCCCTTATTATTATTTTTGTGCCCATGTAGCCCCTATATTGTTATTTTTGTGCCCCATAGAAGCCCACTACTGTTAGTGTTGTGTCCTTACATTATTATTGTTATGTAGGCTCTATTTATATTGTGACCCCCTAAACTCATATATATACCAAGGAGGTATTTTCGTTTTTATCATCCAAGAACTGTTCATTTATGTGATGTAAAGGAGGTTTCCACCTCGAAGGGGCTAACTTTCAAGTCATTGATCTATCTTTTCTTTTGTTTTGTGATTTGGTTCCATATCATTTGGTATCAAAGCTTTGGATTCTAGGGTTTTGTTGCTTCAAACAGGTCATGTTGGGAAAAATACTGAGAGGGGGGGATGAATCAGTATTTTAAACTTTCACAATAATATTTTTCTTTTTTCAAATTGTATACACGATTTTAGAGAAACCAAACAGTGTATGTCCGCGATTATAATGAAAGAAACCAGTGTATAGATAATAAACTTGTAAAGTATTTAATTCATTGTCTTCTGAACTTAAATCAGAGTGTGATACATTTACTAAGCAGCAAGAAAATGTAGTAAGAACATAATAAATCAACATACATAAGCAGCACACATGAACACTAGGATTTTTCAGGAGGAAACCCAATGTGGGAAAAAAACCACCATTGTTGTCATCTAAGTCTTCAATATTCTTATTATTAAAAGTGTTTACAAGTTTTGTACTGGTGCAGACTCTTTCCAATATGCAGGCATCTAATTGCTGAAGGCTACAATGTTTACTCATTTTCCAGCTTCTACTAGAAGGGAGCTCCAACCCCCTAGCTCTTGTACTGGCTGATATGATTACCATTACATAAGCACCAGCCTAAAGAAGGTTTCCACCTTCACTCATTCTCCAGGACCACGTTTCATAAATTTTCAGACTAGATACTCCTAGTACACATCAATCACCACTGCAATACAACCATCAAACACAACTGCATCAACCAATCACTGAAACCCATCAACTCTGAAGAAAAACTCAATCAATCAATCTGAACATTCATATCACTTCACTAGAACAAAGAATTGAACTCAGAACACTACATCAACAACCATAACCAATTGCAACCTCAAAAATCATATGTCAGAATGTATACGCCATTTTAATGAGGACAACCTACATGTACATGCTACTTTCTATAACTCAGCCTGCGTGTACCTCTAAAGATACTGAATCATAATACTTCTGAACCAAAAATTGTACTAACCAAAGACATTTTGAAGATCTACTGTCAAATTGCATAGTTCTAAATAGATAGCAGCAAAAGATCATCCTTCTTACTCAATCAATTAGTCAGTGAGAATCAATCTCCTTATATAATTAGTTTAACTTCAGATCTAATGAAGACATCATTGACAAAAAGCAGTAAAATAGTAGCATTGATCAGATAGATCAGTCATTTCTGAAAAACAAGCCATTCCTTTGCATACGCTTCTTGTAAATCTCGAATCTGCATGTATACGCGCCTTCATCGATGTGAACTTGCATATAGATATGCAAATAATGACTTATAACTTCGCATCTTTTCAAGACTTCAGATATACCCAGATCATAGCATTTAAAGGATAAAACATGTGTTAGCACTCAGATCTAGCCTATCCATTATCATATCATACAATGATAAGTCATTTCAGGTCTCATGATCCTGATCCAACATTGTATCCAAGGGTGCACAAGATGTTTCAGATCTATATCATAACCATAGCCCTTACAACACAAAATATACTTTAGATAGAAGTATTCATGAAAAACCCTTTCACTTTCACATCTAGCCCTTTGATTTTCTCCTCCTTATATACTTAGAGCCTTTGCTAATAACATGGACCAAAAGAACGCTTAGAACCTATGGTATTCTTAGACGGGATCAAGTAACTGTTATTCTACTCAATATTGTGGGATAAAACCATGGTATGGACCCTTGGTATTCTTTAACCTTAATTTTCCATCCCATACACACTTTTACTTCTGTGAAACTATGTGCATATGTATATGCTCATTTTATTTTGTGTACTTGCGTGTATATGCGACTTGGACTAGGTTAAACAATGTATACAACTTAAACATTCTCTTTCCTCAATTTCTTGATTCTGGTCTATAATCATTTGTCCCATCATCCTGTTCTTTTGTGTAATTAATCTGTTACCTTTAAATTGACCTATTACAATGTGAGTTTCCATCATACATCACTTTATCTGAACTGACATGTGGATACATCTGGTTATCAATATATGAGTTTCCATCAATGACAACACATGTACCATAATGCCAACAATCTCCCCCTTTGGTATTGATGGCAACCATGTTGGTGTTGATCACTTCAAGTTGTAGAACGTGTGAGATATATCAAACAACACCAAGATACTCTTCCCCTTTGACATCAAGGGCAAAGGGCGGACCAAGATATTCTCCCCCTTAGTGCATGTTGAGATGCACTATATTGTCCATGCTCCCCCTTAGCACATGCAGAGTCTACAAAATTATTTTTCAACTAAATGAGTATCACCTTGCTATCAATGACTCATACATACATCAATCACCCAACCAAGTGGGGATACATCAAATGTTCATACATGACTGAAAGTTGCAATTATAACATCATCCTTCCCATGCATAGTGGGGGTACAAATTTCATGTGTCCAAAAGGATGCATCCATAATAGACTATGATAGAAAGAGACATATTATTACACCATAGGTCTTTACATGACCTTTTCATCAAATGAGATTAATAACTGAGACCATAGCTGAATTCAACAACCATGATGCTAACAATTAATAATATTTTGAAGGTTAATGCTCCCCATGAACCTGTGATACCTATGCATTGTCAACGATTCATTCATCAAGGCATATTCATCAATCAAATAAACATCAATGAGAAAATCATATTAGCAAACTGTATCCATCAACATCAAACTAAACAGCCATGTCAAAAATTGATTTTGAGTCTGACCCACTATTTTTCTGTCAAAAAAACACATATGCTACTGTCGGCACAGAAATTTGTGTATATACGTGACTTTGCTTCATGAAATCCGAGTATAGAAAACAGTCCTTTGATTTTGTACATGAAGGCTGAACACACTGGTTTTAGTGGCAAGATGAGTGTTGGGCGAGGGATCTCCCAAGGGAATTTTTGGGGCTTAGAGCCTAGATTTTGGTCAATTTTGTAATTCCAATGTAAAGACTCCACATTTTGTGGGCACGGAGCATGTAGAGTCATAGGATTGTCTACCCTTATTTTGCTATTGTAATGTCAGTTGTAGAAGATCTACCCATGGTCCGCGGACCATGGGATTGTATAAATAGAGCGAGGCTCTAAGTAGTTAAGGCATCTAATAACTCATAGATAGAATGATGAAGATGTATGCTAGATAGTTCTAAAGTGTAAAGTCTAGTTTTGGGTCATATAGTAGGAAGAGGCAATGCAGTTGAGTGCGCAGAGGCCTAGTAGTCCACAGCTGAATGTGTAGACCCCTACAGCTGAGTGCACAGGGCGAGTCGAGTCTATAACTAGTTGGAAGTAATAATAAAGAGAATTTTATATCAATTCTGCGTCTTTATTTCCTTTTTTATGCATCTGTTATATTGGGTATGAATTTCACTTTTAATGCTTATATGATGCACGAATGTGTACAACTGTATTGGTTAAGTGAATGCAAGTGAGAATATCTATTTACGTGAAGATAACTAAGATCTGATAATAAGATAATTAAGATATTCAGTCTAATTTGGGAAATAGCACAGTTCACTGCCTTAGCAGCGCGAAAGCATCTCAACCCCTAGTTAGAGCTACGCGAAGGCCGATTGTAACAGGTCGCGAAGGTATTGAAGAGCGGAATAGAGCGCACAGCAACCTGCCCGAAGGAAGGCCTAGTTAGACTAAACTAACATCACAGACATCTCAAGGGTGCAGAAACATGGTTTCCAGCATCCCCCCATACTACTTCAGGTAAGACTTTAGTCCACGCTCCACAGGCTGATGCCGAAAGGGCCAGTAGTGTAGGGATTTGTTTGGCTAAATAACTCTGAACTTGGGTTAGACCCCCATAAGCCAACAAATGGTTTCGTTGCTAGGACCAGAATCTGCATAAGAGATGTGTGATGTTGTATCATTGGAATCTAACTAAGAAAGAAATTGAAGGCTGGTTGGATAGAAGAATTCACGAGTTCACGGCGTAGGAGAACAAAAACCCGTGACTATCAAAAGAAGAGTGTCTAGATAGCTACCTATATACAGAGATCCACAGAATCTTTTTCACGTCCTTCCCTACTAAGTTATACGAGTGGATTGCAGATTTAGCAGATAGCCAAGGAAGGTGGAAACTTGACAGTCCTATTTTGTGGACCCAGAGCTAGTGCGAAGATTGGAAGCATCGGAGGATAAGATCGTGTGTGTCGTTGATCATTGGCTTGATCGTATTATAGGAGGATTCATTATTGAGTTCGCAGTTGACACCTCAGTTAGCTACAGTGAGGCAGAGCGACGCTTTCTCAAAGGACCACGAGGTAAGTACGAAAATATTTGAATACTTGGATTAAAATGTTGTTGTGCGAAAAGAGGGTTATCCAGTTACCTTGATGTTTGGGGCTACGCAAAGTGGAAAGGTTTACACGAATGAAGGAAATAAGGGTCCAGAAAATAGCCCCTTGATTTCACCTCTGCGAGGGGATGAGGAAGATCTCGCGAAGGTCTCTCTGCGAAGTGCTATTCATCTTATCATACAAAAAATTCCACGAATTCCACCTCCACCCGCACCACCACTGGCTTCACCACTGTCACCTCCATCTTCACCTGTACCAACTCCACCGCCACCCTGATTCAATATGGAAAGCACAGTGAAGTTGCTTGTGTTCAAAGGTTTGGGAAATGAGGATCCAGACCAATTCTGGTCTGTTGTAAAAGTTGTATGGGAAGCGCAAGGTGTTATAGATGACCATATAAAGAAAGCAATGCCGATTAGCGCCTTACAGGATTGCGCATTGGCCTAGTATATTAACTACTCCAACGATAATCCAAATACGGAGTCACGTATATCCAAACAATGCTAAATAAAGAATTTAGCAGGCCTAAGTCTGAAGCGCAATCGATCATTGGATTTAAAGAGATCATGATGCTACCAGGCGATACTCCTTGGGAGCTGGATCAGAGGCTGAAATGTACGATTCATGAAGCCAATATGAATCTAACAGATGGACAACATCATGAGTGGATTGTAGCTTCGCTACTACCACATTTAAGGAGTGCGTTATCACAACAAAATATAACAACTCAGGCAGAGGCTTTGGAGATTTCCATGAGGCTTCATGAGACCCCGATGCAATATCCTAACCTAGGAGTTTAGCAAATCCACACGCAACTGAAGAATCTGTGCCTTGAGATGCAGAGTCTGAAACAGGATAGGACGGGTCGACTAGAAGTGCGCAAAGAAGTATGGTGCGTAAAATGTAAGAGTCAAGGTCATGACAAAGAACACTGCTCAATTTTTACAAATTACCTCGAAAGAGGAGGACCAATGCCTTCAAGGACATAAGCTTAAGCAGGACCTAGCACAGCACCTGCTTTATGGTGTGCAATTTTTCAAATAGTTGGAAAACATGCCACGGACAATTGTCACTTGTTACAGAAGTATATGCAAACTTCGCAACAGTTGTTCTGTAACTTTTGTAGGTCGATGGGAAACGATGAGCGTACTTGCAAAAGTTATGAGTTGATGATGGATAGAACACCCACCTAAAGGGTTCAGGTTGAAACATGGCCCCTTGACCAGAATGCACGAATGGCGCGAACAGAATTTCAGGGGCGCAGACAAGGCAGAGGAGGAACTGGTATAGGTCACGGATAGTTGATTTTCTACAACTGTGGAGGGCCAAAACACTATGCCCACGATTGCAGGAATCCAACACGCTTGTCATGCAAGTATTACACATTGTTTGATCATGAGACAAAAGCTTATACTATGCTGATAGCTAGGATACATGACAAAGGAGCATTGCCACCTCCCCTGACTCAGAACCTGCAGATGATGAGGTCTAAGCCACGTGAGGAAGACCCGAATGTAAACATTGTGCTCCGAAGTGGAATCGTGATGGGAGATGACAAAGGAAAACAACCAGAAGAGAGTACTTGGGTTTGCAAATCTCCACTGAAATAAGTTGAGTTTGATTTGGAGCGCGCTTGGGAAACCTTCATGGAAGCTAAGAAGAGCTTCGCCGATGCCTCCACTTCAGGAAGCAAAGATAAACCGGAGCTGAAAATGGACCCATCCATGCTGACAACTTTCCTTGAAACATGTATGAAGTTACTGTGTGACAGTATCGCTATGAAAGGATTACAGGAACTCATCAACAGATGCATTGGGACCGTGCCAGGAGAACCGCGCGTAGTCCAGAAGATCAAAAAACATAAGACAAGAACAGGACATGAAATGAGATTACATCACAGATTGGAGAATATGAGATGGATCAATTCATCCTAGATTTTGGATTAGACACAAATGTTCTACCAAAACAGACATGGGAGAGAATGGGGAGACCTACGCTGCAATGGTCTCCAATTTAGCTAAGGATAGAGAACCAGCAGAAAATAATACCCATGGGGCGATTGCAGGGGATAACTGTGGATATTGAGGGAGCGAGCGCGCTGGTAGACTTTGAAGTAATAGAGATTGTTGATGATAGAAATACCTACCCCGTGCTCCTAGGAATTGATTGGGCCACTGATATGAACGGGATAATTAATCTGAAGAAGCGAAAAATTATGTTTGAGAAGAAGTCACTACGCATAATTGTACCCTTGGACCTTATTGAAGGATCGCACTATATGGATTCAGTTCGCGACTATGAGAGTGATGATGATTTGGACTGCATCAATAAGATAACAACATGAGACCAAGACTAGGTAAATCCCACTGTGGATGGATGGATTACATGGGAGTGCGAGAGCTCTTGTACTTCAGATTCTAATGAAGAAATAGAATGATGACAGAATAGGTTAATGAGGTAACTACACTGAATTGCAATATGATGACCAGGTCATTGCACTGCGTATTGATAGAAGTAAGAGATCTACCTACTTATGATGGTCTAAAGGAGGTAGATACCTTCTTATATGCATTTGAAAGGGAGGTGTCAGAAAAGTAATGCTTCTAGGCCTTGGACTGGGTATTGTGCTACGCCTGCGAGATGGTGGGGTACGCACAAAGGAAGCTTTCATGATTGGCATGAATGTAGGAGAATTATATACACACGATTTGGGAAGCCTAAGATGTGACTGACAGACAAGTATGATGGACAAGATGACCTGTGCGAACATCTAGCCATGTGGGCATAGGCCTATGGAAAAGAGCCCCAACCTGCGCGGATGCACATGTACTCCGCGCTAAAATACTTGATCAATAAGCATGTGTTGGGGGGGCGAACCCACAGATGGCTCTTAATGATGGGAATAAATTATGAAGGAAGAGCGATCGTGCAGAAGTGTTCAGAAATCGCGCTGACCAAGGTATGCAATGCACAACGAAGTGATTGGGACCTATGCGTACCTGTAGTACTATAGGATTATCGAACGATGTGCAAGAAACTGATGGGACAGACACCTTTTAGGCTTGTTTGTGGAGTGGAAGCCGTAATGCCTATGGAATACATCGTGTCTAGTGTATGGAGGAGAGGCTCGCGTAGTTGGATGAACTAGAAGAAGAATGATTTTTGGATGGATTTCACTAGCAGGTCCAAAAGTAGCGTGAAAAGGCAAGGCATGATCGACATATTAAGTTGCGCACCTTTAAGGTGAATGATTTGGTGTTGTTTTATGATAGTAAGTTTGATAAATTTCCAGGGAAGCTCAGAATGCATTGGCTAGGACCATATGTCATTAAGGAGATTACAGATGGTGGCACAATACAGTTGGTAAAGTTAAATGGAGAACCCTTCCCAGGAAAAGTGAATGGTAGTCATTTGAAGCCACACACAGGTGCTCTGGCCATCTAACTAGCCGACAGAAGCACAGTCTTAGTGCACCAAGCAGCTGAAAGGAGGTGCGGGACTATAAACTACTTTTCCCAAGAACTGCACGATGATAGGACGACGCGCAATAGCGAAGTGTCACAGGGTCTGCGACAATGCAAGGGTAGTTGCGCTGGCGTGCAGGTCTACTAGAATGTGACCGTTAAAGTCACTATTCATGATGTGATTCTTGGATTGAGGCCAAAGGGAGCGGGCAGCAGGCATTTAAGGCAAACTTTATGGGCTACATTCTTGAAAATCTGCCGCCAATCAAGCATTAATGGACCGAATGTGGGGGGAACAGTAAAATTCAAATTCGAAAGGCGCTATAAATTACGAATGGCTTTCCAGCAAACAACACTTGGCAATTTGAGAGCTGATTTGTTGCACATTCGAGAATTCATGAACCGAGACTTGTTCGATATTCTGAAGGAGAATTCGTTGCTTGAGCAATTACCAGAGACACTGAGAGAACTGTGGAATCGCACTATGGAAGCACTTGAAGAAGCCATGGATATCGAAGCAATGACCGTTGAGGAAGCTGTGCAGGTAATTATGGAAGTGGAAGCCCCAGAGAGTGTCGGGATAGTCGCTAAGATCCCTAAATCACCATGCACACTGAGACCTAAGAAGGATAAGCAGGCCATGATACCGCTATGCGTCTCACCTAGAAATCCACTGAGGGCCAAGCTCACAATGGAGGAAAAGGGGAAGGCCATCAATTTGGAGGCCGAAGAGGAGGAAGAGTTTGAAGAAATCCTGGTGGAGGAGGAGGATGTAGAGATGGAAGTCGAAACCCAAGGTGTAAATCCTCTCACTAGGCTAACTGCATATGTTCCTTCGAGGAAGGGTAAAGCAAAGATGCCCAAAGATATAGATGAGAGCAAGAGCTCTCTACAAACTCCGGTGCTCCTAGATGATATTGTGTTCGAAGGAGCCCACTTGGGACGGGTGCGCGTGCTGAAATTTGAATATTGGGACCTCACGAACCACAACAAGTTCCCATATTTAGTAACCACGCAGCTAATGCACCTCAAGAAAGACATGCCACTGGAATAACAGAGTTGGAGCCGTGCAAATGGCTCAGAGGTGTTGAGAAAGCAAGGTTGCTAAACCTACTCTGGGTGCCACATTACCACCGCGCCCCAGTGACCATTTTTGTCACTAGGCAACTGCTCTACTTGGTGCATGATGGGTGCTTATGGCTAAAAGAGCCCATACCCATCACAAACCATTTGATTCACATGATTACATGGCTCCCTTGCGCATGGGAGGATCCAGCAAACATTTCAGAGGGAAAAAGTGATGATTTTGCCATCGGGAGGTCATGAAAAAGAAATTTAAGTTGGAGAAGAAGAAGTGAGGGTATGCCATCTCTAGCATCAACAAACCTGTGGTTAAGATCGCGACTCAGATATTGGCAGGGAAGGTGATGTAGAAGTGCCACGTGGATGAGGTTCCCACGCCAGTGGTTGCACTAGCAGCGCAATGCGCAAAAGGGGTCTAG
Source organism: Pinus tabuliformis (assembly GCA_031772625.1). Taxonomy (NCBI): domain Eukaryota; kingdom Viridiplantae; phylum Streptophyta; class Pinopsida; order Pinales; family Pinaceae; genus Pinus; species Pinus tabuliformis. The sequence continues at coordinate 732,121,382 of CM062819.1, forward strand.
TTCAACTGGGAAAACTATTTATGCGGAGAATTCGTTGAGAACTACCTCAAGGCACGGGAATAGGGAAAAAAAATTCATTATGCATGGCTCTTGTTGTTGATAGTACTGGTGGGATGGGAGTTACCTGAAGATAGCTAGTTCCCATCGATTGCACAGGACCTTCCAGAGGCAACAAAGTACGCTTCGCTGTGGGAAACCAGGGACACATAGAGGATAAGGGAGAGAAAGATCTTTTGGGTGCTCATGGAGATGAACATCAGGATGGGGATTAATCACAAGCCATGGTTATCACCCACGGTCTACAACAGTCTATAGAGCTTTGCGTAGTTCAAGGCAGATTTCCACCATGTCTTCATTAGGGCGCGGAAGGACCTCCCGAAGACATGGCATGGGCTACCATACATGGCGACCGATGATGTAATTTTCGCAGTCCTTAAGTCTTGGCCACCGGAGTGCCGTGCTCCAGCTGGCATCGCAGTGGAATCAGAGAAGTCAGTTGTGCAATGGAAGAAGGAAGAGACAAAACTACGAATGGCACAGCTAGCGAAAAAGTATAGGAAGGAAGAATCAGTGGCTAAGGCCTAGGTGGCGCACGATGCTACGAAGTTGGCCAAGGAGCAATAGAAGACAACAGAAGAAGAGCACGAAGGATAGAAGTCACCTTCACCTGAGCCAGAAATGGACATAGAACAAGGTGGCATAGACCTTTTGACAATATCCACCCAACTAAAACGTTCGCGCCCACGAGAGCAGGTAGGGTTGCACAAGAAGACAAAGGCCTCAAAAACTTTGTTCGACCCAATCACCCTCACTGAGGTGGATCTACATGATATCGGTGAAACGGTGTGGGACAACACTGCGGAGGCACTCTAGCAGTTTGAGGAGCAACACTAGTTGGTATTGGGGGCTCTTCGAACACAAATACAGGAGTTGCAGGTGTGCACTCCACAGGCTGGCACAATGTCAACCAGCCTCGCAATCGGCACATCGGTGGCCGAGGAAATGCTACACGCCAGGATGACCAACACAATAGTGCTTCCAGATGGAGCACTCATTACAGAAAATGAGGCCGACAGGCATATGGTCAGTAGCTTGAAAGGGATCGGTTAAACATGGCTGCGCTCCCTAGGGAGATGCTCTATATTTTGCAGGATGGAGTCACTATAGAACTACGGGCCAGGGAAAGTTGTGCGATATAGGTAATGAGTGAGTAGTGCATCAACATTGAGAAGTTGAGCTTGCAACGCAAGGAGGTAGTGGTGCAGAATAGGAAGACAGTGCTGGTGGTTGAGGAAGCCTACCAGATGTTCCCAAAGTTGGCCATCCAAGCAAAGGAACCGGTGGAGGTGTGCGTACATAATTTAGTAGCAGGGGTGCACGATGCCAGATCTAAAATGGATAGGGTTCAACTAGAGCTTAACCTTTAGATCGCAGAACTGTGGTTGAAGGTGCAGCCTTTAACTCTGCCGGAGGTTAAGGAACAATGCACCACCATGATCACAACATCAAGGACAACGATTGATAGTGCTGTGATAGATTGCATGAAGCTGTTCGAGCAGTAGTTCGAGGTCCTAGAGATAGAGGCGCACGACCTACAGCAAAGATACGATGAGGTAAAAGGGACATGCGCAGATGGTTTCCCTTACGCAAAGGCTTTCCAGGATGCAACAGGCAAAGGCGCTCAAGGAGCAAGTGGATGCTACTTATCATAAAAGGCAGTTTTGAAAGCGCACCTATAGTTGTGGATCGATGAGGCTTATACTATTACAACCTCCATTGAAGAAAATCTCGCACAGCTGCAACCAACACAAGAGAGGATTCAGGGCAGCAATTCAACCACAACGGTCACTAAACAACACATAGAGGAAGTCCAGTAGGCAGCTGCTCAGTGTGCTACTAAACTTGCAGCAATCCAATCGGAGTTAGGAGGTCTTCGCGCAAAGATCTCCACACCTATAAAGTGACTCGAGGGTGAGTCATGATGTTTGTGTTGGGAGCCTGTTGGGCACAGGATCCCCCAAGGGAATTTTTGGGGCTTAGAGCCCAGATTTTGGTCAATTTTGTAATTCCAATGTAAAGACTCTGCATTTTGTGGGTGCATATCACGTAGAGTCATAGGGTTATCCACCCTTATTTTGCTATTGTAATGTCGGCTGTAGAAGATCTACCCATGGTCTGCGGACCATGAGATTTTATAAATAGTGCAAGGCTCTAAGTAGTTAAGGCATCTAATAACTCATAGATCGAATGATGAAGATGTATGCAAGATAGTTCTAAAGTATAAAGTCTAGTTTTGGGTCGTAGAGTAGGAAGAGGCTCTAACGCTGAGTGCGCAGAGGCCTAGTAGTCCGCAGCTGAGTGCGCGAACCCCTGTAGCTAAGGGTGCAGGGCGAGTCAAGTAGGTAACCAGTTGGAATTATTAATAAAGAGTAGTTTCTATCAATTCTGCGTCTTTATTTCCTCTTTTATGCATCTGTTATATTGGGTATGAATTTCACTTTTAATGCTTATATGATGCGCGAATGTGTACAACTGTATTGGTTAAGTGAATGCAAGTGAGAATATCTTCTTATGCGAATATAACTAAGATCTGATAATAAGATAAGTAAGATACTTAGTCTAATTTGGGAAATAGTGCAGTTTGTTGCCTTAACAGCGCGAAAGCATCTCAGCCCCTGGTTAGGGCTACGCGAAGGCTGATTGTAACAGATCGTGAAGGTATTGAAGGGATGAATAGAGCGCGTAGCAACCTGCATGAAGGAAAGTCTAGTTGGACTAAACCGACATCACAAACATCTCGAGGGTGCGGAAACTTGGTTCCAGCATCCCCCCATACTGCTTTAGGTGAGACTTCAGTCTGCGCTCCGTGGGCTGATGCCGAAAGGGCCAGTGGTGTAGGGATTTGTTTGGATAAATAACTCTGAACCTAGGTCAGGCCCCCATAAGCCAACAATGATGAAAAAACAACTCCCAAATTTTGTCTGAGATATTCAAATGCTTCTCTAGGAAGAGGTTTAGTAAATATATCAATATCCTAATCTTTGGATGGAACATATTCTAATTTAACTTTTTTTTCAAGCACTTGTTCCCGTAGAAAGTGGTCCTTAATGGGTGTATGCTTGGTCTTGGAGTGCATAACAATATTTTTCGAAATACTAATCGCACTAATATTTTAACATTTGATGGAGATGGGTGGACAACATTTAATTTGAATATCTTGTAATGTTTGCATCATCTAGAGAAGTTGTGTGCAGCAAGATGCAGCAGCCACATATTCTGCTTCTACTATAGATAAGGAAATTGAACTTTGTTTCTTTCTCAACCAAGATACTAATCATAATCCCATATAAAATGCACCTCCACTAGTTCTTTTTCGGTCATCAATATTCCCAGCCCAAATCCGCATTTATATATGCATAAAGGGTGAGATCTATAGCTTTAGGATACCATAGACCAAAGTCTTGAGTTCCTTGGAGATATTTTAATATTCTCTTTACTGCCTAAAGATGTGATTTCTTCAGATTGGCTTGGAATCTTGCAACAATTCCTACTACATGCATGATATCTGGTCTGGTACCTCTTTGATAAAGTAGACTTCCAATCATAGATCTGTACTCTGGTCGATTCACTGTAGGAGAATCACCATTATAAATAAGACTACATCCTGTTACCATTGAAGTACATATTGTTTTGGAATCTTCCATTCCATACTTCCTCAGAATCTACTTGAGATATTTAGTTTGTGAGAGAAAGATTCCATCTTTTGTTTGTTGCACTTGTAGACCAAGAAAATAGGCTAGTTCTCCAAGTAAAGACATTTCAAATTCTTGCTGCATAACAAAAGCAAAGTTTTGACTCATAGATTCTTCATTACTTCCAAAGATGATATCATCAACATAAACAACAATAATTAATAGTTTATCATTCTCAATTTTTGTATATAAGTTGTTGTCTGCGGATCCTTTTGTGAAGCCTTGTTGTTGAAAATATTTGTCAAGACGATAATACCATGCCCTCATAGCTTGTTTCAGTCCATATAAATCCTTTTTGAGTTTGCATACAAGATTTGCATCGTTTCCCAGAATGATTCCTTTTGGTTTTTCAATGTATACTTCTTATTCTATATCTCCATTAAGAAATGCATATTTTACATCCATTTGATAAACTTTGAATTTTCGAAAACTTGAAAGACCAAGAAACATTCTTATGGCTTCAAGTCTAGCTACAAGTGAAAAATTTTCTTCAAAGTCTATACCTTCTTGTTGTGCATACCCTTTACAAACAAGCCTTTCTTTATTCCTAATTACCTCTCCATTTTCATTTAACTTATTCTTGAATATCCATTTTGTCCCTATAACATTTTTATCATGAGGTCTAGGAACTAATTCCCAAGTATCATTCTTTTCAATTTGGTCAAGTTCTTCATCCATGGCCTTAACCCAACATTCATCTTTGCTAGCTTCATTTACCTTTTTTGGTTATATGAAGGATAATAAGGCTAGATAACTAGAAGATCCTACAAGATTTCTTCTTGTTTGTACTCCATACCCTTTTTCTCCTAGAATTTGAGATTCTCGATGATTCTTTTGAACATATCTGGATGGAGCCTTTTCCCTGTCAGATGTATCTTCTTCTAATGTTTCATTGGTTTCTTCCTCTATTTCATTTGGATTTGATATGAAAAATCTTTCACCATATTCATTATTATCATCTTCTTTTTCTAATGTCACCTGTTTCAGATTTCTCCATGCTTCATCGATTACAACATCAATGCATTCAACAACTTTTTGAAGTGTCTTATTATAAAATTTGTATCCTTTACTTATAGATGAATAACCAAGAAATATTCCTTTGTCTGCTCTGGGTTCAAACTTAACAAGTTTCTCATCAGTCTTTTTTATGAAACATTTGCTTCCAAAAAATCTGAAGTGTTTTACGGTGGGAATCTTACCCTACCAAAGTTCATATGGAGTTTTATCACTATTTACACATACATGAGCTTTGTTGAGAATATTTACTACAGTATGTGCAGCTTCACCCCAAAAGGTGTCAGAAGTTCCAGACTCATCAAGCATAGCTCGAGCCATTTGTTGAATTGTTCTATTCATTCTTTCTACCGCACCATTTTGTTGAGGAGTTCTTGCAATAGAGAATTGTCCCTTTATTACAAGTTTTTCACAAAATTCAAAGAATTCATCTGATATGAATTCTCCTCCCCAATCAGATCTGAGACATTTTATTTGTAGATCTAATTCATTTTATCTAAAGCTTTGAAAACATTAAACTTTTCAAATGCTTCATCTTTATGTTTTAGTAACCCAATCCAACACATTCTAGAAAAATCATCAATGAATAAAATGCAGTATTTTTCTCCACGAGGTGACCTTTTCCTTGTTGGTCAACACAAATAAGTATGAATGAGTTCAAGAGGCTTACTTGTTAATCCTTCTTTGGCATTGAATTGAACTCTAGTTTTCTTACTGAATTGACATGGTTTGCAGATGGTACTTTCTGGGATGATGATATCTGGAAGATCACGAACAACCTTGAGCCTACATGATTTTCTTATTTGAGAAAATCTTAGATGCCCCAATATTCTATGCCATAACCAGTTCTCTTATGTTTTTCTTAGATAACATTGTTCTTGACCTCCTTCTAGTATATATAGATTGCTTGGAGTTCTTGTACCTTTGATTATGGTCTTTCCTATGTCAAGCTCACGAACCACACATTCTTTTGATCGAAACACAACTTCATTTCCTTGATCACACATTTGACTAACACTCAATAAGTTATGCTTTAATCCATCAACATACATAACATTTCCAGCTTTAACCTTTTCTTTTAGATAAGCAGAACCTTTACCCTTAATGATAGTTGGAGTGTCATTTCCAAAAGAGACATTCAATTCCTTTTCTAAAGCATTGTATGAAATGAGTTTATCTTTATCACCTATCATGTGTTTTGAGAATCCGCAATCAATGTACCACTGATTTTCTTGTCCTTCTGCAAACAGAGCTATGCCACATCTTTCTGACTGTAATTCCTTCTTTTTCCATACCTTGGAGTTTGATGATGTTTTCTCCTTTTGATATGTTGGCCGAAATTTTCTCCTGCATTCAAATTCTTCATGACCAAATTTATTGCAAAATGAACATTCAATTTCATCTTCAAGAGGTGAAAATTTATTATAAGAGCTCTTCTTGATTCCTATCATGCTCCTTTGTTTTCTTGCTTCTCTATTCATGATAGTTTTGTAAGCAACACATTAAGCAGCCTTATGACCAAAGTTATGGCATGAAAGGCATTGTCCATTAAAGAAGAAGTTTCTATGATCATAAAATATTTTGGTATTGTTCACCTTTTGGTTAGTGCTTCTATTGATGTTCTCCCTTGGAGTAAAATGAGCATGATTTACCTAGGGAGTACCTTTATGCTTTTGCTGAGGATTGACGCATTGTTGACTGGTTTTCGTTGCATTAAGATAGCTTTTGGTGATTCCTGGATACTTTTCTAGTTGGGATGTTTCTCCAATGTATCTAAGACCAATATTTATAAGAGGAGAACATTCAACCTTGATGATTTCATCTAAGGTTTTTGATCCTTTAGCAAATCTAAGATTCATAGATTTTTTCTTCTCAAGTTCATTTCTTAGACTCACTACTTCACACTCTAACTTTTCATTGTGCTTTTCCTTTTCTGTGAGTTGATGCGTCAAAGTGTCTACGACCATATTCTTTTCTTCCATGAATATTTTGAGTTGAGTGATTTCTTCAAGAAAATCTTCTTCTTCTAAGGTATCCATAAACTTATCATTTTCATAAGCCATGAGTAGTTTAATATCTTGATCAGATTCACCTTCATCACTATTATACAGGCCATGAGTATTAACTTCTTCTATTAACAAAATGTTTCATATTACCTTTTGCATAATCCTTTTATTTGTCATGGTTATCTTTATGAGGACATTTAGCAGCATAATGACCAACTCTACAACAAGCAAAACATTTAAAGGGAAGCTTAACTCTAAATCTTCTGAAACCCAATTGAAGTTTCTTCACAAATTTTACATCATCTTCTTTTGATATATATCCTGATTCCTTGGTATCTTCCTTTTCTTTTCCCTTTGCAGAGGCTTTGAAAGTAGCTTCTCTGATTTCTGATGGATCTCCTTTCCTCATTTTAAAGGCAATTAAAATTCCATGAAGTTGAAAAACAATAACATATTGTAGATCCTGCCTCTCTTCAATGGTAGATACCTTTGACTCAATTTAGAAGATAGAGATCTTAAAATATTCTCGACTATAGTAGCTAACTTTATTTCTTCATCCAAATTCTTCATATGATTTATAATCTCATCTACTCGTAAAAAGTAACTAGAAATACTTTCATCACTATGCATCTTTAGAGTTTCATATTTAACTTTGAGAGTTTGGAGTTTAGCACGTTTTACCTGGGAGCCTCCTTCGTAGCTCTGAATGATTTTGTCCCATATTTCTTTGGCTGTGCTGAGTTGCATGACTTTGACGAATTCTGATTCTGAGAAACTTCCCAATAATGCATTGACATCTTTGGCATTGGTTTCATATGATTTCTTTTTTGCTGGATTTATGGGGACTGTTGTTGGATATTGGTATCCTCCTTCCAAAATTTCCTAAACATTAGCTCCAAGTGACTGAGGATAGGCTCTGGTTCTTATCTTCCAATATGCTAGGTTATTTTTGTTGAAGATTGGTGGTCTGATAGATGCCATTCCATCTTGATTTCTCATCTTGAGAGATCTTCCTTCAAGCGATCAAGTTTCTTCTGAAGGAATTGCTCTGATACCAATTGTTAGGAAAAATACTGAGATGGGGGGGTGAATCAGAATTTAAACTTTCACAATAATATTTTTATTTTTCAAAATGTATACATGATTTTACAGAAACCAAATAATGTATGTCCGCGATTATAATGAATGAAACCAGTGTATAGATAATAAACTTGAAAATCATTGTCTATTGAACTTAAATCAGAGTGTGATGCATTTACTAAGTAGTAAACAGATGCAGTAAGAACATAATAAATCAACACATAAGCAGCACACATGAACACCAATATTTTTTAGGTGGAAACCCAATGTGGGAAAAAAACCATCGTTGTTGTCATCTTAGTCTTCAATCTTCTTATTATTAAAAGTGTTTACAAGTTTTGTACTGGTGCAGACTCTTTCCAGTACGCATGCATCTACCTACTGAAGGTTACAACCTTCACTCGTTTTTGATCCTCTACTGAAGGGATCTCCAACCCCCTAGCTCTTGTACTAGCTGATATGATTACCAGTATGTAGCTGTCAGCCTACATAAGGCTACCACATTCACTCATTCTCCAGGGACCACATTTCATAAATTTTCAGACTGGATACTCCTGGTACACATCAATCACAACTGCAATACAACCATCAAACACAACTGCATCAACCAATCATTGAAACCCATCAACTCTGAAGAAAAAACTCAATCAATCAATTTGAACAGTCAAATCATTGTCACTAGAACACAGAGCTAAACTTAGAACACTGCTTCAACAACAGTACCAACTGCAACCTCAAAAATCATGTGTCAGAATGTATATGCCATTTTAATGAGGACAACCTGTGTGTACATGCTACTTTCTATAACTCAACCTGCATATACCTCTAAATACCCTGAATCATAAAACTTCTAAACCAAAACTTTACTAACCAAAGACATTTTGAAGATCTACTGTCAAATTACAGAGTTCTAACTAGATATCAACAAAATATCTTCATGCTTACTTAATCAATTAGTTAGCCATACTCAATCTCCTTATATAATTAGTTTAACTTCAGATCTAATGAAGACATCATTGACAAACAACATTAAAACAACAACACAGATAATATAGATTAGTCATTTCTGAACAACAAGCCATTCCTCTGCATATGCTTCTTGTAAGTCTAGAATTTGCATGTATATGTGCCTTTACTGAGGTGGCCCTGTGTATAGATCTACAAATAATGACTTATAACTTCACAACTTTTCAAGACTTCAGATACACCCAGACCATAGCATTTAAAGGATAAAACATGCGTTAGCACTCAGATCTAGCCTATCCATTATCATATCATATAATGATAAGCTATTTCAGGTCTCATGATCCTGATCCAACATTGTATCCAAGGGTGCACAAGATGTTTTAGATCTATATCATAACCATAGCCCTTACAACACAAAATATACTTTAGATAGAAGTATTCATGAAAAACCCTTTCACTTGCACATTTAGCCCTTTGATTTTCTCCTCCTTATATACTTAGAGCCTTTTTCAATACCATGGACCAAAACAACACTTAGAACCTATGGTATTCTTAGACAGGATCAAGTAACTGTTTTTCTGCTCAATATTGTGGGATAATACCATGGTGTGGACCCTTAGTATTCTTTAACCTTAATTTTCCATCCCATACATGCTTTTCCTTCTGTGAAATTGCGTGCATACATATACACTCATTTTATTTTGTGTGCCTGCGTGTATAAGTGACTTGGACTAGGTTAAATAGGATATACAACTTAAACATTATCTTTCCTAAATTTCTTGATTCTGATCTTTAATCCTTTGTCCCATCATCCTATTCTTTTGTGCCATTACTTTGTTACCTCTGAATTGACCTATTACAATGTGAGTTTCCATCTTACATCACTTTATCTGAACTGACCTGTGGATACATCTGGTTATAATATATGTGAGTTGACATAAAGGACAACACATGTACCATAATTCCAACAGGTCATCTTGGAATTTTTGCTATAACCTTTTTCTACGAGGCTTCAGAAGCTGAAATTGCGACCACATGGATCTGAAATCTTAGTGAAATTTGTGTAAAAAATTCATATCTTGGTTTGCTATATTTCCTTAGATATGGTCCGAAGAAGTTACAATTTTTGCATGCTCCAGAATTCAATCTCAAACAGGTGACCTAGGGAAAATCATCATTAACCTATCTAATATAATTGGATTTGAATTTCATAAAAAGTGAACGAAATTGCATAGAATTTAGTTTTTTGTGTATCATTTTCAGGGTCGATGGTTTAAACAGTGACACACAATATTCCATACAATTTCGCTCTCTTGAACCAGTCCATAACCAGGTCATCATGGGAGATTGGGCATAGCTTTATCTTGAGGAATCTAATCTCGGTTTGACTTATGACATTGGAAATAAAACTCAGGGTGCTACCAAAAGAAAAAATTACAGAGATTGGAGAGTCAAAATTACAAAGATACAACCATTTCAATATCGAGCTCCTAAAAGCAACAAAAAAGTGTGTATTTTTTTGTTACTTCATAAATATTGTTTGAAAAATCAATTTGAAGTAATTCCAAGGCCCGAATATTTAAGCATAGATATTAGTATTTAGTTCTAAAATTTCTCCCAAACAAAAGAATTATACATCCATTAAGCCCTCTGAAATATCTACTATGATGCATTAAGAGGAAGGATTGCAACATGATATATCAAAATTACGGGACCAAGTGCAACAAATTTCACTTTCACAAAGAGCAACCAAAGAGGAAGTAAAAAGGGATATGCATGGTTTAAAAGAAAAAATAAAAGGTGACATGGATGGTTTAAAAGCATAAATAAAAGCAGACATGGAAAGTTTGACAAAGTTTGTACAAGAAATGCTTCCTAATGGCGACAAAATATTCCATGAAACTCATGATGAGAATAAAAGGAATGTTAATCATGATTTTAGAGACTCTAACTTTAGGTTAAAGACCAACCCAAAGATAGATATGAAGAAGTTTGATGGCAAGGATCTAGTAACATGGATACTACAGATGGACCAATATTTTGATATACATGATGTGAAACAGTCACAAAAGGCACACATTGCATTTTTATATTTAGAACCCAATCATTTTGTATGGTATCAATGACTTTGTTCTCATAAACCACTTTTCACTTGGTCAATTTTTACGAAGGAAACGATAGAACATTATGAGGATACAAATAGAAACACCTTCTTTAGCCAACTGATGAATCTCAAACAAAATGGTTTAATGGTGGAGCATATTAAGGACTTCCAAAAATTGAATATCAGGGTAACAGATATTCCAAAGGAGCATAGGATTGATGTCTTCATAGGGACTTTAAAGGATAACATCCAACATGAAGTTCACCTTTGGGAACTATTGACATTGTTGGACCCACCAACATTCATGGGGTCTCCCCGATATGAAGTCCCAACTTGACCTCACATTGTTTGGAGTAGGATTCCCAATAGTGGGTGGTAATGTTATACCTTGACTGCAGAGATGCACAAAGGAAAGTATGATAACTTTGGGTAAGAGCAAGTGTGTGACCCTACGGAGAGTCAAGTGTGATGCATGAAGGTTCCAACACATGAAGGGAAAACAAATTGTGCCCCTTAGAAGCCTGTAATAGTACGCAACTTGAAAGAAATACATGAGTGAAATGAAATCACAAGCTAAGATGCAGAATAGTCCACAAGTTAAAGTGATGAGTTAATCCAAAAACATGCATTCAACAAGATTCATACAAATGCAAACCAAATAGTTCATAAGCATATGAGTAAGTCAATAACATACATTTCCAATACAAAAAGAGCAGTCCTATTATATTAACAATATATGCATGAAAGCGTGTTGGCTCTGATTTTATTATTATAAGTGAAAGTTCGATCCATACATACACCATTGACGACCATTATCTCCAATATTGGAACATTACAATCAAGAACACTTGCTCCTCCAAATAAGTATACTCGCTCTATGTTATGGAGAAGCCAAATATCTTCACAATACTCCAATTCTCTTTCTAATCCTAAGCCTATCCAAAATCTTGGCTCCCCAAAAGCCTGTTACAAGAGATGAGATTCTATTTATAACAAGAGGGGGTGACTCTTCAACTCCCTTTTGTGACCTTTGGACTACCCTCATGACTCTTCAACTTATTTACAAAATGACACAATACATTACATGATGACTTTTCATATTCCAATATTGACACTTGGAATTTCACTTATAACATAATTACAAATAATATTACATTTTCCACTCGTAACCTTATGAGACAAAGTTGGGTAAAGACAACTTGACAGCCTAACAAAACACAACACTATGATGCTAGAGTTTGGCAGAATTCTAGCTCAACAACCTCCACTTGTTGCTTCTCGATCACATATTGGTGCAAATCTTGGTACTATGTGATAGTCCCCAAACTTCTTAATGGTGTCTTGTTGGAAGCGGACTCTAGCCTCCGTGGCATCTGGGTATACTGTCTTGGAACCTATGTCCAACTCATTTTGAAGCATGAGTAGCATTTTTTTGACTTTGACAGGACCACCGATGAACTTTTGCATGTTGAGTGCACTCAACTCCAAGTATTCCCATGTGGCCTCCTGTCTTAGCTACTACAAGCACTCTTTGACCTCCTGCATGACTTGGTTCTTGGGTTTAGCTTTTGAGAGGTAATCGATTGATGGGATATGGTATGTTCTCACTAAGACATCTAAACTATTTTACAACCACACATATGAGGCTTGTGTTCTACCAATGAATGAGGTGAGTTGCTTGCTATTATGAATCAACATTCGAACCTTCTCTTTCTTCATCTCTACCTATGGCTTCATTTTCTTCACTAAGTCAAGAAGGGTCCCTTTGAACCACATTTTCCACTCCTATACATAGGAAATGGTAGCATGTATGTTTTTTAGAGTCTTCAAAAACTCTTTGCGTTGCTTCTGTAAGCCATACAATTGGACAACTACTTTATGCACGGTGACAACCCTATCATAGAGCTTCCACGTGGTTTCTCCAAGTGTTGATACTTCAACAAGTATCACTTCTCTCATCTCCCCCAATGTGGAAACTTCATTATGCGTTGATGCTTGGAGTTTTTTGCCTCTTGCCTGGCCGCCTGCAATTTATTTGTGAGTTTCTCATTCTCGACCATCAAATACTGAACATTTGATCTTGTTTCTCCTGCATAGGCCAAGATGGATTTGACAATGGCAATTGGATGCTTCCTGGTATCCAACACTATCACCCTTGCTTTAATGAATGAAGGTAAAGTGTGATCATCCAGAAATTTATTCCTATCTGCTTGTACAATCCTCTTCTGGAACTCATCAAATGATAGATTGTACACATCCATGATCGGATCATCATCAAGGAGAACAAAATCTCCTTTCTCTCTTAGGGCTGGCACTGCTACTGGAGGTGTTGGAGATTAAGGGATGACCTGTGGTACTCTCGGCATCATGTCAACATATTCATATTGCAGCTCCTATTCCAAATCCATGTCTGTCGCTTCCATCAGTTGCTCAATATGCAGAGCAAACTCCAAATCTCGCATTTGTTCACCTTCATCCTAGGTTGTTGGTTTTTCTAGTTCTTCAACCTGTATTGGTGTTGTTTCCTTTGTCATCATGCCTTGCATTTGTTCTTCTTCCTTCTTCTTCTTCTCTTCTCGTTCTTTTGTTCTCAACTCTTGTTCTTCCTTTAGCTTCTTCTCTGTCTCCTGCAACTTCAGTTCTTCTTCCTGCAACCTTTGCTTTTCTCTCTTCCTTTGCTCTCCTCTCTTCATCCTTTTCTTCCTCTTGTCTTCCACTTCCAGAGCCTCTTTCTCATTAATAGGATCTTCTTTCATTTTGAATCTTTGATCTCCCTTTGGACTATCAGAAATCTTCCTCATTCCCTTGTCCTACATGGGATTGTTGCATTCTACTGTTGTTGCTTCTAGAATTGTTGTTGTCCATGGAGAAATATTTGAATTCCTTTCTATACTAACTGACTAATTGAGTCTAGAGGAATTGTAGCAGTACCTCCAAGCATCATCTTCCGGCCAATGAAATGCCCCGCTGGTCTACTGAAAGTAAGCTCTCGTATAGTGGTCCTTCGAAATATTGTAGGGATCATACAGATTAAATTCCTTAGTGTCAAACTCAAATCTCACTATTTCCTTAGCCTTATCATCTGCACTTTCAACTGTTGTATCTCGTATAATCAGATCTACAAAGGAAGAGTGGGACATGGTGCTTTCTTCTTCTTGCGCAATGTTGTTGACAAACCTGCAGCAAGATGGTATGATATTTCTTGTATGATCAGTTTGTCAGTGGCATACCTTGGTAAGACTTGCAGAGGCTTCTCTCAACCAAACATTCTGATGAAGGTGCCACCTAGCGAGGCATACCAATCTGCAATGTCTACTATCACCTCCATTGCTTCTCAAGACATGCAGGTGAATCTTGTTCAAATATAAGCATGTATAGTGGGATGATAAAGTGGTCACTGAGTCATGCCATTACTCCTTGATAACTGCTTTCTGAAATAAACTTGAAATAAATGTTCACGACAATCTCTCATGTGTCCATGTCTAGTTCATGCGAGGGAAGTGTTTTTGTGCACATAATTCATCTAGTAAGTATGCAGACATATAGAATTTTTCTCACTCATCCTTGGGTGGATTCCAAGCCTCTTCTACATGGGCCTTCAATTGTTGAGCCAACAAATCTGACAAATTGAATGGCCTCCCATTTCTTAGCAACTGGTCCAATAAGACTTTCCTCCCTTCAGGAAAGGTTTCAGTGCTCTCTTAACCATAAATTATGTAGGAAAAGATATTCAAGAATTGGTAAGTTCCTGAGGTACTTTGTCTTGTACACATGGGTGGGTGTTTGTCTAAACTTTGATGGCTCTTTCACCCAACGTTTGACAATGTATCTTGTATTCACATAGTTTTCGGTGGCATAGAAGAGTGATTCCATGCACATTACTGGCTCGAGCAAGTGATACATTTACTGGAAGCTTCTGTGCTAAAGGTGGCAAGCTTCTGACCATTGTCACTATTCAATGTCATCGTATGCTCATCCATATGTGAGACAATCCAGATGACGATGTTCACACATTGGAAGGTGGGATACATGCATGAGACCTTGTATATACCTGACTGTCGGATGTTAAGATAAACTTGTCAGTCATCTAAATCTTCCTCAAAGTCCTTTGCAAAAGTGTCTTTAATCTATTTCCATTTCAATGTTGATCTCTTCTCTATAAACAACTCAGTATCTGCGTACACTGGAAAATCAACTGATGTCTAGTCAACTACTTCCCTAGTACTGCTCTCAGTGGTTTCCTTTGATGCATCTCCCTTAGATTCCATGGTAATAGTGACTACTAGATAGATGCTCAACAAATGGTGTACCTGTGGGACAGAGAGGACACTCATGGCGAACAAATGTTAGTTTAAAGCAAAACAACTTACAAGGCAAGTTCAAGCAGCAAACCAAAAACTATATGGGAAGGATTGCACAATTTTTTCTAACAGGAGAGACTGAATACCTATGGGAACTGTGCACTGCACAATCCAAATAGCTAGGGTGGAAACCTATTGGTTGAAACTATGCAATGCACAGTTCAACCTAGGTAAAGGCCTGGGAGAGACTGTGCATTACGTAGTCTCAATGGCCAAGTTGAGACCCTACCTCTTGGAACTGCATAGTGCATAGTAGGACCCAACTTGAACTATGCACTACGTAATTTTAGAGGCCAAGCTTGTGGCTTTAGCCTCCAGATTCCACAGTTTCAACTGTGCAAAGTGAGATCTGGCCAAGAGAAACCCAGATCCGCCCAAGGGAAGTGTGAAGAATAAGAAGGTCTAAGAAATAGTGTGAAGCTGAGTGTGGATCTGACTAAGTGTATATGAATTCATGTGAATCAAGTGCAACAATTGATAAAATGGAAGGAAAACGAAGTAATAGATTAGTTGCAACGACGATCATTAGTGAAAAAACACGAAAACTAATGTGACACTAGTAAAAGGAAATCTAAAACTTAAAACAACACTTCCACAAGTTACAACAAGTCAAAATGCCAGCAACCATGAAGAGAAATAAGTGAAACAACACTCACACAAGCCAAAGGACAAAAAGCAACATAAAAAGTGGCAAAAGATGACAAAAGCAAAACTCACTCGAAAAGGTGACGAGGATCGCACCAAATGCTCCATGATCTCCTTGGGAATGCTATAGATCTAATATTGAGTGTGAAAATGAGCTCGAAAAGCATCGATTTAATAGATTTGGACAAATTAGGGTTTATGACGTGCATGCCTAAAATCAAGGAAAAAGTGGCACTTGGCTGAAGTTTCCAAAAATTGTGCAAGTGTCTCCTTCAGGATACTAAAAATAAATCCTTATTTTTTAGGGATGCTTTTTTTGTTTTTTTCCTTTTTGCTTTTTTCTAGGGAAACTTGCCATGGACATGTCTGAAAACTTTCTGGCTTAGTGCACTACGTAGTTTTTGAGCTCAGTGAGGGATGTGAAATTTATGGGCTCATTGTTGGGCTACCTCCTCATGAGTGCACATTTTATGAGATCAAGGCTCACTTGCAGTCAGGACTACACAATTCCCATCATCAAGGCTAGTTTCCCTCAAGGATTGTGCAGTTTCTAGGGACAAGCCAAAAACTATTGTGTGACCAAGTTAGGAGATTAGCTTATGAGTTAGAAAATTAACTAAGTAAGAAAACACAAGCCAAAATTAAAATATGATTCTCATTCAAAGCACGAATACTTGGATCAATGCGAGACGATCTATTATGGTTAAGAAGGAAGGCTCCAAAATTGAAGCATAGGCAAAATTTTGGAGGGTGGTTGTAGCTGCTACAACATTGGTGACACACTAGTAGAACTATAGCTCTTTGTATGGACCTTGTCTCATGCAAATCAAGTCTAACTCTTTCAAAATTATTGTTCAGTTCTTTTATTATCATATATTCTTCACTTAGCTTGAGTTAAAGATGTAGTACCTACCATTCTCTTCATTGACAACAAACATGCCAAGGCAAGTCAAACTGAGTTGTTTTGATTGGGGATTAGGGGTATATAGATGCATAAGTAAAACAGATTGCCATAATTTTAATTTAATCTATGTTGTTGCTCCATTTCTAGTGGGCTTGGACAACACCCCAGTGGAGTCACTTTAGGAACACAAGCATTGCTCCACTTCCAGCGAGCCTGGATAGGACCCTGGAGGATTTACTTGCTTCACCTCTCTGAGCAGGAAGCCCTTCTTTTCTTTTGCCCTTTATTTCATTTTTCATTTTTTTTGGAAGTAATGCTTTCATGTCATGTGTAATTTTCATTAGGAGTTACGAGGAGTCAGTCTAGAAGTCATTGTTTCCAATTTGTGAGTTGTAATGGTGATCTGGTTGTGTCGAAGTCAGTGATTTGTGTCATATATATTTGTACTTGTGATGATCAATAAAAGTATTGAAGAGTGATTTATTTTGTGAGTAATCACTCTCTGTTCTCCCTTCTATTTTTCTTTCATGGTATCATGGCCATAAGGCTGAGATCTAAGAGGAAAATTTTAGATTGTTAAAGCCCTACAATCTGGTTTTGTGAGATTTGTTTTTTTTAAGTCGGTGTGTGTTGTACTATCTGAATCTGTCATAAACAATATGATATCATCATCAGAATCCTCACAACTAGCATAGCTTTAATCATGATCTGCAATTAGATCCACGTGTGGTTTTTGTCACTAGCCAAGGGTGGGGGTGAGAGACGACATTCCATTGTTGTCATTTGAAAGACTTTGAATGACGAGGATAAGAAATAATGGAATTGGAGATGTATACCGCTGATTAAATGATATGATGAAATGTATGCGTATAGAAGGATATTTATATATACCTCTAACATACATGTTAAGGTTTTCCCCCTCTCCTTACTCTACTTGACTTAGTTGACAAGGGTTAGCCAAAAATAAAAGACCGATTAGAGTAGGCGGTACTAGTTAAAAGTGCAAACATAGTGATTTCACCATGACACTCTCCAAAAGGAATGCATTTTCCATCAAGGTATCATCGACTAGAAGAAATGCAAGATTCACATAAAGAGAGGGAATAAACAGATAACCAAGTGTTGATATCAGTACAAGTTCATATTGAATTTCAACTAGCTTGTCTAAGAAGCCAAGCATGGTTTCATGTGAAAACGAACCTACACTGCAAAAGAAAACAAATAAAGGAAAGAAGTGGAGTAAAAGTGAAACGAAGTAAGGAAAATCAAGGAAAGCAAACAACTACACCTACTCCTAACCTAAGCAGAACATAGGCCAACTCATGTAAAGTGATACTTCTAATGCATCCATCGGCGCATTAGTTGGCCCATGTAGGTGACAACATGTATGGCAAGAAGGATATACAAGCAAACCAACAAAAAATAAAGATAATACAATACAAAATAGAAAATACAAAGCTTGAATGAACCTACGGAAAAGTAAAAATGGAATTTGCATGAAAGGCACTCTATAGATGTACCATGGTGTCCAAACACATTACGAGTTAAAGATAAGTAGGTACACACTTTCGAACTTGAAAAATGAGCAAACATGAAGAAAGAAGAAAAAATACATTTTTCAATAGTGCTTGCTACATACAACTCCTCCAATGATTGAGTGATAGGATGGTGTGATACAGATGGGGGATGCGAAAATTGTAAGATAAATTAATCTTCAATGTGGAAAAAAAAGTGATGAGGAGCCTGGAGAGATTCCACACATTTATGATTGGAAGTGGAGTTGACCTCAAGACTACGAGGACCTGACATAACAATCAGATCAGTCTGAAGCACCTTGATAGCTTGGGGAGGTTCCAATTTGTCAAAATATGGATCATCAAAGGCTGGTGTCTTAGAAATATTGATATTGGAAGAATCAAAATCATGATCAGATGAGTGAATGAAAATATCACAACAACCATGATCAGAAAGTTCAAGATCACGAATAGGGGTATCCTCATGATCTAACAAATCATAAAGAGGGGATGATAGAAAACAGGAAATTTCACCCTCTATGTTCACAAAAAGGTAAGATGAGAGATTGGGAAGATCAAGGAAGAAATATTTGCCCTCTTCAAATTTAAATGAAAAATTTGTATCCTGTGTGTTTTGTGAATGATTGAAAGTAGATTCATCTGACAATGAATTTTCACAAGATTGAACAAGGATGGCAGAATCGTGGAAAATGTCAGGATAATGCGAAAGAGGTGCAGACAGAAGGAGGCCATCCTTCACCACAAATTCTTGTTCATACTCCCACACATACTCATAAAAATTGATGTCGCAAGTTGGTTGTTCAAAACCAACTCCATCCAAAACTTGATCCTCGTGAACATCACAAGGGAGATCTGAGATAGGTGAATACAACACACTGAAATCCAAAAGATTAGAGGGACAAAAGGATGGAGGATGGGCAGATAACACTTCATCACAACCATCAGAGTCACAATCTAACTCTCCACTAAAATCTTGAGTAAGTGGGGTAGGACGAGATGGTCATAGATCAACAAAGAATTCTCAACTTCTCCCACCTTGACCTACAGAGCTAGAGTTGTTTGAGGAGAAGGGGACAAAGGGTCACTTGGAACAACAACCTTGTCCATCTCAGATTTAGAATCTCTAACACTGAGGTATGTTGGGAGAGGTTCAAAATATTATAACTTGTGTGGATTTTTAGAAATGTGAACAAGATATTTAAATCTTCCATCCAAGAACTCCTAATCAACTTCATTTTCTAGAAATTCAAAGTAGTAATGAATAAAACAATCATGAAAATACTGAAGGGACTCATCAGGTGTTTTTCTTAAATTTAAAGTTTTCTTATTAAGGTCTTTACAATCATAAAGAAAGGAAGCACAACATGATTCTAAAACAAACTATTTGAAAGAGTGTATGGAGGTTGGGGCAATGTGTAACACCATTGCTTTACGCACCCTTCGAACGTGAGAGC
This sequence comes from Pinus tabuliformis, assembly GCA_031772625.1. Classification (NCBI taxonomy): domain Eukaryota; kingdom Viridiplantae; phylum Streptophyta; class Pinopsida; order Pinales; family Pinaceae; genus Pinus; species Pinus tabuliformis. The sequence goes on from CM062819.1 coordinate 732,141,203, forward strand.
AAACAAACCACAGGCAACATCCTCAGACTGGATGTCATTCATGTCACAGAAATGAAGAAAATAAATTGTGTGCCTAAGCAAGGTTGCTCCACCCTTGCCATTGAACTTAAATTGGACAAGTCATTTAAAATTCTCGTTGACACTTTCAAATTTGCAAAGTTATAAAAACATGTCGGGGTTATGATTTGGTGAGAAGTCAACAAATGTGTAGGGAGATTCAAAATAGAATTCAAGGCCTCAACTTATCATCTGTCCCTCCTTCTAGTTATAGAAATATTGACGGTGTTGGACCCGCCAACATTCAGAGGATCTCCCCGATATGAAGTCCCAACTAGAACTCACACCGTTTGGAGTAGGAGTCCCAGTAGTGGGTGGTAATGTTATGCCTTGACCGCGGAGATGCGCAATGGAAAGTATGATAACTTTGGGTAGGTGAAAGTGTGTGACCCTCCAGAGAGTCAAGTGTGATGCATGAAGGTTCCAACACATGAAGGGAAAAGGAAGTGCGCCCCTTGGAAGCCTGTAATAGTATGCAATTTGAAAGGAATGCACGAGAAAAATGACATCACAAGCTAAGATGTGGAACAATCCACAAGTTAAATTTAATCCAACAACACGCATTCAAAAATATTTCTACAAATGAAAACAAAATATTTCATAAGCATATGTGTAATTTAAATAACATACATTGCCAATATAACAAGGGTAGTCCTACTATACTAACAACATATGCATGAAAGTGTGTTGGCTCTGATTTTATTATTATAAGTGAAATTTCCATCCATACATACACCATTGATGACCACTAGCCCCATTAGTGGAACCTTACAGTCAAGAACACATTCTCCTCCAAAGAAGTATACTCACTCTACGCTATGGAGAAGCCAAGGCTCTTCACAATATTCCCAAGCTCTTTCTAAGCCTAAGCCTAGCCAAAATATTGGCTCCCCAAAATCTTGTTACAAGAGTTATGAGGTTTTATTTATAACAAGAGGGGGTGACTCTTCAACTCCCCTTTGTGACCTTTGGACTACCTTCATGATTCTTCAACTTCTTTACAAAATTATACATTACATTACATGATGACTTTTCATATTCCAATATTGACACTTGTAATTTCACTTATAACATAATTACAAATAATATTACATTTTCCACTCGTACCCATATGAGACAAAATAGGGTAGAGACAACTTGACAACCTAACAAGACACAACACTATGATGTTGGAGTTTGGGATAAGTCTAGCTCAACAACCTCCACTTGATGCTTTTTGGTCACATATTGGTGCCAAGCTTCATATTGTGTGATGGTTTCCCCAAACTACTTAATGGTGTCTTGTTTGAAGCGAACTCTAGCCTCCATGGCATCCTAATACATTATCTTGGAACCTATTTCCAACTTGTTCTCAAGCGTGAGGATCATTTTTTTGACATTGATAGGACCACAGATGAACTTCTTCATGTTGTGTGCACTCAGATCCAAGTCTTCCCGTGTGGCCTCTTGTCTTAGCTTTTCTAAGTACTCTTTGACCTCCTTCCAGACTTGGTTCTTGGGTTTAGCTTTGGTGAGGGAACCAATTAATGGGATATTGTGTGTTCTCACCAAGACATCCAAACTATTATACAAATACACATATGAGACCTGTGTGTTTCCAATGAATGAGGTAAGATGCTTGTTTTTATGAATCATTATTCGAGCCTTCACTTTCTCTAGCTCTTCCTATAGCTTCATTTTCTTTACTAAGTCAAACAGGGCCTCGTTGAACCACATTGTCCACTCTTGTACATAGGCAATTGTAGCATGTATGTTTTTGAGAATCTTAACAAACCTTTTTATCTATTGTTGTAAGCCATGCAATTGGAAAACTACTTTATGCATGGTGAAAAGCCCATCATATAGCTTCCACATGGTTTCTCAAAGTGTTGATACTTCAGAAAGTATCACTTCTCTCATCTTCCCCAATGTGGAAACTGCAATATTCGTTGCTACTTGGAGTTGTTCTGCCTATTTCCTAGCAGCCTGTAAGTTCTTTGCCAATTTCTCATTCTTAGTCATCAAATACTGAACATTTGATCTTGTTGCTCCTGCATAGGCCAAGCTAGCTTCGGCAATGACAGTTATATGCTTCTTGGTATCCGACACTATCACCCTTTCTTTGATGAATGTAGGTTAAGCGTGATCATCTAAAAAGTGCTTCCTCTACGCTTGTACAATCCTCTTCTGGAACTCATCAAATGATAGATTGTACACATCCATGAATGGAACATCATCAAGGAGAACAACATCTCCTTTCTCGCTAGAGGTTGGCTCTACTACTAGAGGTGGTGGAGACTAAGGGATGACCTGTGGTGCTCTTGGCATCAAGTCAATATCTTCATACTATGGCTCATGTTCCAACTCCATGTCTGTCACTTCCATGAGTGTCTCAATTTGTTGAGAAAGCTCCTAATCTTGCATTTGTTCACCTTCCTCATGAGCCCTTGTTTTTTCTGGTTCTTCAACCTATATCGGCATTGTTTCCTCTTTCATCATACCTTGCCTTTGTTCTTCTTCCTACTTCTACTTCTCTTCTTGTTATCTCCTTCTCAACTCCTATTCTTCTTTCAGTTTCTTCTCCATCTCCTGCAGCTTCAGTTATGCTTCTTGAAAGCTTTGCTTTTCTCTCTTCCTCTGCTCTACTCTCTGCATCCTTTTCTTTGTCTTTAATTCCACTGCCAGAGCTTCTTTCTTGATAATATGATATGCTTTAATTTTGCATCTTTTCTCTCCCTCTCGACTGTCAGTAATCTTACTCTTTCCCTTGTCCTCCACGGGATTTTTTCCTTTTGTTTTTCTTGCTTACAGAATTGTTGTTTCCTATGGAGCAACCTTTGAAGTCCTTGCTATACTGACTGACTCATTCAATTTGGAGGAATCATAGCAGTACCTCCAAGGATCCTCTTATGGCCAATGAAATGCCCCATTGATCCACATAAAGAAAACTTGTGTACAATGATCCTTGCAAATGTTGTGGGGATCATACAGATTAAAATCCTTAGTGCTAAATTCAAATCTCACTATTTCCTTAACCTTAGAGTTTGCGTCTTCCAAGTTCTTTATCTCGCATAATCTGATCTGCAAAGGAAGAGTAGGCCATGGTGTTTTATTCTTCATGTGCAATTTTGTTGACAACCTTGTAGCGAGATGGTACGATACTTCTTGCATGATTAGTTTATCAATGGAATATATTGTTAATACAGGCAGAGGCATCTCTTTGCCAAACATTTTGATGAAGGTGTCACCTGGTGAGGCATACCATTCTGCATTGTCTAGTATCTCCTCTATTGCTTCTTGGGACATGCAAGGTGAATCTTGTTCAAAGATAAGCTTGTATAGAAAGATAATAAAGTGGTTAGTTAGTCGTGCCATTACTCCTCGATAACTGCATTCTAAAAGAAATTTGCAATAGATATTCATGGTAGTCTCTTATGGTTTCCATGTCCAGTTCATGCTAGGGAAATTCTGTTGTGCAGAGATTGCATCTAATAAGTATGTGGACATGTAGAACTTTTCTCGCTCATCCTTGGGTAGATTATGAGCCTGTGCTACATCAGCCTTCAAATTTTGAGCTAACATATCCGACCAGTTGAATGGCCTCCCATCACTTACCAATTGGTTTAATAATACTTCCAACCCTTCAGGAAAGGTTTCAGTTCTCTCTTGACCATAGATTTTGTGGGAAAAGATAATCAAGAGTGTGTGAGCCTTCCTGAGGGACTTTGTCTTATACACATGGGTGGGTGTCTGTTGAAACTTTGATGGCTCTTTCACCCAACATTTGACAATGTCTCTTGTGTTTGCGTAGTTGTGGGTGGCATAACAGAGTGAGTCCATGTTCTTTACTGGCTCGGGAAAGTGATACATCTACTGAAATTCTTCTACCCTAAAGGTGGAAATATTTTGATCATTGGTACTTCTCAATGTCATGGTATTCTCATCTATATGTGAGACAATCTAGCTGATGATGTCCACACACATGAAGGTAGGATACTTGCATGCAACCTTTTATAATCTGGACCGTCTAATGCTAAGATAAACTTGTCGGTCCTTTAAATATACCTCAAATTCTATTGCAAAAGTGTCTTAAATCTATTTCCATGTTAGTGTTGATCCCTTCTCTATAAACAACTGAGTATCTTGATACACTATAAAATTAACTGATATCTTCTCAACTACTTCCCCAGTAATTCTCTTGGTGGTTTCCTTTGATCTAGCTCTCTTAGATTCCATGGTAACAATGACTATTGGAGAGATGCTCAACAACTATTGTACCTCGGGGAAAGAGAGGACACTCATGGTGAAAAAATGTCAGTTTAAAGAAAAAAACTTGCAAGGAAAGTTCAAGAAGAAAATTGGGCACTATACGGGAAGGTTTGCACAATTTTTTCTGATAGGGAGGACTGGTTGCCTATGGGAACTATGCACTATAAAGTCCCAGTAGCCAAGGTGGAAGCCTACTGGTTGAAACTGTACAATGTGCAGTTCAGCTTGGGTTAAGGCCTAGGAGAGACTGTGCATTGTGCAGTCTTAGTGGCCAAACTTAGAACCTGGCTCCTAGAATTGTGCAGTGCACAGTTAGATTTGGCTTGAAATGTGCACTATGCAATTCCAGAGGCCAAGCTTGTGGCTTGAGCCTCCATATTGCATAGTGTCAAATTTGCAAAGTGAGATCCGACCAAGGAAAACTTAGATATGCCCAAGGGAAGTGTGAAGAACAAGAATATCTAAGAGATAGTGTGAAGATAAGTGTAGATATGACTAAGTGTAGATGAATACATGTGAATCAAGTGCAATAGTTGATCAATTGGAAAGAAAATGAAGTAAGTGAGGAGAGTCCCCGCAACAACAACCATTAGTGCAAAAATAGGAAAACTAATGTGAAACTTGGGAAAGGAAATATAAAACTTAAAACAACACTTCTACAAGTTAAAACAAGTCAAAATTCCAGCAACCACTAAGAGAAACAAGTGAAACAACACTCACACAACCAAAATGACAAAAAATGACAAAAAAAGGGCAAAATATGACAAAAGCAAAACTCACCCAGAAAAGCAACGATAGTTGCACCGAAGGCTTCTTGATCTCCTCGGGAATGATAGATTTCTAAGATGGAGTGTGAAAATGAGCTCTAGAAGTGTCAATTAAATATATTTGGACAAATTAGGGTTTATGATGCACATGCCTAAAATCAAGGAAAAAACGATACTTGGAAGAAGTTTCTAAAATTAGTTCATGTGCCTCCTTTGGGAAATTAAAAATAGATCCCTATTTTTTAGGGATGATTTTTTTCTTATTTTCTTTTTTCTTTTTTCTTGTTTCAGGGACACTTGCCATGCACACCATCGACAACTTTCTGGCTTAGCGCACTGCGTAGTTTCTAAGCTCAGTGAGGGTTGGGTAATTTATTTTCTCAATATTGGGATGCCTCCTCATGACTACACATTTTCTAAGCTTAAGGCTCATTGGAATTCATGACTGCATAATTTCCATCATCAAGGCTAGTTTCCCTCAAGGATTGTGCAATTTCTGGGGGCAAGCCCATAACTGTTGTGGAACTAACTTAGGAGATCAGCTTGTGAGTTATAAAATCAACTAAGCAAGAAAACACAAGCCAAAATGAAAATATGACTCTCACTCGAAGCACGAATACCTAGATTGGTGTGATGAGTTTATGTGGTTAAGAAGGAAGGCTCCAAAACTGAAGCATAGGAAATATTTTTGAGGGTGGTTGTAGCCACTACAATAGGAACCTAATTCATTGGAGACGACATTCAAGGTGGCAAGAAAAGACAAAAGAAAAACTATGGCAACAAGGAAGTCTACCACTCACAATTGTAAACATGGAAGTGTTGCTGCTCCTAGCCTCACATAACCTACAAGGTTGACACCACAAAAACCGGAGGAAAAAAGAGTAAAAGGGCTTTCTTGAAGTTGTGATAGAAAATATGCTAAAGGTCATAAGTGTGTTGAGAATAAATTATTTTAAATAGATTTTGAAGAGGAGGAAGAAAATGAACAAGAAACATCAAAACAAGAGGATATAGACAAAGAACCAACCCTGGAAAAAGAAGAAATGAATCCGACCATATCTTGTAATCCATTGGAAGGAATTACTACTCCTTAAACTCTCAAGATAGAAGGATATATCAAGAATAAAAAGGTAATATTGTTGATTGATTCAAGTAGTACCCATAATTTTATTCATTGTAAGAAAGCCAAGGAATTGAATTGGTTTCTATATCCAACACCAGAGTGTCAAGTTAAGGTTTCAAATGGAGGAACTATAAATTTCTCTAGAAAGTATCATAATATCAAGCTAACCATGGGAAAATATGTATTGAATAGTCCAATGCTTTCCATTCCAATGGATGGTGTTGATGTTATACTTGGAGTCCAATTGTGGAGTAGGAGTATCCTCTTTGCAGACAGAGATGATCCCTCTAGCCTAAGAGACTGTGTCTAGCCGCAAACAAGACAATCTAATGTAAATTTCCTTAGATTAGAATCAAATAAGAGGGCCTACCTCTTATAACGCTAATCCACTTGATGGTGATCTTGCTTCCTTGCTCCAGCTTCCTTTTGTTCCTTTCGTTCAAATACCTGAAACAAACATGCAAGAAACAACAAAAAACGTGATAGCATAAAATCAAATTCAATCTACTTAAAAGTTCAAGGAGTTATAAGCTAAAAAATGTAATATTACACACGATATAGTAAATAAACCATTAGTTGTATTAAAATAAACTTCAAAGACAAATACAATCGAAGCCTTGACGTTGTAGGTTCCCTTCAATGTGCCTGATTTCCAGCACCACTATAAGCATCTCATGATTCACCCTCAAAACAATGGAAGTTCAAGGCTTCTTCCTCTTTACTCCAAACCAAACACTACAAGCTTATTCTCCCTTCACACACCAACTAGAAGGCTAAGGTTCTCAAGATGGCTATCAGGATTTTCAGATTATTTCAGCCCTTTCATTATCTAGCTGAGGTTCTAAAATGAGGAGTTTATATATCTTTGATAGAGGGGAAATGGATCCTCTTATGATGGGAGAGGCATTATCCCTTTTGTTTTGTTCCATTTTAATAGGGGGAAGGAGCCCAAACAGTCTCTCTCGTCTCTATCTTGCTCAACCATTTACAAAACTTTCGTTCACAAAGCTGCTAGACCTGGAAGCTTTGAATCCATTTTTAGAGAATTGAAAAAAGAGGGTCGGCATGGGTCATGAATGGTTTACCACTGTTCATCTCTAGGCCCAGTGTTAGACTCTGAAAATCAGCACAAGGAAGAAACTAAGTGCTAGCACTGGTCTTGAAAACTGAGTTTGAAGGAATATTCTTGGGAAATGATGTAAGAGGGAAATGTTTTGCAGATGAAGAGGGATGTAGGTACATGTTCTTCATGGAAGGAAAGCATATGAGGGTCATTGTATAGGTTCTCCAGGATCGAGGAACGGGGAGTACAGGGACAGTGACAAAATGATGTGTAACACCAATGGTCACAATCTTTAGGGATGATAACTTTTAATTTTCAAGAACTTTTCTTGATTTTTTTTATGGGAAGGAAAGGAAATTGATTAAGGGGTATCTCAAGGAAACCAAGGAATATAATCAGCTCTAATGGCATGACAAACTTTTTGAAGAAATAAAAATGGGGCGTAATTGCACAATTATGCTCACTAGAGGTTCAAACATCGAAATCATCCATTTCTCGAGATCTAAAAAACAATTTGGTCAACCATTCCAAGGTATTTGAGACTCACAAAGGAATCCCACCTATTTTTTATTATGTTCATGTTATTCACTTGATTCCAGGAAGTGTACTCCAAACATCAAGCCTTACAGTTATCCCTATGCCCAAAAGAGTGAAATTGAAAATATGGTTGCAAAAATGCTAGAGGTTGGTATAATTCAACCTAGTGAAAGTTCTTTCTCTGATCCAGTAATATTGGTGCACAAGAAGGATGAATCATGGCATATGTGTCCATATTATAGGGAGCTCAACAAGCTCACTATCAAAGATAAATTTCTCATTCCTTTTATTGATGAATTTTTGGATGAATTACATGGACCAATTTACTTCACCAAGTTGGATCTTCGTTTAGGATATCATAAAATTAGAATGAAGACTAAAGACATTCTGAAAACAACGTTTAGAACTCATGAAGGTCATTATGAATTTTTGGCCAATCCTTTTGGCCTTACTAATGCACCTTCCACATTTCAAAGTTTGGCGAATACCATTTTCAAACCCTTCCTTAGAAAATTTTTGTTCGTATTTTTTGATGATATACTATTCTACAACAAGTCTTGGAAGGATCATGTTCAACATGTTGACTGGTTACTCAAACTCTTGGAGGAGAAACAATTATATGCAAAAGTCTCCAAATGTTTCTTTGGAGTACAAGAGGTGGAATATTTGGGTCATATTGTATATCATGAGGGTGTTAAGGTAGACCCTAACAAAATTAAATCCATTAAGGAATGGAAAATCCACACAACCCTAAAGCATCTTCAAGGATTTCTCAGGTTGACAGGGTATTATTGCAAGTTTGTTAATAATTATTGGAAAATAGTAGAGCATCTAACAACATTACTAAAGAAAGATGCATTTTCTTGGGCTCTATAATAAACTAATCCCTTTGATAATATTAAAGAGGCAATGTGCCAAGCACTAGTATTATCTACACCAGACTTCACCAAAACCTTTATTGTGGAATGTGATGCCTCGAGAAATGGAATTGGTGTTATTTAAATCCAAGAAGGAAGAAGCATTACTTTTGAAATTAGTCCAATCAAGTGAAAGTATTTAAACAAACATATTTATGAGAATGAAATGTTGGCAATTCTACGTGCACTAAAGAAATGGTGGCCTTACCTAATGGGAAGACACTTCATGGTAAAAATAGATCATGATAGTCTTAAATACTTTTTGGAACAAATATTATCTTCACAATAGAAAAAAAAATGAGTCACAAAGATTTGGGTTGTGACTATGAAATCATCTACAAAAAAGGGAACCAAAATATTGCAGATGCATTCTAGAGAAAGGATGAGGATGTGGAAACATTTCTCTGTTTCATTTCTATTATCCAACCTAATTGGATAACTGAGGCAAGTGATGACTAGAAGAATGACGAAGAGGTTTGGACACTCATTCAAAAGTTGCAACAAGATCCCAATACATATGATACATTTATCTGGAAAAATGATTCATTATCATACAAATATTGTCGTTATATCTATGTCAGAATTCTCAACTCAAACAAAAGATTCTTTTGGAATTGCACACCTCCCCCTTAGGAGGGCACTCAAGATTTTTAAAAATTTACCATAGGGTCAAGAAGGAATTTTTTTGGGATGGCCTTAAATCTAATATTCAAAATTTTGTGGAAGAATGTTTGGTTTTCCAACAAAATAGAGTTGAGACAATTAATACCCCATGTCGATTACAACCATTAGCCATTCTATGTCAGCACTAGGAGGAGGCCTCAATGGCTTTTATCACAGGTTTACTCAAGTCCGAAGGAAAGAGTGTCATCATGGTGGTAATTGATATACTTACCAAGTATGCACACTTTTGTGCATTATCTCATCATTTTAAAGCCAGTACAGTTGCTACAGAATTTATAGAAATAATTCAAAAGCTACATGGAAACCCAAAAATTATTGTAAATGGCAGAGATCCCATTTTCACTAGAAATTTTGGACAAAATTATTTTCTTGTCTTGGTACAAAATTAGCTCATAGTTCATCTTATCATCCTCAATATGATGGGACAATTGAGATAATGAAAAAATGTTTAGAAGGATATATTCATTGCTTTGTATCTGATAAACAAACACAATAGGTCATGTGGTTACCTCTGGTTGAATGGTGGTATAATACTTCGTTCCATACTAGAGAAAAAATGACCCGATTTATGGAACTTTATGGATATCATCCACTGTCTATCACATCATATTTAAGAGGAAATTCTAAGGTTCAAGAAGTGGAATATCACATTGAGCATCAAAAACAAGTTCTCCAACTCTTAAAGGATAACCTCACTCTAGCACAAAATCAAATGAAGCAACACGAAGATTAGCATCGCAGTCAAAGAAGTTTTGATGTAAACGACTGGGTGTTTTTATGGCTACAACCATACAAACAAATGTCACTCAAGCAAGCTAAGAAGGATAATAAATTATCACCCAAGTACTATGGTCCTTCCAAGGTGTTGCAAAAGATTAGTACTATGTCATACAAACTGGAGTTGTCTGCATCTTCGTGAGTACACCTAGTTTTCCATGTTTCATCCTTAAAAAAGGTTATCGGTGACAAGCTCCCAGTTCAAACAATATTTCCAGAACTTGATGGAGAAGGAAAAATCATATTGTATCCTAAAGTAGTCATGGAAACAAGAACTGAACAATTATGGAATTGTTCAATTTTAAAGTATCTCATTAAGTGGAAGAACTTACCTGCTAAAGATTCCACATGCGAGGATGAGAATTTTACACAAAAGCATCCATAACTACTCAAGTGTTGAGTACAACACTTTTTTGAAGGAGAGGGGCATGTTAGATCCCTATAATACTAGTGTAGCCTCCTTATTGTTATTGTTAATGTAGCCCCCTTGTTGTTATTGTTGTGCCCATGTAGCCCCCATATTGTTATTTTTGTGCCCCATAGAAGCCCACTATTGTTAGTGTTGTGTCCTTACATTATTATTGTTATGTAGGCTTTGATTATATTGTGAACCCTTAGACTCCTATATATACCAAGGAGGTCTTGTCATTTGTATCATCCAATAATTGTTCATTTATGTGGTGTAAAGGAGGTTTCCCCCTCGTAGAGGCTAATTTTCAAGTCATTGATCTATCTTGTCTTTTGTTTTGTGATCAGGTTGGATAACAGATTCTACCATTCAAATTTTTCATCATCCAATATAAGGTTAGTGCTCCATAATAGTGCTTCCCTCATCCCCAACTATGCCCCGAGTTAGGAATCCATGTGGTTATGCCTTCTAAGATCTCAAAGTCTGAGAATACCCGTCATTCTTGGATTTCTCTAGCCCCCAAATTAAGAATTTCATTATGGATTTTATGGGGCACCTTTCTATGGTAATTACCAATAGCCTCTTGGGCTTGTTATGGAGCTCTATTATGGCCTTGGGGGCCACATCCCCCCCCCCCCCAACACACACACCTGCTTCGCATTCTTTGTCACTCAATAATCCGCCAAAAACTATGATATTTTAATATAAAATTCTCAAGACCAAATACTAACACAGAAAGGAGCATAAAGTCCATACCTAATAGTATTACAACAATTGGTTATGAACCAGCCAATAGGCCAAATAAGGGTGTAACACAAAGAATTCCACAACAATATAAAACTATGCTTGTACACAAAAATCCACCAAGAATGACCGACTGCTCATCATGGCTCAAGGGTGATTTCAAATAGTAAAACCCATAAAGTCAGGTCACCAGAGAATGACATACCTAGAAATATATAAGGAAGATTTCAACGCAGAGGAACCTAAGCCCAATTAAGCTGATGGTTTCTCATGACACTACCACTAAAATCATCTACTATAATATAAAATAGACACACTACCTTGCACCTAGGCCTCCCAAACCTCTTTGACACAATACAATATTCAAATTGAATCTCTGAATAATTAAACAATTTTTCTAATCTATACCATATAAAAAGTAGTGAATTACCTAGAGGTTTAAGAGCTACCCAGTAGTGATGGAGATACATGCTTGCCTTCCATGCCAAGTGAGGTGTTTCACTCTATATTGGCTAAAAAGTGTCCTAAAACACAATATCGACCAAGATATGCCTCAATCCATGTCCCCCTTTGTCTGTTTTAACTATTATTTCCTCCAGAGAATTATGCAAATCAGTCTATCGAGCATCCCACAGACTGGTGCATTCAATACCCCTCCTGAAGATATCATCCACACTCCTACTCAACCCACAACCAGAGACAATGCCTATGTCTCCCCTGCAAGTTATGGTCTTGAAATCTCTGCTAAGGCAAGGAAACAACCCCCCGCCACTATGGATACCTAGACCAGCTCGCTTGAACCTTCTTCAACTCTGCTCTATCACAATAAATAGCATTAGGGGGAGTAGAGACCGCATGCTTATGCATACAAGGGGGCATCCATGCCACCCCCCACATTAACTCTCCTTGTATTTCTAGGGTAGAGAGTACAACCCCATAATATTTGTCTTCTCTCGGGATTCACCCCCGTCGGGGGATTTTTTTACTTAATTTAACATAAGACAATATTTTTAAATATTATCTATTTATTTAGTTCTAATGTTATTGAAAATTTTAAAATATAATAGAATTTCAAACTTACCAATTAAGGTAAACAACCTCTGCCTTTATTTGCCTTGATAAATTAAAAAAAAATCAAAATAATAATTTTGTATTTCTTAAACAAAATTATCTTTAAAAACATTTAATATCATTTATATGTAATTCTCATTAAATTACAAAATAATGATTTTATAGTCCTAAGGGGGCAACTCAATTAGTGATCAAAGTAATGTAAATTTGTGAAAACTAAGAGATCCAAGGTTCAAATCCCCCCAGTTGTGACCCAGTTTACAAAAAGGAGGACGAGTTGTAGACCCCTAGAGGTTTACTAGTAGTTACATGTCAAGTGGGTTGTTGGGTTCCTCTAGGATACAAAAGAAAAAAGATAATAATAAATATTATATATGGTAAAAAAAGAAACATTGTTAAAAACATTTAATACCCTTTTTTTGTAAATTTAATTCTATTTTTTCCAAAAAAATAGATTACATCATATAAACCTTTTACATCAAAGGACTCCTACTACATCCCTAGATTCAAAGACTAGGGTGAACCATGGGTCTTTATTTTCCCCCTTTTTCCTATGAACATCATTCCATATTGCAAAACTATTTATCACAACTAAGGCTAAAATCAAATGCTCATTTTCTTGAGAAATTTCCATGGCCACTGAACCAGTCAAATTTGGCATGCCTTTCTCGCCATCAAACTTGTTAGTGCCTAGATTTAGCTTAGGCTGAGGAAGGTAGGATCCAGGGTAACATCAAACCATGCTCAGCCTCGTAGCTAGCCCTACGAGGATAGGAGAGGGTTCTCTCTGAGTCAATCTCAGCAAATGATGATCTATGGGGCTTGAGATGACTGAAATATCTTCTAATGTTAGGCTAGGTATGAAGTGCAAGGATTTGATTTGATTTTTGGGAGTTTTGTTGGAATCAAGGGAAAGGCAATTTTGGGTCCGGGGATGAAGGCCAGTTTTGCAGAATTCTGATTGGGGCAAGAAAGGAAATCGTTTTGATGCTTTGATTTGTAAAGGTGGAGGGTTCAAACCGGTGAGAAGCTGAAGAGGGAAAGAGGGTACCAAGAATCCTCTTCAAACTGAAGAAAACATTGAAAATTAAACAAAAATAACAGGCAGAGCACTGCAAGCTAATGAATTCTACCTTTGTCACTCATTTGTTTAATTTCAGAAGCAAAAGAGAAAGGAAAGGGTACACATAAATATCAGTGAACTTACAAATTACATAGAGAAGAACACCATCAAAACACGGAGCCACAAGGATCCCAAAAAGTGTTGCAAACCCTGGTCTTTCCTTTGCCAAAAATGCAGAAATCAAATGTACAATGGAGTGCCAAGCAATCCCAAGTATCCAACCCTGAAAATGACTGAGAAATTACATGATATAGAGAATCCTAACTCCTTCCCATGCCTCTAGGGGTCGAGCTCATCATTCTAGGAGTTGTTCAACCATATCTAAACAAGGAACTGAAAAATAGGCAATGAAACAACTTGCCTCTATATAAAAGGAAACTGATTCATTCACTATCTTTCCACCTTTTAATGAATGAATCTACATGGATGAGTATCAATGTGCCAAAATTACATCAAAGTCATGAATTTACATCAAGTTAGATCAAGAGTGACATCAAAAAGTAAAACTAGTCAAAATTGGCCGAAATTCTGAGCTGAAGAGTGAAAAATAGGACAAAATTCTCTATGCGTCGTGCCCAAAACCTGTATGCGTAGCACAACTTTGAGGCCCTTTCCGAAGTCCAAATTGAGCTCATGATAGCTCGTTGGAAAGCCCTGCCTTTATACTTTCAAACCCAAGTGGAATTTCTAGATTTGGATGTCATTTGCCCCTCCACAAATTCAATCTCCCAAGACTGCTTCCTATGGGTGCAAAAGGTGGGAGAGAGGTCATTTTTTATGTGTTTTTGACCCTTTAGGCAACCCAGAACTTGATGAAATCCTTAGGTAATTCATGAGCATGCATAAATTTTCATAAAAAATCCAGAAATGAAAAGTTTTCCTCCAGAGGATCTCCCAATTATAAGTGCGCGCCAAGTGGCGCTACACGTTGGGCAGGAAAATCTGTTTTGAAGCCAAGAAATTCAAAATTGACAGCATTTTCTCCAAATTTGTTGAAATTTGGACTGAAGGTCCATCATCAAGTATCATGCTTAGCCAAAGAAGCTTCAGCCATGATTTGGAGCCTATCATGCCTTTTGCGTCATTTTTGTGCCCTCCTTAGTCTTGCCTTCAAGATTTTGATCCTTGTTTTGCAAACATGAGTTCGTGCCCAATAATGATTTTTCATGTGCTTGAGCATGTCCTTGTCCTTTTTTTCCTTTGTCAACAACTTCTCAAGATGAATTTTGACCCTCTCAAACCAAGTCTCTCGATCAGCCTCTATCTCATGTTCCAATGAAGTGAACTCTATCCTCCTCCTTTGGGCAGCTTGGCAGTTTTGCCGAATGTTTTGTAACTCCATGACTGTATGTTGATCCTCCAGTTGTTTGTTTCACATCTCCAAATAGTTTATGACCCATTGAGATCTTTGCAACTTTTTGGTCAATGCATATATCTCGGCTTTCTGCTCCTGAATGACCTCCCTCAACTTTGAGCTAGGAGAGCTCACATCATCATCAATGAGTATGAAATTAGTGTCTAGGCCTCCTAAAGGGCCCTCATGCTACATAGGCTTCTTGCCTCTGTCCTGTACCTATACTACTGATGACGGCAACGAGACCCCTTCCACCCCAGGTGGAGATAGTACTCGTCGGGCTGCTGTAAACAATCCTCTCATGCCTCTTTGATAGGTGACATATATCGGCACACTAGTAGTCTCTGCCTCCCGACCTCCATGCTGATGTGAAGGTTCACCTGCATGATGGACAACCTCCTGATGAGCTGCTGAAGCTATGAAGAACTCACAGGAAATGAAGTCTTCCCATTTGATACCCTGCAAGCCAAGTTGATGCACAACGATGATCTTGATGAGCACATAGTGATAAATGCTATTGTACTGCTATTCAGGAGTCTTCTTCTACACAAGAGTAGTCATCCTCTCAATGTTTCAGCACATGAAATATGGAATGTTCATCATCTTCACTCTCGTGAAATGTATCAACATTATACTATGGTAGGCATAGAGGCGTGAGAAGCGGCCCTCACAACTAAAGTATCTAATAATGAGTCTCATCAACGGCGCATAGGATTCTTTCAAAAACCAGAATGGGAACACCCTGCTGAGCTGTCTCACATAGCTAGGCCTGATATATGGTTCATAATGTACTCTTTCTACCTGCATTCTTTTGTTCCACTCCTCACCTACATTTGGTATTCATGTTGCTTGAGAAATGGTCTCTGGTGTCAAGGTGAAATTTAGACCAGCAAGAGTTACCTGACCATCATGCAAATGAAAAAAAATAACCGAGCCAACTCCTGATGATGCTGAATCTGAGCAATCATTTCGCAATACTGAAAGCATGATTGTTGTTGGAAACATGCCATGGCAAGTGGGCAGGCTTGCAGTTCAGTCAAAGATGTGGGCTCTTCTCTGACATGTCTGCCACCCTTACGAGGCCTCCTCGATGCATGAAGCTCTGTGGTAGAATCACTGTCTTGTTCATATGATGAATCAGTCTCCATTTACATAATGTTTCAAGCAAGGTGTATGTTTCATTTGTTGAGAATGACTAATTGGTGCCTTTGTTTTCAATGCCAACTGTGCCAAAGGGAAATGAGGGACTATGAGGAATATGAAATAGTGGGAAAGGTGGAGTTTGTCAAGTGAAATTGAGGTGTGCAATAACAATCACTTGATTGTTGGGAACTGGGGATTTAGGGATTTTGAAAATGATATGGGGAAAGGGATAATGATAAGAAATGGTAGTGTTTAGGGATAGGAACAAAAACAAAATGGGGACAAATGATATGAATGGTTTTAGAATATAGGGGAAAGGAGAGGGAGTGTATAATGATGTGACAGTGAGGGGAAAGGAATCACAGGTAGGAAATGATAGTATGATAGTGAGTATTCAGCATGAAAATGACTTTTTAAAACACCATTTGAAACCCTAAGGAGCAGCTTCGACAAAAGGATAGGATTTATGTTTTCACCATTCAAACCTTATATTCTTCTCTCCAAATCACAACAAACACTATTTAATAGAAATGGCAAAGGCTCACACACTTACTTGGATCATAGAAGACTGAGTTGATTTGAATAAATTCAAAAGCAGTGATGAAATTTCAGTTGGCAGCTCTGTGCATTGTGCGCACAACCCAGTGCGCCGTGCAGGCTATATGTGTCGCGCACATTCAATTTAACTCTATGAACAATGGCTCTATGCGCCGTGACTTCCCTGTGCACCACGACTGCCTCCCAATTCGCCGCGCAAGCAATACAACACACAGTCGGCCTTCAAAATCACAATTCCGCCCTTCCACAATCCAACTTGACTTCTTGTTGTCTCTTTATGTGAAAATGAATTGTTTGGACACCAAAATATCTCGTATAACCATTGGACTCAAATTTTTTATCTCAATAACCCACTTTCTAATGTTTCCACTTTGGCACTTTTCACTTTCTAATACAAACTCTCTTTTTTGTTGTTTCCTTTGACTTTTGACTAAAATGATGAAACTCTTGGCAATTTTTTGCAGGGATGATGTCCTTGGATTTCGGAAAAGGATGACCAGGGCTGCACTGAAGAACTATAGAACTTGAAAAACCTTAAAAATTACATATTTATTACAAAAAATACATTTGACGATTTCTTCTTCAAAACAGAGTTTTGAAGAAGAATCATTCTCAAGCATTATTGATAATGAAAATTTTGGAATGAAAACTTATTGGAGACATCCTCATGGGCCTGCTGGCATTATTGGACGCTTTGAAGATAAAATTTTCGAAACCCTAGACCTAATGACTGAAATGACTCTTGGCTGACCAAAAGACCATCCATAATGACTGTAAAATTGATTTGATGAACTTTGATGATCAAACACAAACCAGCAAGTACATGACACGAGGGAAGTATGGAGACAAGACCCTTTCATCAGAAGATTGATGATCCTAATGGAATGCAGATGATCGAGCTGAATGAGACACCTAAAATGAAATGCAACAAAAGAGGTTTTGATCTCCGACGGAGGGCTGAACAGACCGACTCTAACAAAACTGTTTTGATTCATGATTATGCTTTTTCCCTAAAATTACAAGCATTATTGAAACTGAAGATCTCTCCTTCTCCTTTAGAAAAATATTTTCTCTAGCAGAGGACTATGGAAGTACCACTGAGGACTACCCTACATCACGAGATATTGCATTGTTCATTGTTGTCTTCTACTATCGGGAGCTATTTTTCTTTTGATGTGAAAAATTCTTGGCACCTATTTTTGTCTTTAGACCTCGCCAGCCACAATTTTTTCTCTTCACCTCCTATGATCTGACAATCCCTTTTGGAAAAGGAAATACATGCTAAAGGTGTCCAGGATGTTGTTGGGATCTACACCTAAACACAGTGTTTCATAATACATAGGTTGGGGATACTCCTTGTCACTCCACTTGAGGACAATTTTGTCTAGAAAATCTTTGTTGAGGCCCACTTATACACATATGCAGACGAATCTTACGAATCCCTTTGACAATATTTCATTATATACCTTGATAAAGTGACCTATGGAGTCTTTGATGTCCTCTAAGGTATCTATAAATATACATTGAATGGGAAATTTTGGGAACCTAATCTAAATAAGTACATTAAAAGACTTCATAGTAAGCAGGTTAAAATTCGAGAACCATGGCTGGATTGAAACACCTACTCTTCCCCAAAACCAGGGACCTTGGTCTATAACCCTCTTACGATAATCAAGATATTTAAATAAAACTAAAAAAAAATCTTTCGAACTTAACAAAAAATCAATATTCTAGGACTGTTATATAGGAAAATGACCTCCTCATCAACCCAGAGGATAAAGACATGATGACTAAAGGACTAACCAAGTTCACAGGCCCAATTTTCAAGGTAACGCTGCCTAAACACTAGCAAACTTCTTTATAAAGCTTCCTAGCAAGGCTAAGGTTGTGTTAGTGCCCAAAGTAACTTTGTTTGTTACCTCGGGAAGAGCATTAATGAACCCTAATGAGTTTCTATGGGTCAAGGGAACGAGTTGACTAAGAAAATATCCCTAGATTCTCTCCTATGTCAGCTCATAAAAGCAGGGAAACATCAAAACTCGACCTATTTGGGGGAATTACTAATTCGTAATGGAGTATGCAAATGGGAAAGAACACAAAAGCATGGAAACATCACTACTTTTTCCTAATGGAACTCATGAAGGACTTGGAAACCCTAACCTCACATGTTATATATGCAAGGCTAGGGCCATTGTGAAAGAGGTCGAACCATTTGAAAGGATTTCCTATTTGATTGTCAAGCAGAGTATTATACTAAGGCATCAGAAGACGTTAAGAAGGGAGAGAGAGAGAGGAGTTGGAGGGGTAAGGGAAGGCTGATGCAACTGATGGTTGTAATCACTATTTCTACATCAATATAGAACTGCAGTTATGTTGTCCACTCCGATAGTATGACTTGTTTGTATGTTTATTCAATATCATTAGCATGAGTGGCTTAGATATATGCAACTAGGTATCTTTATATGTTTATGCATTGTTTATCAAGATTTTATGTTGTGATATTATGCTTGTCTTTACTATGTGTAGGTTTTGATCTGGAGCCAGCTCAAGGGTCTTCTGCCTAGCTGCATTGCACTCTTCAATAACACCACACTAAGACTCGAGGTAATAATTCCTTCTTGCTTTGATATTCGTTTGTTAAACATAGATATGCATGTATCTTTGTGAAAACTGTAGCTAATATGATTGTCTGCCAAGGATCCTGGGAAGATCCTTGAGGATTTCTACATCACCAAACACCCGTGCATTAATCCCTATAACAGAATTGGTGAATCCACTGGGGACTACACTTAGTTCCTGGTTTTTCCCAGAAATTTCCTAGATCTCTCTTTCTTCCAAGCCTTCCTGTACTTCTTCATTTCCTTTCCAACCACTTAGGATCATACAACGCCCTTCTCTCAATGCTCAGCCCCAGATCTGATCCCCACAGCCCATTTTTTGAGTATTTTTCGTCACTAACGCTAGTTACTAGTGAAAACAATGCTTTATAAAGCACTTTGTCCTCAAAAACAGAGCGTTAGTGCTCAAACTGACTCTCTGTAGCCTCTAGTACAGAGTGTTAGTCAGCCATTTCTTGATAAACAGCTTGCTCTATGACCTCATGGGTTGGGGAATCTACTTGTAGACTGATCAGGGATTTGCAGCTGCACTTGTTTGATTGATTTGTGTCCTGAACAATTTTTTTTTAAGAAAATGACTTTAATTCTTAAATTTTTGTTTTCATTAAAGAAAAAATACAAAAATTTTACTGTTTTCTGCTTAGCTGGTTAGATCTGCATTATTTGGTTTCAATAATTGTTAATGAGCATCGAAGTTATGTCGGTTATGCTAGTGTTTTATTGAATAGGATGCATGGTATAAATATTAATGTATGAATGACTTTCCCTTTGTAGAAGCAACTTATTCATCAAAAGTGAAAATTTACAAGCATTGTTTTTGCATGATTTGAGTCAAAGTCCCATATAATTTCATACGTCAACACCCCTATTGAAGACTCTAATGAAGTACATTTAAAATATACCTAATAAAATCAATCAGAAACTCTTTTTAGAGTAAACACACATTAGTTTAGGCTAATATCTTGGGATAGGCAGTGTGAGTTAACTTCCCAAGATCATACACTGAAACTAGTGTCATTAAAGAGAGAAATCCTTCTAAACTCATACTATCTAGGACCACTCCGTTATAGACATTTTTTGGCACTGCAACCCCAATCATAAATGTCCATAAACCAAGGGCTCCTAAGTCCCTAAAAGTGTTGTTCCAACCCCTAAAAGAACAAGGTCAGCTGATTACATCATCTCCCAGAAGTTCTCCGTGAAAAACTACTCAGAACTGGTCAAAACTGGACCATATCACCTGCTCCATGGTCAAAGTACGTTGCATCCCACCTAAATGCACACGGGAGGTGCGATGCATACTGAAAATCCCTTCTATGGGGTGTGATGGGCGAGAGTGGACAAATGGCAAGGTCAATCTGCAAGGTGGAGGATCATGGAATCTTCCAGAAACTTCTCCTGTGACACTTGCCTCTTTGCATTCGCCCAGGGATGAGTAAGAGATCATCAATCTCCAAGTGGAATCAAGAACTATCAGAGAGAGGACATTAATCAAATCTCAAAAGTTGACTCACCCCCCTTGCAAACATCTATATATGGATCCCTCATCCTAGAGATCCAGAGGCTGGAATTTTGTATCTTGTAAGGAAGTGTTGTTGGTTTCTTAGTGTAACATCATAGTGTTGGGTGATCTAAGCTTTTCATGAGGTGAAGAAGGGCTTTCTTGCTGAGAGGATGACGCTGGGTCAGAACAATTGGTTGTAATCCTCTTTGCTATTCTTGATTATTAATAAATCTATTCAAGTTTTCTTCCACATTCTTGTATGATTGATGATATATGCATTTCTGTGGTCAATATATATCTGGTCCTGTATTGTTTATGATAGTAGATCTTGGCTCTTGGATAGTGTTATGCTGCTTTGATTCTACAGGTGCTCTTTGAAGCTGGGTAAATGAGGAAGCAACTGGCAAAAATCTATCAGAAGGGAGAGGAATCAAGTAAGGAACCAAGTGCAAGACAGAGGTTGGTCTCCTTCTTTCCCCTCTTATCTACTTCTCATAAAGGAAAACAAAAGTGGTTTTAGTTTGTTTGTTTCTAAGGTAGCTACCAGCCTTAGTGGGACTAGAAGCTCTGCATAGACACTAGATTTCTCGATAACAAAATGGCGACTCCGTTGGGGAGCGAATAGATTGTTTGTTTGTCTATATTTGTTTGCTTTATAAACTTACAGATGGAGCTTGAAGTCAAGCCAGCTAGCCTTCGAACTGCATTTGCTATGCAAGTGCAAAGTAGATCAATGATTCTTCAGTCTATCTCCGGGTTTTGTTTATGAACTAAACAATTGATTTACAATCTCTCTAATTTCCCTTGTGGTGGCTCTAGTAACCTCTTTAGATCTACCCCTGTGATTTATTTACTGATTACCACTTGCTCGGCCTAAATCCTTGAACTGAGCTGCAAACTATGACCTGGAACCCAGTTGAAGTCTCGTCCTTGGACCATTGCACTGTCTCTTCTTTGGAATCTGGATGCATCGCACTTCCCATGTGAAGTAGGTGTGTTGCATCTCACTTTCCCTCTGTTACAGGTGCGCTGATCAGACGGGACCTCTTCTGCTCTTAGATTTTGGTTTCTGTGTTCACTCTTTTTAGCTCTATTCAGGAGTTTTGCTGTCGGTAGTCAATATACCTCTGTGGGAACCCCCTTCCTTGCCATTATTCCACCTCCATTGTGCAAATAATTGTAAATTTTTTTATGTATTTTGAGCCATTTTCAGTTCTCTTTTACAAAGAAGTAGCGTAATTGAACTGTCGTTTCTTGATTTGGAAGTGTCGCAAGTGTTGTTTTCAGTCATAGAAGAGAATCTGATTGTTCTTGATAGTTGATTACACTATTACTCTTGTATTTGATTTGAATTAATAGTTTTTCAAGTGTCGAAAGCAAATTTTCAATTCCAAATCGCAAAGTTTCGACATTGTCTTCATTTTGTCTTGAAAAGAAACTTGTTAGTAATGTCGCTTTGAAAAATAATTCGGATTTGCGCTTAGCTTTCTTTTTTATCATTCACACATTAAGAAGGCTGAAAAAAAATACATGCATGTGCATTTGCATTTAGACTGTTTGTTGGTTTGATTTAGGACAATGCATATAGTGTGTGCTCTCTGCTCTATGTTGAAAGAATTTCGTCTCTCTTTCCTTATTAGCTAGGATTTTCATTGCAAAAAGAAGATTAAATGATTGTTTATCATCTTAGATTGCATTTTAGGAAATTGTATATCTACATCACACGGTGAACCTGAAAGGCAAATTTCTTAAGCAAGATCAACTGTAAAATAAATTTAATGAATCTAAAAACGCTTTGGAACCTAACGCACAACATTTAGAAGTCTAGGCTAGAGACGTATTCTGGCATCGTAAAGCCTGGTAATTGTTGTTTTCATTGCTGATTGGGTGATTCCTCCACTTTGAGATGATAAGTGCCAGTACGGACTTGTGCTCCCACGTACTGTCGAGTATATATTGGGAGACCACAATAGGTTTTATCCTTTATCCATAGGAAGCCATGTCTACTGCCCTATTGATCGCAATGCACTGAACACAGCATTCGAGAATATTGACTGTCGTACTGTAAAAAGTATTCTGCAGTTTTGCGATTGGTTTGGTAATCCCTCTGTCTAGATTTCTGGAGTAGTCTCTTTCATTCCTTTTTAGACTCCTTAAAGGAAAAGGTCCATCTAAGTACTTGTCACTTCAAGCTCATTAAAAATCGAAGGCGACTAGAGTCATCTTTTGTTTTTTCTCGACTCTTAAAAATTGAAAAAACAAGTTGTGTCAAAGCGTCTAAAATTTATTTTAATCGGAATAAACATCACCTTTCCTATGTTGGTCTTAGGTTGAGAAAAATGGAGTCCACCAACCAAGGATTTTCCCTTGGAGGAAATCCTAGTCCTTTCTCCTCTTGGGAAGATGTTGGTGCACCCCATATGGCCACATTGTCGTTTCCAGGATTAACAATCGGCTTACCCGTATGGCTCTTCTCGACCTCTGTCATTCAGAACACCGTGATTCCTGAACAGTCAAGTCAGCAACTAAACGATACCAAAGTTACCCCCCAACCTTCTACTTCGTCCAATTCTCCCTCTCCTCCTTCCTCTTCGCTTGATGAAGTTGGTAAAGCCAAAAATCAAGTAACTGAGAAGAAGAAGGAGAAGAAGAAGAAAGAGAAAAAGAATAAGGAGCCAAAGGCGAAAAGGGGCAACCAGCCATCGTCTAGCGAAAATCCACACACTGCACCGTTCAGGCCTAAATCGCCATGTGTCATTTGCAAAGGAGACCACTATCATCGAGATTGTCCTTGCATCCATCAGATCTTAAGGGACTGGTCTCCCCGTTTGCACAATCTGGTGTCATCAACCTCTGACGATCATGTTGAGAATACATCGTCAACTAGTGAAAGTGAAGCCCCTGGACAAAAAGGAAAATGTAAATTTCCTTGTAAATTGTGTGAAGGCGATCACACCGTCCACCATTGTCCCTTCTTAGATGAGGCTAAAATAGTTTTGGATGACCATCCGGTTTCACCGTCATGGCTTCCTCCTGGATATAAAAAGCTCTTGCCGAGTCCATCACTAGTTGAAAATCCAGCTGACACGCCATTGTGGTCGGCCGAAGCATCTATCATTGAAGATAAACCATCTGAATCCACACCAGATGAAAGTCAAAAGGTCGAGGTGGCAGTTGACCTGGTCTTGCCTTCAGAGGATCCATCTTCAGATGATACAGTCACCGGAGAGAACAAGAACGACACCGTCCAAATTCTCTTCGTAAGCACAGACTTCGATGAACATGGGGGCAGTCTACCTGTTCCTTTACCGCAGGAAGGAAGTTCGTCAGAGTCATATCCGGCCGTCTATTCGGTCCCACCTCCAAGCAACCTAGTTGTTTCCTTCGATTGGAATCTACTAGGCAGACCCCGCTTACCAACTAGTGTACAATTTCGAATCATTGCTCAAATATATAGAATGGTCATGGCCGGTACCATCATAGATGAAGGGGCTTCTGTGAGTATCCTTTCCTCAACTGCTTGGAAAGCGCTTGGTTCGCCATCGCTTTTTCCTGAAATGAGAAATCTAACAGGCTTTGACAAAGGAACCAGTCGACCGTTAGGGATCCTTCCCAATGTGCTGATAACATTGAGAAGGAAAACTGTTCACATGAACGTAATGGTAGTCCAAGGACCCCTAGATTATAATCTACTCCTTGGATGTGACTATATTTATTGCATGGGATCCATTGTCTCCTCACTCTTTAGAGTAATGTGTTTTCCGCATGAAGGAAGAGTGGTCAAGCTCATAGACCAGCTTTCATTCCCCGATTCACACATCGCAAATAGTCAAATACCATCCTTGAATGGTATTTTCACGCAAGGAATGTCTCATCAATCCCTAGTTTGTCCACCTGATGAGCGCGAGTGATTCGGAGGACATGGCTGAAACCCAGGGGGCATGCACCCTAGCCTGTTTCGACAGGAAAACCTTGGGTATAGGGTAGGTTTCTGCGAAGGATATATGACTAGTTTATGAAATTAGACTTGAATAAGATTCCTTCATCAAAGTTATGTGGGTGGAGCCAGTTGTACCACTCACCTTTGTTTATTTCGGTAGACATTGCTGAGGAAGTGTTTCGCCTGAAGTATGGATAGAACAATCTTTGGTAACTTGGAAATTTTTCGCTATACCTGGGGGCATGCAAACCTTTTGGCATGCAAGCGAAGAGCGACCATTTATCTTTTTAAATTTGTAGGTCCTCTAACCCTCTAAACTCGTAGGATTGGTCATTTCCTAACTTGCATAAAGAAAGGATGTGGGGCAAAGCTTTGATAAAATGCCATTTTAAATGAGACATCCTTATTATACGACTGGATCGAGCAGTTTTAACACGGAATTCAAGCTCGTTAAAAAATAAACATAAGCAATGAGAAAATGTTCCCCCAGAGTTTAAGCTCATCAAAAAATGAACCTATTTTCGGTAAATAACCATTGTGAATGTATTATCATCAGCCTTTGAAGCCTTGGTCGTGTTCTCATCATCACCTCCACTTTATATTGGCCGATCATTCACCTCCATTTGATTGTTTACCCTTTTTGAGGAACAGCTACGAAGAGTGATCCTGTTAGCCATCCTTGTGACACTACCGTGATTGGAAAATTCCAAACCTTACTTGGAATTAGCTGCTACCCGAATTTATCACTCGTTCCTCAAAAGACAAGTCTCCTTTAAGCTCTTTTCAACTGACTCGTAAAATATGAAAAGATTGTCGAGCTATTGGCCTCTCCAGTTCGTTAAAGTGAAAGGAAGTGTTATCCCCCCTTTAGATTTTAATCTTTTTGGACCTGAGGGATATTACACAAAAAGATCAAGCGCTTGTTTTGTTCGGCTCGTTAAAAGTACCAAAAATTTATCCCTAAAAGTGTTGTTCCAACCCCTAAAAGAACAAGGTCAGCTGAATACATCATCTCCCAGAAGTTCTCCATGAAAAACTACTCAGAACTGGTCAAAACTGGACCATCTCACCTGCTCCATGGTCAAAGTGCACTGCATCCCACCTAAATTCACATGGGAGGTGCGATGCATACTGAAAAGCCCTTCTATGGGGTGTGACGGGCGAGAGTGGACAAATGGCAAGGTCAATCTGCAAGGTGGAGGATCATGGAATCTTCCAGAAACTTCTCCTGTGAAACTTGCCTCTCTGCATTCGCCCAGGGATGAGTAATAGATCATCAATATCCAAGTAGAATCAAGAACTATCAGAGAGAGGACACTAATCAAATCTCAAAAGCTGACTCACCCCCCTTGCAAACATCTATATATGGATCCCTCATCCCAGAGATCCAGAGGCTAGAATTTTGTATCTTGTAAGGAAGTGCTGCTGGTTTCTTAGTGTAACATCATAGTGTTGGGTGATCTAAGCTTTTCATGAGGTGAAGAAGGGCTTTCTTGCTGAGAGGATGACGCTGGGTCAGAACAATTGGTTGTAATCCTCTTTGCTATTCTTTATTATTAATAAAGCTATTCGAGTTTTCTTCCACATTCTTGTATGATTGATGATATATGCATTTGTGTGGTCAATATATATCTGGTCCTGTATTGTTTATGATAGTAGATCTCTGCTCTTGGATAGTGTTATGCTGCTTTGATTCTACAGGTGCTCTTTGAAGCTGGGTAAACGAGGAAGCGAGTGGCAAAAATCTATCAGAAGGGAGAGGAATCAAGTAAGGAACCAAGCGCAAGACAGAGGTTGGTCTCCTTCTTTCCCCTCTTATCTACTTCTCATAAAGGAAAAAAAAAAAGTGGTTTTAGTTTGTTTGTTTCTAAGGTAGCTACCAGCCTTAGTGGGACTAGCAGCTCTACATAGACACTAGATTTCCCGATAACACACTCGAGTAAAAGCAGAGCTAAATACAAGACAGCATCGGACTCTAAGTGAAGGTATCTCGCCTTTTCTTACATATCCTTTGGGTATTCTGTGTATCGAGGATCCCTTCAGGGATCTCGGAGTTGAGTCGAGGACTCAGGTATCCTGCCCACATAGTGTATTGTCTACAACTATATCCCCCCCAATAGTGTTTGTGATTTGAGGTATTCTTAGTGGCCATACTTTTAGGGACGAACACAAGGTGATTGGGGTAGGTTGCCCTGGTACCTAACACAAATGAACCTACTATGTCTTCAGTTTTTGGGAGGGTGCTCGTCTTCATGAGAGTACTTGACCCCTTAATCTGAGGTTCGAGTGAAGCTGAAGAGTAATCGTATCTATACATTTGGCTAGCTCTCTCTATTATTCATTGTGATACTGGGTTTCATATCTAGTGATCGGTTCTTATCAGAAAGGGTCATTTCCTTCTGCTTGTTGATTGATTTCCTTAGTGTATTTTTTATTTTTTAAGTGCCAAAGTGTTATAAATAAGACTTTAATAAACATCACTATAAAATTTACTGATAAAAATTATCAGCCATCATGGCTACATCCAGCCCTCGTCATTAATCTAGACGGTTGTTAGGACTTCCCCCACTCACTGTGGAGGATCCGTCGAGCCCCAGTGAACTGGATTCCCCGTCTTTGGGAAATCAATCTTTGAGATCTAACATAGAATTAGTTTGGACATCCCATGATTCAAGCTTACCGGAGGATTTCTTTACTGAAGGATTTCTTCCTCCATACAATCCTCCGATCACGAATCCATTGGGACCACTCTTGGTTCCTATTGCATTTGTACCTCCTTTGTCTTCCATTGGAACATTTCCACCCATCCCATCGATGACTAACAGGTCGTGGGCTTTTGTGGACACTTTTGGTCCACCACCACCTCCCCAGTCGACAGTCAGTACCACACCTCTGATGGCAAACCTTGCTATCCCATCTATCCTAGGTTCAAACCCTATCATGACACCCACCACGAGTGGAACCTAGTACATTCCGGGTTCCACCCCTTTTGTGTCAGCCCCTGGACCTTCGACAAGTGATACATATAGTTCTCCTTATAATGCTCAATATAGCATGGTTAGCACAGGTCCCTTCAACCAACTCTATGGTTGGCATCCATTGTATAGTTCTAACCCCCAGATTCAGGTATATGGGGGCATAATTCCCAATATGCATATACCAATCGGGAGCGTAACAGTTCCCCCTCCATTTTCAGGTCTGCATGGTCAGTCATTGATTGACATGAACCCTCCTTATGTCAGTCAAGGACCTATGGTTAGTTATGTGGCGAGTGGGAACCCTCAACAAGGTCCCAATCAATCCATAGGGGCACCCTACTCACAATCTCAAATGAGTCAAGGGGGAACTCCTTATCCTGGGGGCACTTCCATCCCCTAGCCTAACAACCCCTATGGAAACCCATAGTACAATACCATACCCCAAGGCACTTACTATACCACACAACCTGTGTATAATATTGGAAACAACATGATGGGAGGACCACAAGGATCCTCAAGTCATATGTCATCGCCTTGGTCCGATTCAGGGGCATCAAACACCTTGTCTTTCTCAGAAATACTTGATATCCCCGACTTGTACAAACTCAGAAATGACCCCATATATCTCGAAGTTAGAAGGGAAACAAAGGGAGGATTTGGGTACACACATCACATCACCACCTATCATTTATGGTGTGTTTCTAACTCCATGGTGGATGATAGTATCCAGATATGGTTCTTTCCCCGCACCCTTACTAGCAATGTAGCCAAGTGGTACATTGAGTTACCACGTGTGTTAGTCAATACCTTTTCCACTTCCAGCTACCCATCCACTATGAAACTGGGATAGAACTCCTCACTTCCTTACATCAGGACACTACCACCCACATCTTTGATCATATACATGAATGGGGACGTAGGTGGAGGTTAGTCAAAGCTCCCCTCCCAAACTATCTATTAGGGGATTAGTTCTGCAAGTCTCTACTCCCCCAATCACTAAAGATGTCACCTTAGGTGGTGCGGTCACAGAAGACCAATCCATTCGTCGTGCCTAGCACTTAGATATGATATATTCATAGTCTGGAACTTTATACGACATCATTCCCAATGCCCCTCGCAACTCCAATGCTCCCTTTACTCAGCAACCCGGAGCGCACACCAATGGGATTATTGACGCAACCTTTGGGGCTGTTGTAAAACAACTCAATGGTCACATTTCCTAGATGTCAATTGACCCCTTAACCAAATCAACTGCTCTTTCTACCACCGCGAGAAACTTTGTATAGTCCACACAAAAACCTAGTGGTAAGAATAATAAGACTAAGAAAAAGACTACTCCTTCTGAAGATCAGTCAACAAAGGAGTACAACCTGAAGCAGAAAAAAATTTCACCCTCTAACGATGGAAAGGATAAACCTGCCAAATTCCCTTGCAAAATCTATGTTGAAGACCACATGACCTATCATTGTTTGCGTCTTCAGGAATGCATAGATTTCATTGCTAAAAGGGATACTGGCAGGACCCCTACTATCCTGAATAATCCTTTCCCTGCTCAGCACCACCACCACCTTATTACAAACCAACCCCAACCCCCACAAGGGGGCAATGACGGTTTGCAACATCCTTCAGCTGGTGAAGGACCATCTACCGTTTACACATTTGAAATGGTAGATCTACAAACCAGAGCCAAATCTTATGGAGCTCCAGTCGCTCATGCAGAGGAACTCTCCTCAAGTCAAAACCCACCGCCACCTAATGATCTTCATATCAAAAGTTCGGTTTCTGATCTTTTGATTCGCCCCCCTGAAGGAGCACTTCACTTCACAATGCACAATAAATCTACACGTGTTGCCCAAAACTACAGTATTGTAGAAGATTTGGCACAAGCATCGTCGACTATGTTGGTGCTCGAAGTATTACAAACCTGTCTAGCATAAAGGAAAAATCTACTTTCGGCAATTGGTGGTATTAACCCTCAGGATTCCATGCTTGCAATTTTCAACATGGAAAAATGTAAACCTCCCCTTTCACACCAGCTTCCATTTCAGGTGCAAATATTTTCAAAAGGGAAAGTAATACATAGAATTGTCATTGACAAAGGTGCTTCAACTTGCGTAATGTCAGCCTCATGTTGGCTCACTTTGGGTTCTCCAACCCTATCCCAGTCGTCAAATTCCCTTAAAGCTTTCAACGGCCACACTTTCATCCGAAAAGGTTACCTAGCTAGCTACCCCATCACCTTGAATGGGAGAATGGTAACGGTGAACATTGAAGTCGTAGATAGAAAGCTCGACTATAATCTATTGTTGGGTTGCAATTGGACTTACGCCATGACTGCCATTGTGTCTAATGTCTTTCACATCATCATATTTCCCTTCGATGGAAAGATAGTCACAATGGACCAGCTGTCCTTTTGTACCCCTGATTATTCCCCATCGCCCAGCGGCTCTGTACACTTAGTGGGTGGTGTACCTAACTCTTACATTAGTATCAGTACCAGTCTATTGAAGGGTTCTTTCCTAATGGGTTGTTTCCCTCTTCCACCGCCCACAATTCCACAAATGGTCAATATGGTTTCATCCATTCCTCACGAACTTACCGATCCTTAGATCCTATCAGCCCCTTCAGACATTACGGAGAACAAATTTCATTGTCAGCAATTGAATTGACCTACCAAGCCATTCAATCTACATCTAAATCTTTGGTCACTTTGGTCATGGCCAATTGTACCACCTCCCCTCCCATAACTACTCCTTCTTTCGATCTCCTCAATCAAGTCCAACCTTCGTAGGAAGCTATTAGAGAGATCATGAGTTTAGAAGAGCGACCTTGGGAGGACTCTCACCATTGTGTTTTGATATCTGATTCGAACATGATGCCTCTTCAAATATTGTCATTTGACACACCAAAATTTTTTCCTCACCTTACACAACTATCCAAACTTTGGACTCAGAAGGAAACATGGGCAATATTTCAAAGACATTTCTCGTCGATATTTCTATCAAGACAGGCATCATGGAAAATATACAGATTAGAGCCAACTGCAATCCTAAGGAAATTTCTAGCTTTACCTACCTTTTTAAGGACTTCCGCGATGTGAGGAAATGCAAGGCATAGACCCTTCTATTGTCAAGCATGAGATCAAGAAGCATCGAGCATTCTTTTTATGGTATTTTTCTTGCTCGTTAATCTGAAAAAGCCTCAAGTCTCCTTCTTTGGGCTCGTTAAACTACCACGAAGAAGATCGAGCATTCTTTTTATTGTATTTTTCTTGCTCGTTAATCCAAAAAACCTCGAGTCTACTTCTTTGGTCTCATTAAACTGCTATAAAGAAGATATAAGAACTTTGTTTTATGGGATGTGTAGAGCATTGGGAAGGTATGTTTTAATAAATGATTTAGTGATGTTTTAAGCAATAGTTGTAATCTTTTCTTTATTATAAAGTAGGGGAAATGCAAAGACAACGAGTCTAAAATGATCCAATCACTAACAGTTGTCTTCTCTACGCAGGAAAAGGTAAAAGCAGGAAGGCGCAATGCGAAACGGGGATTTGACGAGAAGATAACGGCTGTCCCTCCAATTCTAAATAAGGTTCAGACCAGGTCGAGTAAATCAAGGGAGATCAGTCCGAAACGAGATGAAGGACTGCCAGTTCGGAATTACAGGCCGAGTAAAGGAAAGCGTTAACAATTTAGCGGATCCCTCAGGATCTTCGATCCTGAGGGATCGCTATGATCAATCGTTTTGTCGACCGATGAACTCCGCCGTTAATTGTATAAAAGGAGGGTAGCATTGAAACTAGGAGATGACTTTTGTATCTTTAACTTTCTGTTCATGAATTTTATTATCAGTTGAACTCAAACTATTGAGTCTCTCGGAGACTTAGTTTTGTACTCTCATTGATGCGTTAATATAATATCTCGGTGTTAATTTCTCCGTGTGTCTGAAGTAGTTTACGGCAGTGCGCCATTGGAAGCTTTGGGCCCGGCTCCAACGGACACTGGCTGATTGTACCATTACAATTCTGCTTTGTGCGGTTTGTTTCTCATAATCTGTTATGGTTACATGTTGTTTCATATTTATTCATCTGTAGCTTTCCTGTTATAAATCTCTGTAATAAAGTATTCTTCGCATACTGTTGATCTGAGTTGTTTGCACTAATTACAGAATTCATAAGTGGAATATTTCAGCTACAGGTGATTGAGGTTAATGGATTGTTGGTGACTATTGCAGATCGTGTACATATGATTGACGTTTCCTGTCTTTAATGATTTGCTGTTCCATTTGATATATATATGATTGACGTTTCCTGTCTTTGATAATTTGTTGTTCCATTTGATCAAGCTACAAACCTGTATAAATGATTGCTTTCCTTTTTGTATGCAAGTGTGTGCCAAGGATTGGAAGTGTAGACCTCGCGAGACTTAGTTTCTTTATTGCCGTTCCATTTATTGCCGTTCCATTTACTGCCGTTCCTTTTATTGCTGTTCCATTTCTGAAGTTGCTGTTTCATTCTGTTTTCTTGCTGTTCCTTTCGCTTGCGTTTATTGAAGTGGCATGAGAGGAGGTTCAAGACTGTTGTGAGATACAGCAGACGCTATAATCCTCCCAGATCATGATCCATACTCCTTCATCAGTTTCTAGGGGGATAGGTTATTAATTCCATACCCTCGACCGACGAAGTTGCTGCGTGTGTGATTTCTTTATGCAAAAGTAATTTAGCATTAGCATCCGTTTACTCTTGTATTCTTTAGATCTATACTACGAAGCATTATCCTGACAAATAGCCTCAAATTAAGATGTCCCTTACAATAACAAAATGCTCCCGGATTGACTTGTAATGTGAGATAACTAGAGGTGAAAAAGACCCTTGTTACAGCTCCACATTTTGGCGCCGTTGCCGGGGAAGGGGCATAGCCATTTGTTTTTTAACAGGGTAGTGTGTGAATCTGTTAGGGGAGAACTGGATTTTAAAAACGAAAGGTAAGAACCTGCGTGCGGAGCATGTAAAAGCCCTGCTCCACCGTCCGCTTTCCTAGCAGAATTGATTTAGTAATTTAATTGGAGTGCATGACTAAGCAGAAAAAGCCAGAAAAGAATCAAAAGCCTCCATCCAAAACCGAAAAAGCCAAGGGGTCGGCGACCCTTGGACGAAAGACCTTTATAGACGAAATTTACAAGAAAGCCGGATCTCCGCCATCAGTAGGTTATAAGAAAGTAAACTTTAAACAACCTGCTAGTTCCCTTCAGGCCTCAGAATTACCATCTGAAGCCTTTGCGGAGGTGCACAGTCAGACAGAGGAGCAGGACTTTCAAGAATTTGACAATTCGACTCCTGGACCAGTGCACGAAGGAAATTTTAGTAACCTTTGCGAAGGAGAAGGAGAAACAGGGGAAATCGAGGAACCTAGATCTCCTATTGAACTAAACCAGCCTTTAAATAGTCCGGATAAAGGAAGCGCTGCAAAAATCCTTGTTGAGGGAATTCATTCACCTCAGACCGTAGGGGCCATCATTATCCCTGATAAAGGGAGTGCTGTAAAAACAGTTCCTGCTAAGATTACCCCTCCTCAACCAAGGAATACTCTATTGGAAATTCCTGAAGATTACTGGCATATATTTGATTCCATGGCACAGAATCAGCCAAATACCCAAACCTCTACTTTGCAATATCCCATAGTAGATTCTGCTGCGAATGCACCAATGAAGGCAATTCCGCTTCAACATATCCCGACGTTTCATGGACTCACATCAGAAGACCCTGATGCGTTTCTATTCGAATTTGATGTGTTATGCAGGGGGTACGATTACACCACTGATCCCCAGAAGCTAAAGATGTTTCCCTCTACCTTGAAGGGAGCAGCTCTGAGATGGTTCATGGGTCTAGGTGGTGGAGTCATAAACAATTGGGACGAAATGAAAGCGGCCTTCTTAAAAAAATATCAGGATTATTGTAGATCAAGAGAACTAAAGGATGAAATATTTCAAATGTCTGCCAGACCAAATGAAACTTTAGAAGAATATGTAGAACGTTTCCAATATAACTTGCAGAGATCTCCATATGCATCGTTACCTCTACCCGATAACGTGTTGAAAACTGCATTAATTAGAGGTATGAAGGAGCAATGGATTGAAACATTGAATATTATGGGAAAAGGAGACATTTATCAGGAAAATTTTGCTGACATCATTGATCTGTGTATCAGGAGCTCAAGAGGCAGCACACGGATAAAACCAGCAGAATATGATCGCTTCACTAGAGACAATCGAACATCAACAGAAGGAGTATCACGAGTGGAACTTGGAAATCTGTTAGAGAATTTTAAAACTGATATCATGGGGACATTAACAACACAGCTTGATATTGTGCAGGCTAAACAGAAGCAAGCAGAAGCGGAACAGAATCTGGCAATTTTCTGCCCACGATGCAGGAAGAAACATAGCCAGAAAGAATGCCCGCTCGATACAGTTCAAATATGTGTTATTTGTACCAAGGACCATCCGACTGAAAGTTGTCCCTCGCTCCCTGGTTTAAAGGCGGTGTACAAAGAAGCAGAAGAGGAACCAGAATCAGCATACTTTATCAACCAGCGTCGTCAATGGCAACCTAGGCAACCTGGTATGTTTCAAGATCCCTCCTCTTCTTTTCAATCTCCGCAATTTAATGCTCAGCAACAGAATATGTGGCAAAATCAGTCTCAGCACCCGTTTTCAAATTGGCCGCCTCAAATGTTTCCTACTCCGAACCCTTGGATGAACCAAGCTGGTTGGCCAAACTTTCCTTATCCTCCGCCATATTGGCCAAATAGTTCATATCCTCCGCAGTGGACCCCTTCCACTTCGCAAAGTTCACCCTGGCAGAGCAACTGGCCAAGATCGGCATATCAAACGCCAGGATCAATTCCGCTCCCTCAACCAACTCTGCGAGCCTTGCAACAAAATCCCCAGCCCAACCTAAGACCGCAGCTCCCAGCCCAACCCAACCCGAACCCAAATAATCGGCCAGTTCAATCTCTTCAAATTATAGAATCTTCCGAGATTGAATCTGCTCTGCAGGAGTGCAATGATCTTCAGTTGAGATCTGGGCGAATAATAGAAACTGAGGGACATAGAACCGCTCATATTGAAAACCAGTTACCGATAGAACAACCGTTGCAACAAGAAGAAGTAAGTAAAGACCAAGTTCATCAGCAAGTACTTACATCTTCTCCACCTTTCCCAGAACGACTGGCCATTCCAAGACAAATGCAATATCCGGATTTTGATATTCTGGGAGAACTCCAAAACTTGTATATAAGAATTCCATTCCTTCAGGCTATACAGGACATCCCCATATATGCAAAAACCATAAAAGACCTGTGTAGCAGAAAAACAAAAAGAAATATAACCCCTAACCCTAGAGTCCAGGTAGTCGGCACCTTATCCGACCTCTTATCAGGGAAAGAAACACCAATTAAATATGAGGATCCTGGAAACCCAATTGTCACTGTTCAAGTCTGTGGGCAGACCCTGACCAACGTTTTAGTAGATCTAGGGGCTGCGATTAACATCCTGACAACATCAACCTGCCAGAAGCTTGGAATCACATCGGTAGAGCCTACTTCCACTTTACTAGAACTAGCTGACCGATCAGTAATAAGACCAGAAGGCACCTTGTATGATGTCATGGTTTCAGTGGACTCTTGGGAATACCCGACCGATTTTCTGGTGATTAATCCCAAAACTAGACTAGATGGACATCCGCTAATTCTAGGTAGACCATGGCTCGCTACTGCTGACGCCTACATTGGATGCCGGCAGGGAAAAATGACCATAACCAGAGGACCGGATATCAAAAATTTAATCTTGTACCTGCCAGCCCAGCCAAGCATCACACCTCATATATCGATGACCAATCTGCACCCTGCCTCATATATTACTGATAATATTAGACCACCATTAACAGTTCAGGAAGCGCTAGATTTTAAAGATCAAACAGAAGATGATGCCATCAATAAATTCATTAATCAAACAGAGTCCACATCGTATACACAATGCTTTATGA
This sequence comes from Pinus tabuliformis, assembly GCA_031772625.1. Taxonomy (NCBI): domain Eukaryota; kingdom Viridiplantae; phylum Streptophyta; class Pinopsida; order Pinales; family Pinaceae; genus Pinus; species Pinus tabuliformis. The sequence goes on from CM062819.1 coordinate 732,176,862, forward strand.
TAAAAGCGGCATTTGATAACGAATTAGAGGAAGATCCTCTAAAAGATGACAATGACCCAAATATACCTGTAACCTCTGTTGCTAACAGCAAAGTAATACAAATTGAACCGGGCAAAACTTTAAACATTAACGCTAATCTGACACCTGAACAAGAGACCAAACTCATCCAGCTCCTACGAAAGTATCAGGAGGCATTTGCTTGGGACTATCCCGATATGAAAGGGATTGATCCCCAGCTATGTACACATCGTATCTATATCGAGAAAGATGCAAGACCAGTTCGCCAACCACAGAGAAGACTCAATCCCCATTTAAAAGATGTTGTAAAAGATGAGCTGCAGAAATTATTAGACGTTAATTTTATTTATCCTATTTCTGACAGCAAATGGGTCTCCCCACTTGTGGTAGTACCTAAAAAGAACGGGAAATGGAGGATCTGCGTTGATTACAGAGAATTAAACAAAGCTACACAAAAAGATCACTTCCCTCTCCCTTTCATAGACCAGGTATTGGACACCTTAGCAGGCAAGAAATTTTTTTCTTTCTTGGATGGCTTCAGCGGATATAACCAGATTCAGATCGCCCCTGAAGACCAGGACAAGACTACCTTTACTTGCCCCTGGGGAATGTTCGCATACCGAGTCTTACCCTTTGGATTATGTAATGCTCCGGCCACATTCCAACGGGCTGTTCTTAGCATCTTCGCAGATTTAATTAATGATGGATTGGAAGTCTATATGGATGATTTCACACCATATGGAGATGACTTTGATCCAGCCCTGGACACTCTCGAAAAAGTTCTAGAGCGTTGCATTGCTACCAGGCTTTGCTTGAGTCACGAAAAATGTTACATGATGATGACAGAAGGACTCATTCTGGGACATCACATCTCAGCAGCTGGCATTCAGGTAGACCCGGCTAAAATTCAAATACTCATGCTTATCCCAACCCCCACTAATCAAACAGAGGTACGCAGTTTTCTTGGTTTTTCTGGGTATTATAGATGATTTATACAACATTACTCACGTATTGCCGCACCTCTACATGCATTAACTGGAAATGTTGATTTTTTGTGGACAGAAAAATGTGATCGAGCCTTCACAGAGTTAAAGAAGTTGCTATCTACAGCTCCAGTTCTCAGAGGACCTAATTGGAACTTACCATTCCAAATTTCAACCGACGCCTCAGACACAGCAATCGGTGTAGTGTTGGGCCAAGAAGAAGAGAAAAGACCATACGCTATCTATTACATCAGCAAAAATTTGGCTCTGGCTGAATTAAATTACACTGTTACCGAAAAAGAATTTTTAGCTGTGATACATGCTATTAATAAATTTAGACACTATATTACAGGCTATCCCGTTATTTTGTTTACAGACCATTCTGCTATTAGGTATTTAGCAAATAAGCCTGTTACAAATGGAAGAATAACCAGGTGGTTGATCTTGTTGCAGGAATTCGACATTACAATCAGAGACCGACCAGGGAAGGAGAACCCTGTAGCTGATTTTCTTTCACGAATACCAAAAGCAGTTGAAACAGCAGCAGTTGAGGACCAATTCCCAGATGAACACTTATTTGCAGTCGCTGTTCAGACTCCCTGGTACGCTGATGTGGCTAATTATCTTGCAGTGGGTAAGCTTCCAAAACATTTAACTCCCAACGAACGGAAACAGATCGTTGCAATCGATTTTCGTGGGTTGGGGGCTATCTATTTCACACAGGCGCAGATATGGAAATCAGAAGATGTATTCGAGAAGACGAAATCTTTGATATCTTGAAAGCCTGCCATGACGGGCCATGTGGAGGACATTTCGCTGAACGAAGGACAGCACACAAAGTATTACAAACGGGATATTACTGGCCTACAATCTTCAAAGATGCCAAAAAATTTGTCCAGGCCTGTGATAGTTGTCAGCGTGTAGGATGACCTGGCCCAGCAGACGAAATGCCTTTGCGGCCTCAATTGGTGATTGAACCTTTCGAATGCTGGGCTCTGGACTTTGTCGGACCCATCAACCCCCCGTCAAACCAAAAAACTTACATTCTGGTGGCAACTGAATATGTTACCAAATGGGTTGAGGCGGAGGCATTACCCAGAGCTACAGAGGAGTCGGTAATTCAGTTCTTGTTCCATTTGTTTGTACGTTATGGTCTCCCAAGGGAAGTGGTTACAGATGGAGGACCACAATTTGTGGGACATAAATTAGCTGCAACACTCAATAACCATCACATACATCACAAAATTACTACCCCATACCATCCGCAGGCAAATGGGCAAGTCGAGAACAGTAATAAGATAATAGAGTCCATCTTGACAAAAACTGTTGCCTCACACCGCCGCGATTGGGCCGCCCGACTACCGGAGGCACTGTGGGCTTATCGAACCACATGGAGAAGTACCACTGGCTATTCACCATATCACTTAGTGTTTGGAAAGCAACCCATTTTTCCTATAGAATTTGAGATCCAAACCCTGCGAACTGCCCAAGAAGTCGGATTAGATTTAAGTGAAGCACAGAAAAATCGATTACAGCAAATTAATGAGTTGGACGAAACAAGGCTCGCTGCATTACAGAATACAGCACTCATCCAGCAGCAGCGAGCCAAATGGCATGATGCGCTCATCAAAAATAAGATATTTCACGAAGGAGACTGGGCTCTGTTATATGATTCTAGATTTCAGGATTTCCCGGGGAAGCTTCAGACTCGATGGTTGGGACCATACGAGATTCAAAAAGTCCATGACAATGGGACCCTTACTTTGATTACAATCGATGGATCTGGATATACATTTAAGGTAAACGGCCACCGAGTTCGTCTGTATCGCAAACCGCTCACTCGGGAATCATTTTGCCAGCAGTTACGCCAAGATACTAACATCAAGATTATGGGAGAGGAAGCAAAAACTTCCTCCCCTATAGATTCGTAAGAATTTCATTCTTTATTACCACATTTTGTATATAAGATTGTAAATTTTGTACATATGTTTCAACTGTGTGTTTTGCTGTTCCTTTTCAAAAGGAACAGCACTTGTGTGTTTTGCTGTTCCTTTTCAAAAGGAACAGCACTAGTGTGTTTTGCTGTTCCTTTTTCAAAAGGAACAGCACTGGTGTGTTTTGCTGTTCCTTTTCAAAAGGAACAACACTTGTGTGTCTTGCTGTTCCTTTTCAAAAGGAACAGCACTTGCGTGTTTTTGCTGTTCCTTTTCAAAAGGAACAGCACTTGTGTGTTTTGCTGTTCCTTTTCAAAAGGAACAGCACTTGTGTGTTTTGCTGTTCCTTTTCAAAAGGAACAACACTTGCGTGTTTTGCTGTTCCTTTTCAAAAGGAACAGCACTTGCGTGTTTTGCTGTTCCTTTGTGTGTTTTTCTGTTCCTTTTCAAAAGGAACGCCACCCTTGAGTTTTGCTGTTCCTTTCCAAAAGGAACAACACTTTTTGAATTTTTGCTGTTCCTTTCCAAAAGGAACAGCACTTTTGAATTTTTGCTGTTCCTTTTCAAAAGGAACAGCACTTCTGAATTTTCTTATTCCGTTTAAGGAGCAACATTTGTGTGTTTTTTTCAATCTTTTTTTTGCTTTTGTTATCTTAGGACATTGCATCAAAAAGAACCCTCCCACCCTCCCTTGTAAGAAAGAAATAGTATGCCCTCGTCCTTTCTATAAGAAGAAAACATTGTCCCGAGGCCATAAGTAGCAGCTATATATTTATGCAACAAATATAAAAGGCATGATATATCAAGATCAGCACATCATAAATCGCTATCTATAACAGCCCTAGTATTGATGCAACAAAGGAGGGAACCATACACTCATCATGCTTTCAGCCATCAGTCTCACTTCCTCTGCCCTGTTGGAAAACTTTATCATGTTACGTTCCTACAATTTTCTTTATTATTACTTGGAAATAAGAATAGAAAATTTATATCTTCCTATTGGGATAACAAGACTTCTTCCGCCATTCCCACTCTTAAGGAGGGCTGAACCACCCTTATGTGTAACTATACAAGAGCAAAAGAAAAAGCAGCAGAACCAAAAGAAATTATTTGTCAAATGTAGGATAGGGGGTTTCATTAAGAACCAGCCTACTATGATCATAAGATTGGAAGCGAAGTGGCATTCCCATTATGGCCACCACACCAGGGATATGGTCCAACAGGTTCATTATATAAACAAACCTTGGAACAGGGGGTCTCATCATGAGCCAGCCTGCCCACGTTTCGCGCCTCTCTGGTGAATGGCGTCATGGTTATCTGGTTACCAAGCCAGCATGATGGCCTGCATGTTGACAAGAATTGCTCTTCAAAACTACACAAAGGACTATGGTTCCGGGGTGAAATAAACAACTCTGCCACGGTTATAAACATCGGTCGGCAGCAGAGCTCTGTTAATGGTATCGGAGTCAAAACATATACACCAATTTGGATCTTATTAAATCTTTCTTTCTATCCTTGTAATAATTATATCTTACACCTTAATGGATACGTCACATGACCATTTATCATTACCAATTATGGCAAAGGCATTGACTATGACAATCTCAGACTTTCCATGAGTGCTAGACGTCCTATCCTTATGTTCTGCATCACATCACGAAGGCTTATGTTAAACGCGATCTATCTGTCGCATCGATCTCGGTATTTCTTTGTCTAATCTGAAACATGGCAAAATTTTAAAAGCTGCTCTATTATGACTCGGTGATGGAATGACCGCCTTCTTCTATTTGACAGCTGGGGCAGCATATCATTTCGCGCGGGGGGGAGGTGACTTCATTACTCCGCCGGCCACGTGTTAACACATCATTCGAAAATGATATGATACGGAGGTACGATATGCGTTAACGGCATGACAATGCTATTTTTTGAAAAAAGTTGTTATTTATGATCAATTATTCATGCATGCTCTGTATCTTTTCTTTTTGCCGCAATTACGTTCTTTGCATTGCTGTTCCATCTAGACCCTGAAACAGAACCATGGGGGGAAAGTCTATCAGAAGCGAGCCGAGCGAGCTCATAGTTTCCGAAGCCGCTCGGAAGATCTTAGAGAAAGCAGGGTGGTTAACTTATTTTGGCCGCCTGCGCAAATCAAACGAAAAAGTGGCCATGGAATTCCTGCAGAATTTGCAGGAAGAACACTCAGTGGTAGGTGGGAAGCAGATAGCAGTCACGAAGGAAATAATCGCAGAAGTAACCGGATTACCAGACTTAGGTCCAATATGGACAACAAAGAAAGAAAGACTGCAAAAGATCGTAGAACTCTTCCAAGATGAAGGGCAGGTGCCCCCATTCAGATTAACACTATTAATGATTTTATTGATTGTTGCAAACATTATGGGGTTAAGGTCCAACGATTATTATGCGAATTTTATTTGCACAATATGGTGCTTGAGCAGGAAACTGATCTAAACCCTGGCCCCTTTGTGGGGGATATACAGCTGCAAGCCTTTGTTTCATTTGGGGTCAACCAGTTAAAATGGCTCAGGGCTTACAATGCCTTTCAGAGGCAGGAGCATAGCCTGGATCTATGGGTCAGGGCTGAGCCTCGAGATCCAGTTCGCCTATGGCAATCACATAAAAGCCTTATGAGAAACCCTGGCGTTATGAAACTACTAGGACCCATGCATGAGGAGTTGATCCGAAATAGCTTAGAATACTTCCTGGTTATTAAAGATTCCGCCTTGGAGGCTGCCAAATTCCGTTATCGGATTTCCACCCCAAGCATCCAGCTCAGGGAGCCCTTCAGATATGAGAACTTTGAGCTGGCTGCTGAACGATTGCCTTTTTATGGCCAGTGCATTCTGCAAGCTGGACCATCATGGTTAGGATATCGGTTCCGTAGCCCAATTATCTGGCACCCTGCACCAGGGTACCAGGCCTCGTATGATATGCCTGCAGATCAGTTGCATTATTTCTTTGATAAGCTGGTTGCCTATCATGGTTGCAGACCCCCTCATGAAGTACCCTCTCCAGCCTATTCTCTTACTGCTCTCCATGTTAATTATAACGGTTTCATGAGGCCATGAAACAAAGTAAGTCGGGGGGTGTGTAGAGCATTGGGAAGGTATGTTTTAATAAATGATTTAGTGATGTTTTAAGCAATAGTTGTAATCTTTTCTTTATTATAAAGTAGGGGAAATGCAAAGACAACGAGTCTAAAATGATCCAATCACTAACAGTTGTCTTCTCTACGCAGGAAAAGGTAAAAGCAGGAAGGCGCAATGCGAAACGGGGATTTGACGAGAAGATAACGGCTGTCCCTCCAATTCTAAATAAGGTTCAGACCAGGTCGAGTAAATCAAGGGAGATCAGTCCGAAACGAGATGAAGGACTGCCAGTTCGGAATTACAGGCCGAGTAAAGGAAAGCGTTAACAGTTTAGCGGATCCCTCAGGATCTTCGATCCTGAGGGATCGCTACGATCAATCGTTTTGTCGACCGATGAACTCCGCCGTTAATTGTATAAAAGGAGGGTAGCATTGAAACTAGGAGATGACTTTTGTATCTTTAACTTTCTGTTCATGAATTTTATTATCAGTTGAACTCAGACTATTGAGTCTCTCGGAGACTTAGTTTTGTACTCTCATTGATGCGTTAATATAATATCTCGGTGTTAATTTCTCCGTGCGTCTGAAGTAGTTTACGGCAGTGCGCCATTGGAAGCTTTGGGCCCGGCTCCAACGGACACTGGCTGATTGTACCATTACAATTCTGCTTTGTGTGGTTTGTTTCTCATAATCTGTTATGGTTACATGTTGTTTCATATTTATTCATCTGTAGCTTTCCTGTTATAAATCTCTGTAATAAAGGATTCTTCGCATACTGTTGATCTGAGTTGTTTGCACTAATTACAGAATTCATAAGTGGAATATTTCAGCTACAGGTGATTGAGGTTAATGGATTGTTGGTGACTATTGCAGATCGTGTACATATGATTGACGTTTCCTGTCTTTAATGATTTGCTGTTCCATTTGATATATATATGATTGATGTTTCCTGTCTTTGATAATTTGCTGTTCCATTTGATCAAGCTACAAACCTGTATAAATGATTGCTTTCCTTTTTGTATGCAAGTGTGTGCCAAGGATTGGAAGTGTAGACCTCGCGAGACTTAGTTTCTTTATTGCCGTTCCATTTATTGCCGTTCCATTTACTGCCGTTCCTTTTATTGCTGTTCCATTTCTGAAGTTGCTGTTTCATTCTGTTTTCTTGCTGTTCCTTTCGCTTGCGTTTATTGAAGTGGCATGAGAGGAGGTTCAAGACTGTTGTGAGATACAGCAGACGCTATAATGCTCCCAGATCATGATCCATACTCCTTCATCAGTTTCTAGGGGGATAGGTTATTAATTCCATACCCTCGACCGACGAAGTTGCTGCGTGTGTGATTTCTTTATGCAAAAGTAATTTAGCATTAGCATCCGTTTACTCTTGTATTCTTTAGATCTATACTACGAAGCATTATCCTGACAAATAGCCTCAAATTAAGATGTCCCTTACAATAACAAAACGCTCCCGGATTGACTTGTAATGTGAGATAACTAGAGGTGAAAAAGACCCTTGTTACAGCTCCACAGGATGTTTGCTCTCTCTAAAACTGAAAAATCCTCGAGTTTTTCATCATCGGGCTCATTAAACACTTACAACGATGGTCCGAGCAACTCTTTTTCCCTCTTTTTCTAGCTCATTAAATTGAAAAAGATTGATTGAGCATTCTTTTTGGGGACCTTTTTCTCGCTCATAATATCAAAAAAACCTGAGTTCCTTCTTCAATCTCGTTAAAAACTTATGAAGAAGCTCTGAGCATTCTTTTTAGTAACTTTTCTCGCTCGTTAAATCGAAAAAACCCCAAGTTTTCATCAGTGGGCTCGTTAAACACTTAAGACGATGATATGATAACTTTCTTTTTTGGGACTATTTCTTGCTCTTAAATCGAAAAATCCCTGAGTTTTTCGCTTCTTCTGGCTCATTAAATCTACGAAGAAGGAATGAGTAGTTATTTTACCTCTTTTTCCTCCCTCACTAAATTGAAAAAGATACCTTGAGTTTTCTTCTTTTGACTCATTAAAATTTGATGAAGGTATTGAAATTTTCGTCGCGTGACTCATTAAAATTTCACGAGGAATATCAAGTTTACTCTGTCTCCTCGTCCACGTAACAAAATTAGGAAAACATATATTGAGCATAGGTTTCTCTTTATCTAGACTCAGTAGATTATCTTATGGAAAAGGAACCATTCCAGGTATACTATTAAACCTTTGTCACACTCGATTAAAAACTATGATAAAGGGACCACCTTGGAGTCATTCTTTACGATCTTTTCATACACTCGAATTATCAAAAGACCACTGAGTTGTCTCTTTTGGACTCATTAAATTACACAGATGAGGAATAGAGTCGCTCTTTTTACAATCCTTTTCATACTCTTAAAACATGAAAATATCAACGAGTTTTCCTATCTGGACTCATTAAACTAATCAGATCAGGCATAGAGTCACTCTTTTTACGATCCTTTTTAGACTCTTAAAACATGAAAATATCGACGAGTTTACCCGTTTGGACTCACTAAACTAATCAAATGGGGAAAGTGGACAATACAATTACATTAGGTTGCATATTATGAAGTTTTTTGGTAGCAATCACTCCCTTGACATGGCACTCCCTCAGATAAACCTTCCTTGTGAGAACCTCTCAATATGAATCTTACCATCTTATGAGTTTAGCATATATACCCCGATGTTCTTGCATATTTGTATCCTAACACTCTTTGGTGTTCATGATTCTAGTGTTGTATGGTTAAAACCATTGTTGTGCCTTCTATTGTTCAAGGGAAAACCTTTATCTTATGTTTCCTCCATCAAACCATCAAGCATATCCTATAGAAATTTGAATAATATAACACTTATTCACAGATATTATCCTGATTATACACTATTTGCGGAATGCATGCATAATACATAACCTCCTCTACGTTGATCATCAATTTGCAGAATGAAAACAATCGCATGCGCACATTGAAACTTCAATCACACATATCAACACAGTATGTACTGGGGAAATCATATAGCTGAAAACCGCCAACTATCTGTACATTATAATGATAGAGAACATGTAACAATACATAGTACAATACTCCTCACAAGTACTCAGTACTATCTCCACCTGTTACACACGAACTAGCTCATATCTGAATCAAGTCACAGGTTCAAATCTCCTCCACTGTTTGCCTGCCTCTACTACACAATCCAAGATGAGAATAGGAATGATCCAAGCTCGTTTTCCTTGGCTTGTACTATGCAATCCTCATTGGCAATATCCATCATTGATTGTGCAAATCTCATGCACAGCTATAGTCACAACTGATAGTAGTCTCCACCTCTAACACCTGTCTCCACTGAACTGTCCATGCACTGAGTTAACTGATGTATTCTTTAGTTTCTTTATGAGTTAATAATTAGTGAATTAATTAATAATTAATTCATATCACTCATCACTAGTGTATTTGCAGTTAGACTAAATACAACTAGTTCAACTAAGTCAAACTGAACACAACTCCATCAACTCCTCAATCAACTCCACCAAACTCAATCACTTGAGTTCTAACTGAATTCCATCATGCAATAGCTCAACTAACCCATAAGAAAAGTGTATTTCCTTCTAGAAGTTGCATGTTCCACATCCGTAGCTCGAACTGAAGTGCTCCAAGAGGATAAGATAATGTTTATAGTCCAAATATTATTAAGAGCTAATAATATTCGACTATTCTATTTTTAGCCTGGCAGTCTAAAAATAGACTCCACCCATATGTCTAAAAATAGAAGTCCATCTATTTTTACCAACATGACCAATCATCCACAAATAGAATCCTGCAACTCATAGACCATGATCCATATGTCTAAAAATAGACATAGACTAAAAATAGACTTTGCGCCAAAAATAGCCTATGGGCCCACTTAGTGAAGGCAACTTCTTTTCACTAAGCTCCATCATCTTGTTGCATTTTCAACACTCCCTCTCAACAAGATATGGATTATCTGCAACCCCTATCCTGCCTCTGTGGTATTTGAATTTTCTCCTGGTGAGCGCCTTCATCAAGATATCAGCATCCTAATCCTCCGTGGGAATGTATGAAAGTAACATGATTCTACGCTACACACAATCTCCGATATGATGGTACTTGATGTCAATGTGCTTGGATCTATCATGAAATACTGGATTGGCTGAGAGTTTAATGCAACTCTGGTTATCACAATAAATCACAGTAGGCTCCAAGTGTGACCCAAACAACCCGACCAGGGTCTTCCTCATCTATATAGCCTCGCATGCAGCCAAACTTGTTGCCATATACTCGGCCTCCGTTGAACTGAGTGCCACGGATATCTTCTTCCTGCTGTACCAAGAAACTGTTGTCGACCCGATATTGAAAATCCCTCCAGATGTGCTCTTTCTGTCCATTGGGCTCCCTACCCAATCTGCATCCGTGAAGCCACATAGCTTCACCTCATCCTCCTGTCTGTACCACAATCCATATCTTGATGTGCCTCTGAGATAACGCAATACATGCTTGCCTGCCTTCCAGAAGAGCTTGGTTGGCTTAATCATAGCTTGTGAAAGTTGGTTAACAGCATAGCATATATCGGGTCGTGTATTGACCAGATACATAAGCGACCCCACCAACTGTCGATAAACAGTGGCATCCACTACCTCTGCTGAAGTAGCATCCTCCTTCTTCGAACCTCTAGGAAGAGGAGTATCAACAGGCTTACAACCATGCATGTTGAACTTCTCCAGTATCTCCTGAGCATACTTACCCTAAGAAACAAATAGTCCATCACTGCGCTTCAAAATTTCCAATCCCAGGAAATAATGAAGGAGGCCCAAGTCCTTCATCTCAAACTCTCTAACAAGATCCTCCTTGCATGAAAGTATCAACAGCTCATCTCCCGTCAAAATCAAATCATCTACATAAAGTAAAATGATAAGCAACTTACCCTCCACCACAATCTGGTATAGGTTAGGATCCACCTCACTCTTGGAGAATCCAAGTCCGGTGAAATAATTTTCTATCCGTGTGTACCAAGCACGAGGTGCTTGTTTCAACCCATACAATGCTCTCTTGAGCCTGCACACATGCGACTTGCTGCTGAAGATCTCGAAACCTTCAGGCTGCTCTATGTACACCTCCTCCTCAATGACTCTGTTGAGGAATGCAGTCTTCACATCCATCTGATGAATGTGCCACCCCATTTGCGCTGAGAGAGCAAGAATCGTTCGTATGGAAGAATACCTTGCGACAGGTGCAAAGGTCTCCTCATAATCGATCCCCTCTATCTGTGAGAAGCCTCGAGCAACAAATCTTGCCTTATACTTCTCCACACTCCCGTCAGCTGCCTGCTTCACTTTGTAGATCCATCTCGAACCCACCACTGATTTCCCTTCCGGTCTTGGGACAATCTCCCATGCACCGTTTCTGACAATCGAATCATACTCTTCCACCATGGCACCTACCCATGCGGGATCCTCCATAGCTTCCTCGAAAGAGGATGGCTCCGTCACGACACATTTGCTCACAAGAGCCATGTATCTAGTGTACTGATCAGGTGACTGTCTCTGTGTGCGCTGAGCTATAGGTGGTCCTACAACCTTCTCTGCATCTTGAGCCAATCGCTCAGCTTCTGTAGTGCACTTTCGCCCTCTGATGGTTGGCGCTGAATGAGTGGTCTCTTCCACTCCATGAACTTCATCTTGTGGCTGATCCATGTCCTAAAGCTCACCCTTAGGAACTAATAGCTCCTTATCTGCATGCAAGTGTGGCTCCCTCTCAAGCGAACACTTCATGGCTTTCTCCTCTTGAAATTTGATATCCCGTCGCACAACAGTCTTGCGACTGTCTGGCAAATAAACACGATATTTGTGGGGCGTATCAGTGTACCCCACAAATATCCAACCTCTACGGTTGGCTCCAGCTTCTTCCTAGCATCATTAGTCACATGCATGTAAACAGGAGAACAAAAAATCCTCAAATGGGAAATATCATGCCTCTTACCAGAATAACCCTCCTCGGGTGTACTCATGCCAAGTATCTTTTGAGGACAACAGTTCTGCACATATACTGCAGTATTGCACGCCTCCACCCACAAGTGAAGGGGTAGGCCCTGATCATGCAACATTGCCCGTGCAACACCCATGATCGTTCTGTTCTTCCGCTCAGCAACCCCGTTCTCTTGTGGGTTATGGGGAGCTATGAGCTCTCTTCGAATCCCTTCTGCACTGCAGAAGTCATTGAACTCACCAGAGATGAATTCACCACCATTGTCACTCCTAGGAGCCTTCACCTTCTTCCCCGATTCCTTCTCAACCAGTGCTTTGAACTCACAAAACTTTGAGTATGTCTCGCTCTTCTTCTGCATGAAGAAGATCCAGCACTTCCGAGAGAAATCATCAACAAATATCACACAGTACCTGTGCTTTGCTGTCAAAGCTACTGAGAAAGGTCCACACACGTCCATGTGAATTCTCTCAAGGATTGTCGTGGCACAACTATCCTTCTCGTGAAAGGTGGCTTTCACAAATTTTCCCAAAGTACACCCCTTGCACTGATCTGACTGCGCAAGGGTGCCTTTAGGAAGCCCAGTAGAAATTTGCTGCAGTATCTTCAAGGCTCCATGGTGAAGGTGGCCCAATCTCCTGTGCCACAGCTCACCATCATCCCGGCTCACCAATCCTTCTGCCTTGCATGCCATAGTTGCGCAGCCATCTACATGCAATTGATAAAGGTTCTTGACTTGAACCCCTATCTTCCAGGTTTCTCCAGTTATCTTACTGCGCAGGAAAGCCTTTCCCTCGTTGAAAACAACATCATATCCCTTGTCTTCTAACATTGCCACAAAGATAAGATTCTTCTTCAATCCTGGAACATGCATCACTTCCTTCAATACGAAGGGTTTACCAGACTCCCTCTCAAAGGAATTGGTACCAATATCGGTCGCATTGTATCTACCATCATCGCCCATCTCGATGTGCACTCCAAGATCTTTCTCATCCAGATCAGAAAACAAATCTCGATCTCCCGTCATTTGAAAATATGCACCACTATCCAAGAACCATATCGATCCCATCACACTTGATACCAAGCATGCGATCAATGAAAAATCCAGCTCAAACTGCGAGGCTAAGGCCTCTCTCACTGCAGATCCAGCAGCTTGCTTATTTTTCTTCTTGTACGGATAATTTGTGGCATAATGTCTGTGCTGGTGACAGTGAAAGCACTTCACCTTGGACATGTCCTGCTTCTTGCCTTTTGCACCAGAATGAGAAGCTTTCTTGTTCTTCCCCTTCTTTGCTTTGGTAGCCAAAGCTCAATTTTCTTCATCAGATGCCTTTGATGAAGATGTGTCCCTGGTATTCTGCCTGATCTCCTCTTGCACAAGATCTGACCAAAGCCTCTCCCATCCTGGTAATTTCTCCCGACCATTAACAGAGTCCTCATAGGAATGAAAACTCTTCAGAAGACCAAGGAGAGCCAAGCTCACCAAGTCCTCATCATCGACAGTCACCCCCACACTTCCCAGCTCATCCCGGCATTGGGTGAACTTCGTGAGATACTTGGGCATATTGTCTCCTTTTTCACACTTAATGTTTCTGAGTTTATCCTTGAGTTCCAACTTCCTCTGGTCACTCTTGCTTTGGAATAAATTTGTCAATGCTTTCCACATCAAGTATGGAGAAGCCTTTCCATGCAGACTGGATACAATGTGATCCTTCACGCCCTCCAACATAATCCTTCGACACTTTGCTGTCTTCTTTTGCCAAGCCTCAACGTGAGCAGCATCAGTAGGCTTTGGGACCTCAGCCTCTATGAACTCCTTCAACCCATTGTCATATAACACCGCCTCCATCCTGTCTTTCCATGCAATATAATTCGAGCTGCCTTCAAGGGCATACTCCAATCGCAATCCATTGAAAGACACTTCAACTTCGACACCAAGAAAACACTGCAGCAAATTCGAATTCCACCAGCTCAAAACTCAACCGCTTCTGATATAAAATTTGTGAGAACAAAGTATTTCTTGTACAGAGATTGACTGTATGGGTATTTACCAGATATATCACCTTCCAAAAGAAGGATGAATACAGAGGCTACCTGGCCCGATTACAGACTCTGCCTGAAGAAATAAAATGTAATCACTTTCTAAATAATAGATCTAATGATCAACTCTGCTCTGATACCATGTAGAAATTTGAATAATATAACACTTATTCGCAGAGATTATCCTGATTATAAACTATTTTCGAAATGCATGCATAATACATAACCTCCTCTATGTTGATCATCAATTTGTAGAATTAAAACAATCGCATGTGCACATTGAAACATCAATCACACATATCAACACAGTATGTACTGGGGAAAGCATACAGCTGAAAACCCCCAACTATCTATATATTATAATGATAGATAACATGTAACAATACATAGTACAATACTCCTCACAAGTACTCAGTACTATCTCCACCTGTTACACACAAACTAGCTCAGATCTGAATCAAGTCACAGGTTCAAATCTCCTCCATTGTTTGCCTGCCTCTACTACACAATCCAAGATGAGAATAGGAATGATCCAAGCTCGTTTTCCTTGGCTTGTACTACGCAATCCTCATTGGAAATCTCCATCATTGATTGTGCAAATCTCATGCACAGCTATAGTCACAACTGATAGTAGTCTCCACCTCTAACACATGTCTCCACTGAACTGTCCATGCACTGAGTTAACTAATGTATTCTTTAGTTGCTTTATGAGTTAATAATTAGTGAATTAATTAATAATTAATTCACATCACTCATCACTAGTGTATTTGCAGTTAGACTAAATACAACTAGTTCAACTAAGTCAAACTGAACACAACTCCATCAACTCCTCAATCAACTCCACCAAACTCAATCACTTGAGTTCTAACTGAAGTCCATCATGCAATAGCTCAACTAACCCATAAGAAAAGCGTATTTCCTTCTGGCAATTGCATGTGCCACATCCGTAGCTCGAACTGAAGTGCTCCAAGAGGATAAGATAATGTTTATAGTCCAAATATTATTAAGAGCTAATAATATTCGACTGTTCTATTTTTTAGCCTGGCAGTCTAAAAATAGACTCTGCCCATATGTCTAAAAATAGAAGTCCATCTATTTTTACCAACATGACAAATCATCCACAAATAGCATCCTGCAACTCATAGACCATGATCCATATGTCTAAAAATAGACATAGTCTAAAAATAGACTTTGCGCCAAAAATAGCCTGCGGGCCCACTTAGTGAAGGCGACTTCTTTTCACTAAGCTCCATCATCTTGTTGCATTTTCAACATATCCTACCATAAATCCCTCTGTTTTTTTGACCCAATGCTCAAAAGATTCCTCCAAAAACAATCATTATTGTCCCGTTTCGTGTCAACTGATGTAGGACACCTTATTTACTACCTTTCGACAGGTCTCTTCTTATAGACTTCAACACTCTATTTAGGAAGAAGAACCAGAAACACTTCAGTGCCTTGGTACTTGTAGAAATTAGTGGCAGGTCACCTTGTGTTTGGTTAGGGGTTTTCATTATTGGCTCCTGGTTAAATGATTCTACGAGTGTTCGACGACAAAAACAATATTTGCACTCACTAGATTGTATTATGCATCTTGGAGACCATCACCATTATCGGTGGCCATCCTCGCGTCTGTTAACAGTCACCATTATTGATTGGTAATCAGACGATTTCGTACATGTTTGACATCAACGCCTATATTCACATGTATCGATCTATGTTGTTGCGGTGAAGCGGAAATCAAGACCTTGGGTAGAGGCTTTCATCACTCAGCCTTGTTTCCTCTCCCAAATTGTGTTTATTGTTTTTTGGAGACAGCTCATTAGAATGATCCTATTATGACACAGGTTCCGCATTGTGCTTATTAGTGGCTAGCATCATCATATCTCTTTTCTAAGAAATCACTCCGACATAGCTACTGAGCATGGGAATTCCTGAATCAGGACATGATTTTAGTTGTTTTATATATATGTGTTGTATCAGGTTTCTCATACTGCCCCAAGCTTCGATCCTGTCTCTCTTTTTTCCAAAGGAAAGGATAGTTAAATATAAATTATTTTGGCCATCGTCGCAGCCTATGATCTCACACTTTTGGGGGCATCTGTTATATAGGAAAATAACCTCCTCATCAGCTCGGAGGATAAATACATGATGATTGAAGGAATAACCGAGTTCACAGGCCCAATTGTCAAGCTAACACTACCTAAACACTAGAAATCTGATTTATAAAGCTTCCTAGCAAGGCTAAAGGTGCATTAGTGCCCAAAGTAACTTTGTTTGTTACCTCGGGAAGAGTGTTAGTGAACACTAATGAGTTTCTATGGGTCAAGGGAACAAGTTGACTGAGAAAATATCCCTATATTCTCTCCTATGTTAGCTCATAAAAGCAAGGAAACATCAGAACTCGACCTGTTTGGGGGAATTACTAGTTCCTAATGGATTATGCAAACAAGAAAAAACACAAAAGCATGGAAACATCACTACGTTTGCCTAATGGAACTCATGAAGGACTTGGCAACCCTAACCTCACATGCTATATATGCAAGGCTAGGGCCATTGCGAAAGAGGTTGAACCATTTGAAAGGATTGCCTATTTGACTATCGAGAAGAGTCTCAAACTAAGGCATCGGAAGAGGTTAAGAAGGGAGAGAGAGAGAGGAGCTAGAGGGGTAAGGGAAGGCTGATGCAACTGATGGTTGTAATCACTCTTTCTACATCAATATAGAACTGTAGTTTTGTTGTCCACTCCGAGATGTTGATAGTATGACTTGTTTGTACGTTTATTCAATATCATTAGCATGAGTGGCTTAGTTATATGCAACTAGGTATCTTTATATGTTCATGCAATGTTTATCAAGGTTTTATGATGTGATATTACGCTTTTATTTGCTATGTGCAGGTTTCAATCTGGAGCCGGCTCAGGGGTCTTCTACCTAGCTGCATTGCGCTCTCCAGCAACACCACACTATGACTCGAGGTAATAATTCCTTCTCACTTTGATATTTGTTTGTTAAACGTAGATATGCATGTATCTTTATGACATCTGCAGCTAATATGACTATCTACCAAGGATCCCGGGAAGATCCTTGAGGGTTTCTACATCACCAAACACCCATGCATTAATCCCTATATCAAGGACCATTTTTGATGAACCAAGTCCCATAGAGTAGAATACGAGGGCAAAACTCCATTCAAATGACATATAATTACCCGAATTTTAAAATCTTTCGTCCCTTTTTTGTTCATGAGATCATTTAATTCTAGTGTGGGAGTGTCCGACGAATGCTCTATCACAAAAGCCTGACTTGAGAGCTCTTTGTGTTGCTTAGGATTGATATTTGGCTTCAAGGCATCCTTAAAATGCATGGGCACTGAAGTAGAGGATGCCCCACCACCTGTAGCACCTCCTTTTAGACATGCAACCAACAATATAGAGGAGGCCTTCTTTATGCCATAATCTCCAAGGCTTTTAGCCATCACCAATTGCCTCCCCTTGTGTAGGAACCTCTTTTCTCTCATGAGGGTCCATGTCATCTTTTTTATGTTGTCTACAAGCCATTCTACAACATCCAATTCATAGACCATATTGCAAAGGGAATTTCTTGACAAGGACTTGACAAACATTGGGAATTTTTGAAGATCCAAATCCCCACTACTATTCTTAGCCATATCCCATCCGACATCTAGGCTTCATGGAGTAGATTTGTCAATCCCCAGAAACCCCAAATGTTAGGGAATTATGCCAAACATTTTGCATTCTTTAACATATACTAGGTGAATTTCTCTCTCATACATTATACCAAACTCTTTGCCAACATCCTTCATTTGGGCACAATCTTTAATAGACTGCACTTTCCCTAAGGCCACCCAACCTAGAAAGTGAACACCTCTTGACACAAAGAGATCCCCTTCTTCACATCATGTTGCATCCATCCTACTGACGTTGGATAGAGAAGTGTATCTTTTCACAACATCTAATATGGGGATCTTTCAGTTCCCATGCTGAAAACACATCTTTGTTACCGTAGCTCTAGATAGGTTAGGAGCCGAGGCCAAAGAGGAAGACAAAGGTTGAGGCCATTGCTCAATCTTTAAATCACTTTCGTATATCATATGACTATTGAACTTTCGAACCTTAAACAAATGCACTTGTTTCAATCTACGCCTGCCATAATTGAAGATGAAGAGTTTGACAAACCCTATATTAAGCCCTCCTCGACTATGAACTACTAAGGTGTGGCATGTAGCGGCACCATCCAAAGCTCTTCAAAAAAAAGAAACCCTCCCTCCTCTCATACTCTTCAAAAACACCAAGGTACAATTATAATTAATATGATTTAAATATAATTTTCATTTAAAAAAAAAATTAAAGACTTCTTTTCTTTCCAATATCATTTCTCTCCTACTAATACCTTACACTTTCTACTTTCAATATTTGTATGATCAAATCCATGTAGAGTAGGAATCTTGCCACAATTTCAAACATTGAGCACACATTTTAGCATAATATTTAAATACTAACCTAATTGATGGTACATGATTTCACTAGTATTTTCTTTCGAGAATATACCTGCAATATACAAGTGAAGGATATGGATGCTACATATTGAAAATTGAAAACCAAGGAACAATATCTTTTAATTGGCTGAAAAAGGGGATATATTTCATTTTTTTACGTAAAAACATAATTCACTTTTTATAAATATTTTAATGTAAAATTACATTCAAATGGTGTTTAAATATGAAAATTATAATTTACTTAAAAAAAAAAATCTTTTAGTTAAAATTTTTGAATAAATATTTAAATTAAAAATTAGAGATGTAATGGTGAGAAGAATCACAGTTTAAAAAACTCTTTTGGATAAAAGATGGGAAAGGGAAAAAACAGTTCATTCAAAGTTTTTGTTTTATTTAGAAAATATAGAAGATTAACCATCATTGGATATTCAAAATTGGTTACATGTTAAATGTGCAAAAATTATGATAAATACAAAATAATTTATTCACAATGAACATAAGAAATGAAAAATTATGTTATTTCACATGCTCAGAACATATAAATCGCAAGTGTAAAATTGGAGTATGATTACAAAAACGGATTATTAAAGTTCGCAATAACTTAATCACATGTCAAAGTGAAAACTAAAAGTTCAAAAGGGGAATCATGTTAATTTCCCCTCTTACCACAAGGAAATGTGTTTAAAGGCTACTATATGCATATCAAACACAAGGCATATCAAATCTCATGCCAATAGACATTGAGTTGAAATGTTGGGTGTATGTATTAAAGCTCTTTCACACCAGCAACATTGAGTTGAAATGTTGGGTGTATGTATTAAAGATCTTTCACACCAACATTGAATTAGACAATTTAATCAAACTTCTCCTATCTCTATCATCAATACATGGTATCATGGTTGTGATTCATGGTGAATTAAAATTTGTTGCACTTTAGAGGTTTGTTCTACAAAAGCAATTTAGGAAATTTATTAGCTCAAAAAAAAAGTCTTCGCAACTCCTCGAGGTTCTAGTTAGTTCCTACTAATTTAGGCAATTTTATGAGACTAGGATAGCTTTGTGTGAATAATGGTTGTGGGGTTGGTCACATTGTAAACAAAATTATGCTTTTGTGCTTAGCCTTCTTGGATAGTACTGCTGGACAGGGCAATAGTCTTGTAGCTCTATTTCTTGTAGTATGTGGAATTATGGAATATAGTTTTCTTTTTGTGTGTAGCTTGTGTAATTAACAACTTTGGGTAGGTGTAATGCATTTTTTTTTGGTTATAATGAGCTCAAAATTGGTGAAAATTTGTTAGGTTGGGAGTGGAACAAGGTAATTTAGCTTCTATGTGTTGAAATTGTAGCAAGAAAAGGCTTCATTTGACTAGTACCTTAGTCAAATGGAGAAAATTTGATTTTCCACATCAGCGGGATGGCTTAGATTGTAGTTAACCAGAATGACATGGCCTTGTCTACTAGTTAAGTTAGTAAATTAGAGTTTGTAGGCTAGAAGTAGAGTTGTGCATGAGTTGATTGTTAAAATCTAGCAATCTAGTTGAGTTATTGTTAGTTGAATTCAGGTAATTGAGCTTTAGTCATTAGTTGAGTTAGTTGAAGGTCAATTGAGTAGTTATGATTGTTGTTAACTCATTGATCTCTTAGTTAACTAGTCAATCAACTAAAAATAGACCTAGTCATGCATGGAATTCAAATTTCCTAGTTGAGTGGATGGAAAAGACACATTTGGATTTATAATTGAATATTGTTGAGTGTACATTTATTTTGACTGAGAAGGTGATCAATTTCCCCTGGATTTACGCAAGGAAATAGTGAATTTCCCTATTATTTAGGAGCTTAATTCCTCCAGGATTGTGCAAGGAAATAGGAGGTTGGTTGAGGCTTGAATTAGCTAAGTGTTGGCTAGAGTAGGTCAGGAAGCAGGAGAATTGTTTTACAGTGCAGGGTGTGCTTCAGAGTTGAAGCAAGGCATTAATAGTAGAAGAAATTTATGTCTCTTGATTTCAGTTCGATTTCATTAGTAGTAGCACATTTATTGCAATTTATACATGGTATCGGAGCCACGAAAGACTACATAGAATTCTTGCTTCATATTTTCTCTCAGAGAAATTTTGATTTGCAGAGTTTTTGGTGTAGATTTTATTCAGTGTAGGAAAAATGTATTTCAACGGATTGAGGTTGAATTATGCATTGGATGGAACCTCAAATTTTTTTTCTTGGAAAGACAGATGGAAGTTTTCCTAACTGATAATGGATTATGGGAATATACACAAAATGATATTCCAAAACCAATAGCATCAAATGCACAAGCACTTGCTCAATGGAAGAAAGACATTGCAAGAGCCAGGAGGATTATTTGGAGGGTGTCAAATATCATGTGGTTTCGAACTTGCAGGGAAAGGAGACTCCTTTTGAAATGTGGAAAACTCTCACATATATATTCTAGAGTAGCAGTGATGCCAGGAAATTAGCATTGAGAGATTAAATTAGGATGATTTGAATGCAGAAAAGTGAAACCATTCCAAAATACATATCCAGACTCACTCAAGTTTGAGATGAACTTGGAGTAGGAGAAAATGTGCCATCATCTGAACTTGTGAGCTTAGAACTCCTTGGTCTTCCACAATCCTGGCATAGATATCATGATTCAGTAAATGGATGAGACAAGCTACTAGATTAGGAGAGGCTTTTGTCTAATTTGGTGCAGGAGGGGATTAGAAGAAACACTAGAGGTGGTGTCACACCCATTGCAAACAAGGAAGAAGATTATGCTCTAGTTGGCAAAGGAAATAAGGTTAAATGCATGAAGGCCCAAGGTGAGGAAGAATCCATCCAAAACAATGGAAAGAAGAAGGACCTTAGAAAAATAAAATGTTTTCACTGCCATGAATATTGAAACTATGCAACCAAGTGTCCGCACAAGAAATCCATTAAGGAGCCTACAGAAAGAGCAGGAGGCGATACTCTAGCATCTCAATTTAATTTAGATTTCACCCTCTTTTCTTGCATGCCAAGCACATTAAGAGGGATTGTGTGGTACCTAGATTTTGGTGCCTCATATCATATAACAAGAAACAAGGAACTCTTCAGTAGCCTAGAGGAGAAGGATCTCAAATTGCAAATAGAATTTGGAGGTGATGGGAGGTATAGTGCCAAAGGAATTGGAACTTTCACCTTTAAGAGGGAGTCAAACTCCCATATTCACCTGAAAAATGTAATGTGTGTGCCTGGGATGAAGAAAATTTGGATTTATGTGGTTGTGTTGGAGGACAAAATTTATGATTTAGTGTTCAGTAAGGGAAAACATTTTATAAAGTATGTTGCTACTGGACAAGTAAAAAAAATCGATGTTTGAGTTAAAAATATCTACAAGATATAGGTAGATTTTGTTATGCATGCAGTTATACCTCCAGGAGTGAGGTGGGGTGATGTAGAGCCTTAGTCCCATAGTTACAAAGTTTTGGGTAGGATCCATAGGAGAGTAACAACAATTATAGTATACTCTTCTCATGGATCATTACCCTTGATATAGGGGCCCACAGTATTCAGTAGCAGTAGGATCAGTGTCAGTTGGAGTAGTTAGATACTGAGGAGCATAGATCAGTTCTTAAATTAGAGCAGGAGACTTAGTAGCAGTGCAGATTTCCCAGTAGATAGTGTGCAGACTAGTAGTAGTTAGGTGCTTAGGAGAAAGATACAATTCAGAGACATAGTTGATTCAGTATTTTGGATGCTTCTCAGTTGCATTGGTTGCAGTAGCAACAACAACAATGAGAGGGAGTGTTGTTATAGTACATTCCTACAGGAGCAGGAATGGGGTTGTGCAAAACCCTTTTCTTGGTAAGAGGGAGTGTTGAAATTGTAGCAAGAAAAGGCTTCATTTGACTAGTTCCTTAGCCAAATGGATAACATTTCATTTTCCACATCAGCAGGGTGACTTGGATTGTAGTTAACTAGAGTGACATGGCCTTGTCTACTAGTTAAATCAGTAAATTTGAGTTTGTAGGCTAGAAGTAGAGTTGTGCGTGAGTTGATTTCTAAAATCTAGTAATATAGTTGAGTTATTGTTATTTGAACTCATTTAATTGAGCTCTAGTGATTAGTTGAGTTAGTTGAAGGTCAATTGAGTAGTTATGACTATTGTTAATTGAATGATCTCTTAGTTAACTAGTAAATCAACTAAAAATAGACCCAGTCATTCATGAAATTCGAATTGCCTAGTTAAATGGATGGAGGCGCATTTGTATTTATAATTGTATATTGTTGAGTTTATAATGATTTTGCATTGATCAGGTGATCAATTCCCCTTAGATTTGCACGAGGAAATAGGGAATTTCCATATTATTTAGGATCTTAATTCCTCCAGGATTACGTAAGGAAATAGGAGGTTGGTTGAGGCTTGAATTGGCTAAGTGTTTGCCAAAGCAGGTCAGGAAGTAGGATAATAGTTTTACAACATAGGGTGTGCTTCAAAGTTGAAGCAAGAAATTAATATTTGAAGAAATTTAGGGTGTGTCTGCCAAAGTAGTTATGACTATTGTTAACTTACTGATCTCTCATTTAACTAGTCAATCAGCAAAAAATAGACCCAGTCATGCATGAAATTCGAATTGCCTAGTTAAATGGATGGAAAAGGCACACTTGTATTTATAATTGTATACTGTTGAGTTTACAATGCTTTTGCATTGATCAAGTGATCAATTCCCCTTGTATTTGCACAAGGAAATAGGGAATTTTCCTATTATTTAGGAGCTTAATTCCTCTAGGATTACGTAAGGAAATAGGGGGTTGGTTGAGGCTTGAATTGGCTAAGTGTCTTCCAAAGCAGGTCAAGAAGTAGGAGAAAATTTTTACAACACAAGGTGTGCTTCAAAGTTGAAGCAAGAAATTAATAGTAGAAGAAATTTAGGGTGTGTCTGCCAAAGTAGTTATGACTATTGTTAATTGAATGATCTCTCAATTAACTAGTCAATCGGCTAAAAATAGACCCAGTCATGCATGAAATTCGAATTGCCTAGTTAAAT
The DNA here is from genome assembly GCA_031772625.1 of Pinus tabuliformis. NCBI lineage: Eukaryota > Viridiplantae > Streptophyta > Pinopsida > Pinales > Pinaceae > Pinus > Pinus tabuliformis. The sequence goes on from CM062819.1 coordinate 732,200,484, forward strand.
GGATGGAAAAGGCGCATTTGTATTTATAATTTTTTATTGTTGAGTTTACAGTGCTTTTGCATTGATCAAGTGATCAATTCCACTTGGATTTGCACAAGGAAATAGGGAATTTCCCTATTATTTAGGATATTAATTCCTCCAGGATTACGTAAGGAAATAGGAGGTTGGTTAAGGCTTGAATTGGCTAAGTGTCTGCCAAAGCAGGTCAGGAAGTAGGAGAATAGTTTTACAACACACGGTGTGCTTTAGAGTTGAAGCAAGAAATTAATAGTAGAAGAAATTTATGTCTCTTGATTTCATTAGCAGTATAAAAATTATTGCAATTTCTACATTAGGTTTGAACTAGAATCATGAATCACTCATTGACATGTGGGTCACTACCAAATTTGTGAATTGGTAGAAATTAAGCGAGATCTCAAATGTCAGAGTTTATATTTCATATAACAAAGTGACAATATCTCTTATTTCATACCAAGTGTAATAGTGTAGCACTATCAAATTACAAGAAGAGTGTGTGTCCCTTAAGTATATAGAGCTCGTATAGATAGCATTTATAATATTGAATTCCCCATGGCTTAATTATTTGTATCTTTAGTCACCAAGGAGAGTGACATAATGCAACACAAATGATAGATGTGGGGATTTATGGAGAAAATATAATGAGCATTGAACTAAAGGTGTATTAAAGCAGGATGAAGCAAAAGGATAACCAAGAACTCTCTTTAGTAATGTATTATGTTTTTTAAAATGCATTTATTATTAGGGGACTACGTTAAAAACATATCCATACAATAGAAGTCAGGAATATGTTTTTGAGAAAACAAAAGTAGGCATAGAATACCAAGCACAAGTATTGATATTGATCAAAGAAATCTTAAAGGACAATTATCTTATATTTTGGCATGTTGAATAGTGTAGTTGCAACACTTTAAAATATAATTATATCAATTTATATTTTTAAAAATGGGATAATTTAAGTGGTTAAGTTCTTTAAACTTTATGTAAAAAAATAAAGGATAATTCATAAGATTAGTTAAATGTAACTATAGCCAATTACACTAACATCCTTATCTTGACCCATTGGCTAAATTGCAATTAACTGTAATCAATTATGTTAATGGTATTGCATTTCCTATGTTAGCATAAATATGTCATTATTATGACCAAAATGAATTGTAACATCAATTATAGTAACATCCATATCTTGACCCATTGGTTAAATTGCAATTAATTGTAATCATGTTAATGGTATTGTATTTCTTATGAAAACATAGATGTGTCATTATGAAAAAACTAAATGGGATGAATCCCAATGTATATGTAAATCTAAATGCTTGATTAAGGTATGTTGAGAAGATGAATAGGAACATATGAGCACTGATAGAAGTTATGATACCACAAATGGGAAAGGGATGAGGGCATTGTTGGAAATTGTCTTGCCAAAATCATGCAATGAAATTCAAAATTAAATTGGAGCCTTTTCCCGTTTTCCCAAGAACCAGTTGATTTTGAATGACTGAGAAATTGGAATAGTCACCCTCATAAATATGGAATTTAGGGTGGAAACTTCAATAACTATTCGAAATTTAATGAAAGGGATGGGCTTAGTACATCCTTTAGATTTTGAAGTTGACCCAAAGATTTCCTAGGAGATAGATGTAAATATCGGACTGTATAGTATCAGGGTACACTAAACATGGAAATTTTTGGAAGGGAGTGGAGACCCATGAAAGAAAAAAAGGTGTGAAATATTCTTTCACATACCAAATTCATACACACACACACAAAGAGATACACAAAGGTGTATGAGTGGTGAGAATCACAAGTGGAATGTTGCTAATCCTGAGTGGGATGATCATTGAATAATTTTGAATGATTAAACTATATTTTGGGTTCCAAAATATGCCAATAAAAGTGACAATCATGAATTGGAATGATGTTAGAGTCTTTTGGGCCTCCTAAAAACAAATTTTCCTTGCCAAACACGTTCAAAAGAGTTCTGAAGTCTATCCATGCATATTTGGTTGTGATTTGATATGTGTTGGTTGAGCATGATAAGCAAGAGGTTGGGATATAACCAAGGGACTATAAAGAAGTGGTGGGATTATGTTATTTGATTTGTTAAACAGCTGAGAGGCACTTGGACATCACATACGCATGTCGATTTTTTTTTTTGTCAAGAAATAAGTCAACCTCCTAGGGATTGGATACGGTTCCCCCTGTGTTTTTAAAGAGGTGGTAATCCTCTTTAAGTGCACACTTAGACTTTTCAATATATTCTAAGAAATAGTATAACACTCATATCATGCACCTGTGAGTGGGTCATGTGTGGCCAAAAGAACAAATAACAAAATGAAATATATAAATTTTAATTGATCATGTCCATTTCATTCATCATTGTGAAGTAAGCATCATTGAAGCAAGAAAGTAGACAAAGATAATGGCATAATAGTGTTACATATCCATTTGGGAACATCACTCCCATCATCCAGATCAGTGTTTTAGGGCTCATCAAACCCTAATTTCAGTTGCTACATGCCCTAAACAAGTCACCCTTTTGAATGCCTCCTTCCCAGACAGTTTCATGACTTGAAGACATCCTGAAATGACCTCTAAAGGGACCAGCGCAGGTAGGCCCATGTAAGGGTGTGCTACAGAGCAGTTGAGTCCATGCCAGGGTGCTCTACAGAGCACTTATGCCCTCTTTCACCTGCGCTGGATGAGATTGAGTGAAATTCACATAGGGTTTGGGGAATATTCTTATCTACTGGAGTCATCTAGAGGTTTCCCTCACTTATCAATTCCTATGAGCTCGAAAATGGATGAGGAATGATTTAAGATGCATCCTATCCTCTCATCCCTTCCTCCATGGAACTAATTCTAGGTATGGAAGGTCATTCAATACCCCCATTTATGACATAACCTCCTTCGTCCTCCTATAAATTTAACACTCATCTAAGTGATCAGGGGCTAGACTATGTTGAATTGTAAGGAGATAATGTTGCTATGAGAATTGGATTTGAGACAAGTATTGTTATGCTACAATTTTGTCATGCTTTTGATGTGATGTGGATGGGATCCAAGCTGGAGGAGTGACTTCGAATCAGACATGATGGTTGTAATTCCTTCTTCTATCCAATAACGTATTTGAACCTTTTTCCCATATGTTTGTATTGATATATGATGCTTATATGTGTGAATGTATTTAATTCCATTTACTTGTATTCAATAGATCTTTTGCTTCGATCGGTTCTTTGTCTTCTGTTTGTGTTTACAAGTACTTCTCAAGCGTGTTAAGTATGGGAAGGAGAGATAGGATCAATACAAGGGAGACAAGAGGAAAGCGGAACTACAAGTAGGCCTTCTCATCTTCTTTGTCTTATCTATTTCTTATAGGAAAAGGCTAAAGTGCTTTAAAATATTGTTCTAGATATGGCTACTTATCTAGGGAATTAGTATTTATCCGTAGATACCAAATTCTTCAAAACAAATCGGTGACTCCGTTGGGGATGATCATCCTTCCTAGTAGCTTATCCACCTCCTAGGACACTCTTGCAGACCCTACTTGTGTTCATTGATTGTATTTCAGCCCCTTTGCATTGAATTTTGGTCAAAATTGTGTCAAATTTCCTTTTGAAATGGCTCACTGTCACCAGTGCAGGCTTGTGAGGGACATAGTGCACTGCAGAGCACCCTCAGCTTAGGGACAGTGCTCTGAAGCGCACTGTCTCCCATTCAAAGCTATGCTAATCCTCCTAGGGTCAGTTTCCCATCTTTGGATTGAGCTTTTGCCAACTTTTCTCTATTTGATTGCTTGTTGATTGATCAATGAATGTCATGTCTTAGAAAACAAGTTTCTATCTCCTTTGCTAGCCCTAATTTGACTTGGTTGATTAATGTTTCTTAAATTTTTTCTTTGTCATTATCAATCCATATTCAAAGTAAGATTATAGTCAATTAGTATTTGTTCGAAAGAAAGTGTCGTAAAAGTCTTCTTTTCCTTCGAAACTGAACTGTCGTCAATTCTTCGTTCTTATAAAAATATTGATTGATTGTATGTGCATTAGTTTCCCTTTTTTCATCATAAAATTAAGGGATTCGAAAAGAAAAACTTGCATTGTTCATAATGTAGTTTGTGAATGCTTTAAAGGAATAGCTAGGGAAATTGCATTAAATGTGCTCTTTGCTCTTTGTCAAAGATTTGATTGCTCTATCCCTACTAGCTAAGGTTTTCATTGTTCAATTGAATGAAAATAATGCTTATCATATTAATTGCATTTTAGGAATTGCAAACATACATCACGTGGTGAACCTTGAAAGGCAAATTCTAAAGAATATCAACTTAAAATTTATCTGAATTTACCTAATGGAGCATTGTCACCTAACGAAAAACATTTATATGTCTAGGCTAGAGACGTGTTTCAACATTGTAAAACATAGTAGTTGTCGTAACTTCTCTGCAATACATCCCGAGTGTGATAACTCATTCCACGTACGTGAGTATATTGTAGCTTGTCCATGTACCTTTGGGTATATAGGGCGGTGTTACAATACATAAAGTATATGGGAAAGCTCTCACTGTGTGGTTTTTCATTAGACAACGCTAATATGGATTGGGCCTCCACGTACTTTTGGGTATGTATGGGAGGACAACACTAGGTTTCTATCCATCCTAAGGTAACCGAGTTGGTCACCTTGTACACTGTGATACATCAAACACAGCATTCGGGGAGATTTCCTGCCTGTACTTCTCAGTTCACCGAGAGGTATTCTGTAGTTCACGGTTGCTTGGTAAACCTTTTGCCTAGATTATCCCTCTTTTGTTTTGTTTTGTTACTTTGAATAAAATAAAATTAATTGACTGCGGATAACATCCTCCATGCTTGCTCCTTAGTTGATCTTAGGTTGAGACATATGGCTACATATTCGAAGTCCACCGATAGAGGAATTCCTTTTGATGGGAATCCTAGTCCTTTTCCTCCTTTTGGAAATATTGGTGCTCATTATATGGCTACATTGTCCCTTCCGGGACTTACCATTGGCTTTCCAGTATCGTTGTTTCCAACCTCCTTAGTGAAAAATGTCATGTTTTCTCTGCAATTGAGTACACCTCCAAATGGACAATTTCAACCTCCAGTTAACCCTTTACCTTATTCCTCAGTTGTTTCTTCCTCCCCTTCTTCCTCTTCGCCTAGTGAAAGTATTGGTATTAGTAATCAGGTGGCTAAGAAGAAGAAGAGAGGGAAGAAGAAGAATAAGAAGAAGAAAATTCAGCAGGGGGGCAACCAAGAAACCATTTCTTTGAATGCAACTTCTAATGAGAAACCATCTGATAAGCCTCACAAAGTTCAATATCCATGCAAACTTTGTACGGGAGACCATATTCATTGAAATTGTCTTGGAATTCCTCAGATCTTAGAAGAATGGTCTTCTCATTCACATCATCCTGTGTCATCAACTTCTAGAGATCATGCTGGTGACGCACCAACAACTAGTGGTAGTAAATTTCATGGAACCAAGGGTAAAGTTAAGTTTCCCTATAGGTTATATGAATGGAATCACCCCATTCACCTTTTTCCCTATCTGAATGAAGCCAAAAAAGTGTTGGATAACTGCCCTGCTTCACTGTAACGACTTCCATCTAGTTACAGAAGACTATCCCTTAATCATTCACTAGTTGATGAAATCACTGACCCAAATCAATCGTCGGTCAAACCCACTCTCTCTGGATGTTAATCCCATGAGTCTATACTTGACCCATCACAGGTCGAGAAAACAGTTGACCCGATTTCACCTTTAGTTAATCATACTGTTCTTGTAGAGAGTGAGTATGATACCACTCAGGTTCTTTTTGTTTCTTCAGATTCCAATGAGCTTGGAGACAACCCTCCTGTTCCATCAAGATAGGAGGAAAATCCTCCCATTCTCATAACACAAGGGAATAATACTCTCATTTCTACGGTACCCCCTCCAAGTAGTCTGGTAACTTCCTTCGATTGGAATCGACTGGCAGGATGTCATCTTCCTTCTTATGTGTCTTTCCAAATCATAGTACATGTTTATAATATGATTGTATTTGGCACTATTATAGATGAAGGTGCATCAGTGAGTATATTTTCCTCTATTGCTTGGCAAGCACTCAGTTTGCCACCACTTGTGCCAGTTACCCATAATATGTTGGCTTTTAACAGAGGAACCAGTCAACCACTTGGGATCATCCCTTAGTTACCTATTACTTTGGGAGAAAAAATTGTTTATCTCAATGTGATGGTAGTCCCATGCCCTTTAGATTACAATTTACTTCTTGGGTGAGACTATGTTTATGACATGGGAGCTATTGTTTTAACACTCTTTCGAGTGATTTGTTTCCCACATGAAGGAAAAATTGTCACCGTTGACCAGATTTCATTTCCCGGTCCAAATATGGCTTCTATTCAACCATCTTCCCTAAGTGGTCCTTTTGTACCAATGGTATCATCCCCACCACGGGTTAATTATGTGGCAACCCGTTCCATGCCTACATCAATTGACGATCAATTCAATGATGTTGTGCATTATGTACCGGGGGCATTGGAACCAGATCTATCTAATGGATTCCTTGCTACGAATCCCTTCAAGAGAATTGTTCTCCCATCTAATGAGAACCTCTTGGAAGTCATGACCTCTTATGAGTCATGATCGAGGAAAATGAGGATAGTTCTTTGTCTTGTGTCAACCTCATTAAAAAATGAAACAAGGAATATGAGGACAGTTCTTGGTCTTGTGTCAACCTCGTTAAAAAATGAAACAAGGAATACGAGGATAGTTCTTTGTCTTGTGTCAACCTTGTTAAAAAATGAAACAAAGGATATGAGGATAGTTCCTAGTCTTGTGTCAACCTCATTAAAAAATTAAACAAGGAATATAAGAATAGTTCTTTTACTGTGTCAACCTCATTAAAAAATGAAACAGCTCCCATGAGGATAGTTCTTTTACTGTGTCAACCTCATTAAAAAATGAAACAGATCCCATGAGGATAGTTCCTTGTCTTGTGTCAACCTCGTTAAAAAATGAAACCAAGGATATGAGGATAGTTCTTTTACTGTGTCATCCTCATTAAAAAATGAAACAGGTCCATGAACATAGTTCCTTGTCTTGTGTCAAGCTCGTTAAAAAATTAAACAAGGAATCCGAGCAAAGTTCCTTGTCTTGTGTCAATCTCATTAAAAAATGAAACAAGGACCCTTAGAGCAAAGTTACAATTCGAGTCTTTGATTAGATCTCGTAAAATCCCAGTCGAGTCTTTCACTTGATCCCGTATATGAACTTTCATTCCATCTACCTCATAGCCGCGAGTAGTCTACTTAGTTGAATGTAATGAATCTTGGGGGGCATGCACCTAGTGGTAAAGTTAAGTTTCCCTGTAGGTTATGTGAAGGGAATCACCCCATTCACCTTTGTACCTATCTAGATGAAGTCAGGAAGGTGTTGGATAACCATCTTGCTTCATCGTAGCAACTTCCATCTAGTTACAGGAGACTCTCCCTTTCATCATGTAGGGGGCATGTAAACAAATCTCAAGCATAGTTCTTCGTTTCAAGCTTGTGTAAAAATGAAACTGAATTTAAGCATAGTTTTTCATTTCAACCTTGTGTAAAAATTAAATTGAATCCAAGCATAGTTTTTTCATTTCAATCTTGTGCAAGCATGAAACTGAATCCAAGCATAGTTCCCCATGGTTCAAGCTTGTGTGAAAATGAACCCATCTCCATTTTAACCCTCGTGATTTCCATTCTATCAACCTCTCCCGTCAGATAAGCCTTGGTTTTTCTCCTTCCATCGTCACTATCTACTTGGCCGATCATATGCTTTCACATGGTTATTTTACCTTTTTGAGGAATGGTTTTAATGAGTGGTCTTATTAGCTAGCATCTTCACATAAATCAACATGTTTTGAGAAGTTCCAACATCACCGGAACCAGTTGCTACCCTAGACACCACTCGTTCCTCAAAATGAAGTCCTCTTTAAGCTCTTTTCAAACTCTCTAAATATGAAAAGATTGTCGAGCGCTTGTCCTTTTCATCTTGTTAATGGATTGGAAATGACATCTACTTAGTATAAATTTAACCCTTTTTAGGGCTAAGATAGATTATTTACGAAAAATGAATATGTTGACCGAACATGGTCAATAGGTTCTCTCTCGTATTGTTTTACGCTTTTTTGGGCTTGAGAGACAAATCTACGAAAAATTACTTGTGGATTTTTCCTTTTGTCCCTTTTCAAACTCTCTAAACATGAAAAGGACCGAGTTATCTTTGTCATTAAACTCGTTAAAAAATCAAATAGTGACAAACTTGTCCATCTAGACAAGACCGAGTTTCACCTTTGCTAGACTTGTTAAAACATCACATAACAATGGATTCACCTGAAGGGTGGAATTATACAACAAAAATATGTTATCCTCCTCAAGCTTAATAAAAATAAATAGGTATTGGTCAGCAATGACTGGGGAAAATGGGAAAAAGGGGAAAACCACTTTATGGTAGAAGGTCGCTCTTGAACATGACACTTTCACTTCATCACAGTGACTACTTGGGTTGGGTTATCAACTTGATGGTTATCATATCGTTGGTCTATCATACCATCAATTATTTTGTTTTGGGTCAATGCTATCAATTCATTTCAATGTTGCCAACATGGTCAAGAGAAGTCATCTAGTTTAAATTCATCCTTTGCAATACCATAAACCTTCATTTTCATGATTGCCATTCCTGAACCTTGTGTTGTCAATAAGATTCCATCTCCAAAATCATTACATTTGTTTCGTGTCATTGATGTGGGATACATCAATGCCCTCCTGCAATGAGTCCCTTGTTGTCGACATCAGCACATTATCCAAGAAGTTGACTTAGAAACACCCTTCCAGTACCTTGAGGCTTACATGCATCAATGGCAAGTTTCTTGCTTCCGATGATAGGTTGACATCAATAGCCTTCAACTGAAAGACTTTGTATGGTGTTCAACATCAAATCATTCATTCACACCATGCAGAATTTACTACAGTAACTTGAGGATCATTATCATTATCGGTGATTTCTCTTGCATCTGTTAACAACTTACATCATCGGTTGGTAATTAGACGGTGCCTTCCCATGTTTGACTTCAAATCACATATTCACATGGTTAGACTCGTACTTGAGCAAATTATTAAACGAGATAGAAGACCCCAGATCTAGTTCCATCCATCTGGGCTACGATTCCAGGAGTACTAAATCATATGTACAATGTCTTTACATTGATGGTCATTCCGTCATGGATCTATATCTTTAGACGAATGTCTATGTACATGTAATGAAAGTTTATATGTTGAGCATGGGTATTCCTTCCCTCAAAAATTCATGAAAAAATGAAAATATCATGATATATGTATTGTAATTGATGCAGGGCACCTTCCACTTTGAAACCTCCTCATCACATCGTAAAGAATTTCATTCGACATTTTCATTTTTCGACTTCACGCTTTAGGGGGCAGCTATTACAGATCCATTTGGACACATCACTCCCATCATCTAGATCAGTGTTTTAGGGCTCATCAAACCCTAATTTCAGTTGCTACATGCCCTAAACAAGTCACCATTTTGAATGCCTCCTTCCCAGACAATTTCATGACTTGAAGACATCCTAAAATTACCTCTAAAGGGACCAGCATAGGTAGGCCCATGTAAGGGTGCACTGCAGAGCAGTTGAGTCCATGCCAGGGTGTTCTACAGAGAACTTAGGCCCTCTTTCACCTGCGCTGGGCGAGATTGAGTGAAATTCACATAGGGTTTACGGAATATTCTTATCTCTTGGAGTCATCTAGAAGTTTCCCTCACTTATCAATTCCTATGAGCTCGAAAATGGATGAGGAATGAGTTAAGATGCATCCTATCCCCTCATCCCTTCCTCCATGGAACTAATTCTAAGTATGGAAGGTCATTCAATACTCCCATTTATGACATAACCTCCTTCATCCTCCTATAAATTGAACACTCATCTAAGTGATCAGGGGCTGGACTATGTTGAATTGTAAGGAGATAATGTTGATATGAGAATTGGCTTTGAGACAAGTATTGTTATGCTACAAGTTTTTCATGCTTTTGATGTGACGTGGATGGGATCCAAGCTGGAGGAGTGACTTTGAATCAGACATGATGGTTGTAATTCCTTCTTCTATTCAATAAAGTATTTGAACTTTTTCCCATATGTTTGTATTGATATATGATGCTTATATGTGTGAATGTATTTAATTCCATTTACTTGTATTCAATAGATCTTTTGCTTTGATCGGTTCTTTGTCTTCTATTTGTGTTTACAAATACTTCTCAAGCGTGTTAAGTACGGGAAGGAGAGACAGGATCGATACCTGGGAGACAAGAGGAAAGCAGAACTACAAATAGGTCTTCTCATCTTCTTTGTCTTATCTATTGCTTATAGGAAAAGGCTAAAGTGCTTTAAATTGTTGTTCTAGATATGGCTACTTATCTAGGGAATTAGTATTTATCTGTAGATACCAAATTCTCCAAAACAAATAGTCCATACATTTAGACAAATATATAATAATTTCATTCATCTAATTCATAAAGGGAATAGGAAAACATCCATGAGATACATACTATTTTAAAACAAATCTTAGAATCACAAATGAAGTGCTTTTCTGAAAGGGAGCTCTTTGTGATAGTCAAAAAATAGTTTTACAAATCAAAGTTTTTTTGTTTTTGAAAAGTTAAGTGCCTACAACACTCTTCAAAATCCTAATACTTAAAATCATAAAAGTAAATGCATTTTTCCCATTGGTAATGGGATCGAATGGCTATGGACTGTTGAAGAAAGTGTAACTAGGTTCGGTCTTCATAATGACATGGTATTTGTAAATGATGTAATAAAAGGGAATAACTTATTTTTTTATTCCTTGCTACATGTGTTTCATGAGCAAGAAGTATCATAGGTCAAAATACTTCTTATTGATGTCTTTAGGATTATATTAATATGTCAAAGAGTCAAGTCATGTATGAAGAATTTCTTCATGAGATTATGTAAAAAGTACTCAAGCTAAAGCAGCCCTCCAAGACCAAGAATAATCCTCCATTGTAAAGCTTAAGAAGTTTGCGAGAAATTCAATAAGAAACTCTTCAAGTTAGCTTCAATATCAAATTAAATATATATAAATGGAAGCCATGTCAACTTGGATAAAAGACATGCCAGTTCACAAGTTTAAGTCAGCTCTTTTTAGGAGCACAAACCACTATAAATAGGTGGCTAGGGTTTGTGCAAAATATAAGGGCACAAAACTCGCATTTCACTCTGAATTTTCGAATGGATGAAAGGAGAAGATATGCACTAGAGGAAGGATATTGATCTAGGGTTTGATTGCACCTCGGATGGGTATAAGGTGTAGGCAGTCTAGACCTCAGACATCTAAAAGTCTCAGTGGTGATTACAATGAGAAGTCATAGAATCTCGCATTTCTCTTTAAGGCATTCAGTTGGGTATGAAGAAGATCTCAGATGGATTGAAGTGTAAGGAGAAGATATCACATTAAAATAAGCAGTCTCAACATATATACATGTATATTGGTACTTCTACAACAACATACTATTAGCACAGTCAAAAACGTTGTCTCGGCATGCATATATTCTCAACCTGGTCATGTTGAAAATAATTTCGATGATGACAGTGATTACTACAATCTTTGCATACTTGTGAATGAAGAGATACATTCTTGGCATATTAAGTGTTGGTGGGTATCACAGTATTCGGATCTACCTCCTAGTAATATATATATATATATATATATATATATATATATATATATATATATATATATATATATATATATATATATATATATATATATATATATATATATATATATATATATATATATATATATATATATATATATATATATATATATATATATATATATATATATATATATATATATCAGTGATCTCTCAACAGAACTACTATAGTCTTGGAATACTGAAGAAGATCCAAGTGATATCTTTGTACTGGTCTCAGTGAAGGAGACTAAAAGAAAGTAACAAGGGTTACAACATAATGACAAGTATTGCAAAGAATTATTGTCTCGACGTAATAAGAAAAGGGTGACAAGGATCATCAAAGTTTTGAAATACACTCTTGAAATGATCACAATCAGTGTGATGATGAACTCAGCTAGAGTACAATGATGGAGGCATGATGAATCAGTCATCATGGTGATTGTCACAGTGAAGATCTCAATAGACCTAGTTGACATAATGAAGAAGACGTAGTGAAGATACCAATAAGTTATGGCTTCAATGGTGCATCAACGAGGATGATCTCAGTAGTGATAGAGTAGAGGATTGATGTCTTGGTCTTGGAGAGGCAGAATGTTTCAAGGGTCATGGTCTTGGTATTCGTCAATTGGAATCTATATAAGAAGAATTTTGTGCGGGTTTTCCTCTCTGAGAGTGAGAGGTTTTGGCCCTGGCATAATGTCAAACATCTTGTGTTCTTGTCTCTTTTTTTTTTGGTAGCATTTTGATGAAGTAAACACACACACTAATAATGAAAAGAAGATAAAGCTAAGATAAAGTGTAAAAACACTTCACAAATTTGTATCATGTTAAGAAGAAGCACTTTAATTTGTTTTCTCTAGATTCTTCAACATGGAATCAGAGCATGAGTTTAGCAGTTAAAGAAAGGGAAAAAAAGAGACATGCAAGGATCAAGTTTCAAGCATCAAATAAATCTCAAGGATTTCAAGATCTACATTAAAGAATCATTTTGATAAAATCATAGATTAGGGAAATAGTTTACAACAAAAATCTACAACAGCAAAGGTTTTGGATGTCAACAGTCTTCAGATCTCAGGATACATGACAATAGTTTTGGTGCCTCCCACAATTTCATCTACAACATCCCAGTGATAGTCAATATCTCATATTTAATCCTTACCTATAAAGAACATAGTCTTAAAATATCAGATTCTCAAAACTTGATTCAAAGGCATATATAGGAGTGTATATGGATAGTACTCAAATCAGAAGTTGTACTAACTAATGGATCTCTATACATCATGGCAACCAACTTCAATTCGATGTTGCATACTTCAAGGTTTCTTATGTAGCCCAATTATCTCAGTATTTTTTTGGATATATAAATCAAGATAGCTCGAAGGAAAAGAAGGAAATATTCCTATCAAGGATCTCAGTCAGAGTAAGCATCAACACATCTTCTCCAACTATTGTTAACATGATCAAGGTGAAGATTTCATCTTCACATCTCAAGTAAGTATTTTCATTAATCATTTTTCTTTGAAATGACTTCATGAATGCGAGGAGATCTATAGATAGATGGGTCATCATAGGTCCTTGCATAGAATAAGAAGGAGTAACAGAATCCTTATGGAAAAAAGAATTTAGTTAACATGTCTCCTTTGAATTCATGAGAAGGAACTTTTAAAAGTCCTCTCATCTCTATGTAGCAAGAAAGGAGACGGATAAGAAGTATATAAGATACTAGAAGAGGTAATGTTTGAAATGAAGTAAAGAAGGAATAGCTTCATGAGATCTCATTTGGGAGATCTGAGAAAGAAGATAAGAAAATAATAATCTACGTTATTAATAAGTAAGATGACAAGTGTCCTTGGGACATGGAAATTTCCTCGTATAACAATTTGTGGTCTCTATGCCAGATAGAGAAAGGCAGGTTGAAAGGACTCAAATATGTGCAAAGAGGAAAGGGAACATTGATAAGACAGAATAGTACTATGGAAAGATTATGGAAAGGAGCTCATATCATCGAAACGGTGAAGGAAGCTAAAGAAAAGGGCCAAGGGAAGAGGGAGTAACAGAACTCTACTATGAATAAGATGGTAGCTCTCTAAAAGAGTCCTATCATGAGTCCTTGCAGATATGACCATGCTAAAAAGATGCATCATGGCATCATGAAAGCATTATAATCAAGAGCTCGTGATATCACCATGATAAACATGAAGGACATAGATCTTGGGAATCTCATTGGACATAAAGGAAAGGAAGAAGTCATCCAAGTCAAAGGAAACATTTACCAGATGGGGATATGCAAGATCTTGTAATTTCTCTAATAGAAACCTCAGTAGAGGATCCCCTAGTCTGGGAAGGCAGCGAGCATTTCTTCAGGAAATCCAACTTATGTAATTCTTGAGATGAAGGACTGATGACTTGAGAAATGAAGCATATCAAGGGATTGAATATGTTTTCAATCAAGAAAGCTATTGGAAGAAGCCTGGAGGAAAAATGAGGTATGTATGCTTGTATTTGTATTTAATATTGTAATTTCATGGCATATGGATGTAGGTAACATGGATCGAGCATGAGCAAGAGAAAAAAGATCTCCTCCTCTGAAAGGATGCAGAAAGACATAAGTCACATTAGATGAAATCAATATAATATGTCCTCATATCAAGTATGATGTGGTTGACTACAATTGAAGAACTCTGACTGAAAGCTCCTAGGAATGAAAGATGTGAGGATGGAGAGATTGTCAAATATGCAACCATGATGAAGGCAATCAACATCCAAAGGAACAAGAAGATTTGACTAGGAAATCTCCCGAAAAGATATGAAGACTCTGATGGAAGTCTAAAAAGATGAAGACCCTTGACAACCAATATCTTTGGGAGATGTGTCAACATGTATGTAGGATGTTGATACCTACAAGAAGATGTCACTAGAAAAGGCCATCACCAAAAAGGTAATATGTGATTTTTTTTTGGTGTCTTACCTCTTGGAGAAAGTTTGGGTATGTGTGAAGGTCCATGGTAAGAAGAGTTGTGAAGGATGTCACAACTATGTACCTCGTGATCTAGAGCAATCACCATTGAAGGAAAGGTGAAGATAGATGGCCCTATGAAGGAATCCCCAGATGTAAATCCAAGGAGGATACTTTCCGAGAAAGAAGAAATGGCATGATGGAGGAAAGTGATGGATTGCCAAACCCTACATGTGAAGAAATTGATGACATCGAACTCTTGGATCATCAGGAAACTAGAAGACCCTATAAAGTATTGATGATAGAGTCCCTGGGTAAGAGGGAGCTTTGAGAAGTTCCTATGAGTAAAGGAATTCGAGTAAGTTTCTGAGTAAAGAGAAACTTGGAACTCATCCTTGGTTGAGAGGGATAGTTAGACACGACATTCTTGTCTTCAGTTTGGAAGAAATAATGGAGGATTGTGTAATCTTCTAGCATTCGACACTCCTTGAGGATGTGGTATGGAATCCAAGACAAGAGTGGGAAAGAGGATCGATATTCTTGAGGGTTTGGAACCCAAGATGAGAATAGTCCTAGTAGGGCATACTCAGAGATCACCCAGGTGGATATGACCCTAAGAGAGACAATGATGATGTGTGTCTATCATTCATTGGTCTCACCAACATTGTGTGCTCTGATCTAAGTGACAGATAAAGTTGTTAGTCAAGGCCTTGCTATATGAAACAATGTTGGTTGAAATGATGCTATTACAGATGGATTGCAAATTTGAATCTTCTTATGAGAAATTCTTCATATTGAGAATGACCAAGTACCATTATGAATACCTCCCTAGTTAAGAGGGAGAGTTGAAGAAAGTGTAACTAGGTTTGGTCTTCATAATGACATGATCTTTGTAAATGATGTAATAAAAGAGAATAATTTATTTTTGTATGCCTTGCTACATGGGTTTCATGAGCAAGAAGTATCATAGGTCAAAAGACTTCTTCTTGATGTCTTTATGATTTTATTAATATGTCAAAGAGTCGGGTCATGTATGAAGAATCTCTTCATGAGCTTATGTAAAAATTACTCAAGCTAAAGTAGCCCTCCAAGACCAAGAACAATCCTCCATTAGAAATCTCAAGAAGTTTGCAAGAAAATAAATAAGAAACTCTTCAAGTCGGCTTCAATATCGAATTAAATCTATAAATGGAAGTTGCAGTGGGATAAAATGCACGGTGTATGGAGAATGAAAACTACCCTCAAAGGCCTTCCCAGGACCTTTGATAGATTGTAAGATTATCTGCAGAAGCTACCAAGTTATACACATGTTCATATATCAAATATCAGTTAACAATGTATGGAAAGAGGATTACCTCAAATCTCCTTCTAGATTTGTTTGAAGATTGCAATGTAGCCAAGAAGAACTCCCTCAAAGCCGAATCCAAATAAATTCCTACACAAATCAAAGGCAAACACAATCACAGCATACAATCTTGAAAACTAATATATGAATGCACAATGAACATCTATTTGCATACAACTAAACTACTCATTTAAACAAGTATCGAATGAACCACTTAATGAACAATGTTACCGACACTATGGAGTAGGGAACACAATTGCAGTTCTATATTAATAATGGAAGAGTGATTACAACCATCCTTTGTATTAGTCTTCCTTTGCCCCTTCCGCTTCTCTCTCTCTCTCTCTCTCTTCTAGCTCACTTCTTTAAGTATGTGACAATTCACAATAGCTTAGTAGGTTATCCTTTCAATGCTCTGACCTCTTTCACAATAAGCCTCACCTTGCTTATATAACAATTAAGTTAGGGTTTCCAAGCTCCTCCATGAGTTCACTAGGGAAAAAGCAATGAAATTTCCATGCTTTTCAGCTCTTTCCAATTTGCCTCCTTTTCTCGGATTAGAAATCCTCCAAATATCTCGATTTTGGATGTTTCCTTGCTTTTCTTGCATAATTTTAGGAACAAATATCTAGATATTTATGAGCCAATTCGTTCCTTTGACCCATTGAACTTCATCAAGTTTCACTAATGTTGTCCCCTCACTAGTAACATGAGTTAGTGGGGTCACTAACATTCCCTTAGGCTTGGTAACAAGCTTTATACAACAGGTTTTCAGTATGTAACCAGCGTTAGTATGGAATCAAGGCTTGCAATTGTGGTCTTTGCTTTAGTCATCATGTCTTTCACCTCTGAGTTGATGAGGAGGTCATTTTGTTGTATAACATATGCCCCCTAAAGTATGAGATCAGAGGCAGAGACGATGGCCGAAATACTTTACTGGAACTGTAATTTTTCCTGTCAAAATGTAGAGAGAGAGAAAAGCTTCCGGCGACAAGGATAACCTGATACAACACACACACACACACACACACACATATATATATATATATATATATATATATATATATATATATATATATATATATATATATAACTGCTAAAATCATGTCCTGAGTCGGGCATTCCCATGCTCAGTAGCTATGTCAGAGTAATTTTCTCAAAGAGATATGACAATACCGGCCGCCGATAAGCACAATGCGGATCCAATGTCATAATAGAATCATCCTGAAATAGCTATCTCCAAAAAAAAATATCCGCAGCTTGGGAGAGGAAACAAGGCTGAATGATGCAAACCTCTACCCAAGGTCTTGATTTCCGCTTCACCAAACAGAATAGATCGATACATGTGAATATATGCATTGATGTCAAACATGCACGAAATCATCTGATTACCAGTCAATAATGGAGATCGTTAATAGACATGAGGAAGGCCACCGATAATGGTGATGGTCTCCAGGATGCACAGTGCAATCTAACGAGTGTGAAAAATGTCTTCACCGTCGAACACCCATAGAATCGCTTGATTAGGAGCCAATAATGAGAACCCCTGACCAAGCACAATAGAACCTGCCACTAATGTCTGCAAGTACCAAGGCACTGAATGTGTTTTTGGGTTATCTTCCTAGATAGAGTGTTGAAGTCGATAGAAAGAAACATGTCGAAAGGTAGGAAATAATGTGTCCTACATCAATCGACACGAAACGGGACAAGAATGATTTTGTTTTTTAAGGAATCTTTTGAGCATTTGGGTCTAAACAATGGAGGGCATGATGAAAGGATATTTTTGATCGGTTAGTGGAGGAAACAAATTGGTAAACCTTGAACAATAGAAAGCACAACAACGGTTTTAACCAGACAGCACTAGACTCATGAACACTACAGAGTGTTAGATAGAGAGATGCAATTACATCAGGGTATATAGGCTAAAACTCATAGGATGGTAGGGTTCATATTGAGAGGCCATCAAAAGGAGGTTTATCTAAGGGAGTGCCATGTTCAAGGGAATGACTGCTGCCAAACCACACTTTCAAATACGAAATACATTTGTATTGTCCACTTTCCCCATCTGATTAATTTTATGAGTCTAGACGGGTAAACTCATCGATCTTTTCATTTTTACAGAGTCTAAAAAGCACCACAAAAAGAATGACTCTTTTTCCTGTCTAATTAGTTTAATGAGTCTAGATAGGAAAACTCATCGATTTTTTCATGTTTTAAGAGTCTAAAAAGTATCGTAAAAAGAACAACTCTATATCTTTTCTGTGTAATTTAAAGAGTCCAGACTAGACAACTCAGTGGTCTTTTCATATTTAGAGAGTCTAAAAAGATTGTAAAGTGCAACTCCATGGTGGCCCCTTTGTCATAGTTGTTAACTGGGTGCAACAAAAGGTTAATAGTATACTTGAATCGGTTACTTTTTCGTTAGTTAATCTATTGAACCTGGATAAAGAGAAACCTATTTTCAATAGATGTCGACCTCATTTTGTTACGAGTACGAGGTGATGGACTAAATTCGTTTTTCGTCGTGAATTTTAATGAGTCACGTGACGACAAACTCAATACCTTCATCAAAATTTTTAATGAGTCAAATGAAGAAAACTCGGGGTATTTTTTCAGTTCAGTGAGCGAGAAAAATACGGAAAAGAACGGCTTATCCCTTCTTCATAGTTTTACGAGCTCGAAGGAGGGGAAAAATTTGGGGATTTTTTTATTTAAGAGCGAGAAACGGTGTTATAGACATTTTTGGGCACTGCAACCCCAATCATAAATGTCCATAAACCAAGGGCTCCTAAGTCCCTGAAAGTGTTGTTCCAACCCCTAAAAGAACAAGGTCAACTGATTACAGCATCTCCTAGAAGTTCTCCATGAAAAACTACTCAGAACTGGTCAAAACTGGACCATCTCACCTGCTCCATGGTCAAAGTGCACTTCATCCCACCTAAATGCACACGGGAGGTGCGATGCATACTGAAAAGCCCTTCTATGGGGTGTGATGAGCGAGAGTGGACAAATGGCAGGGTCAATCTGTGAGGTGGAGGATCATGGAATCTTCCAGAAACTTCTCCTGTGACACTTGCCTCTCTGCATTCACCCAGGGATGAGTAAGAGATCATCAATCTCCAAGTGGAATCAAGAACTATCAGAGAGAGGACACTAATCAAATCTCAGAAGCTGACTCACCCCCCTTTGCAAACATCTATATATGGATCCCTCATCCCAGAGATCCAGAGGCTGGAATTTTGTATCTTGTAAGGAAGTGCTACTGGTTTCTTGGTGTAACATCATAGTGTTGGGTGATCTAAGCTTTTCATGAGGTGAAGAAGGGCTTTCTTGCTGAGAGGATGACGCTGGGTCAGAACAATTGGTTGTAATCCTCTTTGCTATTCTTGATTATTAATAAAGCTATTCGAGTTTTCCTCCACATTCATGTATGATTGATGATATATGCATTTGTGTGGTCAATATATATCTGGTCCTATATTGTTTATGATAGTAGATCTCTGTTCTTGGATAGTTTTATGCTGCTTTGATTCTAGAGGTGCTCTTTGAAGCTGGGTAGATGAGGAAGCGAGTAACAAAGATCTATCAGAAGGGAGAGGAATCAAGCA
This sequence comes from Pinus tabuliformis, assembly GCA_031772625.1. Taxonomy (NCBI): domain Eukaryota; kingdom Viridiplantae; phylum Streptophyta; class Pinopsida; order Pinales; family Pinaceae; genus Pinus; species Pinus tabuliformis. The sequence goes on from CM062819.1 coordinate 732,220,198, forward strand.
AGGAGCCAAGCGCAAGACAGAGGTTGGTCTCCTTTGTTCCCCTCTTATCTACTTCTCATAAAGGAAAATGAAAGTGGTTTTAGTTTGTTTGTTTCTAAGGTAGCTACCAGCCTTAGTGGGACTAGTAGCTCTGCATAGACACTAGATTTCCTGATAACAAACGGTCCCAAAAAATAACATGCTTTGGTTGCGGTCGTATGTTTTTGACGAGCCTGGTAACAAAAACTCGGGATTTTTCAATTTAATGAGTGAGAAAAGTACCTAAAAGAATGCGTGGGCCATCTTTATAAAGTTTAACGAACCTAAAGACAAAGCTCAAGATTTTTTTAGTTTTAAAGAGTGAGAAAAAAGTGCCTAAAAAGAAATGCTCCCTTGGTCCTTTTCAGTTGAATGAGCTGGAAAAAGATCAAAAAAGAGTTTTCTCAGAGCATCGTCATATAGATTTAACGAGTTCAACAATGAAAACTCGGAGATGTTTATATTTTTTAAAGAGTAATAAAATATCACAAAAATTTCTCTAACTATCGTCACATAGATTTTAACAAGTTCAATGATAAAAACTCGGAGATGTTTATATTTTTTAAAGAGCAATAAAATATCTCAAAAAGTGCTCTATTCTTTGTTGCAGTAGTTTAACGAGCCCAAAGAAGGAGACTCGAGGTTTTTCGAATTAACGAGCAAGAAAAATACCATAAAAAGTTTGCTCGATCTTCTTCATGTCAGTTTAACGAGCTTGAAGAAGGAGACTTGAGGATTTTTTGGATTAACGAGCAAGAAAAATACCATAAAAATAATGCTCGATCTTCCTTGATCTCGTGCTTGACAATAGCAGGGTCTATGTCATGCATTTCCTCATAAAACCAAGGAAAAACATCACGGAAGTCCCGAAACGGGTAGGTGAAGCTCACAATTTCCTCAGGATTGCGATTGGCTCCAATCTGTATGTTTTCCACGATGCTTGTCATGACAGAAATATCGAGGAGCAATTTTTTTGAAATATTGTTCCTGCCTCTTTCCGAGTACAAAGGTTGTATAGTCGTATATAGTGAGGAAACGATTTCATGTGCATCAGGTGGTAGGATTTGAAGAGGCATCATGTCTGAATCAGATATCGAAACATGATGGTGTGAATCCTCCCAATGTCGCTCTTCTAAACTCATGATCTCTTTAATAGCTTCGTCCTTAGGTAGGACTTGATTGAGTGGATCGAAAGAAGGAGTGGTTATGGGAGGGGAAGTGGTACCGTTGGACGAAACCAAAGTGACCAGAGATTCAGATGCAATTTGAATGGCTTCATAGGCCAATTCAGCTAGTGACAACGACATTTGTTCTCGGTAAGTGTCAATGCCTGAAGGAGCTAGTAGGATCCATGGATTGATCTGTGTTGAAATTGAAACAAGATGATGGAGCTTAGTGAAAAGAGTCACCTTTACTAAGTGGGCCCGCAGGCTATTTTTGGTGCAAAGTCTATTTTTAGACTGTCTATTTTTAGACATATGGATCATGGTCTATGAGTTGCAGTATGTTATTTGTGGATGATTGGTCATGTTGGTAAAAATATATGGACTTCTATTTTTAGACATATGGGTAGGTTTCTATTTTTAGACTGCCAGGTTAAAAATAGAACAGTCGAATATTATTGTCTCATAATAATATTTGGACTATAAACATTATCTTATCCTCTTGGAGCACTTCAGTTCAAGCTATGAATGTGGCACATGCAGCTGTCAGAAGGAAATACACTTTCCTTGTGGGTCAGTTGAGCTATTGCATGCAAGACTTCAGTTAGAACTCATGTGGTTGAGTTTCGATGGAGTTGATTGTGGAGTTGATGGAGTCGTGTTCAGTTTGACTTGGTTGAACTAGTTGTATTTTAGTCTAACTAAAGAATACTCTAGTGATGAGTTGTGTGAATTAAATATTATTTAATTCACTAATTATTAACTCATAAAGCAACTAAAGAATACATCAGTTAACTCAGTGCATGTACAATTCAGTGGAGACAGGTGTTAGAGGTTGAGATTGTTATCAGTTGTGACTATAGTTGTGCATGAGATCTTCCACAATCAATGGGATTGAGTTATGCCAATGAGGACTGCGCAGTGTGGGCCAATACCAAGGCAATTGTAGCTTGTGCTCACGTGATTTTCACTTTGGATTGTGCAATCGAGGCAGGCAAAGCAGCGGAGGAGATTTGAACCTGTGACTTGTTCGGATCTGAGCTAGTTTTGTGTGTAACAGGTGGAGATAGTGTTGGATACTTGTGAGGAGTATTGTACTATGTATTGTTACATGTTCTCTATCATTATAATATACAGATAGTGTGGGGTTTTCAGCTGTATGCTTTCCCCGGGTTACATATTGTGTTAATGTGTGCATGCAATTGATGTTTCATTGTTTTTAATGCTGCTAAATTGATGATCAACGTAGAGGAGGTTATGTATTGTGCATGTATTCCGCAATAGTGCATAATCAGGATAATCTCTGTGAATAAGTGATTAATTATTCAAAATTTCTACATGGTGTCAGAGCTGTTGATCATCAGATCTATTATTCAGAAAGTGTTTACATTTTATTTCTTCAGGCAGAGTCTGTAATCGGGCCAGGTAGCCTCTGGATTCATCCTTCCTTTGGAAGGTGAGATATTTGGTAAAAGCCCATACAGTCAATCTCTATACGAGAAATACCTTGTTCTCACGAATTTTAGATCAAAAGCGGTTTAGTTTTGAGCTGGTGGAATTCGAATTTGCAGCAGTGTTTTCTTGGTGTCAAAGTTGAAATGTATTTCAACGGATTGCGATTGGAGTATGCTCTTGAGGGAAGCTCAAATTATATTGCATGGAAAGACAAGATGGAGGTGGTGTTAGATGATAATGGGCTGAAGGAGTTCATAAAGGTTGAGGTCCCAAAGCCTACTGATGCTGCTGAAGTTGTGTCTTGGCAAAAGAAGACAACAAAGTGTCGAAGGATTTTGTTGGAGGGCGTGAAGGATCACATTATATCTAGCCTGCATGGAAAGGCTTCTCCATACTTGATGTGGAAAGCATTGATAGATCTATTCCAAAGCAATAGCAACCAGAGGAAGTTGGTGCTCAAAGATAAACACAGAAACATTAAGTGTGAGAATGGAGACAGTATTCCCAGGTATCTCACGAATTTCACCCAATGCCAGGATGAGCTGGGAAGTGTGGGGGTGACTGTTGATGATGAGGAATTGGTGAGCTTGGCTCTCCTTGGTCTTCTGAAGAGTTAGCATTCCTATCAGGACTTTGTCAATGGTCGGGAGAAATTGCCAGGATGGGAGAGACTTTGGTTGGATCTTGTGCAGGAGGAGATCAGACGGAGCACCAGAGACAGTTCTTCATACATGCATGATGAGGAGAACTGTGCCTTAGCGAGCAAGGCGAAGAAGGGGAAGGAGAAGGGTTATCTTTCCGAATCCAGTTCTTCCAATGATGGGAAGAAGGTTGACAAGTTGAAGGTGAGATGCTTTCGTTGTCATGAGTTGGGCCATTATGCTAATTGCCCAAAGAAGAAGTCCAAGAAGGGATCCGGGGAAGGATCTGAAGGTGAGGCACTTGCTTCACAGTTTGAGTTGGATTTCAAACTCTTCGCATGCATGGTTTCATCCATGGTGGGAAGTGGTTGGTTTCTTGACAGTGGAGCTTCTTTCCACATGGCCGGTGACAAGAGTTTGTTCAGTACTTTGGAGGAGAAAGATCTCCAAATACTCATAGCAATGGGTAATGATGAGAAGTACAGTGTCTCAGGTGTAGGCACGATTATTTTTTAGAGGGAGCATGGAGCTTGCCTTACCTTGACCGATGTCAAGTATGTACCAGGACTGAGGAGAAACTTGGTGTCGATTGCGATGCTGGAAGACAGAGGCTATGGTGTAGTCTTCAGTAAGGGAAAGGTTTTCCTTAGACACATCATCACTAGACAGGTGAAGCAGATTGGTTCACGAGTCAAGAACCTATATGCTCTTGAGGTTCAAGATGCATGCAAAGCCTTGAGCAGCAAGGCAACTGATGGAGACTTGGTGATTGAGAGGGAGCGTATATTACCTCTCAACATGCAGAGCCAGAAGAAGTCTCAGACGATTATGGAGGAGCCACGATTGGTGCAGCAGCTTCAGGAGGTTGTGGAGCAGCCACAACAAGGGAAGCTGAGAGGAGATCGAGTAGAGACATCTACTCATGTAGAGACCTCCAGTAGGGGGAAACTTCGAGCCAGGTGGGCTGAGGGATCGCATGCAGCCATACCTCTACGTAGGAGGTGGGGTGATGTGGATTGATCGTCCCAAGGAGGAGGGGCAGGATCCTTGAGGTAACCAACCTCTTGGATGAGACCTTACTATGGGAGCCCCGATGTGGAGTAGCAGGAACTGACTGACTGGGTAGAGATAGATGCAGATGGAGCGGCAGAGAGAGAGACAATGCAAGGAATCCCAGGATAGCACATAGCTAGCAGGTTGCAGCAAAGTGAGAGGCACAAGTGTTTTGCACAGTGCTAGGTGGCACAGAGAGGTGTGCAATGGTGCGAGATGCATGGAGATGTTGCAATAGTGCAGATGTCAGAGAAGGAGCACTTGTCAGCAGCAGGTAGAGCTTCAGCATCAGAGTATGTTCCTAGCCCAACAGAGTGGTCAATTGGGAGTGTTTTTGTTCCAAGTGTTGTTGGAGCAAATGGACCGGGAAAATGTGTTGCATGCAGAACATTCCACAGTTGCAGGATAGGGGTTGCAGATAATCCATATCTTGTTGAGAGGGAGTGTTGAAAATGCAACAAGATGATGGAGCTTAGTGTAAAGGAGTCGCCTTCACTAAGTGGGCTGCAGGCTATTTTTGGTGCAAAGTCTATTTTTAGACTATGTCTATTTTTAGACATATGGATCATGGTCTATGAGTTGCAGTATGTTATTGTGGATGATTGGTCATGTTGGTAAAAATAGCTGGACTTCTATTTTTAGACATATGGGCAGGTTTCTATTTTTAGACTGTCAGGTTAAAAATAGAACAGTCGAATATTATTGTCTCATAATAATATTTGGACTATAAACATTATCTTATCCTCTTGGAGCACTTCAGTTCGAGCTACGGATGTGGCACATGCAGCTGTCAGAAGGAAATATGCTTTCCTTGTGGGTCAGTTGAGCTATTGCATGCAGGACTTTAGTTAGAACTCATGTGGTTGAGTTTCAGTGGAGTTGATTGTGGAGTTGATGGAGTTGTGTTCAGTTTGACTTGGTTGAACTAGTTGTATTTTAGTCTAACTAAAGAATACTCTAGTGATGAGTTGTGTGAATTAAATATTAATTCATTCACTAATTATTAACTCATAAAGTAACTAAAGAATACATCAGATAACTCAGTGCATGTACAGTTCAGTGGAGACAGGTGTTATAGGTTGAGATTGCTATCAGTTGTGACTATAGTTGTGCATGAGATCTTCCACAATCAATGGGATTGAGTTATGCCAATGAGGACTGCGCAGTGTGGGCCAATACCAAGGCAATTGTAGCTTGTGCTCACGTGATTTTCACTTTGGATTGTGCAGTGGAGGCAGGAAAAGCAGTGGAGGAGATTTGAACCTGTGACTTGTTCGGATCTGAGCTAGTTTTGTGTGAACAAGTGGAGATAGTGCTGGATACTTGTGAGGAGTATTGTACTATGTATTGTTACATGTTCTCTATCATTATAATATACAGATAGTGTGGGGTTTTCAGCTGTATTCTTTCCCCGAGTTACATATTGTGTTAATGTGTGCATGTGATTGATGTTTCATTATTTTTAATGCTGCTAAATTGATGATCAACGTAGAGGAGGTTATGTATTGTGCATGTATTCTGCAATAGTGCATAATCGGGATAATCTCTGTGAATAAGTGATTAATTATTCAAAATTTCTACAATTTGTTCATGAGGAATAGATGAAATCATATTGACCATCTGTGAAACCTTTGGTGGCTGAAGAGGAAAACAACCCATGAGGGAAGAAGCCTTCAGTAGACTGGTACCTAAACTAACGTAACAGTCAGTTCCACCTCCTACTAGGGGTACGGAGCTACTTGGTAATGGTGAATAATCAGGGGTGTAGAAAGAAAATTGATCTACCGTAATTATCTGTCCATCCAATGGAAATAGGATGGTGCAAAAGACAGTAGATACGACAGCCATCATGGCATATGTCCAACTACAACCCAGCAAGAGATTATAGTCGAGTTCTACAACTTCTATGTCCACCGTTACGATTTTCCCAGAAAAAGTGATGGGAAAATTGGCTAGGTATCCTTTTGGGATAAAGGTGTGGCCGTCGAAAGCTTTAAGGGAGTTTGACAGCGGGGATAGGGTTGGGGAACCGAGGGCGAGCCAACATGAAGCCGACATGACACAGGTCGAATCACCTTCGTCGATGACAGTTCTGTGTATACCTTTACCTTTCGAATTTATATGCACCTGGAATGCAAGCTGGTGAGAAAGGGGAGGTTTACACTTGTCCATGTCGAAAATAGAAAGCATGGAATCCGTTGGGGTGATACCACCAATAGCCAAAAGCAAAGATTTCCGTTGTGTTGGGCATGTTTGTAATACTTTGAGTGCCGACATAGCTGATGGAGTTTGCGCCAAATCTTCTACAATGTTGTAGTTTTGGGTGGAACATGCAGATGTATTATGCATTGTGCGTCGAAGTGCCCCTTTTGGAGGTCAAATTACAAGGTCCACAACCGACCTTTTGATATGAAAATTGTTGGGCGGTGGTGGGTTTTGACCTGAGGATGGTTCTGCTGCATGAGCGACAGGAGCCCCATAAGATTTGGCTCTTGTGGGGAGTTCTACCATTTCAAATGTGAAAATGGTAGAAGATCCTTCACTAGCTGAAGGATTTTGCGAACCATCGTTGCCCCCTTGCGAGGGTGGTGGTTGGTTTGCAATAAGGTTTTGCTACTGTTGAGTGGGAAAAGGATTTCTAAGGACAGCGGGGACCTTATCAGAATCCCTTTTGGTAAGGTATTATGTGCATTCCTGAAGCCGCGGACAACGCCAAGTCATGTGGTCTTCAGCATAGAGTTTGCATGGATATTTGGTGGGTTTATCCTTTTCCTCATTAGTAAGCGTAGTGGCCTTTTGTTTTAGGTTGGTCTCCTTTGTTTACTACTCCTCAAAAGGAGTAGTTTTTTTCTTATTCTTCTTTTTCTTACCACTGAGATTTTGTGTAGACTGCACAAAGTTTATCTCAGTGGTAGGAAGAGCAATCGATTTGGTAGTATTTAACTCATTGGGGTTGCCAGGGGCATTGGGGATTATGTCATAAAAGAGTGACACACTATGAATATATCAAATCTAAGTGTTGGGCATTACATATGGATTAGTCTTCTATGACCGCACCACCTAGAGTGACATCTCTAGCGATTTGAGGAAGTAAGGACCTACAGAACTAGTCCATTAAGAGAAAGTCTAGGAGGGGAGCTTTGACTAACCTTCGCCTACATCTCCATTCATGTATATGATCGGAGATGTGGGTGGCAGTATCCTGACGAAATGAAGTGAGGAGATCTATCCCAGTCTCATAGCAAATAGGTAACTGGAAGTGCTTTAGGAATTCCATCACTAAAGTGTCAAAGGTGTTTACTGACACGCGTGGCAACTCAATATACCATTTTGTTGTGTTTCCAGTGAGGGTGCAGGGAAAAAGATGTAACCAGACACTATCATCCACCATAGAGTTTGAAACACGCTAGAGATGTTAGGTGGTGATATGGGTGCCCGGATCCTCCCCTTGTTTTCCATCAAACTTTGGGATGTCCGTTTGTATTGTATGCGGGATCGACAGTCATTGTAAGTTGTGATAGATGGGGTCATTTGTCAACTTGTATAAGCCAGGTATATCCAACGTTGCCAAGAAAGGCAGAGAGTTAGGTGCCCCCAACTCGAACCATGGTGATGACGGATGACTTGAGGAGCTTAGCGCTCCTCCCATCATTTGGTTCCCCATATTATACATGGGTTGCATGGTGTAGCAGTTGCTTTGAGGTATGGTGTTGTAGAGTGGATTTCCATGAGTATTTTGATACTGGGGTATGTAATTGCCCCCAGTATAAGCGGTGCCCCCTTGACTCATTTGAGTATGTGAGTAGGGTGCCCCCATGGACTAGTTGGGAACCCCTTGAGGATTCCCGCCTGACACAGAACTAAACATTTGCCCTTGATTGACAGAGGGAATGCTCATGTCAATTAGCGACTGACCATACATGCCTGAGAACAGAGGGGGAACTATTATGTTCCCTACTAGCATGTGCATATTGGGAACCCCCCCAGGTATATGAATTTTTGGGTTTGAACTATACATTGGTGGTCGACCATGTTGTTGGTAAATGAGAACCACACCCATAGTGCCACATTGAGTGTTATAGGGAGCACTTTATGTGGCACTTTTCGAAGGTATGCAATTTGGCACCATAGGGGTGGAACCTAGCATCTGTTAGGTTCCACTCATAGAGGGTGTTATGTGAGTGGTTGTACCTGGGACAAATAGGATAGCGGGATTCGCCATTACCGGTGTTGTGATGATTGTCAACTAAGGAAGTGGTGAAGAACCAAAAGTGTCCCTAAAGTTCCACAACCCGTTAGTCGTCGACTGGATAATGGAAATGTTCCAACTACCGAAGCAGGAAGTAGAGGTACCACGGGAGCCAAGACAGGTTCCAATGGATTTGTGAGTGGAGGGTTAAATGGGGAAATAAATCCCTCGGTAAAGAAATCCTCTGGAAAACTTAAATCGTCAGTAGTCCAAACAGATCCCTTGTGAGATCTAGGAGACTGATTCCCGGAAGATGAGGAATCCAGTTTAGTGGAACTCGGTGGATCTTCCACAATGAGTGGAGGAAGTTCTAACATTCGTCTGGAGTGATGACGAGGACCAGATGTAGCCATGGTGACCGTTAATTTTTATCAATAAATTTTATCGTGATATTTATTAAAGTCTTTAAATGATAACACTCAGGTGCCTAAAAAAGTATAAAAAATACACTAAGTCTATCAATCAACAAGCAGAGGGAAAATACCTTTTCTGATAAGCACCGATCATCGGAGATGAAACCCATTATCTCAATGAATAATAGAGAAGGATGGTCAAATGTACAGTTATGGTTACTTTAGAGCTTCGCTCGAACCTCAGATTGAGGGGCCAAGTACTCTTGTGAAGACGAGCACCTTCCCAAAAACTGAAGACAAAGTAGATCCGTCTGTGTTAGGTACCAGGACAGCCCATTCCAGTCACCTTGTGTAAGTCCCTATAAGTTTGGCCACTAAAGATACCTCAGATCACAGACACCACTGGGGGTGACATAGTCTTAGACAGCATGCTGTGTGGGTAGGATACTTGAGTCCCCAACTCAGTTCTGAAATCCCCGAAGGGACCCCCAATACACAGAATACCCAAAGGATTTGTAAGAGAAGGTGGGCTACCTTCGCTTACAGTCCGATGTTGTCTTGTATTTTGATTTGCTTTGACTGGAGTGGTCCTGGTAGTATGAATATAGAAGGAATTTTTCACTCGTTAATGACACTAGTTTGGTGTTCGACCTTGGGCAGTTCACTCACATTCTTATCCCAAGATCCTAACCTAGCTAATGTTTGCTTTCTCAATAAAGAGTTACTGATTAATTTTAGGTAAATTTTATGTGTAATTGATTATTGTCTTCGGTATGGGAGTTGACGTATGAAATGTGATGAGACTCTTGACTCAATAAATCATGCAAAAAACAATGCTTTGAAAAAAAAATTCAATTTCATGCAAACAAGTTTTATTCTACATATTCATATTTTTCACATATTCATAGTTTCTTCCATGCATCTATAGTCTTTCAACACTTGAATAACCAAAATATTCTTTTCCAATGTTTCCTAACAACTACTTGAAACCAAAATTAAGCAACTTACAACTAATTTAAACAGAAGGATGAATACAAATTATCAGTCTTTCTTTCAGAGAAAATGTATTTAAGAGAGAAAAACCAAAACTTTTTCCTAAAAATAAATTTCTAGGACACCAATTTTGCTGACATAATATAGTTACAGATCTTATTTCAGCCCATGAGAAAATTTTCCATCCCTTTTGGTCCACAGATACTACTGGAAATCAAGGCAAAGGGAGACTAACGCTCTGTAACAGTGGCTACAGAGAGTTAGTAGGCCCACTAATGCTCCCTGTACACAGGCACAGTGATTTATAAATCTTTGTGTAGCCTGGTAACCTGTGTTAGTGTGGGAAATTTATCAAAAAGAGGGTTTCCAAGATCAGTTTTTGAGATGAATGTATACTAGTAGGATGCAGCAAGATATTTGGTGGATCAAAAAAAGGATTGCTGAAGAATAGGGAGCTCTTGGAAGGAAGAGAGAACAGAGAAGAGTCTGGGTAAATCGGGAACTAGATGTATAGTCCCCAGTGGAGTCACCAATTCTACTGTGGAGTAAAATGCACGGTGTATGGAGAATGAAAACTACCCTCAAAGGCCTTCCCGGGACCTTTAACAGATTGTAATATTATCTGTAGAAGCTACCAAGTTATACACATGTTCATCTATCAAATATCAGTTAACAAAGTATGGAAAGAGGATTACCTCAAGTCTCCTTCTAGATTTGTTTGGAGATCACAATGTAGCCAAGAATAACTCCCTCAAAGCCGGCTCCAAATCAATTCCTACACAAAGGAAAGGCAAACACAATCACAGCATACAATATTCAAAACTAATATATGAATGCACAATGAACATCTATTTGCATACAACTAAACTACTCATCTAAACAAGTATCGAATGAACCACTTAATGAACAATGTTACTGACACTATGGAGTAGGGAACACAACTGCAGTTCTGTATTAATAATGGAAGAGTTATTACAACCATCTTTTGTATCAGTCTTCCTTTTCCCCTTCCGCTTCTCTCTCTCTCTCTCTCTCTCTCTCTCTTTCTCTTCTAGCTCACTTCTTCAAGTATGTGATAGTTCACAATAGCTTAGTAGGCTATCCTTTCAAATGCTCTAACCCCTTTCACAATAACCCTCACCTTGCTTATATAGCAATTGAGTTAGGGTTGCCAAGCTCCTCCTTGAGTTCACTAGGGAAAAAGCAATGAACTTTCCATGCTTTTCAACTCTTTCCAATTTTCCTCCTTTTCTCGGATTAGAAATCCTCCAAATATCTGGATTTTGGATGTTTCCTTGCTTTTCTTACATAATTTTAGGAACAAATATCTAGATATTTATGAGCCAATTCATTCCTTTGACCCATTGAACTTCATCAAGTTTCACTAACATTGTCCCCTCACTAGTAACATGAGTTAGTGGGGTCACTAACGCTCCCTTAGGCTTGGTAACAAGCTTTATAAAGCAGGTTTTCAATGTGTAACCAGCGTTAGTGTGGAATCAAGGCCTGCAATTGTGGTGTTTGCTTCATTCATCATGTCTTTCACCTCTAAGTTGATGAGGAGGTCATTTTTTTGTATAACAGAAGTCATGTCAGCTTGGATAAAATACATGTCGGTTCACAAGTTCAAATCAGCTCATTTTTGGAGCACAAACCACTATAAATAGGTGGCTAGGGTCTATGCAAAATATAAGGGCACATAAATCGCATTTCACTCTGAATTTTCACATGGATGAAAGGAGAAAATCTGCACTACGGGAAGGATATTGATCTAGGGTTTTACTGCACCTCGGATGGGTATAAGGTGTAAGTAGTATAGACCTCAGACATCTAAACTTATCGATGGTGATTGCAATGATTAGTCACAGAATCTCACATTTCTCATTAAGGCATTCAGATGGGTATGAAGAAGATCTTGGATGGATTGAAGTGCAAAGAGAAGATATCGCATTACAAGAAGTAGTCTCGACATATATACATGTATCTCGGTACTTCTACAATAGCATGTTATTAGCACAGTTAATAACACTATCTTGACATGTATATATTCTCAACCTGGTCATGTTGAAAAGAATTTCGGTGATGACAGTGATTACTACAATCTCTACATACCTATGAATGAAGAGATATAGTCTTGACATATTAAGTCTCGATGGCTATCACAATATTCGAAGTCCCTAGTAGATGTTTTTGTGAAAGCCCTATAAAAATAGCCTAAAAATATATTTTTAGCAGAGGTCACTAGCGGAGTTTGGCAGGTGGACGTTTTAGAGGATTTTTTTAATAGTGTCTATAATACACTAACGTATCGGTGCTTTCTAGCATATGTTGCATTGTGACAAATTTATTTTTTTATAAAAATAAAAACATAATGGTGCGCTAAATACACAATGTGCACCATTGTGTATACTACTCGTTAGCATCAAAAAAGGGTTAGATTTAAAAAATTGTTGGTCATAAAATTCATTTTTCCTAGTTCGGTGTTATACTCTCATGAAGCCCCGGTGATAAATCTGTATATGAACGCCCTAGTGCATAAACAATATGATGCATTGTTGTGGGGTTTTTAACTTAAAAATAGTGATGCAATTATAATACTATATGCACCGGTGTTGTTTGTTAAACTGAATCACCCGGTGCTTCATAGAAAGTGGTGCATCATTGTAGGGTTTTATTTTATACAAATTAAAAAATGGTGCGCTATATATATTAAGCACATTGGTGTGTATACTACCCAATAAGACCAGACAAAGGTTAATTTAAAAAATGTCGGTTGTAAAATTCATTTTCACCGTTTCAGTGCTATACTCCCACAAAGCACCGGTGTTATTCCTGTATTGAAATGCCTCGATGCGTAAATAACGAGGTGCACCACTATGGGGTTTTAAATTTTAAAACATAGCGGTGCGTTAGGTGAAACTAGAGCACCAGTGCGTATACTACTCAGTAGCACTGGACAAATGTTAAAGTTAAAAAATGTCAGTCATAAAATTCATTTTCACCATTTCAGTGCTATACTCCCATAAAGCATCGGTGTTATTCCTGTATTACAATGCCCCGGTGCATAAATAAAAAGGTGAATCATTATAGGTTTTTAATTTAAAAATAGTGGCGTGCTAGATAAAACTAGAGCACCAGTGCATATACTAATCGATAGCACTGAACAAATGTTAAATTTAAAAAATATTTGTCGTAAAATTCATTTTCACCATTTCGGTGTTATGCTCCGATGAAGCACTGGTGCTATAGTTGTATTCAAATGCCCTGGTGTGTAAAGAACAAGGCGCACTGTTATAGGATTTTAATTTTAAAAAAATAGCAGTGCACTTAGGAGATGGTATGCAATGGTGCGATTACTCGAACGCACCAGTACAGGGTTAAATAAAAAAAATCTACTGGTAGTAAAATTATTTTTTACCATTTGCAGTGTTGTAGAGCTCTCAAGCACCGATGTTACTATTGCCTCTTTGAGTGCCCTATCGTCGGTGCTTCCCTTGCTTGCCATCCTTTCCTCTATTGTTTCTGACTCTGTGGCTTTTGAATTTTCCCAAATGGTGGTCAAATTCATTCTTTTCATTTACATGGAAACCATGCTACCCAAGGAGAAAATGTCCAAGTAATGTCTATGTTTCTCTCTAATTTAATTTTTTAGCGTAGTAGAATTGAAAATTAGGTAAAATAATACATTTTTTTTAATTTATTTTCCTATGTCATGTGTTCGACAAGTTTGCTTGCACTGGTTACGGTGTACCCTATAAATTTACAAGGTGCATCGCAAATCGATGCATTCGATTAACACATTACATTTTTTTCGATGCGTTTGGTAAATTGAAATGCAGCGATAAAAATTGTAATTTTTATGGTTGTCTGTTTGGTAAAATTTACTTCCCAGTGTGCTTATTTTTAACAAATGCACTTCTTGCGTAATATTAAAAAAGTATAGCTTTGTGCGTTCGTTAACTAGAACATTTTGTTTCACTACAAAAAGGTTATGGATATGCACCAGTGTGAAATATTATTTCGACGCACCACGTTGAAAAATAAAAATAACCAATGTGTTTGTATGTATGCGTACAGACACCGATGCCTCAATTCGATGTATGCACTATGGGTGGTGCTTTCCTGTTTTTATGACGCACTCTGTCTTATGCATTCCTACTTTTTTGGCACACCAAAGATGATTTTTTTTAATTTATTATATTTCCATATTTATAAACACTTTTTTCATTTAATAAAAAAAAATTACGTTTTATGTATGAGGTTGATGTATTTTATATGTCAATCATGCAGATATGTCAACAGAGGGAGGAGCAATAGCAGGAGGAGAAAAGGGTAGACCAATACAATATGGTTTGACTGTGGGAGGCATGAGAGAGGGAGATAAATTTTGTACCCTCACCCTATTACCACAGTGGCCCAACTCCTCATAGGAATTTAGGCCTGTTTTGGTCCTTATTAGTGGTATCAACCCACTAAGGAGGATGTTTATTTTATCACTAGCCTATCCAAGAGAGGGGAGGATTTTCCCCAGTTCCCTGATGTCTTGCATGGTGTTGCAGCAGAGAGTCAGCTTGCCTACTTTTAGAGATATATTGGTGATCATGTAGTGCATCCAATAGATTTTCAGGTGTTTGGTGGATAGCTATGGATCACCTCTTTTGGTGCATAGGATATTAGGTGCCTCGCACTATTAGTGAGTACCATTTTACACTATTCTAGTGATGGGAAGCACATTAGTTGCCCTATTTTGTTTTATGTCGATTCTTTGGTGCAAAGGCCACGATGTGTCATATTGTTTATCATTTTTTTGTGGAAATTTTGTATGGATTCAAATAGATTTCATGCCATGATATATGGGAAGGTGAACTTCCATTTTGCTTCAAAGATTTTTTGTTTAATTTTTTAGAGGTTTCCTGAGACCAGGCCTAGTTTTGAGTGTCACCCTCCTAGGCCGATGAATGAGGTGCAGATGCACATGTAGGGCAATATGATGCCAAAGAGGGGCCAACAGCAGTATCCAACTAAGATTTCTTCTGAGGCACTAGGGCTATTGGCCAATGAGGATGACCACATGTTTGTCTTGGTTTCCTGTTCTTACACAGGGATGCATTGGTGACAGTATCCCAACATCATCTTTAGGTTGGATGAGCCTCCAGATGATAGAGGTAATATTAGTGTTTTATTTAAATTAATCTAACTTCATTTTGTTGTCTTAATTAATTAGAATAAAATTTATTCTAGCACATTGTTTAACTTGTGTTATTAATTTTTTTTATGAAATTGTCTAATTATTATTTTGTATTTTAAAAAACAATCTTTCAGATTAATCACATTTTAAGGATTGGGTCGACGTTTCAAACCAACTAATATAGTTCATCCTCAAGACAAGGTATTATTTTGTACTATATATTATTTTGTAATATATATTTTGAATATATTGGCACATTCGTTGGGTTTTAATAGTACAAAGCTTCCCATCACTAGAATAGTGTAAAATGGTACTCACTAATAGTGCAAGGCACCTAATCTCCTATGCACCAAAAGAGGTGATCCATAGCTATCCACCAAACACCTGAAAATCTATTGGATGCACTACATGATCACCAATATATCTCTAAAAGTAGGCAAGCTGACTCTCTGCTGCAACACCATGCAAGACATCAGGGAACTGGGGAAAATCCTCCCCTCTCTTGGATAGGCTAGTGATAAAATAAACATCCTCCTTAGTGGGTTGATACCACTAATAAGGAGGACATGCGCCATGATCCATCCTTCTTTTGCACCAATACTACTGGAGCTGAGAAAGAACTTTGACTCGGTTGAATTATACCAGCCTCTAGCATTTCTGCAACCATACGTTCAATTTCACTTTTTTGGACATATGGATATCTGTACGGCCTGATGTTTGGAGGAACACTTCCTGGAATCAGATGAATAGCATGATCATGATCACGCATAGGTGGGAGACATTTGGGAGTCTCAAATACCTTGGAATGATTGTCCAGGACTTTTTGGAGATCTGGAGAAATAGATGATTCCAATGTGGAAACATCTAGTGAACATAATTGTGCAATTACACCTCTTTGCTCCTTTTTTAGAAGCTTTGTCATGCCATTAGAGCTGATTATCTTTCCTGGTTTCCCTTCAATACCCCTTAATTCAACTTCCTTTCCTTCCACAGAAAATTTCATGAAAAGTTCTTGAAAATTAAAAGATATTGTACCCAAGGATTGTAGCCATTGGACTCCTAGTACAACATCAGCACCTCCCATTGGAATGGAAAGCATTGGGCTAGTCAATACATATTCTCCCATGGATAGCTTGATATTATGGCACTTTCCAGAACAATTTATTGTTCCTCCATTTGCAATCATCACTTGACACTCTGGTGTTGGATATAGGAAGCAATTCAATTCTTTTGCTACCCTACAATGAATAAAATTGTGGGTGCTTCCTGAATCAATCAACACTATTACCTTTTTCTTCTTGATTTGTCCTTCTATCTTGATGGTTTGAGGAGTGGTAATTCCCGCCAATGCATTACAAGATATGGTCGGGTTTATTTGTTCTTCATCTAGGATTTTTTCCTGGAATATATCCTCTTCTTTTGACCTTTCTTGCTCCTTTTCTTCTTCCTCTTCACAATCTATGTAGAATAATTTCTTCTCAGCACACTTATGACCTTTTGTGTATTTGCTATCACAATTGTAACAAAGCCCTTTTGCTCTTTTTTCTTCCAATTGTTGTGGTGTCAACCTTGTAGGTTGTGGAAGACTATGGGCAACAACACTTCCGTCTTTATAGTTGTGAATGGTATGCTTCCTAGTTGCCATAATTTTGCTTTCCATTTTTCTTGCTAACCTGAATGCCTTTTCTAATGAATCAGGTTCCCAAAGGCGCACATCATGTTGGATATTATCCTTTAAAGACCCTATGAACACATCAATCCTATGCTCCTCTGGAATATCTTTTACCCTTATGTTCAATTTTTGGAACTCCTCAATGTGCTCCATTATTGAACCCTTTTGTTTAAGACTTATCAATTGGCTAAAAAAAGTGTTTCTTTTTGTATCCTCATAATGTGCTATCAATTCTTCCGTAAAAATTGCCCAAGTGATAAACTGTTTACGAGAACAAAGCCATTGATACCATACAAACTGATTTGGTTCCAAATATAAAGTTGCCATACGTACCTTTTGTGTGTTTTGCACATTATTGAGATCGAAGAATTGCTCCATCTGTAATATCCATGTGGCGGGATCCTTGCCATCAAACTTTCTCATATCGATTTTTGGAACATGGTGAGTCTTCGATCCAACATTAGAGTCTATGGAATCGTGATTAACATTTCTTTTGTTCTCATCATGAGTTTCCTTTAGTACTCTTTCACCCTTAGTGACTATTTCTTGTAGCAACTTATCCATCTTATCATCCATGCCATCAATTTTAGCGTCCATGCCATTCACCTTAGCTTCCATGCCATCCATCTTAGCTTCTACACCTTTCTTTAAACCATCCATCTTAGCTTCTACATCTTTCCTTAAACCATCCATTTTAGATTCTGTTGCTTTTTGTGCAAATGACACTCGTTGCACTTGTTCTTGTAATTTTGATATATCATATAACATTTCTTCTTCTTCTTCATGAGTCATGCTAGAGCTTTCAGGCTCCTTACTAGTTGTTTGCATTTTCTTTCCTCGGGACATCGATTACCGATAATAATTCTCTAATATGCCCTTTGAATTCCTTCAAAATAAATTTTCAAACCAAGCTTAAGCAAAAATTAAAGAAAATCTACACACCTTTTTTCACTTTGTAGGAGCTCGATATTGTCTCCGATGTATATCTGTACTTTCTGTGTCCTCTTTCCAATGCCACAAGTCTGACCCAAATTGGATTCTCCAAGGAAGAGTTATGCGAAATCTCCCACAGTGACTTGATTATAGACTAGTTCAGTAGAGTGAACTTGTACGACGTGCCACGTGTCACTGTTTCAACCTTTGACTCTGAAAAATATATAAAAGAAAACTACATTCCGTCCTCTTTCTGTACCTTCTTACGAAATTTCAATCCGATGCTCAGAAAGAAAGTTATGATGATTTTCCCCAGGTCACCTGTTTTGAGTGTAATTCAGGAGTCTGCAAAAAGACCAATTTCCTCAGATCATATCTCCGAAAATATCACGCGAAAAACTCTGGAATTCGGACCCAAGGTTCAGCGCGATTTCTTCTCAAATGGGTTTTTTTTGCGACTTCTGAAACGTCACAGAAAAAAATTTATAGTGAAAATTCCACGATGACCTGTTTGGAGCAGCGAAACCCTAGAATCCAAAGCTCTGATACCAAATGTTATGAAACCAGCTCAAGAAAAGATAGAAAAGAAAGATCAACACCTTATAATTCATCCTCTTCGAGGGGGCAACCTCCTTTACATTACATAAATGAACAATTCTTGGATGATACAAATGACAAAACCTCCTTTCTATATATAGGAGTCTAAGGAGTCACAATATAATCCAGCCGACCTAACAATAATAATATAAAGCCACAAAAATAATAATAGAGGGATTCTATGGGGCACAGAAATAACAATATGTGGGTAATAGGGGCACAACAATATAAATAAGGGGTATAACTACAATAGTAATGGGGTAATCACTAGTATTATAGGGACCCAACACATGCCTCCTCCACCGGATGCATATGCAGAGATGATCGAGGTCACAGTGGGTGAGGCACATCCTAGGATGCAGATGGGCATGGACATGCAACCGCGTAGGCCTTCTATCATATTTAGGATGGAGTACTGCGACCAACTCTCTAAACTCTTATTGAGGAGGGAGTCTGCCCTGCGACGGATCAAGACATCAGGGCATATCCTAGACTCCTATAGCTCTTGAGGGACTGTCTCCATTATATGATGAGTCTTATGCATCATATCGTTGGAGATATCAGGCTAATGGAAAGGAGGAGGTATGGGCATGCAGTAGATACACATGAGTCTTCACCCAGTACTACCCCATCATATCATGATGATCAGGGTGGTGATCCTTCGGATACATGTATTTGCTCATACATAATACCCCATTTGAGTATGATCAGTGTGTCGATGATCCTTCTGGTAGTAATCCACCTCCTCATCATTCACCTCATGATCACCCACTACCTCATGTTTCTCCTCAGAGAGCAACCCAACCACCTTCTCCTCCACCTCATAGTTCGACTATTGAGGTAGTTTACCATCCATATTCTTCAACTACATACTAGGTTTCCACTACTACTGTCGTATCATCTTCTACTATAGACTAGACTGCCACTACTACTATTATATCATCTTTTGCTACAGACTAGGCCGCCACTACTATTGTTGTATCAGATATTTGACTTGATGTAGTTATTTGACTTGTATATATATATATATATATATATGAATATGGTGCATTTTTTCATTCATGTTGATGTACTTAATTTATATGTTCATTTAATGTGATTGCAAATAGATGTGTATGTGATAGCGGTTATTTAATGTGAGATGTCTATTTGATGATGTGTGTGGTGATGATGTTAGATTACAACGCTTTTGTTTTGTTAGATGTGATCACTATGATGCCCTTTTAGATTATTAGATTTCGGTGCTAGCTAATGACATTTATATGTGCTAGAGTATATAATTATATGATGTTAGCGAATTTGAATGTGTATTTTAGATTATGTTTATGCTTGTTAGATGTGTTGGAAATAATACTAAGAGGGGGGGGGGTGAATCAGTATTATCAAATCAATATAACTTTTCATTTCAATACTCAGATTCATATACGCTACTTCAGTTAAGGATACTCGCGTATATATGCAACTGTGTTTAATGCAACTAGTGTATATCTTGTAAACTTATGATTCAATTAGTTGATCTTCAATGAGTGCATCAGAACATTATTAACCATATTAATAGTAAACAGGTGCAGTAAAACAGAATAGATCATCACACATAAGGAGCACACATGAACACCGTGATATAAGGTGGAAACCCAATGTGGGTGAAAACCACCTGCTGCAATTCATCTCTATCTTCCTTTAATAAGAAACTTCTTTTTACAATAGTACTGTGTAGTCTTATACCAGTACGTAGGCTTCTACTTGCAGAAGGCTACAACCTTCTTAGCTCTTGTACTAGCCGATCCATTTACTAGTACGTAGGCGTCGGCCTACTGAAGGCTCCAACCTTCACTCATTTTCCAGCTGCTCCTGGAAGGGAGCTACAACCCCCTGGCTCTTGTACTGGCCGATATGTTTACCAGTATGTAGGTGCCGGCCTACTGAACTCTACGATCTTCCAGGGACCATGTTTCATACATTTTCATACTGGATCCATAAAACAATCACCATTGCAATACAATCATCAACTACACCTGCATCATCAATCTCTGAATCACCCAATACTGAAACCTTGTCAACAACACAGTCACCAGAACACATAACAGACAACATAACTCTACAACAACAACCAGATCCAATTGCAACTTCAAATATCATACTTCATACTGTATATGCTACTCGGATGAACCCAACCTGCATGTATACGTGCTTTTACCAAAGACAACCCGCGTACAGATCATATAATCATAAACATTTCAAGCCTTAATATTCTGATCCATCATCCATCATCATCCGCATAGGTTCATCCTTGATTCAGATCAAGCTAAGCATCACAAACCCATAACCAGCATACTAGATCTCACACTTCATCAAATATTCATCACCTTCTCACATCACCCTTGGCCTAATGATCTTCTCCTTATATAGGTTTAGGCTTCTCTCAATACCATGGCCCAAAACCATGTTGAACCAATACCTTAGACCTAATACCTGGGGTCAACACTTCGGACCAAATACCACAGACCAATACCATGGACCAAATACCACGGACCAAAACTTAGTTTTCCAACATGTACGCGCCTTTACTTCTGTGAACTTGTGTGTGTACGTATACATGCCTTTTGCTCTGCTCACCCGCGTGTATACGCACTTTCATCAAGTCTAACCTGCGTATACCTTTCTTTTGACCTACTGCACTAAATCTATCATCTGATTAAGTTGCCATCACCTGTATCATACCTCTGAGTGAGTTGCCATCAAGGACAACACCTGTATCATAATGCCAACAAGATGGTTATCATCATGATGTTTGTTTTTATGAAATTATATTTATTATATATTATGTATTGGTGAACTTATATCAAAGTTTTATATATGAAATTATATGCAAAACAACTTACGTCAAAAAAATGCAAAAATATTTTTATAAGTTACAAAGTTTAATATGGTTGAAACTATAACTATAAAATTACCGTAAAAAAATCTCTATTTCGTAGATAGTTCATACATATTCATTCTAACCTAATTAGTAAAATATTTCAATACTCACAAGGAAAAAAATAATTAAAGGTAAAATAATTGAGTTAGTTCTTAATAAGACGAAAACGTGTAACTCTTTCAATTTTTAATATAAAACATTAATAATAATAAACTATTCAAAAATACAATTTAAACAATGAAACATTACACATGGTCTATATATAAAGATAGAAAACCACTATATATCCATCTTAATCACATATTTATGAAACACTATAAAATAAATTAAATATTTTGCAATGTACATTGTTTTTCAAGTTTTGCATTCTAAAAAGAGATTTTCATATAATGAGATTTGATCCCTCTTGGCTCTTGGTAGATCTGTTGTTAAGATGGATCTATATTGGTTTAGAAAATTCAATATATTGTTAAATTTAAAAACTTAAATCATAATTTTTTATAATTAATTTACATTTAATATAACTTAATAATTTCTATTTTAATCAAATTTAAATTATCACTAAAGTTATGAGAGTTTCAAGCAATTTAAATTTAATATTTATAACAACTCTTACCAATTTAAATTAGAAATTTCTCTCTCTAAATAGGAGGAAGAAATGTAAAATAAGGATTGTGAAATTACTTGTAGTTAGGGATTTGCTCTATTGGAAGTTCTACCTTAAAGAAGCAAGTGAACCTTTTTCTAGTATAAAGATATAACATTTTGGTGCTATTTTGGTTCTCTATTTGCTGTTGTAGTTTAAATTTATCTTTTTAATAGTAAATATAAGATAAAATAATACAAAAATCATACTATATTAGATTTAACTTTTTGACAAATAATATATTTGATTATTTCTTAAGCATGAACTCAAGAAATATTGTTTTTTCCACATACTTATCACGAGATAGTCACTAAAATTCATGTTCTTACATTTCTCCTAGCTAATACATCATGTTTACAATGATAAAGACATGTCTACTTTAAATATTTACTTATAAATACATAAAACTAGATAATTATTTTACTTAATCAAAATAGGAAAGAAAAATACATCGCCAAGTCTATTAGAAAGTCAACAAATGCCTCTTAATCACCATCACACTATTTATCATTTAATTCTTAGCCATAAAATATTTATTAATTCAACTTTTATTTATAATTACCCATGTGGGCTTCACTCAATGGACCTCTGACATATCAAGTGCATTCATGGCATACTAAACATTACCCTTATTTAGACTACATATTACAAAATTTCTCTAAAATCACATTATTTAACCCCCTACCAATACGAGCTCAATACACCTTCCCAATTTAAAAAACCCCTACTTTCACTAGATATTATAGGTATCCATTTTTTCATTAACATTTTTTATACCCCTTTATACTCTTCATTAACTTTGAGATCCATTTTTTATACTTGCCAATATAAAAACCCTTTACCCCCTATTATATGCTCAATATATTATGTCATTTTTCCCTCAATATATATCTCCCAATATAAACACATGTGGTATGATATTGCTCCCTAGGTGAAGCCCCTATGTAATTACCATTGAAAAGAAAAGTCAAAACTCTTCCATTATCCATGAAGAAAAAATTAAAACCTCTCATGCATCCATGTAAGCCCATTTGCTTCTCTTATGGTCCATAAAATTATGTACTCAAAATTTTACACATTCACATAAGACCTCCTTTTAGTTTACATAATGTTGCAAGAACCGAAATTTATTATATAGTAAACATGAGTTCACGAGAATTTAATCTTACATATTAGTACACAAGTTTTTCATTGTTAAAGTCTTCATAGATTTATCACTACATGATTTATATTGATTTTGATATAAACCTGAATAACAAACATGTGAAATGATTAATAAACCAATAAGAATCTAACATCTAACTATATATTCCTTCTCTTTAATTCCTTCATCTCAACCATTTTATATCAAGTAGGGAAGAATCAACTTATTTTATCGAAATCGTGGAGTGCTCTTATGAAGCTTTCTAGAATAAATCTTCAATGTTGTTTCCAAATTCCCTATTTTCTCATTTTTAGGATATTATTATCATTTTCCTATTTGAGAAGGGTTGTCACCTTGAATCCTTATTCTCATAGATATTTTAAAACATGTTTTAAACATTTATATTTATGGAGAAATGTTGCATAGTGAAAATAAGGGAGGTTATTTTACTATATTGAAAAACTTTTACGATGGTTGTAGTAGGCCTTTTAGTACACATATATGACATAGATATGGTTTTCCTTCTCCATTTTATAGCACTTTGTGAGTTATTTTCTATTGATACTCACAATTTCATTTGGGAAAGGAGATAATGGGTATATTTATATTAATGTCTTAAAAAATATAGTTATAAATAAGTATTATTAATGGAGTGCTCACCTTTAGGATTCAATATGGAATTTTATATTATTTAGAGTAGAAAATGTTTTATATTAGAAATATATGTTTGGCGTTACAAAAGATTACAAAATTGATAACTCATGCTTAGAATTACAATATTTTGATCCATCTTGATCTCTATCCAAAGACTATAGAAGAAGTCTATTGTAAATTAGAATTAAACAAACAAATATGTTAAAATTTTAATTTTTAAATTATAAATTACACAATTGAAAATAGATAGTTTTAATTGTAAAAATGTTTCCACTGGAAAAAAACGTCTAAAAACATCTATGAATCTTACCAATTATATAAAATTCCAAAAAGACGAATAAAAAACAATATAATTAGAGAAATAAATAAAAGAAAACATACAACAACATTATAAATGATGAAATAACACAAGTACATATCACTCTCTAATTTCATCACCCTAATTATCTTCCTCACTTGGCATGATAACACTATTGTTCTCAAAAATATGTTTTGATCTAGGGTCATGTCTTAATACAAACCATCAATCACTATCCAACACATATAGGTAAAACAACACTTAGTTGCAGGGTTTGTGGAAAACATAAGTTTCCCTAGCTTCATGCCACATCTTTCTAGAGTTGATAGATATCAGCCACTATTGCGATCTTCCTTTACATTATTTGATCAAAGGTGTCCCACCACTTACACCTAAAAATAACACATTGGAACAAAGAGAATTCCACTTCAATGATCTCCTGTATATTTCTAACGTAACCTAATGTCCCATGTATTAGGTTTTCATCATGGTGGCTAGCATGACTAGATTAGTCGAACTCGACTTCCACTCCACAATATTGTGTCATGCATCTATCATTGGCATCCTCTGTATGAAAATGATGTCCATATGCCCACATAGATGGGAACAAATGCACTTATAAGAAGTGAAAAAATTACAGTGTCATGTGTCTAATAACCCAAACATAATTAAAATATAAAATATAGATGTTACAATTCAAAGGTGCATTATGAAGTTAAAATAAATGTACAGAAAGAAATTATTACCTAGTTGTTTCACCCAATGCCTATGTTTATCGCATCCTCTTCAACATGCAGGTAATGACCAGATGCATTGTATTTCTCTCTAACTTGATCAGCAACCCAACCTTCAGAATTTTTTCTTGTCATTATCCCATTTCCTCCTCTATGTTCGTACAATGCAACTCATGGTTGTGTCACTTCCGAATTGTGAAGAATGAATTTTTTGATGCCTTTGATTTCTGAATTCGTTGATGAAATCGAACCAACATATATTTTACTTGTGAGATAAAAATATGCATTATGAAGTTCAGTGCGAATAGTTACTTTGTATAAATTTGACAAATGATAAATCACTTACTCTTTATCAGGTGCCTTTTTCCATTCGTTTGGAGAATATCCCCTTCTCTTTTTTCTTCATCCCTTTCGTCGTCTCAAATCACCACACATGTTCTGTTGTATATCTGCTTGATGTACTCACTGTCATAATAGAAAGACTCATATGATTTGTACCCCTCTGCCATAGACCCCTTGAGTTTTTCCCTTTGTCAAATAAAACCTTTCAATTTCTTCATGTACCTCTCTAAGAAGAACTTCCAATGACAAGAAACCACCCCAACTATTTCAACCTTGTCTACAAGGTGAATTAGAATATGAACCTGCAAGTCCATGAAACTCGTCAACATTTCCTTCTTAAACATATAAACAGTCTTAGCTATCTCTTGACGCCACCATGGAATGCTAGCCATATGAATTTCCTTTGATGTGATCCGACGTAAAAATGCAGATAATTTAGATATGGAACATCGTAGGTCTTGGGCAAAGCCATCATTCACACACCCATGCATGAGTAGAGGATAATGAAATTGAAAAGTAAACACATACAAAAATTAATTATATTTTATCCCATTACATAAAAATAATAACAAATAATAAAATCATGTTTTTGACATATGTACTCTTAAAAGGTTCAAATGGTCATGTGATTTCAACCCCGACAAATGGTCTTCCATAGTGAAGAAACATCATAGTGAAGACTCATATAAAAAAGGCACCCTCACACCCATTATAACTTCCTTTACCAAAGAAAGATCATATTTCTTTAAAATCCATGGGACATCACCTTCTTCGAAAGACCAAGAGGGACCAACCTCTCCTCTAATTTCTTGTCTTAGCCAATTTTTCCTTTTAGTTTTTGAAGAAATAAGATCTCTCCTAACAAGGAATGTGTCATTTTCTTTCGATGATACGTGCCTCCATAAAGAAGAAAAAAAAATTTAATATATGCATGGGAATCTAGTAAGTGGGAAATCTTAAGATGATCCTAATATGGGAGCTCATAAAAGAAAGATTTCATTTTCATCCCAATAGGAAATTTCTCAACATATGTATCTAATAATTCTGGATCATTGAATATAGGCTTCCCATTTGAATCAAAAATTCTTGTCATCTCCTTCTCCTTCTCTCTCTCATATGCTATAATCCATTCAACTGGTGTCATTATTGAAGGTCTTTGGGTTCACTTTGGTTTACCATTTAAAGTGGATGTTTCTCTTCTATAAGGGTGTTTTTCTAGGAGGAATACCCTATATCATTCATACACTGGCTTTCGTAGGTGATTGGACCACCTAGCCTTCAAAGAAGACCCAAAAAATTTACATCCTTGATAACCTTTTGTTACAAGACCTGCAAAATTATTGTATAATACAGGGCATGTTAGCAATCATGAAGATCAGAACAATTACAGTTATTTAAATTAATATGGTAAATAGTATTGTCACGTATATAAACAAATCAATAAACATGTAATTTACAAGAGAAAAGTCCTAATCTTAGATAATCATGTGTGGTGTGAGCACATATGTCATACAATGTAAAACTCCTATGTTGTTATGGGTCTTGATACATAGTATAAATGTATCCCTTCCCATTTCCTTCAATTTGAGCTACCAATGGTTGCAAGTAGACATCCATATTCTTCACTTGTCTTCTACAAGGGACTATGGGAGGCAATATAAGATTTTCATTCCTCATGGAAAACCATAGGGGGATATTTTTATTTATCACTACTATAGGCCAAACATAATAGTTGGTGTTTTGGAAGGAATATGGGTTGACACCATCCATGGCTCTTTTTAGTCATAGACTTCGTACTTCATCCGTGAATTTTTCAGGCCATGTACCCTCTATATTCTTCATGGCTATTGAATATGATGGGATTCACATAACTCCCGACTCACTTCTATGTGGGGCATGCCATCCCTACAACATAGCTAATTCATTGCAATGAAGGAGCCTTTTAATCCTTGGGATTATAGGCACATGCCTCAATATGTTATGATGAGGACCATGTGATTTACCCTTGTTTTTATTTATGGTACCTATCATGCCCACATTTCAAACATATCTCTTTGTCCGCATATATTGGGCACAGCCCAACTTGGTCCATGTTTTGGGTCAAAGACTCCACATTTTGAGTATTGGAGCACGCAGAGCTGATGAAGTTATATTCATCACATGGTGTTTTAGGGACTTTAGGATGGGTCAAAGCCCCTTATTTTCTAACGGGTTCCGGGTATTAGTCATTTTTTTGTTGGATTCATGGTATGTGGACCATGGTTTTTGTCATGATGTAATGTATATAAGGAGATGTAATACTTTGTAATGGAAATATATCATCATAAGTGAATTGAATATTTGTATTCATGTTTGTAGCTTGTGTTTTTGGGGGAAGGCTCCGCAGCGAAGTGTGTGGAGGCCTGGAAGAGTCTGCAGCTGAGTGCGCAGAGCACCTGCAGCTGGGTGCACAGGTCGAAGAAGTATATGTATTGAAGATTTGTATTAATAAAGAAGAATTTGGTGAAATATTGTGTATCTTTCAGTGTTCATTCTATGTTGTTGTTGTTATTGTTATGCATGATTTTTACTTAATTGCGTGAAAGGATATATGTTATATTGTTTTCTGTTATTTGATGTGATAAGAATAGTTTTTTAAAGTTAATCATCAACGCAAAGTTATTTATGTACGTGAAGTTGTAGGAAGGTAGAAAACATAAGTAAATACACGAACACAATAGCGCACATATCCCTATGGTTGCTCAAACTTGGTTCTGCTGCCTCCCATAACTACTTTGGGTGAGATTGCGATCTGATTACAAGTTGTTGCCGAAAGGGCCAGTGGTTGAGGGTTTTTTTGGTGTGCAGCACACTCTACCTGGGTCAAGTCCCCTCAAACCAACAAATGGTTATGTTGTTGGTATCAGGATCTTCTTAGGGGATATGTTTTGACGCCCGTTGAAGAAAGAAATCCAGGAGTTGGTTAAACTAAAAGGAAGAGAATTTGCTGAGAAAGAGAACAGAAACCCTCGATTATTAACTAAAGACCGGTTACAGAAGTATATCTTCGAAGAGCAATATGAAATCTTCTTTGGTTCATTCCACATTGAATTGTACGAGTGGGTATCTAAGGTGATGTTACAGAAGAAAATGACCTCCTCATCAGCTCAAAGGAGAAAGGAAAGATGATTGAAATATTGACCAATTTCACAGGCCTATTTTCCAAGCTAACACTCTCCAGGAACTAGAAAGGTGCTTTATAAAGCTTCCTAACCATGCATCAAGTGTGTTAGTCCCTAGGGTAACTCTCTTTGTTGCCTTACGGGGTGCGTTAGTCAACTTTAGTGAGTTTTTGGAGGTCAAAGGAGCAAGTCGACCGAATAATATCCCTATATTCACTCATATGTCAACTCATAAAGCAGGAAAACATCCATATTTGACCTGTTTGAGGAATTTCTATTTGTAACAGAGTCTACAAACAAGAAAGAGCAATAAAGCATGGAAACATCAGTACTTTTTCCCAAAAGAACTCATGAAAGATTTGCCAAGGCTTATCCTCTCACGCTATATATTTGAGGCTAGGGCCATTGTGAAAGGGGTCGAAATTATTGAAAGGATTACCTATTGACTTTCGAAGCTTGTATTAGACATTAGCTCTTGAAGAGGTTAAGAAGAGAGAAAGAGAGAGAGAGAGAGAGAGAGAGAGAGAGGATTTGGAGGAGTAAGGGAAGATTGATGCAAATGATGGTTGTAATCACTCTTTCCTATCATTAATATAGACCTGCAGTTGTGTTGTCCACTCCATGGCATTGGTATTGTGATTTATTTACATGTTTATGAAACGCTAATGATTATGAGTAGCTTAGATGTATGCAGTTAGACATCCCTGTGTATTATTGTATTGATTGTTGAAGTTATATGTTGTGATATTATGCCTTTTCTTGTTCATGTGCAAGTATTGATCTAGGATCTAGCTAAGGGGTCTTCCACTCCACTATTTTGTGTTCACCAGTAACACGACACCATGATCTGAGGTAACAATCCTTCCTCCTACTTTGATTATCATTTCACTAATATAGATATGTGCATGTATCTCTATGCCAGTTGCATCTAATCTAACTATCTGTCAGGGATCCTGAGAAGATCCTTGAGTGTATCACCACCACCGCCCAACGATCTTCATATCGAAAGGCTGGTTGTTGATATTTTGATTCTCCCCCCAAAAGGGGCACTTCGCTGCACGACTCATAATACATCTGCACATTCTGCCCAGAACTACAATATTGTAGAAGATTTGGTGCAGCATCATAAGCTATGCCGGTGCTCGAAGTATTGCAAACTTTTCCAGCACAAAGGAAGGCTCTTCTTTCAGAAATTGGTGGGGTCGACCCTCAAGATTCCATGTGTTGGCTTATTGGGGCCTGACCCAGGTTCGGAAGAGTTATTAGCCAAAAAAATCCCGCAGCTACCAGCCCTTTCGGCAATAGCCCGCAAAGCGTGGACTGAGGTCTCACCCGAGGTAGTAAGGGAGGGTGTTGGAACCAGGTTTCCGCACCCTTGGGATGTCTTGATGTGGTCTAGAGGATTCATGCACCGACCTATGGCCTTGCGCCACTCTACTCCTGCATAGATCTGGAACCCAACAAACCCTTACTATTTATTACTATTGAGATTGTTATAGATCAGATCTACTTCTTACGGTCTTTAAGCAATCATTTAATAGAGATAGCCAATGCGTGCACCCAGAAAAGTTATAGATTTGCATAAACTCAAAACATAAGCATAAGCGCACAGATCAAACAGATATTTAAACCATAAATTAACCAGATCCACAATATTTAGGAGCAATACAGTATTTCAGAATCAACTTATCTTTATTCAATTCCTTGTAAATACAACCAGATCCGCCCTGCGCACTCAGCTTTAGGGGTCCGCGCACACAGCTGCGGACTCTACCAGGCCTCTGCGCACACAACTGCAGAGCCTCTATCTATCTACCAACACCCTTGACTTGAACTTACAGACTCTTCAAGACTTCTTTCTTCACAAACCCATTACATTCAAGATCCAGAAAAATACATTCCAAAAACTTACTTCTAACCATAGAGCCTTGCTCTATTTATACATTCCCATGGTCCGTGGACCATGGGCAGGCCGACTCTCTTATTATTATTTTACATTATTTCAGGCAGACAATCCTTTGACTTGACTTCTTACAATTTGTGCTCCGCGCATTTTATGGAGTCTTTACCATACTCTTTACCCAAAAGTGTGGGATTTGAGCCCCAAAAACGTTACGCGAGGCCTACGCTACCCAATAGTCCCCCAACACAATCATCATGACTTGTCCCAAGTCACTCGTTTGGTGTGACAATCTTCGCATGGAGGTTGGTCAGCAACTTCTGTGCCTCGCTCATACTTGCAGCAAACTCTTCCACCATTCACTGTACCCATTTGACGTGAACCCCCAACACATTAGTCTCTGTTTCCACTGCTTCACTAGATGCATATTCAGTTTTCATGTGTGCCACCTTGCGCTCGATGGCAGTGGAAACCGCGAAGCCATGGCTGGAGACATTCTTTAAGCACATCTTCCTTCTGTATAGCCGCGTCGACCCGTGCCTGGAGAGCCTGGGCCTCCCTCATTCTGGCCAGTCGTTGTGTGATGGCAACTGATTGTATAGTTCCCCGGACATTTTCATATGCCTGTTGTCACTCCCGCACTTCTATTTCCACCTGTTGTAGCTTTATATCGTCCTATAGAGATGTGAGTGTCAATATGGACTCATCCAACAATCCTGAGAAATCTTGGACTGTGTGCTTTATGACTTCCAATCCTGCTTGAATTTCATCATAGCGCTACTAATGAACCTTCGGGGGTGTGGGTGGTTGCGCATGCAGCCATAACTCTGCAATCTACAAATTTAATTCGCACTGAGCTCTCGCGGTCGCTTCCCAGGCCGTACCGAATCCTGTCGCTATGTGATGGATCTTATCAGTTATTAGAAGCTTCGCTGGAACAACCAACTCTGGTACCTAGTTGCAAGCCTCTGCCACGGCCTACTCCACTTCCTGGTTGCGAGCAATCAATTCATCACGCTGCAAGCTAACCTACTCCAGATTTGCCTTATGTTTTGTTAAAATTTGGAGGGCACGACCTTCCCTGGCACGCAACTAAACGGTTACCACATCCTACAATTGGTAGATGGTTTCGTGAGGTAGAGCAATTAAATTCAACTCCCAACATTTCATGTCCCCCTCGGCTTCAGCTCAGACCACGCCTGTTGGCAATACTAAATTTCTCATTGTGTGACTACGCATGGTCTGCTCGGCGGCGGTTATATCATTCGCAAGGTTTGGTAACATCCTTCCAATGGTCGCACTTGCAGTGCCTGAAGTTGCGCTCTGAGCTCCCCCAACACAATTGTCTGCTCTGTCATTAACGCCTATAATGTGCCGGCAGCGATATTGCGTGCTAATTCACTGTTGTCCAGAAATTCTTTTTCCAGGGCCTTGACAGTTTTTGACTTCTTGCGTGTCTGTGGCAATTCCTTGTTGCGCAGCCTTTTGCCTTGGGACAAGGTTGTGATAAGGTTTGTGCACTCATGTGTCTCGAATTCCTTTTGCATGTCCTGCTCCGAGGACATTCCAAGATCCTCCGTAATTTGGTTGACAAGTGCTTCCTTTGTCGCCTCTTGTAGTGAAGCAGCCTATTGTCCTTGTCGTGCCCTCTCTGCCAGTTTAGTGAGTCGCAACTGGATTTCCTTTTTCCACTACTGTGCTACCATCCTTTCTAATGTGGCCATGTCTAGAGCGTGCCACTCTGGAGACCATGCTTCCAATACCTCGTAAATTTCATCGTCCATGGCAATAAATGGGAGCTTGACCCATGTTTGCTTGGGATCCTTCTGCGCCCACATATATAGGTTATGCATGTCTACTTTGAACTCGGCCATGCTAAGCAACCTGTCGTACACTGTTGGGTACATCTGTAGTCTGTGAGCGATCCATGTTTGGATACTTGCTTCCATGAATATCCAAAATACCTTGATCTCATGGACCCTCATGGCATCCTTCGTAGCCCAGAGCGAAGTAAATCGCACTACTTCAGGGAGGGTGGGCTCAATGTTGGGAAACTGGCTACCCTGTGGCAATTCTCGTGCAACCAGAAGGATTGATAGTAGCAACCATGCATAATGGAAAGTATTACCCTTCTCCTGTGCTTCCTTGCAATTGGTCATAAATTTCTCACATAGAAATTGCGCCCAGTTGAACTAGACTCCTTCTGCGCACTGCCCTACAAGTGCAATAACAAGGGCTGGCACCTCATCTGCGCAACATTTTCTCATAAGTTCACTGGCTAGTAGCTGGGTGGTGACTTGCACCCCTCGTTCATTGATGCTCGCTTTTACATACCCATGCTTCCCTTTTTCCAGCTTATATTTGGCCTTCATTGTTTCTAACAGACCTGCTTCACTACTGGTTTCGGCGATGTCTATGGGGTCATTCCCTTTCATCAGCAGGTGAGTAATCTAGTGGACTAAATCGGTTGTGATTAGAATTGGCTCTTCCAACCAGAGATACCCATCATGTACCAAATAGAGTAGTTGTCAGTGTTGGCATTATGAGACAAATGTTGTCCTTGATGGCAAATCACATAGATGATAAATTATAGTGCACCAAAGTTCACGCACTTTCATGAAGATAAAAGTTTCTTTCATGTAGAGAAAAGTTCACGCACTTTCATGAAGATAAAAGTTTCTTTCATATAGAGAAAAGTTCACGCACTTTCATGCAAAGAAAAGTTTCTTTCATATAGAGAAAAGTTCACGCACTTTCATGCAGAGAAAATTTCCCTTCATGCAAGAGAAAAGTTCACGCACTTTCATGGTTGGCTCATGGTATTAGTCCGACAGTTTTTTATCCTATGGTTTTGGTCCATGGTATTGCATCCAAAAGTGTTGACCCCAAGTATTGGGTCCATGGTATTGTTTTGTTATGGTTTTGGACCGTGGTATTGTGGAAGGCCTAAGACTATAAAAGAGGAAGGAGATCATTTTGCAAAGCATCATTTGAATTATTGAATATCTGATAAAGTGCTAGATCTGGAATACTGTGATTGGGTTATGGTGCAGATCTGGATCTGAGCTAAAGAGGGATCTCACCGGTTGATGGAGAACAAGATCTAAGGATATATCGGGATCAAATGGCTTGAAATGAACTATCTCTATATAGTTGATTATGCTTATTCTAGATCTGTATACTAATGCTTTTAATGATCTGAACTGGGTATAACTTAAGTTTGAAATCGCTGCAAGTCATGATTGAATATTTATAGATCTGTACGCGGGTTGGCTTTGGTGAAAGCGCGTATGTACGCAGGTTTGGTTCATTGTAGTAGTGTATACCATTTGAGCTATGATGTTTAAAGTTACAGGTGGTTCAGGTTGTTGATGTGTTATGATGACTGTTTAATGGTGTCAGTATTCTACATATTCAGTTTGATTGATTGTGTTGATGTATGAGATCTAATAACGGATCAAGATCATAATGACTCATATTTATGTGATCTAATGGACTAGATCGGGTTGCTAACACACATATTATCCTTGTATATGTATTGATCTGGTGATTGGGTGATTCAAAAGATTGATTGATTATGTACTTCAATGATATTAATGGGACCAGTATGAAAATTGGATGAAACGTGGCCTTTCAGATTATGTGTTGTGCTTCAAGAGTATCCAGTATGAAAATGTATGAAACGTGGTACCTGGAGGAGAGAAGATTGTAGGCCGGTGCCTACGTACTAGTATCTTAGCTAGTACAAGAGCTAAGGGGGTGGTAGCTCCCTTCCAGTAGCAGTTGAAAACTTTGGAGCATTGTAGCATGTAGCAGCCTGCGTACTAGTAAATGGATCGGCTAGTACAAGAACTATGGGGGTTGTAGCTCCCTTCCAGGAGAGACTGGAGAAAGAGAGAGGGTTGTAGCTCTCTGCAGGTAGTAGCCTGCGTACTGGTAAAGGATTGCACTAATACAGAACTTTTGTAAAAGGATTTTCTTATTAAGAAGAAGATTGAGATGACTTGCAGCAGGTGGTTTTCTCCCACATTGGGTTTCCACCTTATATCATGGTGTTCATGTGTGTGGCTTATGTGTGATGATATGTTCTATTTTACTGCACCTATTTACTATTAATATGGTTAATAATGTTCTAATGCACTCATTGAAGATCAATTAACTGAATCATAAGTTTACTGAATATACGCGGGTATTCTTAACTGAAGCAGCATATATGAATCAGACTCTAGAAATGAAAAATTTATATTGATTTGATAATACTGATTCACCCCCCCTCTCAGTGTTATTTCCAACAATTGGTATCAGAGCAGGTCCTTTTGTAGAAGCTTGATCGCTTGAAGGAGATCCGTGGAACAATGGGAAAGAAGCTTAAGAAGAAAGCACCTAAGCAGAAGAAGACATCTCAAAAGAACTATGACAGTGGGAGAATCGATTGGGGATTATGTGGAAGAAGCACTTCAGATTCAGAATCATTTCAGAATGAAGATGAACTATTAGGTATGAATGTGTTATCCTCTGATGTTCCAGCTATCTATCCATTTGGAAAAGATGAAAGTGATAATGAAACAACTGAATTTTCTCTTATGGGTGAGCAAGAAAGATATCAAATAGAGGCAGAATTCAAAAGGCTTACAGACAAAATTAGAGATCACCAAGATCTATTGAACAGAAGGGAATGTGCCTTCAAAGAAGAAGCTACCAAACTAAAAGCTCAACTAGAGGAAGGAAACAAGGTAAGGAAGTTATTCAAGGACAAATACCAAAACTTGCAGGATGAAGTAACATCTCTAAGAGATGAAGTCAGTGAGAAGAGCACAACAATCAAGAAACTCAGAGATAGATCCAGTTACTATGAAAGTCTTGAAGCTACGATCCTCTTGCTGAAGGAAGATCTTGAAGAATCAAAGAAGCAGAATAACGAACTTCTCCAAGCTCATGAAAGGCAAGAAAATGAAGTCCTCAATCTAAGACATCAGTTGGAAGAATAAAGAAAAGTTGAAGAAAACATGAAGAAGCAGCATCGTGAAAAGGAAGAGCATCTTCAGGTTGAGGTAACCATTCTAAAGGATAAATTAGAAGAAAAAGATAAGATCTTACGATTTCAAGATAGTACTAAGATTTTGGATGATATTCTTAGTAGTCAAAGGTCTCCTACTATTAAAATTGGTCTTTGTTTTCATGAATCTATTGAAGGTGAATCTAGTTCAGGAAATAAGACAAGGGACTCTACTGCAAAATCTGAAATGCTCAATAAGGAGATGAAAGGTCAATCTCATCATCAACCAAGGAAAGAAATTCTTCAAAGAAAATATTTTACTCCTCCTATGAATAATGTTGAATGTTATGTATGTCATAATCTTGGACATGTTGTAGCCAGATGTAGAAGAATAAGGGTTCAAGACCATCATGCAGAAAGATCATCACATGCAAGGTACTTTAATGGATATTGCTTTGCTTGCAATATGTTTGGTCACATAGCTGTTGATTGCTATAGAAGAAATATGAGACATGTAAGATGTTACACATGTAACAAGCTTGGACATATAGCTAAGGAATGCAGGAACAAAGTATGGGCACCATACCAAAAGGAGAAAACATCATCATTACACTTGAAGATGTGGAAGAAGAAAGAAGTACAATCAGAAAGAGGCGGCACAGCACAACATACAGACATAACAGAATCAGAGGGAGCTGGAAGTGTAAAACTTCAGTGTCCTAAATCTCATATGCAAGTTTCTTAAAGAGAAGTCACGTATATACGTGAGTTGGTTATGGCATAGTCGCGTATATGATTGTTTGAGGAAAGGAAGTAGGGACAGGTTCAGGAAAAGGATCAGTTATGATTCGGTTTATTATTTGCGCTGTTTGATAATGGTTACAATTATCTGATGATGTGTGGAAATGACTTGATGGTTATAAGTGTTTTGTTTCTAACTTGATAATGATGATGTATTGATACTTCTTGTTGATATGCATGATCAGATCTGACAGTAACCAAGATGGCACAGGTTTAGGGGGAGCATATGCTTTTAATGCATTGTTGGCATTATGGTTAATAGTCCTTGGTGATGATGCTTATATGGATAAATTATTCATCTTGCTATGATATGGTTATGAGTTGTTCAGATGATTCTTGGGGTTACATAGTTGATATTCAGATCAGATTTGTGGTTGATTCTCTTATGGTGCTTACATGGTGATCTTCATAAGGATAAGGAGAAGTACATAGTTTGAATTCACATCTTCTTTACTTGATGATGAGTCACTCATATGCTGTTGTCGTCATATGCATAAAGATCATATATTACAGTTATGATGCAGGATTCCTATTGTTCTTGGCACATATATGGATGAGGATTGTTGGCTGGATACATGGATGATTATTCAAAGTTGCATTGTTGGAGATGAGTTCTTACCTTTCGTACATATGTTGATTGATGCAAATATTCCCAATTGATGATACTTGGTCCATGCAGATCTGGATGGCTATGGTGTTTCTCTCATATGATAGAATGATTCTGTATATACAGAATTATGTTCAAAGGATGAGTTGATACGGACATACCTTGATGATTCATGCACTAATACAAGTTACTGGTCTAGTTGCCGTTGACAGATGCTGTTACGCAGTAATTTGTCACTGTCTCCCTGTCAGTCTCCCTACTGTGTCATGAAATCAAATGCACCATGCTCATGCTCTCTAAACTGGCCAAATGACCCACTTTGCCAAAGTTTATTGCATCAGCGCGACTGTTATTAAAATAACCGCGCTGACTGGTGGCTGATAGTGTAACTGATGCGCTGCCAGAGCGGAAGCACACGGGTTTTCCACACTGGTCGAATTTTATGCGCCAGCGCATCCTATGAAAGTATTGAGCCGCGCTGACACAGCCTGCCCTGTTATTATGATGCGATGTCAGTGCTCCAGTTCAGTGTTACACCCGCGCTGATCCAGTTTGGGCGAATTTGTTCCAACAGCCAGCCTTCCAGATGGTTCCAGACTTGGTTGTTGGCCTTGCCAGTATCACCCTCCCTTCTATGGCATGTATGTTCGTCATTTGAAACCACCTTCCTTGAGGATAAGCTTGTCCTTCCACCATTCATGGAGACTCCTTCTCCTATTTAAACCTCCACCATTACCATGAGCAGCTAGTTTGGATAGTGTGGAATTCATAGTGCTTAGACTGCTGCTGTTAGTAGGTAGTTGGTGTGACAAGTGTGGTTTTGCTAGAGGAAGCTTAAGGAAGGTTGTGAGTATTGCTTGTGTGAGAGAGAGCTTTGTTTTGGGAGAATTTACCTCCAAGGGTGAATGCTTAAGAGACTTGCTGGCTGGACCCTCAAGAGAAGGACTCAGCGTCAGAACTTTGGTTGTACCTTTCTTTGTTATTGATTTAATAATAGATGACTACTGTTATGGTTCCATTCTCATTTGTCTTTATAATGGTTAATGTGAATTACATCCTTTCTGACTGATGTATAATTACTTTTATTAGATTTCACGCTTGTGTTTGTCTTTCTCTTCGTGTGTGCAGGTATCTATTCACAGAGATCGTGGAAGATCGTGACCGGCTAGAGCGAAGGAGCGGGAGCGGCATCTCTTCGTCAAACAATAGCGTTGGAATCCCAATAGGTGTTCTTTGCCTCTCTTTTATTTGCAATTAGGAACTTGCACAGTAGCATTGATTGATTGTTGCTAGACCCGTTCTGGGCTAGTAGGGATCGCCTCTATCCGTAGAGGGGATTTACCTCTCCAACAATTTGGCGACCATACTGGGGAGCTGGCCTTTGTCTCTTTTGTCCATTTTTGTGCTTGAGTTTGATTGTTCTCTCTTTTTAAAATTGGGGATTAGTTCTCTGCTTTTAGGCTTCCTGGTTCAGTCTGGGAGGTGTATAAATTGTTTAAAGAGTTCTGGCCTTGGTTTGGGAGTTTTTGGCTTGATTCTACCTCTTTTTTAGCCTCAGCGTGGTTTATATCAAAACAGTTTCGCTGACAGCGCATAGTTGTTTCTTTAACCCTGTTGTCATCGCGCTTGTACGTAAAACAGTCGCGACGGTTCTGAAATCGAACCAGTGCGCTTAAGTCGTGTCCTTCCGCGCTGACAACGCCCAGTTGCTACGCGTGACCTCTTGTCAGCACATTGTTGCTGAGCGCTACCCACGCTGATCCTGTAAAATTGAATTTGTTTCAATCTTGCCTCCTGAGCCTGTTGGTTTGACTATCTCCAGCTCTTTCTACTTGGTTTATGACTTGATATTTGTTGTTTGAATTGTGACACACTTTCTTGCGAAGTCTTGTCGGACGAATTTCGTTTTTGTGTCCCGTGACCTAGTGCCATCATCCAGCCTTCACTGGAGTGACCTTGTTTTATCCACTTGTTCGCAAAAGTTCGTTGCTGCTTGCCTTTGCTATTGCGGAAACCTTCCTCTTTTTGCTTTCTTTGCTTGTTTGCTTGAGGTGATTGTCATTGAACCGATCTTCGGATTGTTTCACTACCCAAGACACAGATCACAGTTGCTAGGGTTCAATCAGCTCTTTTCACGCTTGTTGTGTTCGTCATTGAGTGATTTTACTTCTTTTTGCTCGGTGTTGCTGTCTCTCAAAATTCATTTTAAAGTGCACAGTGCCATTGAAAAAGAAATCAAACTAATGTCTTTTGCATTCAATAGTTAATGAAAAGAAGAGCATTTCATTGATTTGTGTTGTCAAAAGAAAAAGTTCATTTCTTTGTCATTAGCTGCATTAGATTGTTTGATTGTTTGAATTCGTTTTGTTTGATTGAAAACTCTTAACCCTCTCGTAATTAGAATTCATCGAACGAAATGGTATTCTTTGGCATGTAGTTTGCATCTAGGAAATTGTGAGAGATCACACGATAAGGCCTGAAACCGAAACTTAATTCAAGATCAACCATAAAATAAACTGAATAAACCTAAAAATGCATTGGAACTTAACGCAAACATCTAGAGGTCTAGGTTAGAGACGTGTTCCGGCGTCTTTAAACATAGTCACTGTTGTTTCACATTACGGTTGGGTGATTCCTCCTTCTGTGACTCGATAGTGGTCTAACACGGATTGTGCTCCCACGTACCGTCGCGTATATAGGGAGACCCCACTAGGCTTTTATCCTTGATCCATAGGAAGCTGAGTCTGCCACCCTACAAACCGTAACGCACCGAACACAGCATTCGGGAAGATTGACTGCAGTACGGAAAGTCCTTGGTTCTCGTACGATTGCCAAGGTGTATAAGCAGTTTTATGGATTGCTTGGTAAACCCTTTGCCTAGAATCTCCAGAGCAGTCACTTTTGGTCCTTTTCGGACTCCCTAAATGAAAAGGTGCCAGTGAGCTTCTTGTCACTTCGTGCTCATTAAACATTCGAAGGAGACTAGAGTCATCTTTTCGTCCTTTTCTCGACTCTTGAAACATGAAAAGGTCAAGTTCAGTTCCTGTGTCTTAAAAATTTATTCGGCCGCGATAACCTTACCTGGTTAGATTTTGTATGCGTTAGTTTGAGTAGGGTCTTTGTCGTTAGTTTCCTTTAGGGTTTTGTGTGGGGTTTGTCATCCTGGCTGACCCGTCAACTCCCGGTCCAAGTGATCAAGGTTCTCCATCTTCTGTTGCTCCTGAGGTACCAGTTGTAAGCGGTACTCTTCCGATTATCCCGAGTATCCAACCTATCAACGTACGTGCCCCAGGCGACGAGGATTACGAAGAAGATTGGAACCCTATCTGGGAGCCTGACGAGGACGATATTCCTGTTACCCCTCCCGGTATGTCGTCTCCGATGTCCACTTCCCACAGGAATGAGACATCTCCCAGCGCAGGTGAGACACCCGTGGTGTCAAATGTCGAATCTCCCATTCCAGCTACTTCTCCGCTCCCTCCACGGTATCAGTCGATGAGGGATAGAATAGCTGCCAGAATGCCTTCTACGACTATATGGGATCCTAGTCTCATTGCCACCACGGAACCCTTTCTTTCGCAACCCCCTAATACACCTGTTACCTCAGTTCCCACAAATCCAACTGTTTGTGTAGCATACTCAACTCCGGTCGTCAGTGCTGTGACAGCATCTTCATCTACAAACCCTGGGGCTGGTCCCTCTCACAGTCAAGTGAGCAATGGCCAACCAGGGCTTTCGTCTGGAGTCATCGATCCTGCACAAAGTGCTCAGCCCTCTTCTGGTCCTGTTCCAGGAGGGGGGTCGTATGATGCCCATGGGCAACCCATTGTGGACCCGAATTACCAAGGTCCACTCTTTTATTATGATTCTACTGGTCAGTACCTCCAGTTCGCTCAATCCGCGCCTCTTCAACCTTTCGTTGAAGTCTCGGTACCATTAAACATTATTTATGATCCCGGTACTCATTCTTTTCATGGGGGCCAGGCAATTCCTGGACAGCCTCAAGGACCACCTAATCTAGGCCAGCCACCTTATGTGCAAGCCCCCCAAGGGCAACCACTTTATGGCCAGTCTTACCCAGGACAATCTGGGGGCCCACAAGGACAACCCTACCCGGGACAACCTTCGGCCATGGGCGGTCCATCTTTTTCCTATCAGAGTCAACCTTCTGGTTATCCAGGGAAACCTGGTACCCAGCAAGGTTATCCGTCTGGTCAGCCAGGACAGCCTTACATCCAACAAGGCCAACCTGGTTTCCAGCAGGGTTATCCCGCTGGACAAGCTGGGCAAAATTATACTCCTCAAGGTCAACCAATAGTCCAGCGGGGGTATCCTTCTGGGCAGGGGGGAAACCCTACGTACAGCAGGGCCAACCCACTGCTCAGCTCGTGAATCCTCCTGGGAAAGGGGGGCAACCCTATGTACAGCAGGGCCAACCCACTGCTTAGTCCATGCAACCTTCTGGGCAAGGGGGGCAACCCTACGTACAGCAGGGCCAACCCATTACTCAGCCAGTACAACCCTCCGGACAAACGGGCCAGCCCTCTGTGCAACAAGGCCAACCCACTGTCCGCCCTACTCATCCAGCTGGACAGGCTAGCCAACCGCAAAGTCAACCAGCCATCCAGCCAACTCGGCCATCTGTTCCGCAAATACAACCCTTGGTTGCTCAAGGACAACCTGGCACCCAGCAAGTACGTCCTTCTGGGCAAGCAGGTCCATCCCAAAATCAACCAGACCAACCTTCCGGCCAGATGATCCAAGCCCAGCCAGTTCAAGGACATTATTCTGGGCCTCAAACTCAAGGGGGTTATCAAATGCAAGGCGGGCCACAGCCCCAACCTTCCTACCAAGCGCAGCCTACTTATCAGGCTCAGTATGGAGCCCAGCAAATGTATGGCTACCAGCAACCCCAGGGGCAAACTCAATTTACCCCTTATCAAAATTATCAACAGATGCAGGTCACGCCTTACCAAAATTATCAGTATGCTGCACCTGCGGGTCAAGTTGCTAATACATGGGGTGCTGGGGGGCAGACCCAGGGACAACTGTCTGCATATGGACAAAATCCATATGGGCAGAACCCCTACGGACAAGGTCCCTATGCGCTAGGCCCTTTTGGGCCAGGTCCATCTGGACAAGGTCCCTATGCGCTAGGCCCTTTTGGGCCAGGTCCATCTGGGCAGAGTCCATGGGGGCAACCACCACCTGGTTGGAACCCTAATACTGCCTCAAATCCACAGCCACAAATGTCCTTTAACCCTCAGTTGCCATTCTTAGCGACGTTGGAACTTCCGGATGTGTCCAAGTTAACGAATGATCCCATTCTGCATAATCCGTATTGGCCACCAGTTCCAACTAAAATACCTGGTGCTTGTCCAAAATTTGATGGCAAAGCTGGTGAAGATCCTCAAGCCCATGTTATGACCTATCACCTTTGGTGTTCATCGAACTCATGGCTTGATGACTCTATCCGGCTCCGCCTCTTTCAGAGAACAAACACCGGTTCAGCCGCTAAGTGGTATATTGAGCTGAATCGCGGCATGTTTCAAGATTTCAACTCGCTGGCTATGGCATTCTTAACTCATTTTCAGTTACCCATTCGGTACGAGACAGGGACAAATCTCCTCACGTCTCTCAAACAGGACACAGCTACGCACATATCTGATCATATACATGAATGGAGAAGGCGTCGTCACTTGATCAAATTCTGGATTCCTGATCAACTCCGGACCGATTGGTTCACAACTTCCTTTGTCCCTAAAATTGCAAAATACATCGCCATGGGAGCTTGTGTAACTGAAGAGCAAGCAATCGTGCGTGCTCAGTACCTCGACTTAGTGTACTCTCAGTCAGGTACTATATATGATTATTTGCCAGATGCCCCGAGACCTGGACAGACCAAGGCTCCGCCAAAACCATCTGTTGATGGAGTCATTGGCTCTGTAAACTCGTCATCGAAGAAATCGGCCGCGAACCCTAGGAAGCAAAAACAGAACGCTTCTAATGAAAATGCTTCTCAGGGCCAATCTAATCCTGGAAGTACCTCCGAGGTAAACGCCGTCCAGTCCACCGCGGCGGATAAATCCTCAAAAGGGAAAAAGAAAGGGAAAGCTAAAGATAAATCTGGACAGCCCAAGCAGGATGCCCCTAAACCTCCACCCGAGGAAGGAGCTAAACGAAATCCTAAGTATCCTTGTCTCATATGTGATGAGGATCACTACACTAAGGACTACCCAAGGCAGTCCAAAGTTAGTCGGTTATTGAAAGGTGCTCCTGGGACTCCTGTCATGCTTAAAGAGCCTTTCCCTTCCCAGCAGACTCAAATGGTTGCAGACCCGTCTCAACCCTCTTCCTCGTTCGGTTCTCAAGTGTTCATGGCTGGCACGATTCCCATCCATGTTTCAACTCGAGCGAAAGATTATCCATCTCGTGCCGAGAAAGAGCCGGAGGTTCCCTCCAGCGCTCCTCCGTCTAGTTCTGGTCCTCTCCACATCGAAAGGCCCAGCACTGAGACGATCCCCCGACCCCCTCCAAAAGGTGTACTCAGGAAGTCATCTTACAACCCTAATGCTCGTGCTGCCCAACACTATAGCATTGTTGAGGACTTAGCTCAGGCTTCGTCTGCTATGTCCGCTCTAGAAGTCCTCCAGAGCTGCCCCTCCCAGAGGAAGTCCTTGCTATCAGCTATTGGTGGCATCGACCCGACAGATTCAGATTTGATTTCTTTCGATGTCGAGGGTTTTACACAGAGATTGCCTCACCAAGTCGCTTTCCTTATACAGGTCATCATCAATGGCAGAACGATTCATCGTACGGTTATTGATGAAGGTGCCTCAACTTGCATCATGTCCATTGCTTGCTGGAAGGAGATTGGTTCCCCTACTTTGAGTTAGTCTCCTACGACGTTAGAAGCTTTCGATGGAAGAGAGTCTCGTCCTTACGGTATCCTCCAACGATTGCCCATCTCTTTGGAAGGGAAGACCGTAGAAGTGGAGGTCGAAGTTGTCGACGCCAATCTGACCTACAACCTCCTCCTCGAACGGAGCTGGACATACACCATGCAAGCCGTGGCTTCCTCCCTGTTCCGTGTCATTCATTTCCCTCACCAAGGGAAGATTGTCACGGTGGACCAGCTCTCCTTCTTCGCCTCTTCTTCTGAAGGTAATGTGCCATTCGTGGAGCATACCTCTAAGTCACTCGAGAGCGTGGGTGCCGAACTTTTCAAAGATCCCACTTTAATGGGAGTCTTTCCCCTCCCACCT
Source organism: Pinus tabuliformis (assembly GCA_031772625.1). Lineage (NCBI taxonomy): Eukaryota > Viridiplantae > Streptophyta > Pinopsida > Pinales > Pinaceae > Pinus > Pinus tabuliformis. The sequence continues at coordinate 732,263,981 of CM062819.1, forward strand.
CCAAATCTCGCCCCTATCAACATGATCTCTGTACGCTCAGATCCGTGGGTTCTTCCTCCTGCTAATCAGGAAGACTCTTGGGGTGATATGATGCCGTTGAGTCCTGCCGAACTCAACTACATCGAGATTGTCGCTGCATCGGCTCCCCCTGATGAACCTGCTCTCCCAAACAGTGTTCCCGATTCATATGATCATTTCCCTTGGCTAGGAGATGAGGCTACTTCGGATCCATTGAAGGAAATATTTCCTTCTGACGAAGCCATCATAGAGACCATGTCTCTCGAAGAGCTCCCTTGGTCAGATCACCACCATCGCTCTTCGTTTCTCCCTCCCCATCTGGAAATGACCGCATGTCTCGAGCGGTTTGCTTCATGTGTCCCATCCCCGCCCCTCCAAACGCCCATTCAGCTTTATCAAGTGTCTTCAGAGGGCAATATGGGAAATATCACGCAAACCCAACCGATTGACATCTCTGTCAAACCAGGGATTGTCGAGCACATTCATATCGGAGTCACTTGCACTCCTGAGGAAGTTCAACTCTATACTGCTTTATTTCACGAATTTCGTGATGTCTTTGCATGGTCCTATGAGGAAATGTCCGGCATCGATCCTAGTATAGTGGTGCACGAAATACCTACATATCCAGGTGCTAAGCCTGTTCGTCAGCGCTTACGCCCAGTGCACCCCCGAAAGGCTGCAGCCATCAAGGCCGAAGTCGAAAAGCTTCTTAAAGCTGGTTTCATTTACCCCATTCCCCTTACGGATTGGGTGTCTAATATAGTCCCTGTGAATAAAAAGCAGGGCACTATCCGGGTCTGTGTTGACTATCATGATATCTATCGCGCATGTCCAAAGGATAACTTCCCTACGCCCTTCATCGATCAGCTTATTGATGAGTGCGCAGGAAGTGAAATTTACTCGTTTATGGACGGCTTCTCTGGCTATAACCAGATCAACATTGCACCCACGGACCAGCATAAGACAGCTTTTATTTGTCCTTGGGGCACCTTCGCCTATAAAAAGCTTCCTTTCGGTCTAAAGAATGTCGGTGCTACATTTCAACGTGAAATGTCTTATGCCTTTCATGATATTCGTCACATTGTACAACCTTACCTGGATGACCTTCCGACTCATTCAGCTAAGCGTCAGGACCATCCCTCTCATCTTCGCGAGATTTTTCTCCGCTGTCGACACTACCGCATAAGGCTTAATCCTCATAAGTGTGTCTTCTGCGTAGAATCAGGCCGACTGCTCGGGTTCATCGTCTCCCGAGAAGGCATCCGTCTGGATCCCCTCAAAGTTGAGGCCATCCTGAATCTTCCTCCCCGTGCCTCTTTGTAGCAATTTCAGAGCCTGCAGGGCAAAGCAAATTTCCTTAGACGATTCATTCCGAATTATGCCGAGGTGGCTAAGGGTTTCACACGATTATTAAAGCGAGACACACCCTTTCGTTGGGATGCCATCGCCCAGGAGTCTTTCGAGCGACTCAAGGACCTCCTTGTCTCGGCTCCACTCTTAAGACCTCCGAACTATCACCGTGATTATTCTCTCTATCTGGCTGCCGCTGACACCACCATCGGCATGGTTCTGGTGCAGGATGATGATGATGGCAATGAGCATGTTATCTATTACCTTAGTCGCAATCTCTTGGATACGGAAACTCGCTATGCGTATGTCGAGAAGTTGGCATTGGCAGCTGTCTGCGCCGTTCAACGGTTCCGGCACTATATCCTGTTGCGCACTATGACCGTGATTTCCGACTGCAACCCAATGACCTACATCTTGTCGCGTCAGCTGCTGGGCGGAAAGTACTCGAAATGGATTGTCATCCTACAAGAGTTTGACTTGGAATTTACTGCTGCCAAGTCTAAGAAATCTCTGGTCTTTGCAGAATTGCTCTGTTCTTTGCCATCCCCTTCTGTACCATCTCGATCGGAAGAGCACATCCCGGACGAAACATTGTTTCTAATCAGCACCCTCGACCCTTGGTATGGGGACATCATAGTATATTTGCAGACGTCTTCCTTCCGTCCTAATGTATCGAAAGACGCTCGACGAAGGATTCGTCACCAATCTCAACCCTATCGCATTATTGGCGATACCCTGTACCGCCTCGGCGTTGATTCTATTCTCCACCGATGCTTGACTCTCGAAGAGGCTGAGCGAGTATTGAATGACTGCCACTCCGGTGCTTGTGGCGGCCACATGTCCGGATATGCCACCGCCCAGAAAATCCTCCGTGCTGGTTATTTCTGGCCTTCTATCTTCAAGGATTGCATCGTTGCCGTCCGTGCATGTCATGAATGTCAGGTCTACCACCGGAAAATGCGTGCACCTCCTGCACCACTGCACCCTGTTGTTACCATAGGTCCATTTGCCAAATGGGGCATCGATTATACGTCTTGTAACCCTCGTTCGGTCGGGGGGCATGGATATATCATCGTTGCCGTGGATTACTTCACCAAATGGGCCGAAGCGATGCCTAAATTGAACGAAGACGGTTACACAGCGGCGCAGTTCTTATTTAATCATGTCATTAATCGGTTCGGAGTCCCCCAGGCTATCGTCACAGATCACGGAAAACATTTCCGTAATCACATGATGACGGAACTAACGACCCAGCTAGGCTTGCGTCAAGATAGCTCGATGCCGTATTACCCTCAATCCAATGGCCAAGTTGAAGCTGTGAACAAAGTTTTGATCACAATGCTCCAACGTACCGTGAATACGCACAAGTCTAACTGGCATCTGATGTTGTTCCCCACCTTGTGGGCTTACCGGACCTCTGTGAAGGACGCCACCGGTTTCACTCCTTTTCATCTTGTTTATGGACTGGAGGCCACCCTTCCTGTTGAGTGTGAGATTCCTTCATTAAAGTTAGCTGTCGAGTTGCTTCCCAACACCACTCCGGTGGAGGAACGGCTTCTTTATTTAGAACGGCTAGACAAGACCCGTCGCTTAGCCTCTCTAGCTATTGAAGTGCAGAAGAAGAGGGTTAAGGCTCACTTCGACAATACCATTCAACCTCTTTCCTTTGTTGAGGAAGATCTAGTACTGCTCTATGATCAAGCTAAGGATAAGCTGGGGGCAGGTAAACTCGAATCCATGTGGCTAGGCCCCTATATCATGAAGAGAGTTTTGCAAAAGGGGGCATATGAGCTGATCGATTACGAAGGAAATCCTTTCGACAAGCCCCGCAACGGGCTCTATTTGAAAAAATATTATGCATGATTTCATGCACCTAGTTTGTACATACGTGTGTTCTTGGCAAGTGTGTTATGTGTGCATGATTTCTTGTTTTGCTTTGGTGTGAAGGCGTGTTTGCCTCTTATTTTGTTTTCTGCTTCTTGTGCAGATGTCTAGTACACCTTATGTTGGCTTCGCCGATGGCGCCTGCCGTAGTACTTGCAATTTGTCTTCTGTGGCGTGGGCGATCTACGATCCTCACGGCGAGTTGCTAGATCTTCAAGGCGTGTGCTTGGGCCGTACCACCAACAATGTTGCCGAATACAATGCTGTAATTGAATTACTAGCCGAAGCAGTTGATCTTGGCATTCGTGCATTGGTGGTAAACCTGGACTCTCAACTTGTCGTCCATCAACTCAACGGGCGATATTCCGTCAGAGACCAACACATTCTAAGGTTGTATTTACGTGTGAGATTGTTAGAAAGGAATTTTGATTATATCACATATCAACACATTCCGAGACGATTAAATACGTTAACCGATGCATTGGCAAACCATGTGTTGGACATACATTTGCGTAATAGATAAACATCATACAAGAAGAGATAGAAAACATAATAAGACCATAGAATAAGCATGTGTAAATAATTTCTTTCCCAAGCATAGTTTGCATGCGTGCCTGCATATGTGCTTTTAAGCTTGCATAAAAATTAAAATACATGGGTTGTGTGTTGTGCAACTGATACATTAGATCACATTTGTATTAGACATTTGCATAACATATTAAAAAACATCATCACATGTGAAACGATCCATCCAAAAACAGCATATATATATATATATCGTGTGGCGCACTAAGGCGCTCAAAAATAAGTGTATATGTCCAAAAAGTAAAGCCGGTGTCCTCAGTACATCCGAGACATATGTCTCTAAAAACATCAGTGGAAATAAAACCTAGATGACTACTGAGCTGGGTTATGCTCTCTATAGCATACAGCTGCCCGTGCCACCCGCCTCAAAAGGTGGTGCATCCTGGGTTCCACCCCCACTGTGTGGATCTGATGAGCTATGGGGACCTCCTCGACCCCCTGGAAATCTGGCACCCCCTCCAGTAAACCCTCGAGGTTGCGAGCTATAGTCTCCGACGTGTCAACTCCTGGAGGAGCTAGGGCCAGGACTCCAGCACCTTGCCCCTCTCTCCGTGCCTCTGGGGCTAGACCAATGGGTCTCACGGGTCCCACATCTGCACACCGTGACATTTATCAAGACATGTACATGAAAAATCAAAAACATTAAAAAATATTAAAAAGAGATCAAGTGTCATACCTCCATCATCCCAATGCTCTCCCGCGGGCAGTGGCATGTCGGGATCGTTGCGGAAGTCCATACCGGCATATGGCCAGTCCTCTACGAAAATGACCTGCCGATCCAGCCACTCTCGAAAGTACACTCCCCAAGCTACTGGGCGGCCGCCACCTCCGCGCGGCATGACACGGGCCCATCGGCTGGCCCTCGTCTCCCGGGGACCTCTGGGTGGATCCACGGCCATGTTCTGCAGCTGTAAGGTCGGCACCCGCTCCAGCATGAGTAGAAGTAAGAGCGACCCGTAAGAAAACTGCTTCGACTCTCCGCGTCGACAGTTGCTCAATTGCCTCTTCATGCTGGTCATCACTGCTGCTGCCCAGTTGAAAATGGTGGGCTGTAAGCACTCAAGAGCCAGTAGTAGATGGGTCTTTGAGGCCTCATGATTGGCCAAAGAGCCCGCTGCCCGTGTCACCATAAAGAGTATGGTGCGAAGAACCATGTCGTTCACCGTCGGAATACCAACCTTCCCGCTCCGTGTTTTAACAGCCCCTGGACACACTCGAGCCATCAGCTGGTCAAGAGTCTCACCGCTGGGTCGTTGCCCCTCCAGGATGGGCATCTGGCCCCGGCGTGATAATCCAGTCAAAAAATAGATATCCGTGGAATCAAACTCAATGTCCCGGCCACGGATCGTGAATTTTCCATCAACTGGATTCCAAGCTCTGATTAAGAGCTCGAGCAGATCAGGTTGCGCCCTCAGGCGCGGAGTGAGGAAGAATTTCAAGAACCCGCATGCCCGCATTGCATTTCGGCATTCGGCAATGGCATAAGCGGCTATATCCTCATCATCGTGAGCTCTCTCTTGCCAAACGAAAGACATTATGTCCTGCAAGACCATGAAAAAACATTAGAGCACTAATCGTTGGAATTTTTACGTTCATTTTCTTAAAAACATATTTTTACGGCGTCAGCGCGGCTGTTTTTAAAACAGTCGCGCTGATAATGGTGCACCGTTGTTTTTTCCTTGGGTTAGCGCGGAAGCACACGTGTTTTCCGCGCTGACCCAAGAGGTGGTATGTGTAAATGTAAATCGATCAGCGCGGACCCGAGCGGGAAATCCGCGCTGACCGAGAGCGCACCAACGCTCAAAAAATTTGCCCAAAGGGCCACTTCCCACCGTGGAATTGCTCTCAAAAAGACTCAAATTAAAGCGCAAATGGAGGAGAACCTACCTGGAACAAGCTGCCGGATGAATGGTGTCCGCATGGGCTGGAAATCACTCCGTCAACCTTGCAGCTCCTCAACGTTCTTCACAACTCAAAATGGTAGCAATGGTAAAAAATGACTTTTACCCCCCTATTTATGGTAAAAAATTCATAACTAGCTATAGTTTCTTATCAATGTGGGTTTTTGTCATATTTTCACCATGGATTTAGCACTAATGTCGCTATATTATGCTTTTATGCATGTCTTACTATGTTGTTACACATATCGAACAAGTTTATGCGGGTGGTGTTCTTGTGCAGGTTCTAGTAACCGGCGTGGTCATAACGATTCTTCGTACACTTGGTCCCAAAAAATGTCGTCTTTAAGCTCTTTTCCGACATGAACCAAGAAAAGATGGCCGAGCTTCCTTTCGGCTCGTTAAAAGGAACGAGAGGCGGTCGTTTTTAAGCTCGTTTTCCGACCGTTTAACTTAAAAAGATTTCCGGGTGTTTGTCGTTTCGCGCTCGTTATTGGCTCTAAAACGACATGCTTCCGACCGCTTTTTTACTTTTTCGGGTCGAAGCTACTATTCACGAAAAGTACTCCTCAATCATACTGGTCGGGCGGTTCTTTCGAGCATTGTTTTATACTTTTTCGGGCTCGAGAGACACAACTTTACGAAAAAGGACCCCCCTGGAGTTTTCTTTTCTGCTGTCTTTTTAGACTCTCTAAACAAGAAAAGCCGTCGAGCTCCTCCTTTGTCAGGCTCGTTAAAACTCAATGACATCGGACATTGTCAAAATGACGCCTTTCCAAGCATATGATATCCCCGTCAAGCTTGTCATCCAAAATAACCGGGGTACCTGCCAGAAATGGTGGGGAAAATGAAACTGTAATAATGGTCGTGTCGGCAGTATGTCGCTCTTGAACATCGCACTCGTCTGCATTCGTGTCTGGGTGGGGATTTCTCATCTTGTTTTACACTAGCCTCCGTGGGTTTGGGTTATCCTATTTGACCTCTCATCTGCTCATTGCCATTGTCACCATGACCTCTACTCATTTGATGTCAGATACTGCCAAATCTGCTGTTGTGCCGCCAATATGTTCAAGAGAAGTTGGCCTCTGCAAGATTACTACCTCCCTCTGATGTCTCGCACAAAATTTTTTATCCTTCTCTGTCTCGTGTCGATGATGTGGGAAACATTATGGCCCACCTTCGATCAAGGTTGCTTCCTGTCGACTTCAGCTCATTATCCAGGAAAGTGACCTAGGGACTCCCTTCAGGTGCCTTAGAGCCTGCATGCCTCAATGGCAGGTTCTTCGTGTTCGACGTGAGGTTTTCATCATTGGCCTCCGATCGGATGATTCTGCGGGTGTTCGACACCGGCTCATTGATTCACACACCGTGGATTGTACCTATAAGTACCTTGAGGACCATTGTCATTATTGGTGGTACCTCTCGCATCTGTTAACAGTTTTCATCATTGACTGGTAATCAGACGATGTTCATGCATGTTCGACTTCAGCTCATGTATTCACATACTTGGACTTGTACTTTGTTCGGGTTGGGATGGAGCGCAAGACCCTGGTTTTTTGTCTGTTACGAACCAGGCTGTGATTTTGTGGATTGTTATTACATGACTCATTGATGGATGGCTACGCCCATACCTGAGTCTTTGGGATGGCTGCGACCATACCCTCTTATCTTTATGGTCTCTTCAGCTGGGTGGATGCGTCCATACCACAGACCTTCTTCATATGTCTTTTGGATGGCTGCGCCCATGCCTAGACTACATGTAATCGAGATATCAGTTGTACATACGTGCAGGTCCTTCCTGGTGGTGTTCCAGTTCAGCAGTTTTGTAAAGCATTTCACCCCTCCCACTCTCTCGAGCTTCATGCTTTAGGGGGCATCTGTTACGCAGTAATTTGTCACTGTCTCCCTGTCAGTCTCCCTACTGTGTCATGAAATCAAATGCACCATGCTCATGCTCTCTAAACTGGCCAAATGACCCACTTTGCCAAAGTTTATTGCATCAGCGCGACTGTTATTAAAATAACTGCGCTGACTGGCGGCTGATAGTGTAACTGATGCGCTGCCAGCGCGGAAGCACACGGGTTTTCCACGCTGGTCAAATTTTATGCGCCAGCGCATCCTATGAAAGTATTGAGTCTCGCTGACACAGCCTACCCTGTTATTATGATGCGCTGTCAGCGCTCCAGTTCAGTGTTACACCCGCGCTGATCCAGTTTGGGCGAATTTGTTCCAACAGCCAGCCTTCCAGATGGTTCCAGACTTGGTTGTTGGCCTTGCCAGTATTGCCCTCCCTTCTATGGCATGTCTGTTCGTCATTTGAAACCACCTTCCTTAAGGATAAGCTTGTCCTTCCACCATTCATGGAGACTCCTTCTCCTATTTAAACCTCCACCATTACCATGAGCAGCTAGTTTGGATAGTGTGGAATTCATAGTGCTTAGACTGCTGCTGTTAGTAGGTAGTTGGTGTGACAAGTGTGGTTTTGCTAGAGGAAGCTTAAGGAAGGTTGTGAGTATTGCTTGTGTGAGAGAGAGCTTTGTTTTGGGAGAATTTACCTCCAAGGGTGAATGCTTAAGAGACTTGCTGGCTGGACCCTCAAGAGAAGGACTCAGCGTCAGAACTTTGGTTGTACCTTTCTCTGTTATTGATTTAATAATAGATGACTACTGTTATGGTTCCATTCTCATTTGTCTTTATAATGGTTAATGTGAATTAAATCCTTTCTGACTGATGTATAATTGCTTTTATTAGATTTCACGCTTGTGTTTGTCTTTCTCTTCGTGTGTGCAGGTATCTATTCACGGAGATCGTGGAAGATCGTGACCGGCTAGAGCGAAGGAGCGGGAGCGGCATCTCTTCGTCAAACAATAGCGTTGGAATCCCAGTAGGTGTTCTTTGCCTCTATTTTATTTGCAATTAGGAACTTGCACAGTAGCATTGATTGATTGTTGCTAGACCCGTTCTGGGCTAGTAGGGATCGCCTCTATCCGTAGAGGGGATTTACCTCTCCAACAGATGCTATGGAGCAGAGCATACAGTGTTGTTGTTGATGTTTATCATGATGTTTGGTCTCTGTTATAAATGTCATGTATATCATTCAATGTAAAGGTCATATCAAGACTCATGATGTAATAGTGTGTCTCTATCTATTGTAGTCATTTGATGAGATCTCTTCAGGTCATGTAACGGCCTATGTTGGTTTCCCCACTATGCCTGGGATGAATGATGTTATTCTCTTATGTTATCATATGTAAACTTTTGGTATATCACCATTGTGATGGGAGATAGATGTATGTATGAGTCTTTGGTCATTTACGATGTATAGAGTCATGTTCTTCTTCTAGAACATCTTTTTGCAGACCTTGCTTACAGTCAGGGGGATCATGAACAAGCATATTTCAGCAGAGCAGAGATTTCAGCATGTTCTCAGAAAGAGCATGGACAGATTGGTGCATCATGGCATATTCAAAGGGGGAGCTCATTTAGAGATTTTAGCAGGTACTCAGGGGGAGTATGGACAGCAAAGGAAGAGATTATCTTGGTCCACCCTTTGCCCTTGATGTCAAAGGGGGAGAGTGATTTGGTATTGTTTCCATCAAGTCCAAAGGGGGAGAATGTTGACATTATGATGCACGTGTTGTACTTGATGGCAACCAACTCGTAGAAGATCAACTCACTTATATATATCTAGATGAATCTACAGAAGAGATATCACGGGATGTCGGACAACTCAAAGGAATCAGATGATAGTTCTCAGGTTAGCTTTGCCATCAAGTCCAAAGGGGGAGATTGTTGGCATTATGAGACAAGTGTTGTCCTTGATGGAAAATCATAGAGATGATAAATTATAGTGCAACAAAGTTCACGCACTTTCATGAAGATAAAAGTTTCTTTCATGTAGAGAAAAGTTAACGCACCTTCATGAAGATAAAAGTTTCTTTCATGTAGAGAAAATTTCATGCACTTTCATGAAGATAAAAGTTTCTTTCATATAGAGAAAAGTTCACGCACTTTCATGCAGAGAAAAGTTTCTTTCATATAGAGAAAAGTTCACGCACTTTCATGCAGAGAAAAGTTTCTTTCATATAGAGAAAAGTTCATGCACTTTCATGCAGAGAAAAGTTCCCTTCATGCAAGAGAAAAGTTCACGCACTTTCATGGTTGGCTCATGGTATTAGTCCAACAGTTTTTGATCCTATGGTTTTGGTCCGTGGTATTGCATCCAATAGTGTTGACCCCAAGTATTGGGTCCATGGTATTGTTTTGTTATGGTTTTGGACTGTGGTATTATGGAAGGCCTAAGACTATAAAAGAGGAAGGAGATCATTTTGCAAAGCATCATCTAAATTATTGAATATCTGATAAAGTGCTAGATCTGGAATACTGTGATTGGGTTATGGTGCATATCTGGATCTGAGCTAAAGAGGGATCTCACTGATTGATGGAGAACAAGATCTAAGGATAGATCGGGATCAAATGGCTTGAAATGAACTATCTCTATATAGTTGATTATGCTTATTCTAGATCTGTATACTAATGCTTGTAATGATCTGAACTAGGTATAACTTAAGTTTGAAATCGCTGCAAGTCATGATTGAATATTTATAGATCTGTACGCGGGTTGGCTTTGGTGAAAGTGCGTATTTACGCAGGTTTGGTTCATTGTAGTAGCGTATACCATTTGAGCTATGATGTTTAAAGTTACATGTGGTTCAGGTTGTTGATGTGTTCTGATGATTGTTTAATGGTGTCAATATTCTACATATTTAGTTTGATTGATTGTGTTGATGGATGAGATCTAATAATGGATCAGGATCATAATGACTCATATTTATGTGATCTAATGGACTAGATTGGGTTGCTGACACACATATTATCCTTGTATATGTATTGATCTGGTGATTGGGTGATTCAGAAGATTGATTGATTATGTACTTCAATGATATCAATGGGTCCAGTATGAAAATTGGATGAAACGTGGACTTTCAGATTATGTGTTGTGCTTCAGGAGTATCCAGTATGAAAATGTATGAAATGTGGTACCTGGAGGAGAGAATATTGTAGGCCGGCACCTACGTACTAGTATCTTAGCTAGTACAAGAGCTAAGGGGGTGGTAGCTCCCTTCCAGTAGCAGTTGAAAACTTTGGAGCATTGTAGTAGGTAGCATCCTGCGTACTAGTAAATGGATCGGCTAGTACAAGAACTATGGGGGTTGTAGCTCCCTTCCAGGAGAGACTGGAGAACGAGAGAGGGTTGTATCTCTCTGCAGGTAGTAGCCTGCGTACTAGTAAAGGACTACACTAGTACAGAACTTTTATAAAAGGATTTTCTTATTAAGAAGAAGATTGAGATGACTTGCAGCAGGTGGTTTTCTCCCACATTGGGTTTCCACCTTATATCATGGTGTTCATGTGCGTGGCTTATGTGTGATGATCTATTCTATTTTACTGCGCCTGTTTACTGTTAATATGGTTAATAATGTTCTAATGCACTCATTGAAGATCAATTAACTGAATCATAAGTTTACTGAATATACGCGGCTATTCTTAACTAAAGCAGCATATATGAATCAGACTCTGGAAATGAAAAAGTTATATTGATTTGATAATACTGATCCACCCCCCCTCTCAGTATTATTTCCAACAGTTAGATCACAAAAATGGTTATGGCCCCACGGTGATAGTGAGGTATCCATCTCAGCTAAAGTGAGCCCGCCTTTTCCACACCCAGTAACCATTTTCGTGGTAGCAATTTATTCACAGCCAATTGGGGGAACTTGTCGTTATCTGCTAGATCCCAATATTCGAACTTGATACTCAGTATGCAACCCAGTGCAAACCATCAAACCTTATCTCATCCAGAAGCAGCGGGGTCCTTAGTGTATTCTTTGCAGCATCCAGGTCCTTCGGTATCTTCGTCATGCCCTTCCATGGGGATACAAATGGGGGTAAGGGAGGTATTTGGAATGCATTTTATTGGTCCTCATCCTGTGCTTCAATCTAGGTGATCAGGTCTTGCAAATCGTCATCGTCCTCGGCGGGTTCGGTGGTGACGGCCTTGTTATCGGGAAAACTAGTGTCTATTCAGAGCTGCTAGTCCCACTAAGATGGGTAGCTAACTTAGAAACACACAGATTAAAGTTACTTGTGTTTTCCTTTATGAGAGATAGATGAGAGAGAAGCAAAGAGCACCAACCTCAGTCTTTCGCTAGTCTCCATGCTTGTTTCCTCTCTCCTTTGATAGAGCCTTCACCACTCCTTCCTCACTTGTTCGGCTTCAAAGAACACCTATAGAGCCAAGGCAGCAAAATACCATCAAAGCATAGAGATCTATAACCATAAATAATGTAGGATCAGATGTACATTAACCATATAAATGCATACATAAACAAGATTCAGAGATATACAAGCATATGGAGGAAAACTCAAATAGCTTTATTGATAGAAGTAGTAGAAGAGAGGATTACAATCAGGCTATCTGATCTAGCATCATCCTCCTAGCATGAAATCCCTCTTCACCTCATACAAAGAAAGATCACCCCACAATTTCTTCAAAGAAAAACCAACAGCACTTCCTTGCAAATTACAAAATTCCAGCCTCTGGATCTCTTGGATGAGGGATCCATATATAGATGTGTTGTTGGGAAAAGTATCCAATACGGAATGACCCTATCCCACTCTAAGGGTGATAGTACCTCAGCAACAATCGAAGCAAAGCTATCTAAGATTTCTTCTTTATGAAAGTAAAATAGGGGAGAAAGGGATCCACTAACCGATGTCTTTCGCTAATGGTTGATCCAATCTTCTCTCCTTACTGCTTGCTCCCAGCTCCTTGCTCTTTCACTGGCCCAGCTACACCAAGATCCTGCAAAATGGCAAGAGAGGGAAACTACAAGAAGCATACATTCATAATTGATTCAAGGATTAGAATAAATCAAATACACAAGTATAACAATACACCATTGAGACACATGCATATAGAAGAACCTCAAATGCTTTATTAATGGAAGAAGTAAAGTTCAAGAAGTGATACAACCATAAAAGGCCCAATCCAGCATCACCTCCCAGCAGAAAGAAATCTCCTCTTCACCTCCTTCAAAGCAAATCACCCAATAGTTCTAAACTCAAACCAATAGCACTTCCTTACTTTCACAAGATTCCAGCCTCCTTAGACCTCATGAGAGAGCTCTATATATAGGAGTTTTGGAGAAAGGATGAGTCAGCTTGAAGCTGGCATGAAGCTGACTAGTGTCCTCTCCCACTTCAGTTATTCTTCAGTTCTTGAGTCCACTTGGAGGTTCTTGCTTCCACTTGGAGATCTAGACCCTCTTACTCATCACCAGTCGAATTCCCTTATCCAAGTGTCATTTTGGAAGCTTCCTGGGCATTGACACCTTGAGGAATGACTGTGCCACATGTCCCAACTCGCCCAGCGCAGGTAGCCTTCTTTGCAGTTGACATTCAGCGCAGGTAGACAGTGGAACAGTTGACATTCAGCGCAGATGCTCAGTGGAGCAGTTGACATGATCCAGAATTAGCTTGTTTTTGAGTGCTTTCAGGTGGAGAACTGATATTCAGTGCTGTGGTTTGCTGACCTTGTTCCTCTAGGGGTAGGAACAACATGTTTTAGGGACTTTGGATCCCTTAGATTATGGACATTTCATGCTTCATGCTGTAAGGCACAAAAATGTCTATAACAGTTGCCCCCTAAAGTATGAGGTCGTTTATCGGGTGAAATGCTTTATCAGGAGGATCCGAAGTTCATTCAATCATTGAGAGGTGACCTGTAATAAAATACAATACAATACATTATTTTTCATTCTGCTTTCATGATCTAGCTGAGGCGGGCATTCCCATGCTCAGCTTTATAAATTCATTTTGGTACATAGAACAGACGATCGTCTGATAGTAGACTGATAATTCTCTGCTGAAATTATCATCCTTTGAGTAGGATGATCATCTGCTGCAATGATGTACATATCAAATGTCTTTATATTTCCTGAATATATATCGCAGCCCGGATGGATGAAACTAGATCCGGGGTCTTCAAACCCGTTCAATCTTCACTCTAAGTACAAGTCGATCCATGTGAGAATTGCGCTGAAGTCGAACATGAAAGACATCACTTGATTACCGGTCAATGATGTAAACCGTTAACAAGCCCGAGAGGAATCACCGATAATGATAATGACCCTCAAGGTACTGCAGTACAATTCACGTGGTGTGAATATAGGACTTGGCGTCGAACACCACGCAAAATCTTCTGGTCGAAGGTCATTGATGTATACCTATCGCCGGAAGTGAGAAACTTGCCATTGAGGCATGCAAGCTTCAAAGTACTAAGGGGGGTGTTCCTAGATCAACTTCTTGGATAATGAGCTGAAGTCGACAAGAAGCGATCCGTCAAAGGAGGGCCTTAATGAATCCCACATCGGTGACACGGAACGGAGCTAATGATTTTAGTGGAGGTGAAAACAATCTGTGACATATGATTCAGGGTGGCGATCATGGATGGATGAAGGATAATGTATGGCAGTGGATGGGACACGGTTGACTCTTTCTGAACAACATCTCTTGAACATATAACGACACTGATGCGATGGATCGGTAGCATTACCCCAAATATGGATGGTTTGGCGAGACCATGGTGATGAGACCGGTGAATGAAACAACCCAACCCGATGTGATACGGAGGAAAAGTGTCATGTTCAAGAGCGACTTGCTACCATTAAAGCTTTGAGGTTCTCCCAATTTTTCCCCAGTCATTTCTGACCAGTACCTCTTTATTTTTTTCAAGCTTGAGGAGGATAACATATGCTTGTTCTATAACCTGCCCTTCGGGCAAGCCCATCGCTATGTTTTAACGAGCCTAGCGATAGGGAAACTCGTTCTCGTCTAAAGACAAGTTTGTCGCTATTTAATCATTTTAACTAGTCTAACGACAAGGAAAACTCGATCCTTTTCATTTTTAGAGAGTCTGAAAAGGTACAGAAAGTTAACTCCAAAATTCCTTTTTCGTCATCTAATCCCTTAAGTCCGAAAAAGTATAAAACAATACAGAAGGGATGAATTTTCGATAACTTTAACGAGCCGAATAAAACAAGCGCTCGACCTTTTTGTGCAATAATCCCTCAGGTCCAAAAAGATTAAAATCTAGAGGAGGGATAGCTCTTCCGGTCACTTTAACGAGCTGGAAGGCCAAAACTCGGCAATCTTTTCATATTTTACGAGTCAATTGAAAAGAGCTCAAAGAAGACTCGTCTTTTGAGGAACGAGTGATAAACAGGGATAGCAGCAGATTCCAGGTACAGGTTGGAATTTTCCAATCACGGCAGTGTCACAAGGATGGCTAGGTGAAATCACTCTTCGCAGCTGTTCCTCAAAATGGGTAAACAATCATATGGAGGTGAACGATCGGCCAAATGATGGTGGAGGTGGCAGGTGCAAACACGACCAAGGTTTTTATGGCTGATAAATTTACGATCACAGAGGTTATTTACCGGGATAGGTTCATTTTTTATTTAAAAATGAGCTTAAACTCTGAAGGAAACATTGCTCACTGCTTTTATTTATTTTTTAACGAGCATGAAGACCGCGTTAAAACTGCTCGGATCTTGCGTTTATTTTTTAACGAGCATGAACTTTATGCTAAAACTACTCGATATACCAGTCATAAGATAAGAAATGTCCCCTGTAAGATCCCATTTTTTATAGAGCTTGCGCCTTACCAAAGCTATGCTCCCTCTCATCCTTTCTTTATGCAAGTTCAGAAACGGCTAATCCAAAAAACAGATAAATAACCGCTCTTTGCTTGCACTCCAAAAGGGTTGCATGCCCCCAGGTATAAAATACAATTTCAAGGCTGCCCCTACTTATCCATCAAAACATTTGTTTTAAAGGGTGAGGCTTGCCTCTTTTTGGTTACCCAAAGATTGTTTCGTTAATCTTTCAAACAAAACATTTCCTCGGCACTGTCTACCGAAATAGACAAGGGTGAATGACTCTTGTCAAACACGTAACCTTGACAAAAGAATCCTATCCTAGAACAACCCCTCTTCCATCCACGGACGGGGTACGGACTAGTCATATTCTCTCGCGGAAATTCTATCTTATACCCAAGGTTTTCTCTGCCCAAAGCAGACCAGGATGCATGCCCCCTGGATTCCAGTCCCATCTTTCCGAATCACTCGCACTCATCGGGAAGGAGGACTGGGGGTGGAGACATTTCTTGATTGAATAGACCATTCAGGGTTGGTATGTGACTATTTGCGATGCGTGGTCCCGGAAATGAAAGTTGGTCTACGAGCTTGACCATTCTTCCTTCGTGTGGAAAACACATTACTCTAAAGAGTGAGGAGACTATTGCTCCCATGCAATATATATAGTATCGTCCAAGGAGTAGGTTATAAACCAAGGGTCCTTGAACGACCATCATGTTCATTTGAACGGTCTTCCCTTTCAATGTAACAGGCACATTGGGGAGGATCCCTAATGGTCGACTGGTTCCTTTATCGAAACCCGAGAGATTTCTTATCTCAAGCAAAAGCGCCGGGGAACCCAGTGCTTTCCAAGCAACAGAGGAAAGGATACTCACAGATGCCCCCTCATCAATGATAGTTCCAGCCATTACCATTCTGTAGATTTGGACTATGATTCTGAATGGTATACTGGCTGGCAACCGGGGTCTGCCTAGTTGATTCCAATCAAAGGATACAACCAGGTTGCTTGGTGGTGGGACCGAATATACGGCCGGATATGACCCTGACGATGTTCTTTCCTGCGATAAAGGAATGGGTGCATTGCCCTGATGCTCATCAGAGTCCGTGTTGATGAAAAGAATCTGGATGGTGTCATCCTTATTCTCTTCAATGAGGGTGTCATTTGAAGATGAATCTTCAGTGACGGTGTCATTTGACGATGAAACTTCTGAAGGAAGAACCGGGTCAACTGCCGTTTCGACCTTTGGACTTTCGTCTGGTCTGGATTCAGTAGGTTCATTTTCAATGACTGACGCTTCAGCTGACCACTTTAGCGGGCCAGCTGTATTCTCAACCAACGAAGGACTTGGCACGAGTTTTTTGTATCCAGGAGGAAGTCTCAACGGTGAAACCGGGCGATCTTCCAAAACTCTCTTCGCTTCGTCTAAGAAGGGACAACAGTGGATGGCGTGATCGCCTTCACACAGTCTGCAGGGGGATCTTGCTCCCCCTCTTTGTCTTGAACCTTCACTTTCGCTGGTTGACAGTAAGCATTCAACATGACTATCAGAGGTTGATGCTCCCGAATTGTGCAAACGAGGGGACCAGTCCCTTAGTATCCGGGGAATACAGGGACAATCTCTATGGAAGTGGTCTCCTCTACATATGACACATGGCGATTTAGGCCCGGTCTGTGCTGTGTGTGGATTTTCGTCAGATCTCTTTTGCTTGCCCCCAGTCGCCTTAGGCTCCTTCTTCTTCTTCTCTCTCTTCTTCTTCTCCTTCTTCTCCATGGGAGCTTGGCTTTTGCCGGCTCTACCTTGCGAAGATGAAGGATTGGAGGAAGAGTTATAGGAAGTAGAAGGCTGGTGGGCAGCTCTAGACTGATCTAACTGTTGACTCGATTGTTCAGGAACCATGGTGTTCTGAACTACATTGGTTGAGAATAGCCAAATTGGCAGGCCAATTTTCAATCCTGGAAGCGACAATGTGGCCATGTGGGGCGCACCAACTTCTCCCCAAGAGGAGAAAGGACTAGGATTTCCATCATGTGGAATTCCTTGGTTGGGGCGTTCCATGTTCTCAACCTACAGATCAACGTAGGAATAGGAGGTGATTATGTTTCGTTTAAAATAAATTTTATAACGACGCTTTAGACACAACTTGCTTTTTCACTTTTTAAGAGTCGAGAAAAAGCTAAAGATGACTCTAGTCTCCTTCGATGTTTTAACGAGCCTGAAGTGACAAATGCTCGAATGGACTTTTTTAGTTATAGAGTTTGAAAAAGGCCAAAAGAAACTGCTCTGGAGATCTAGGCAGAGGGTGTGCCAAACTTTTCGCAAAACCACAGAATACGTTTTATGGTACGAGTGGTCGATCTTCGTGAATGCTGTGTTCACTGCATTGCGATCAGTAGGGCGGCCGACACGGCTTCCTATGGATAAATGCTTTGTTCCTATAGGGGTCTCCCAATATATACGCGACGGTACGTGGGAGCACAAGTCCGTATTGATACTTATCGCTTCACCGTGGAGGAATCACCCAACCACTCAACACTAAGATATCACGTTTAACGACGCCGGAACATGTCTCTAGCTTATACCTCTATGTGTTTGCGTTATGTTTCAATGCGTTGTTATGTAAATTCAATTTATTTTAAGGTTGATCTTGTTTAGCAGTTTGCCTTTATGGATCACCACGTGATGTATGATACAACTCCTAAATGCAGTCTAAGATGATAAGCAAGCTTTTCAATCTTTCAACTTTGAAAATCTTAACTACTGAGGGAAAAGAAAGACATCATCTTTTCACACAGATCATAGAGCACACACTAATGCACTTTTTCCTAAATCAACATACAAGCTGTCAAAATGCACATGCACAATGCAGGTATTTCTTTTCTCTTTCTTAATGTTGATGTATTACAAAAAGAAAGCTGTTGTATAACTTTGAATTCAATTTCAAGTGAAAGCAAACAAGCTTTGTCCAAAATCAAAAGACACCTTAAGATTTACTTGTTTCGACACTAGAAATATATAAATTCAAACCATATGACGAAAGCAAAAGCTCAATCAGCTATGAACAGCAAACAAACTAACTCTTAAGATCAAAACGACACTTATCACAGGTCTAGATCTAAGAGGCCACAGCAAGACTAGTTCACTTTCGTTATGGGAAACTGCAAATGATATAAGAAATACACAAAGAACAAATACAATTTCTTTATACAACCGAGGTAGAATAGTGGCAAGGAAAGTTGGTTAGAGATAGGCACATTAACTGATAACAGGCTGCAAAAACAAGGATGAAAACAGGGCAATAAACAGCAGGGAACCCCAGTTTCACAAGGCAAAACTGGTTCAGCGCAGGTAGTACACCGGCAGTTTGACCTTCAGCACAGGTAGCCCCTTCGGGACCTACGATGAAATGCAGACTGCCTTCACAGTGCCTGCAATGAAGAGATAAACTTTCGTTTTTCTCAGTTTCTGGTCACAGATTGCTAAAAAATTCACAGTTTTTGGCCAAATCAGAAGCTATCAATCAAGTACACACTAAAGGATGAAAAGGAGGATGAAAAGCTATCACTAAGAGCTGTTCAGAGTCCTTGTGGATCAGCTCTTCAAATCATAAACATGCCCAGAAACTGAGCTAGAGTAGCTGCCCTCTACTTTGCATTTGAAAGATTCAAATACAGTTCGATTCGGTACTCCCTGTGTTTAGGAAATGAATAGCAAAAACACAAACAACCAACAAGATACGATCCCCAGCGGAGTCGCCAATTTGTTGTTGGGAAAAGTATCCAATACGGAATGACCCTATCCCACTCTAAGGGTGATAGTACCTCAGCAACAATCGAAGCAAAGCTATCTAAGATTTCTTCTTTATGAAAGTAAAATAGGGGAGAAAGGGATCCACTAACCGATGTCTTTCGCTAATGGTTGATCCAATCTTCTCTCCTTACTGCTTGCTCCCAGCTCCTTGCTCTTTCACTGGCCCAGCTACACCAAGATCCTGCAAAATGGAAAGAGAGGGAAACTACAAGAAGCATACATTCATAATTGATTCAAGGATTAGAATAAATCAAATACACAAGTATAACAATACACCATTGAGACACATGCATATAGAAGAACCTCAAATGCTTTATTAATGGAAGAAGTAAAGTTCAGGAAGTGATACAACCATAAAAGGCCCAATCCAGCATCACCTCCCAGGAGAAAGAAATCTCCTCTTCACCTCCTTCAAAGCAAATCACCTAATAGTTCTAAACTCAAACCAACAGCACTTCCTTACTTTCACAAGATTCCAGCCTCCTTAGACCTCATGAGAGAGCTCTATATATAGGAGTTTTAGAGAAAGGATGAGTCAGCTTGAAGCTGGCATGAAGCTGACTAGTGTCCTCTCCCACTTCAGTTATTCTTCAGTTCTTGAGTCCACTTGGAGGTTCTTGATTCCACTTGGAGATCTAGACCCTCTTACTCATCACCAGTCGAATTCCCTGATCCAAGTGTCATTTTGGAAGCTTCCTGGGCATTGACACCTTGAGGAATGACTGTGCCACATGTCCCAACTCGCCCAGCGCAGGTAGCCTTCTTTGCAGTTGACATTCAGCGCAGGTAGACAGTGGAACAGTTGACATTCAGCGCAGATGCTCAGTGGAGCAGTTGACATGATCCAGAATTAGCTTGTTTTTGAGTGCTTTCAGGTGGAGAACTGATATTCAGTGCTGTGGTTTGCTGACCTTGTTCCTCTAGGGGTAGGAACAACATGTTTTAGGGACTTTGGATCCCTTAGATTATGGACATTTCATGCTTCATGCTGTAAGGCACAAAAATGTCTATAACAAGATGTTTACAGGAGAGTGAGTTAGCTTTTGGGATTTTGATTAGTGTCATTTCACTGATAGTTCTTGGTTCCACTTGGAGATTTCAGATCTCTTACTCATCCTTGGGAGAATTCAAAGAGGCAAGTGTCATATGAGCAGTTTCTAGAAGATTCTCTGGGTTTCCACCTAGCAAACTGTTGCTGCCATTTGTTTTCTCTCACTCATTGCACCCTACAGAAGGGATTTCAGTATGCATCGCACCCCCCATGTGTAATATGTGATATGCATTGCACCCTATGCATGGAGCAGTCTGTATGGTCCTATTTTGACCAGTTCTGAGTAGTTTTTCATGGAGAACGTCTGGGAGATTATGTAATCAGCTGACCTTGTTCCTTTAGGGTATGAAACAACACTTTTAGGGGTTTAGAAGCCCTTGGTTTATGGACTATGTGATTGGGGTTGCATTGCCCAAATATGTCTATAATAGGCCTTACCCTTTTTGGCTACTAACCTTTTGCTGAATCTTGGTGACACCCTGACTAGCCCCATCGTCTGCTTGCTTTTCTGGGGTCGCGGTGTGCATGGGGACCTTGGAACCTTGGGGCCCACAGTTACTTCATCTAGTTCTTCCTGGGGTGGATGCAATTCTTCCGCGAACCATGCTCGGGTTCTTTCCATGGAGCTCATGGGGCTTCTGGTAGCCAGGTGTTTGTTGGTCGTTTAGATCTCACCTTTCCTAGTGTTGGCCAGAGGGTGATATAAAAGCGCGCAGATTTGAATATATTCCTTCCCTCCACTGCCCGGTCATTAATAGCTTCTAGTCGCCAAATCTTTTCATATCTATCTAGAAACTTTTGTCTTAATGACCCGCCGCCCGCTCCTCTCTACCGTAGCTGGAACTTCTTGTCAGGAATGTCACCTGCTAACCTCCCCATGCAGCAGCGCAGCCACAGTCGTGCTATCCGACTAGTCCTGTACGGGTCCTTCTTTCTGCGTCAACCTTTTGCAAGCTTGTTTATAGTCCCGCACCCTCTTTCAACTATGGGGAGTGTTGAGACTGTGCTTTCCATGGCTAGTCAGGTGGTCACACCTCCGGTACGATGTCTCAGCTTTCCTGTTAGCCCGGGTTGTGAGCACCTTTCAAGTTCCTTTGTAGTCGGTATCTCTTTGTGTGCTATTATGTGGGGTGTGTCCTCCCGTAGGTGCAAGCACAGCCATGATAGCAAGGTCACGATTCATTCTGGGTCTGCAGGAAACCCAACCGGGCCTGACAGACTTGCACGACCTTCGTCACTACTTTTCATCCTGCTGATTTCCTCTAGCACGCCTTTCTTCTGTAGCAATGCCCATGGTTCATTAGTTTCGTGAGGCCTACTGCTACTCTTCTTATTCTGAGCTCCCTCCTGTCCTATTTTTAACAACCTCATCTTCATTGCCTTCCCAGTATAGGCCCATCAACCCCATGGTATCTACAACTTCCCAGTGGGCCATTTCATCAGGCGGATGTTGTGCATGCTTCACCCTATTCCCCTCCTAACTTTGTCGCAGGCCACTGGTGAACCGGATTGTAGGTTGGGCCTCTGCACAACATACACTTGTATCCCACGCTGGCAATGGATGCTTAACCCGTCTGGCCCTCCAACCCATACATGCACCTGCCTCTGACATTCGTGCCACTTTCGCCGAATCTTCAGGCCTATATTCCAACAATTGTCACAAGCAGTGCCTCCGCGGGGGCATCCGGTGGCCTTTGCCTGAGATTTGTCATTTCGCATTGGTCGACTGGCTCCTCCACCTTCATGGCATCCTCATCAGTTGGCCACTCCTTGGCCTCTATCGTTACACATCTTAGTGATCTAACCATCCTATTGCAGTTTAGTGTCGTTACCTCATGCAATCGGTTTTGCCATCGCTCAATCTCTTCATCTGAATCTGACGTGCAAGAACTGTCAGGATCCCATGAGATTATTCTGTCCACTATCAGATTCACCCAGTCCTGATCTTGCGCTGTGATTTGGTAGATACATTCCAGTTCACCGTCACTATCATCATCATGCACTGGCTCCATATAGCACTCTCCTTTGGCTGGGTCTAGCGAAACCACTATGCAGGGAGATTTTTTTCGAATATCATTTTTCGTTTCTTTAGGTTGATGACTTTATTCATATTCGTTGCTAGTCTATCCCTAACAATGTGGGATATGGGTTATTGTCATCCATGATTTCTATGACCTCAAAATTGGTTTGAGTGCTTGCACCGTTGATGTCTACTGTAACTCCTTGCAGTCTTCCCATAGGCAAGATCTTTTGTTGGTTTACCATCCGTAATTGGATAGGAGACCATTGTAGTGCAGGCCTACCCATGTGCTCCCAGGTCTGTTTAGGTAGGACATTTGCATCTGACCCCAAGTCCAGAATGACCTAATCCATCTCATAGTCCCCAATCTGGGCAGTCAACCGCATTTCCCGCCCAGTGCGCAATGCATGCTTGCCTAGTTTCTGGACCATTCGAGGTTCATCTGATCCTACGCACCTAGTTATCAACTCTTGCAATCCGTTCACTGCTTTAGTATCTCGTAGTAGCTTCATGCATGTTTCTAAGAAGGTATTTAGCATAGGATTATCTGACTCCATTTGATCCTTGCTGCCCGAAGTAGAAGCTTCTGCGAAGCTCTTATTAACGTCCATAAATGTTTCCTTCGCTCGCTCCAAATCAAATTTTGGTTTTTTGATAGGGGCCTTACAAACCCGCGCATCCCCCTCTGGTTGCCTCCCCTTATCTTCTCTTGTAGTTGCACCACTTCTGAGCATCATATTCACGTTAGGGTCTTCTTCACGGGTTCAACCTTCATCATTTGAAAGTTCTGAGTAGGAGTAGCTAGAAGCACCCCTTTCTCCTGCATCTGAGCAAGTAGTGTGGGGAAATGGACTGCTTCGTGGTCAAATTGGTAGCAGTACGGGCAACAAGCTTTGGTCAGGTTTGTGCAATCATGCGCGTAGTGCCCCGATCCTCCACAATTATAGCAGATTAATTGTCCCCGCCTGCGTTCAGGTCACATTCCCCCTCGGCCCCGTCCGCGTCCTTGGAATCCTCCCCGTGCTATTATTGTGATGGGATCATGCCCACACGCCTCCATCTATATCCTATACGCGGTTGTTCAATCCATTAATAACTCATAACTTTGGCAATTTCTTTCATCATGGCCCACCGTCCTACAAAAGTTTCAAAATCACTACTGGGGGGGCGGGGTTGTCTCAGGCTTTGTAATAGATGACAGTTGTCCATAGCATGCTTTCCTCCCACCTGAGAGATCGTGCACCAAAGTGCAGCCATCGCACTTGGCCCTGTTGGTACATCTAGTCGTAATGGTATTGGTCCCCCCGTTGCCACATAGTTTGCAAAGACCGGACAGTGATCTTTATTGTGGCCCTGGCCCTTACGTTTGATACACCACACCTCTTCTCACACTTCTGACAAAGGCACCTGTCCTTGTTTCAAACTTCACATCTCTAAACATAGTTTTTGTATTTCATGTGGATTTGTTGAACTCCCAACCCCAAATCCTGTATTGGGGTTTCGTGCAACCTCATTGTGGTCTCTAATGCTTCGGCTTGGGTTGAGATCTTTTCCTGTGATAGCATCGTCCTTAGATGTGGCGTCAAAGATGCCACAAACCAGACACAGTGTTGTGCATCCATCAATGTCATGTTAGCCTCGCAGATTGTGCTTTTCAATCTCTAATCCAGATCCCATGGGGTTTCACCAGGTAACATCGCAATTTCCTTGAACCCAATAACGACTATGTTTCTGATTTAGGCCAACTAAATTCCTTATTCAATGCATCCTGGATCGCCACTATTCCCACATTGAGGTGATCACTCAAGTACTTTATATACCATGTTAGTACACGGTCTTGTAGCGTGCTAACCAGATAAGCCTTCTTTTTGTTCTCATTTGTTACTCCTTGGGCTTCCCACACAGCCTTCACCACGAACCAGAACTGCTCTGGTTCCTCATTTCCTATGCCCCTAAGTACTAGAAACTTGATCGCATCTACCATCCAAACCCTTGGTGGTAGTGGTGGGGTAAGTGAAGATGGGTTTGATGCCAGTGAAGCAGGTGGTGGTGTGGGCGGTGGTGGTATCAGTGGAATGCGTTGATTTATCAGTCGAACTATGCTTCTTGGAGATAACCTTGCAAGTCCTTCCTTGCTTTCTCGTGAAATAGAAATCAGAGGATTGTTCTTTAAGCCTCCGGTTCCTCGGTAGCCTCTTCTGCTCCACGTTACACCAGACATTAATGAATGTGCATAATCCATTTTTCACACAACAACATTTTAATCCAAGTATTCAACAATTTGATATACTTACCCTGCAGTCCTTAGAGAAAATGCCTTTCTGCTTCACTATAACTCACAGTTGTGTCTATCGCGAACTTGGTAATAAATCCTCCTATTTTCCAATCCAACTAGTGATCTACTCCATGTGCGATTTTATCTTCAGATCCTTCTAGCCTACGTACCAATTCTGGAGTCCACACAATGGGTTGATCTAGTATGCACCTTCCCACGCTGTCAGCTAGCCTCGTGATCCACTCATACAACTCTGTCAAGAGTGACGCAAAGAAGATCTTATGGATCTTTGTGTATATATAACGATCCAACCACCTTTCTTCTGATACTCGCGGATTCCTATTTTCCTAAATCACGAACTCGTGAAGCTTCTGATCCAACCAATCTTTAAGCTCTTTCCTTGTAGGGTTCCACTGTTCCGAAATCATACATCCCTTAGGTAGATCCCGGTCCTAACAACGGAACCATTTCTTGGCTTATTAGGGCCTAACTCAGGTTCGGAAGAGTTATTAGCCAAAAAAATCCCACAACTACCGAACATTTTGGCAATAGCCCGCAGAGCGTGGACTGAGGTCTCACCCTAGGTAGCAGGGGAGGGTGTTGGAACCAGGTTTCCTTACCCTTGGGATGTCTTGATGTAGTATGGAGGATTCGTGCACCATCCTATGGCCTTGCGCCACTCTGCTCCCGCATAGATCCGGAACTTGACAAATCCTTACTATTTATTACTATTGAGATCGTTATAGATCAGATCTACTTCTTACGGTATTTAAGCAATCATTTAATAGAGATAGCCAAAGCACGCACCCATAAATGTTATAGATTTGCATAAACTCAGAACATAAGCATAAGTGCACATATCAAACAGATATTTAAACCATAAATTAACCAGATCCACAATATTCAGGAGCAACACAGTATTTCAGAATCAACTTATGTTTATTCAATTCATTGCCAACAACCAGATCCGCCCTATGCACTCAGCTGCAGGGGTCCGCACACACAGCTGTAGACTCTACTAGGCCTCTGTGCACACAGTTGTAGAGCCTCTATCTATCTACCAACACCCTTGACTCGGACTTATAGACTCTTCAATACTTCTTTCTTCACAAACCCATTACATTCGAGATCCAGAAAAATGCATTCCAAAAACTTACTTCTAACCATAGAGCCTTGCTCTATTTATACATTCCCATGGTCTGTGGACCATGGGTAGGCCGTCTCTCTTCTTATTATTTTACATTATTTCGGGTGGACAACTCTTTGAATTGACTTCTTACAATTTGCACTCCGCGTATTTCGTGGAGTCTTTACCATACTCTTTACCCAAAATTGTGGGCTTTGAGCCCCAAAACCGTTACACGGGCCTACGCTACCCAGCACCATGCTTGCGATTTTCAACATGGAAAAATTTAAACCTCCCCTTTCACACCAAATTTCATTTTAGGTGCAAATATTTTTTAAAGGATGAGGGGTACATAGAACTGTCATTAACGAAGGTGCTTCAACCTACATCACATTGGCTTCATGTTGGCTCGCCTTTAGTTCTCCAACCCTCTCACTGCCATCGAATTCCCTTAAAGCTTACAACGGCCACACTTTCATCCCAAAAGGTTACCTTGCCAGCTACCCCATCACTTTGAGTGGGAAAACGGTAACGGTGGATATCGAAGTCGTGGATAGAAAACTCGACTATAATTTTTTGATGGGTCATAATTGGACTTATGCCATGAATTCCATTGTATATATTGTCTTTCGTATCATCTTATTTCCATTAGATGGAAAGATAGTCATAGTGGACCAGTTGTCCTTTTGCACCCCAAATTACTCCTCGTTACCTAGCAGCTCTGTGCCTTTAGTGGGTGGTATACTTGACTCTTACATTAGTATCGGTACCAGTCTATTGAAGGGTTCTTCCCTAATGGTTTTTTCTCCTCTCCCACCACCCACTGTTCCACAAATGGTCTCTATGGTCTCATATATTCCTCACGAACCGACCGATCCTTGGATCCTCCTGACCCCTTCAGATATTGACTCCTACGAAGAAAAAATGTCGCTATCACCAACCAAATTGGCCTACCAAGCCATTCAATCTACATCCAAGTCTCTCGTCACTTTGGTCATGACCAATGGTACTGCCTCCTCTCCCATAAATGCTCCCTCTAACGATCTTCTCAATCAAGTCCTACCTTTTGACGTAGCTATTCGAGAGATCATGTGTTTAGGGGAGCGACCTTGGGAGTATTTTCACCATCGTGTTTCGATATCTGATTCAAACGCGATGCCCATACAAGTCCTGTCCTTTGAAACACCTGAAATCATTCCCTCGAGTTATACAACCATCCAAACTTTGGATTTGGAAGGGAACATGGGCAATCTTCAAAATACATTAGTCATCAATATTTCAGTCAAGATAGGCATCATGGAAAACATCCAGATTGGAGCTGATTCCACTCCTGAGGAAATTTCAAGATTCACCTGCCTTTTTAAGGAATTTCACGATGTATTTTCTTGGTCTTACAAGGAAATATTTTCGCTGTAAACTTTTCCTACCCACTTCTCCTAACGGTATTTTTGCTATCAAATCATGAATTCTGACTCCAACGCTACTTTTGGACCCAACTGCATGGCACCATCCCCCATGGCGCAGCTCATCCATTGCAGCTTCTTTTCTCACAGCTTCTTACGTCACACCCCTTGCGTCCATCACGCAACCTTCGTACTATGTTCTCCTCTTCTTTGGGCATCGTATTTTATAGTCTCGCTCTCCCTTGTAACTTCCTGGAGCACTAATACTATCCTGCTACCATATAGTCATTACAGAGGGGCAGGATCTCCCATATACAACTTCAACCGACTTCCATTCACCCTCCCAGGGAACAATTTTCCATTTAGCTTCGCGAGCTGAACTGTGCTACCAACCATGATTTCCTTGACTACATAAGGTCCCAACTAGTGCATTTGAAATTTACTCGAAAATTTTATGAACTTGCTATCATATAGAAACACGAGATCATTCACCTTGAAGGTGTGCAACTTAATATTCCTATCATGCCATGCCTTCTCACGTTCCTTTTGTACTTGCTAGTGAAATCCTGCAAGAAATCGGTCTTCTTCCAATTCCATCAATTTTGCGAGTTGTTCCTCCAAGGTCTTGCGATCCGTCATCTCTGTCAAAGCTACAATGCACAATCTTGGCAAAATGTATTCCATGGGAATTACCGCCTCGATCCCATAGACCAACCTAAATGGAGTATGGCCTGTCAACTTCTTGCACGCCATTCTATATGCCCATAGGACTGCTTATATGTGCACATCCCGATCGTTCCTCTTCGTGTTACAAACCTTTGTCAATGCATTCTCTAGAATCTTATTGAACACTTCCATTGTACTATTGGCTTGGGGATGATAGGGTGCACGCTTTTGATGGTAAAGTTGAATTCTTTGAGCATTGTGATGATTGTTTCATTTAGGAAATGCATACTCCTATCACTCATCAATACTTTGGGGCACCCAAACCATGTTAAGACGTATTCAAATAGGAACTTCACAATTGTAGCAGCAATACAATCCTATATCAGTTGCACTTCTGCCCATCTGGTTAAGTAATTTATTGCAATAATAATGTATTGTGTGCCTATCTTCCTTCCTGGTGGTTGTATCGGACCTACAAAGTCAATTTCCCATTTCTCAAATACTTGCAATGACACCTGAGGGTTTAAGGGTAGTTCATCTCTTTGCGAAGGCTTGCCCATCCTTTGACAAGCATCGCATGCTTTACAAAATTCCTTAGAGTCTTTATTGAATGTCGGCCACCATAACCCTACGTGCAAAATATTCAATGCAGTCTCTCTACCTACATAGTGTCCTCCCACCACTCCTCCATGTGATTTGACAAGGATACCAGCGCGCTCAAACTCCATAAAATATCAGCGCAATATTTCATTTGTTCCCATATTATACAAATGTCTTGCTATAATAGAAAAATCAGCTATGTGGACCACCAGTTCCTTCTTCTGTTGAATATAATACCCTTTCGGAGTTGTTCCAGTCATTAGAAACTGAATTATATCTGAAAAATGATCATCTACAATGTGCACAGTGAAGAGTTGCGCATCCAGAAATCCATCTTCCAAATTGGTTGGTTCTTCGCTTGTCTCAATCCTGGATAGATGATCTAGTCCCTCATTCAACTGTGATTCAACCATCCGAGCTTCACAAGTACTTCAAAATCATATACTTGGAATAGCAACAACCATCTGTAGATCTTCCCCCCCAACACAGGCTTGTTGACCAAGTACTTGAGAGTGGAGTGATCTGTGTACATTTTAAAATATGTGCCCAACAAATAATGTCGAAAATTTTGCAGCACATAGATAATCGCCAGCCCTTCCTACTCTGTAGTGGAATAGTTATTTTCGTCTTTTGACATTTTCCTACTGGACAATTCTATCGGATGATCAATATCTACATGCACATGGAACTCTTTCTTCCAATCGAGAAATACTAAAATGGGTGCAGTCACCATCTTGTCCTTTAACACATCCAAACTCTATTGACACTGCTCATCCCAACAAAAAGTCACATCCTTCTTTAATAGTTTCTCCATTGGTGCAGTTATCTGGGCATAAGACTTGATAAACTTCCTATAGTAGCCTGTGTGGCCCAACATTGCACGCAACTGCTTAACATTCTTGGGAGCTTCTAAATTCACAATCATTGTTATCTTCATAGGGTCCACCATCAATCCCTACTTGCATACTACATGGCCTAGCAAAATTCCAAAAGGCACACAAAATATACATTTCTTCAAGTACATCATGATCTTGTATCTGCGACATGTATCGAGCATAAGGCGCAGACTTGAAACATGACGCTTTACCAATCTGACCATAGTCCAGTCATCAAAATATACCTCCAATAATTTATGAATAAATTCCTTAAATGTCGCGATTATTATCTTGGAGAATATCGTGGGTGCATTCTTCAGCCTGAATGGCATTATTGTATATTGAAATCAACCCCACTTTGTCGTGATCTTAATCTGATGGTATCCGGAGAACCCATCAGTGAATGAATACACCTCTTGTCCTCCAACATTCTCAAACACTTCACCTATAAATGGTGTTGGAAATAGATCATGCACAGAGGCATCGTTCAGATTTCTCAGATATACACATATCTTAATTTCACCCTGCTGCTTATTTTCTTGAACCACCATGGGGCTCACCCAATCAAATTCTTCAACTAGCTCAATAATTCTGGCCTCTAGCATCTTATCATGCTCTTTGTGCACCTTTTCTTTATACTTCGGGTTGAGCCGATAAGGTCTCTGCTTGAAGGGCTCCACTGTAGGTTTCAAAGTAATTTTCATAACGCCCAAGTCTCCTACAATACCCTTCATATCTTAGAAATTCATTAGGAATAGATCTTGGTATTCATGTAGCAGTTCACCCACCTTATCGACTGTATCTTCGTCCCAATATTCTCCTATCTTCACGAACATAGGATCTATATCGGATCCAATATTTACTTGTCAGGTTTTCAATGGCTCTGTTACATCAAGTTTCTCTATCTGAGGTCCTTCAACCTCGCATTGTCCTTCAGTTTCTATAATGTTGATTTTTCTTGGATCATCCTCCAAGCCATTAGCAGTTACATTGTAGCATTCTAGCGCTGGCGCAGCTGTGTACTCCATTCATTTTGTACCCATTCCACGGGCTCTTTAGGTGTTCTAAAAATAACAGCCTTAATTTCTTGTAGATCCTCATCAAGGCATTCAAATCCATCCTCAAAGTTGAAAGTTAATAAGAAGCTTTCTCGCAAAAGATCTCATTCAGTCATTCCATGGCGTAGCTCTGTTTCCAATACCAATTCATGGGAATATTGTCTAAGGTATGGTAGAAAACGTGAACCCACTCTGGTTGAGGTTCTTCACCCCAAGTTTTACTCCATCAAGCCAAGTATTTGTGCGGATCATTCTTCCCACTATATTTCTCAGTCTTCCAGGTATTAGCATATCCAAACCTTAGCTTCATCATCTTTTTATATTCCTTCCAGTCAGTGAAACTTTCCTTTTGGGTGGGCTCCAGTATTGTAGCAATAATGCTACAACTCCTGGAGCTTCCTATCTCTAATTTTATCAACCCGGTAGTTCGTACAAACTTGGAAGCGACGGTGCTATATGCACAAGTACTAGCTCTTGTCGCAGCTGTCACTTGGTCAGCTGGCACAAGTCCGCTAGGGCTCAAGCCAACTTCTATATGCTCACAGAAGAAGCTTTATGAATGATGGACGAAAGCTAACTCAAAGGAGACTAGTCTAATTGCAGAAAGAAACTGAAAGCCAATAAAGCATGGAAACCCTAGTAAACCCTAATTTGACTAGCTAGACCCTTACAATGCAAAACTGTGAATGAAACTACTACCACTAATGCCATTACTTGCAGTGAACTGAAATACATGCATCTAAGCTACTTGCATCTGAAAAGACATGTTTTTGTATTTTTTCATTAAGTGGTTGGATTTATTGTGATGATGCTTTTGATTAGGGTTTGGTTGTGCAGGAGCGGTTGGAATGGAAGGAAAGCATGGGCAAGGTCAGGATGGCTAGGGGAGGTCCCAGAGGGTCTCTAGCATTAGTCCATAGAAGTCTACCACGTTCGGATGCTCAGCAACCGAGTTTGCAGGCTTCTACAGGAAGTCTGCATGGGATCCTACAGGAAACTCAGAGATTTCTACAGGAAGTCTGTGCAATTCTACAGGATGTTGGCCGTGGAAGGTTTTGGGAGATGGTGAAGTGTTGGAGTGGTGTGGAAGGATAGGTGAGATGGAGATGGAGCTGGTGATGGCTCAGGAGCAGAGAAATCAGATGGAGGAAGAGTGCATGCAGTGGGTTGATGGTTGGAAGGATGGGATCAACGAAAGTTTAAGTAGATGGGGCTAAGTGAATAATGGATGAGTTGGAGGGTAAATGAGCTGGACAGAGGCCGAATGGGTGACTTGAGGAGAGATCAAGAAGAAGAAGAAGAAAGTGGAATGATATGGAGCAGCGTAAATGAAACAAATGACTTATGCACCAAAAACAAGAATTCATTAACCTATGATAACTGTGCCATGAAACCTATGAACAGCAATGGAAAACCAAGAAATGAAACTCGTGCATGGAAGTGAAATGTAGAAGTATGGTTCAGTGTCAAAAGTGCATGGATGGATCTTCAACGAAAATGTCTATGTTGCAGCTTGCATGGAAGTGAGAAGAACTGCGTTTCTTTTTGGTGGTTGGTTATGGACTGCACCCCAATCCCTAACAGAGATGGCAGTGAGCCTTAACAACCTTTTGCTGGAGCTCCAATAATTTATAACTATCCTCCTACCAAATCTAAGCAACTGAAAGAAAATCACCATAAACTAATCCTATCTCAGCTCACGAAAAAGACTAAATTAACAGACTGTAAATTCAAATTGCATATCAAAGTAAAAACTCAAAGTGCTGGAACGAAATGCAAATAACATTACAACACCGAGGAGATCTATTGCTCTCAGGTTGGGCCCTAACCTGAGAGCTATAGCTCCCTTAGAAACTCAGAATGAGATCAAAATCTGCTTGCCTTTATTCATAAACGAAAGTCTGATGACATGCCAAAATGGCTTACAAAAACCGAGCTGTAGCTCGTACTTCCAAATTACAAGAGCAATACAAAAGTTCAAAAAGCTTCTATCCAAGGTTACGGCCTCAGTATTTATGCAAAATTATCATCCAACAGGTGTCCTTGATTTGTGGAGCTCGGCTGTCCAACTGAAGTTTAAACTGATGATCCTGTAGGACAGTCATAACTGATGTTCTTGTAGAACAGTTATAACTGTTGTTCTTGTAGAACAGTTGGTTGCCTCTAAGCTCGGTGGGGAGATGGATTGGAGCTCGGAGCTATGGTGGGAATCACGAGGAAGGTCCCCAAGACTGTGGACATCCTCTCCTAAAAACCAGCAGTGCCACCTCATTGTCTCCTTGTCTCCTTTCTCGTGGTCTTTTCTCCCTTTTAATGCCAAAAACCTGAAAGCATCATGCATTAGTCACGTAGATAGAATGCCTACCCTTCTTCCTACAAACAACATGAATAAACCAAGAAATGAATGCATAAGCAATAAAAAATGAATGGTTTGAGCAGAGCAAGTAGGCCAAATGAACCCAAATTGTACCAAAAATTGGGGCTCATCATCACCCCCCAGCTAAACTATTTGCTCATCCTTGAGCAACTTAGTCCAAATATTCATCCTTCATTGCTTTCACTGCTTCCCTTGCATCCCAAGGCTCTGTGGTGGTGTCTTCTCTGTGGATATGAAACCCTGCTTTCCTATTCACCTCTTCCCATTGTTGACTGTCATCTTCCTCTATATTGCCTTCAGTCAGTCCTAGCAGTAGAGGTGGGCTGAGTTTAAGGCCAATCCAGTTGGCCTGGAGGCTTTGCATGGATTTCTTGTAAAGCTCAACCCTTGCCAAAGCTTCCCTCATCCGAATGGGGGTATGGTACTCTCTGATTTTCAAGCTGTGTGCCAGGGTATTCCATCTGCGTGCACATGCTTGGGCAGCACTTTCTCCCAACAACCTTTCCATGTCTTCAAAGTGGGCTATGGCTTGGGCCTGTTGGTCCATAAATCTCAAGGAAGCTGTGGGATCTATAGCCAACTGTTGGTGGGCTGAGATGAGTGCCACCGGGTCCTCTAGTTCTGGTCGAATGAACAGTGGTTCACTCACTTCTCGGTTCATAACCGATTTTGCTTCAGCTGCTCTCTGATCCTCATGGTTTAACCATGAGGCGAACGCCATCAATTGCATATCACCCAAGGCAACATTGGGATCCCAAGAGACTTCATTAGGCAAAGCCAAATTGTGGAGGTAAAACTCTGCTAATTTGGCTTTGTCCTCAGACGAACTAGTACTGCACAATTCAGAAAATTGTTGTGGGTTTTGGATATGTGAAATACCTCTTTGTGCCAAGGTGTTTATTTGGAACTGCAGCCATTGATATTTTAAGAAAAATCCATAGGATTTTGCAGGTGTTCTTCACTGAATTGCCTCCATGGCCCAACTGGCCATGCAGGCCAATTGTGCTTCCTTTTGTTGCAGTTGTTCTCTTAGGGCTTGCACTTCAATTTTTGTTTGCTGTTCTGCTTCCTATAGAAGTGTCATTGGCCCTTCAAGGCTGGTGGTCAGCTCCTTTTTTTCTTGTTGTTCATCTGTGATATCCTTGGAGGATGTTCCTGCCCCTGCCTTTAGTTCCTGTAGCTGCAATCTCAGTTTCTGATTTTCTTCCTGTAGAAGCACACGTTGGCAATTAGCCACATGTTTAGCCATGGTGAATTCACTCCTGACCTCCTTGAGTTGCTCTTGTAAAGGGCCTATGTCCGCCACACCCTTTGATTTGGCGATCTGCATCCATGTGTGGGAACGGACTCTTTCTTTCTCTAGTTCAAAAAATAGAGGCACAGTAAATTTTTGCGGTATGATTTTGCCCGCTTCTAAAAAGGCGTAGTATGAATTCAGATTAGGTGAAGGGCTAGGTTCTGGTATATGTTCTCTTTCTATCTCTTCAGGCAGTTCTACCTCACCCTCCCTTGGTGGTGATGAGGGTCCTTCCCCTTCCTTCTTTTCCGTTTCCTGTAGCCGGGCCAGAGTATCCTGTAGAACATTTTCAGCTTCCTGTAGCCGCGTTTGTTCAGTCAACAAGTCTAACCTTTCTTGCCACGTATTTTTCTTTCGACTCCCCTTCTCGTAGGTGACTGTGATCCTGGAGGGTGACTTTTCTTTGGGAGAAGCAGGTGTATCTTCGATGACGATCGGGCTGCTGGATTGGGCCTGTGGCTTGCCCGTCTTTATCCTAACACTTCTTCGAGCCTTAAAGTATAGAGGGGTCTCCCTCTTCCTCTTTCCTTTTGGCTTAGGTGGCGTGCTGAGGCCAGCTAATACAGCTGCTGCCTCCCGTGCTAGAATATCCACCTTTCTCTCCTTGGGTTTCACCTTTTCGGGGCTTCCTGTAGAAGCCTGTTTCTGCGATTTCAGGCTTCCTGTAGAAGCCTTTGCTTTTGGGCTTCCTGTAGAAGCCTGCTTCTCAATGATCTTCGGGCTTCCTCTAGAAGCCTGTTTTTGCTTTCCTATAGACACAGGTGTCTCCACCTCTGCTTGCTTGCCTGCCTGAGTTTTGCTTTTTGCTTTGGTTGCAGGTGCTGTTGAGGTACTTGGGCTGACGTGGACCACCTCAGCTTTGTCCATTCTGCTCTTCATCCTCTTTTCCCTTGCTGACAGGATAGGTGTGCAACCTTTTTCTTTGTCCTCCTTTTCCTCATGCTTCTTCCTTTGTTTTTTCTCTTGTACTGTTGTCGGGGTCTCTTGGCCTTCTTCTCTCTGTCCCTCGGCCACTGCTTCTTGTTCCTCACTGCTGGAGGAACCCGTTTCTTCGATCAACATCTTAATGTCCCCATCTTTTGTCAAATTCCAGAAGGATTCCCATGAGAGGGGAACCTTATATGAATGCAATGCATCCTCCACAAGAAGCTTGTCAACCCATGGTGGGCTATCTGATCTGGTATTCCCTCTTTCAGCTTTGTAGCACACTCCATTAGAGACTGCAGGAGGTAATAAGGGATGCTCAGTTTTTGTTCTACAGGAAGATCAATTCGGTGCCTCAATTCAGTGAGCAGCCGAAAGTGATATGCATACACGATGCTGAAATGACCTTCACAAGTAATATATTTCATGATTTGCAAACTGACTTCATTCCAAGCTGGCAACAGGCTCGTTCTTCGCACCCCATTTTTGTCCTCCGAGAATTCTTCCTCAGGTGGAAAGAATTCCTTCTTTGCCTGCTGACTCAGCTTTCTCTCCTCTTTATCCCACGGCAGACCCATAGGAAGTTCTGTGATCCGACTGATATGTTCTGGGGTGAGCTTGAGGCTTAGACCTCTGAAGTTTACTGTGGCCAGTGTCTGGGATTTAGGCTTCAGAGCCTGCAAGAATTCTAAGGCCACTTCATCATCGTAGCCCTGCAGCTTATCACAAAAAGGCATCCATTGTGCTCTGGTGAAGAGCTCTACCACTGCCGGGTTTTCCCTTAATTTGGTTGAATCAGTAGGTTCCCGTCTTATAAACCCACCCGGCATGATGAACACGGTTGTTTTAATTAAAGGTGGCAAATGCAAAAGAGATTTGGTCTATTAAGGCAGAGCATGCATATAATCCACAAAATTCAACACAGTCTACTTATTCCGACATCCTGTAGAACGACAGCATAGGCACAGCAAACAAAAATTCCACCAATATCTTTATGACCCGACTGTGGACGATGGTCTTGCCACTTTTACTAACCAGTTGCATGAAGAGTTCAGGGTTACCTCTTTAATTGGCCACCTTTTTTTGTGAGGCACCCGCTTCCCTGTAGAAGACTGCGTTCCTGTAGACTGCGTTCCTGTAGACTGCATTCCTGTAGAACTGCGTTCCTGTAGAACTGCGTTCCTGTAGAAGCAGTGCGCAATTCTCGGGGAGGACTGTAGTTGGCCCGCGCTCGAGGTGTGCTTTACCGGCGTTCTGGTAGCCAACAGCTCGGCGTATCAAAGTGCAGAGGAGATCAGAATAGCCACCCGAGTTTGAAGTGTTGGATGATAAATGCATGCGCATGATGTAGCCGATTAGATTTTGAATCGGCGCAATCCGTGGCGCGGGGGATGCGCTGTCCCCGCTGGACCGTTGGGCGACGTCATCCATCATCTGCCTGCGTATTCACATGCTGCCGCATCCATTCCCACATATTTGCCGCCGCCTTTTCCTGTTAAACTCATGCTTCTGACGAGAGTGTTCTCACGTGCGTGCCATTCATTCTCTTTGTCGTGGCCGCCACCCAAACATCCAATTACACTTTAACTAGCCGACGTGGCCAGTCGACCGGCCATACGGCCGCTCAACTATTCAATTTTACGCTATGCAAACAATTTCAAAGTAAAATTCATGCGATTTGATGGAAGGAAGGGTTGAGACACTTACCTGCGTGGCTGCACACGATTTTTCCAGTTCTTGGACGATGGTGAGTGGATCTACCTGCTGCATGCGACTTACACAGACCTGGAGGCTCATGGTTACAGGCTGCCAACGATGGAGTGGATGTTTTGCTTGCATGCGCCCGCGTTTCATTTCAGATGGCAGTGCTGTGAATGGTATCCACTCGAGCAGGTTGAACTGTTACAGGATTCCCGTGAGGTGTCTCGTAATAGTCCTTTCTCCTTGGGTGCATGCTGCACGACGGAGGATCTGGCTTTTCAATCACGTTTCTGGAGCTCTTGATGCCTACGGTATGAGATCCCAGCATTTGTTTAACTTTGAAAATGGATTTTCCTGCAAGAACTCATCGATCTTCTTTGTTGGTGCAGGGACTTGGTCGCATGTCGACAAGGATGGTGGAGCAAGGTGACAGCAATGTGCAAGGGTGCCAACAGAGGCTTGCATGCATCCAAACCAATCCATAGTCGCTAAATCTCCTTCTAAGATGAATTCTGGCCGTCCAAAACTCCTACAGGAAGTTTCCTGTAGAACACAGAGCTTCCTGTAGAAAGTTCGGCCTGCCTGTAGAAAATCTGTACTTTCCTGTAGAAAATCCTCGCCTTCCTGTAGAAAGACTGCATCTTCTTGTAGAAAGACAGCATCTTCCTGTAGAAGATTCAAATCATGATAAAATTGCACATACCTTGAAAAAACATGGGTACCCTTGGAGGAGGTGCTGGTGAGGTTCCTTGACAGCATGATAAGGACCCTTGGCTTTGAGTTAGAGGGCTTCCTCTCCTCCATAGAACATCTGCAACCTGCATGCAATTTTACCATATTTTGCTTATTATTTTTTCTTTTGAAAGATAACAGGGGTGCCTCAAAGAGGTTTTCACCCATGCCATCTGCCCTGAGCGCCTCAGAGAGGTTTTCACTCAAGGATATTTTTCACCTTTTCTCTTTTTTTTTTTTTTTTTGAAAGACAATAGGGGCGCCTCAATGAGGTTTTCACCCCTACTACCTGCCTTGGGCGCCTCAGAGAGGTTTTCACCCAAGGATCTTTATTTTTTTTTCCTTTTTTTTCTTTTTTTCTTTTTTTCTTTTTTTTTCATATCCCTCAGGGTATGCCAAAAGCAGAGGCAGAACCCTTCTCTATGACCAATACAGATTTCTCCATAGTTTTGATGAACTCTTGTCTTGAGAGAGGTCTCCTATAGATCTTCAAACGATGCCCATTGACAAGCATGGGAATGGCTTCCTCATCAATGGTTCGAATGAGGACAGATCCATTGTCATGGCATTTCTCCACTGCATATGGTCCTAGCCATCTGGTTCTCAACTTCCCCTTGAAATCTTTGTATCTGGAGTCATACAACAAAGCCCAATCTCCCGGCTGAAATTACTTGTCATGGAGATGTTGGTCATGCCACACCTTTCTCTGAAGTTGAACCACTTCTGAGTGAAGGAGGGCCTGCATTCGTTGCTCATCTAGTCCATTCAGCTGCAGTAGCCTTTCTTGTTGTGCATGGCTGAGATCTAGGTCCAGCTGAGCTGCCATCCTCAAAGTGTTGTATTCAATCTCAATGGACAGCAAAGCTCTCTTCCCATAGACCAGCTCATACGGTGTGAAGCCGGTGGTGGTCTTCCAAGTGGTGTTGTAAGCCCATGTGGCTTCAACCAGGCGATCTGCCCAGTCCTTTCTGCTGTTGCTCACCACTTTAGTCAAGATCCCTTCTAATGCTCTATTGGTGACTTCCACCTGCCCATTTGCTTGAGGGTGATAAGGGGTGGAAGTCCTATGCTTGATCTTGTGATGAGCCAGGAGATCTTCAACCAGGTTGGAGGTGAACTAGCTCCCTTGATCAGTGACCAGCTCTCTTGGATAGCCAAACTTGTAGAAGATGTTTTCTCTTAGGAACTCGGCCACCTTTTCTTCTGTTGCTTCTTTGATTGCTTTGGTCTCTGCCCACTTTGTCAAATAGTCAGTACACACAATGATGTAAGTCCTTTGCCTCGAAGAGGGGTTGATTGGGCCCACAAAGTCCATGCCCCACTTCTCAAATGGCTCAAGAGTCACTTGAGGTTGGAGAGGCATCTCATCCCTTTGGGTCGGTTTCCCCATTCTTTGGCATTGGTCACACTGACTGACATATCTTCTGACATCTTGATGAAGTGTGGGCCAATAGTAGCCTGCCTGCAGGATTTTGAAGGCAGTTCTCTTCGCTGCAAAATGTCCTCCACAAGGCCCATCATGACAAGTGAGGAGGATATCAAAGACTTCCTCTGCCCTTACACAACGCCTTAAGATCTGATCGGGGCCAAGCTTGAACAGATTGCCCCCGATCCAAGTAAATGAGGCACTTTTTCTGATGATTCTGCTCTTCTCTCTGGAAGATAGGTGTGGAGGGAACTGTGCTGAAACAAGATAGTTTGCTATATCAGCAAACCATGGAGAGAGTACTGAAATAGCAAACAGATGTTCATCGGGCATCTGGTCATCCACGGTTCCATCCTCATCTGCAGACAAATCCAATCTAGATAAAAATTCAGCAACAACATTTTCTCTACCTGGTTTGTCAACAATGGTCAAATCAAACTGCTGCAATAAAAGTAACCATCTAATAATACGAGCATTCACATCTGGTTTATTCATTAAATATCTAATAGCAGCATGGTCAGTATGTACAAAGGTCTGGTAACCAGTAATATAATGTCGGAACTTGTTCAATGCATGGACCACAGCCAAGAATTCTTTCTCGGTTACAGTGTAATTCAGCTCAGCTTTGGACAAGTTTTTGCTAACAAAGTAAATGGCATATGGAAGTTTTTGCTCAACTTGTCCTAAAGCTACACCTATGGCTTTGTTCGAGGCATCAGTGTGGATGTGGAAAGGTAGGGCCCAGTTTGGACCTCTCAGGATTGGGGCTGACACCAACTTGTCCTTTAATTCATTTAAAGCCCTCTGACAATCGTCAGTCCAATTAAACTCCACATCTTTTGCCAACAGGACAAACAATGGCGAGGCTAGCTTGCTGAAATCTTTAATGAATCTCCGGTAGTATCCTGCTAATCCCAAGAAACTCCGGACATCCCTTACCTTTTGAGGAGGTGGAACCCTCTTGATGAGAGCAATTTTGTTAGGATCCACCTGCAATCCTTGGCAAGAAATGGTATGGCCTAGCACGGTCCCTTCAGTCATTAGGAATTCACATTTTTCAGGACTAAGGACAAGTTCATCTCGGTGCATTTGGTTAAGACTTTTCCCAAGTTGGACAATGCTTCCTGGAAGTTGGCCCCGTAAGGAGTAAAGTCATCCATATAGATTTCAACTGCATCATGGACCAGCTCCGAGAAGATGCTCAAAACAGCTCTCTGAAAGGTAGCAGGAGCATTGCATAGCCCAAAGGGAAGGACTCGATAGGCAAAGGTACCCCAAGGACAAGTGAAGGTGGTCTTATCTTGGTCTTCCGGGCTGATTTGGATTTGGTTGTACCCGCTAAACCCATCCAGGAAAGAGAAGAACTTCTTTCCTGCCAGTCCATCCAACACTTGATCTATGAAAGGTAGAGGGAAATGGTCCTTCTTGGTAGCTTTATTCAGTTCTCGGTAGTCCACACAGATTCTCCATTTCCCATTTTTCTTGGGAACCAACACTAGAGGGGACACCCATTCACTATCTGAGATGGGGTAGATGAATCCGGCATCCAACTGTTTTTGCAATTCTTCCTTGACAATGTCCTTAAGGGCTGGATTCATTCTCCTCTGAGGTTGCCTAACTGGTTTACAGTCCTCTTTGATGTATATATGATGGGTACAGACCGAAGGATGGACTCCTTTCATTTCCTTGTAGCTCCAAGCAAAAGCATCTAGGTGGTTGGCCAACAGACTACACAGCTCCTTTTCCTGGGAAGGAGATAGGGAGGAGCTAATCTTCAATGCTTTCTCAGGGCCGAACTCCACATTCTTGATTCTGGGAGTAACAGGGTTGGTTGTACAAAGATCCACTAAGGTGCTGGCTTGGGCATCCTCCACCAATTTCTCTAAGGGTAGTGCACTGGAAGGTGGATTCTGGATCAAGGTCTCGATCAAGTCATCCTCGGTTGGGGGGTCTCTTCTAGTGGTATCTAAGGTGCACAGAGGTGCTGAGTACACCTCGTCTTCCTCTCCTTCTTCCAACCAGAGTGGTAAGTCATGCTCTAAGGAGGGTTGGGCAGGAGGGTATAGGACTAGCTGCTTGTACATGGGACCATTTTTGATGGTCATGTTTCCTGCACGACAACTTATGTAAGCATCTGCAGTAGCTAACCAAGGCCTTCCCAAAATGAGAGGATATCCAATAAGCTTTGCCTTTGGTTGCAGAACCAGGAAGTCTGCAGGGTATTCCCAAGAGTCAATAGAGACCAAGACATCCTCCACAATCCCTTCGGGAGTCATGGTGGAGCGATCTGCTAATTGCAGTACTGTCGAGGTCCTCCTCAAGGAACCCTGAAGATTAAGCTTAAGCATGGTATCCCTGGTCATCACATTAATGGCAGCACCCAGATCAATCAAGGTGTGAGGTATAATGGTGCCATTGATGTGAACATCTACTACAGGACTTCCAGGATCTAGGTACTTTGGGCAGATGACTTGTCCTAACATAAGGTCAGACAGTTGTCCTATGACATTGATAGTTGAGGCATCTTTCTTCCGTCTGCCTGGGTGTTTGAAACACTTCTCCTTAACCAGCTTGTTGTATATTGGCACATCCTTGATGGCTTGGAGAAGTGGTATTTTTACACACAACTGCTTGAGCTCACCCAGAAGCTCATCCTCCTCTGGGTTGGGTTGTGTGGTGGCTGTTAGTCTCTCAGGAAAGGGTGGAATAGCCTTTGGTTCACTTTCCTGTTTATCTTCCTCATCCTCTGGGGGAGGAGGTTGGCGATCTGGTAGAGTCTTTCCAGATCGAAGATTGATCTCCTGGATCTCCACAGCATAGGTAGGGCATGAGGTTTCCCCAGTGTATACCTGCTGGGCCTGTCTATTGTTGGGGTTCGGGTTCGGTTGAGCAGGCATTTGAGGTTGCCTTGGAGGAGCAGGAGGTAATGGCTGAGGTTGAACTGGTGGTGGAGGCAAGATGGCAGGAGGAGTGTTGTATTGGGGCCTCCACCCCGACTGAGGTGCATTCCATTGAGGCTGCGGCTGGGCATGTGAGTGATATGAATGAGAAGTAGGTTGAGTGGGGTACTGAGGTGGATAAGACCATGGAGGAGGCATGGACCATGAAGGATGAGCAGGGGACCCCACGAAGGCATAGGAGTCGATTGGTTGGGGCTATAATAAGCTTGAGATGCCCCTTGCATCCCCTGCTGATAAGGTCTAGATCCCTGTGGCCTCCTTTGGTTGAGGTAATAGAGAGGCTCTGTGGGAGCTTCTGTCCCTTGGTACATGGCTTT
Organism: Pinus tabuliformis; assembly: GCA_031772625.1. NCBI lineage: Eukaryota > Viridiplantae > Streptophyta > Pinopsida > Pinales > Pinaceae > Pinus > Pinus tabuliformis. The sequence goes on from CM062819.1 coordinate 732,306,052, forward strand.
AAACCCAGGTAAGGTTGGACACTGATTTGTGGGATGGTCCTCCTCACAAACGAAACACACTTCAACCGAATGCAATGGACATTCGTTCTTAGGGTGCCTCCTTGTGCACCTAGGGCAGAAGACAGCCAGGGCTCTCTCAGCCTCTTCTTTTTTTTTGCTGAATCCTGAATGTGTCAAGCTGCATGGCAATGGTTTGTCTCACCTCACTCTTAAGATCTTCTAATTGATTTGCAAGCTCATGTTTGGAGAAAGGGACACTAGTTGAGAGGTGGTTTCCTCTACCTCGTTTCCGAGCTGCCCTCGAGTAGTTTCTAAACACAGTCTTGATGTCCTCATAAGGCAGTTGGTAAATATCCCCCCCAGCTAACATGTGAAGGGTATCTAAGAGGTCTTCAGGGACTCCTCGGAGCAGGACCAACTTGAGGGATTCAGGGTCAAGTGTGCACCTGGCCCGCTTATAGCTTAGTTGGAACCTCTCCTCATAATCCTCTAAGGACTCATCATTTCCCATGGACATCCGAAATATTTTCCCCTTTGTTTCCTTGGACCTACAGTAATCCTGGTACTTGGTATTGAAAGCTTGCTGCATCTGAGCCCAAGTGGTGATACTATTCCCAGGTAAGCCCATGAACCAGCGTAGTGCTGCATCCTTAAGAGTGGAAGGGAAAAGTTTCAGCTTTTGCTCATCTTCAGTATAGTCATAGGTTCTACAAAGGACAGCAAACTCAAACAGGAAGGTATCCAGATCTTCAGTGGTCAGCCCATGGAAGTGAGGTAAGGTGGAGGGGCTAATGTTCTTCATTTTCATCTCTCCATTGGTCTCTCGGATGGGAAAGGCACCTTCTATTCTCTCATCTTCTCTTCTATTGTCAGCCATAGCTTCAGATGGAGTGGTCTCTAACTCTTCTTCTACTATAGGGTCTTTGGATATCTCAGGATGTTCACCTATAGGTTCTTCTGGGTCACTGTCACCAAAGAAGAGAGAAGGGTGACTCAGTGATGTGGTGGGGGTGTTTGGTAGGAATTTGCCTGATCTATCTCGGTTCCTACGAGGCATGAAATGGAAAAGACTTTCTTTTTATTTTGATTGCTTTTTCTTTGCTTTTCTTTTTGGTACCTGCAAAACTGAGACAGATTGATCTACAACTAACTATGAAAGATGCAGAATTAGACTGAAAGCAGGAAAGAACTAATCTACTTTGCTCAAATGAAATTGCAAGAATGGAAATGCTAGTCTACGCTTGCAGAAAGGAAATGCTAATCTATGAAAGCAGGAAATGCTAATCTATGAAAGCAGGAAATGTCTATGCTACTTTTGCAGAATGGAAATGAAGTAAACTACTTAGCAGAAGGCAAGAGTAAGAAAGTAGAAGAAAAGCAACAATTACTAATACTCTGACGCTTCCCCGGCAACGGCGCCAAAAAGATGGTGGGCTCCAGTATTGTAGCAATAATGCTACAACTCCTGGAGCTTCCTATCTCTAATTTTATCAAACCGGTAGTTCGTACAAACTTGGAAGCAACGGTGCTATATGCACAAGTACTAGCTCTTGTCGCAGCTGTCACTTGGTCAGTTGGCACAAGTCCGCTAGGGCTCAAGCCAACTTCTATATGCTCACAGAAGAAGCTTTATGAATGATGGACGAAAGCTAACTCAAAGGAGACTAGTCTAATTGCAGAAAGAAACTGAAAGCCAATAAAGCATGGAAACCCTAGTAAACCCTAATTTGACTAGCTAGACCCTTACAATGCAAAACTGTGAATGAAACTACTACCACTAATGCCATTACTTGCAGTGAACTGAAATACATGCATCTAAGCTACTTGCATCTGAAAATACATGTTTTTGTATTTTTTCATTAAGTGGTTGGATTTATTGTGATGATGCTTTTGATTAGGGTTTGGTTGTGCAGGAGCGGTTGGAATGGAAGGAAAGCATGGGCAAGGTCGGGATGGCTAGGGGAGGTCCCAGAGGGTCTCTAGCATCAGTCCATAGAAGTCTACCACGTTCGGATGCTCAGCAACCGAGTTTGCAGGCTTCTACAGGAAGTCTGCAGGGGATCCTACAGGAAACTCAGAGATTTCTACAGGAAGTCTGTGCAATTCTACAGGATGTTGGCCGTGGAAGGTTTTGGGAGATGGTGAAGTGTTGGAGTGGTGTGGAAGGATAGGTGAGATGGAGATGGAGCTGATGATGGCTCAGGAGCAGAGAAATCAGATGGAGGAAGAGTGCATGCAGTGGGTTGATGGTTGGAAGGATGGGATCAACGAAAGTTTAAGTAGATGGGGCTAAGTGAATAATGGATGAGTTGGAGGGTAAATGAGCTGGACAGAGGCCGAATGGGTGACTTGAGGAGAGATCAAGAAGAAGAAGACGAAAGTGGAATGATATGGAGCAGCGTAAATGAAACAAATGACTTATGCACCAAAAACAAGAATTCATTAACCTATGATAACTGTGCCATGAAACCTATGAACAGCAATGGAAAACCAAGAAATGAAACTCGTGCATGGAAGTGAAATGTAGAAGTATGGTTCAGTGTCAAAAGTGCATGGATGGATCTTCAACGAAAATGTCTATGTTGCAGCTTGCATGGAAGTGAGAAGAACTGCGTTTCTTTTTGGTGGTTGGTTATGGACTGCACCCCAATCCCTAACAGAGATGGCAGTGAGCCTTAACAACCTTTTGCTGGAGCTCCAATAATTTATAACTATCCTCCTACCAAATCTAAGCAACTGAAACCAAATCACCATAAACTAATCCTATCTCAGCTCACGAAAAAGACTAAATTAACAGACTGTAAATTCAAATTGCATATCAAAGTAAAAACTCAAAGTGCTGGAACGAAATGCAAATAACATTACAACATCGAGGAGATCTATTGCTCTCAGGTTGGGCCCTAACCTGAGAGCTATAGCTCCCTTAGAAACTCAGAATGAGATCAAAATCTGCTTGCCTTTATTCATAAACGAAAGTCTGATGACATGCCAAAATGGCTTACAAAAACCGAGCTGTAGCTCGTACTTCCAAATTACAAGAGCAATACAAAAGTTCAAAAAGCTTCTATCCAAGGCTACGGCCTCAGTATTTATGCAAAATGATCATCCAACAGGTGTCCTTGATTTGTGGAGCTCGACTGTCCAACTGAAGTTTAAACTGCTGATCCTGTAGGACAGTCATAACTGATGTTCCTGTAGAACAGTTATAACTGTTGTTCCTGTAGAACAGTTGGCTGCCTCTAAGCTCGGTAGGGAGATGGATTGGAGCTTGGAGCTATGGTGGGAATCGCGAGGAAGGTCCCCAAGACTGTCGACATCCTCTCCTAAAAACCAGCAGTGCCACCTCATTGTCTCCTTGTCTCCTTTCTCGTGGTCTTTTCTCCCTTTTAATGCCAAAAACCTGAAAGCATCATGCATTAGTCACGTAGATAGAATGCCTACCCTTCTTCCTACAAAAAACATGAATAAACCAGGAAATGAATGCATAAGCAATAAAAAATGAATGGTTTGAGCAGAGCAAGTAGGCCAAATGAGCCCAAATTGTACCAAAAATTGGGGCTCATCAGTGTACCCCACCATCGGGCGGGCGTAGTGCCCAACACCAATTCTAGTGCCTGGAATCGATGTTCCTTAGGCACCTCCTTTTCAAATTAATCCAAAAAGAGATTAACATCATTCAAGCCATCATAGTGCAGAAACTTTCTTACCTCTTTAGATACGCACCGCAATGATTTGGTCGTCATATTGTAGCGTAGTGTAGATACTTCATGCAGCGGATTCTGCCAATGCTCGAGTTATTTATCTGAGTCTAAGGTACAGGAACTATTCCTATCCCACATAAGTCATCCATTGGTCATAGGATTGATCCAATATTCGTCTTGCACTGTGATATTGTATATATGGTATAGATCATCATCATCCTCCACAAAGTCATGAACAGACTCAATATAACGTGCTTCGTCAACAGGGTGTAGTGGCACAATAACCCTGAGTGCCTTCCTCTCAAATTTCATCTTCCACTTCTTCAGGTTAATCATTGCATCCATTTCAAAGGCCCAATTAATTCCTAGTAGCGCAGGATACGTATTTTTTTCCTCTACTATTTATGTTACTTCAAAATCTGCCAAATCACTTTCTCCTTCAATATCGACTGTTACCCCATACAAGCGCCCCATAGGAATAATATTTTGTTGATTTTCCATGCGTAGCTGTATAGGAGACCATTGCAACACAAGTATCCCCATCCTTTCCCAAGTCTGCTTAGGCAGCACATTTGTATCTGACCCCAGATCCAATATTACTTGGTCTATTTCATACTCTCCTATCTGTGCGGCCAGCTGCATCTCGTGCCTTATCCGCTTCTTATGCTTACCTAGCTTCCTTACAACGCATTGTTCTGAAGGAAGCTTAACTTACCCACACAGTTGTCTATTATCTCTTATATTCCTTCTACTGCCTTCTTATGGTGCAACAACTTCATACAGGTATTTAGAAAAGTAGCTAATAGTGAAGGATCCACATTTACACTTCACTATTCCAGATGATTTCTCTTGACTTCCAGATGTAGAAGCTTTAGCGAAGTTCTTTTTAGCATTCATAAAAGTTTCTTTAGCCTGGTTGAGGTCAAACTCGACTTCCTTTTCAGCAGCCTTGTGCACCCACCCTTCAGTGTCTGGTTGCTTCCCCTTATCTTCACCCGTGGCCATACCACTCCGTGTTACTATATTATCATTATGATTTTCTAGATATTCTACGTAGGCTGTTGGGTTTGTGTCTTCTTTTCTTGCATATTTGATATAAGGATCGGGAAATATTCTATCACATGATTGAATTTTTTGTAATATTGACAAGATGGATGCATTGGGTTCTGATAGTCGTGCGCAAAATGTCCAGCTTCACCATAGTTATAGCAAATAATTTATCCACGACCTCTGCTAGCCCCTCCTCCTCTTCCTCTTCCATGGCCTTGGAATCCTCCATGCCCTACACCCACGCCCTGATCTGGAGGCCAAGTTTCTACCTGCATTCAGTAGGTAGGGGTTTTATCCATCATCAATTCATAACTTCAGCAATGACGCTCATCATGACCTACAGATTTACAAAAATTGCAAAACAACTATTGAGGTGTCTGTACAAACTTTTGTAGTAGATGACAATTGTTTGTTGTGTGTTGTCCTATAACTTGACAGATAACGCTCCATAGCGTTGCTCCTATGCTCGGCCCAGCAATATTTTCCAACTTCAGGGGGATAGGTCCCCCACCCCCAACCCAATAAGATACTTCTGATAAACAGGGAAATGGTCCTTATCATGCCCATGGCCCTTGCATTTCAAGGACCAAACTTCAGCGCGCACCTCAAGCTAGGCTTCCTTTCCCTTCTTCAGACTCTACAACTTCAGGTGCATACTTTCCAGTTGCGAGTAAAATTGTTGCACTCCAATGTTTGTATCTTGTATTGGGGAGGCTTCTAACATCATCGCGATCTCCACAGTTTCTGCTTGCATTTCTATCTTCTATCGTGATAATGGTAATCGTAAGTGGGGAAACAACGAAGCAATGTACCAATCTTTGTGTTGTTCATATGTGATGTTCATATTATCCTATCGGATCAGAGATTTTAACCTCTTATCGAAATCCCATGAGGATGCATTCACCACTTGCTTTATTTCCTTAAACTTTGTAACAGACTACGCCTGAGAGTTAAGCTTCTTAAATTCGTGATTCAATGCTTGTTGACCATTTGCCAATGTCACATCAGGGTGATCTTGAAAGTACTCAATATACCAGGTCAGTGCTCTATCCTGCAGTGTTGTGACTAGCGTGCTTTCTTCAAATTATCATCAGTGATCTGTTGTGTTGTCCACACAACATCTGCAACAAATCAAAACTGTTTGGGGTCTTCTCTTCCTACCCCTTTGAAGATCGGCATCTTCATTGCATTCACCATGTTGAATGGTGGCGGTGGAAGCAGAGGTGGAGGTGAAGGTGTAGGTGTATGCAGTGGAGGTGGAGGTGGAGATGGAGGCGGAGTGGATGGATGAGGTATCCGCAGGATACCCTGACTTACCAACTGCAACACACTTCATGGTGTATTCAGAATCGTTCCTTCATCATCACTCGATGAGGATACCAATAGCGAACTATATTCAAAGCCCGTTTCTTTGTTTCTTCTAAAAGGTTTTCCTCTTCGCGTAGTCCCAAACATCAAGGTAATGGCATAACCCACTTTTAACACAACAGCATCTTAATCCAAGTTTTGAGAGATTGTAAGTACTTACCTCATGGTCCTTTGAAGATCTATGCTTGCTTCACTATAACCGATAGTTGTATCAATCACGAACTCAGTCACAAATGCTCTGAGTGTTCGATCAATCTAGTGATCGACGGCCCATACAATGTTTTTTTCTGAAGCTTCTAAGCGCATCACCAACTCTGGAGTCCACACAACAGGGCCATCAAGTCTCCACGTACCCTCATTGTCTGCCAATCTAGACAGCCAATCGTGTAATTCGCAAGGGAAGAAACAAAAAAAGTTCTCAGTTTCGTCTGAGTACAGGTATCTACTCAACCACTACTCCTTGGATAACCACGGATTTCTATTCTCTTGAGCTGCAAACGTGTGTTCTTTCTGATCAATACACTTCTCAATTTATTTCTTGGTAGGGAACCACTTATTCAACATCACACATTCCTCATATTGATCTCGGTCCCGGAAACAAAACCATTGGTTGGTTTAAGGGGGCCTAACCCAGGTTTAGATTTATTTACACCAACCAAAAAAGCCCTAACTATTGGCCCTTTCGACAACAACCTATGTAGTGCAAGCTGCAGTCTCACATGAAGAAGTAGTGGAGGATGCTATAACCATATTTCTCCACCCAGAGGCCTGTGCGATGGTTTCCTAAGGTTCTTATAGCTTAGATCTGCCTTCGCACATATCTATTCCTTCTGACTATCAGCTAGAATTCTACCGAAATGACCTTTAGGTCTTCGCGAAGGTACTTTATTATACTTAACAAGAATAAAAGATAGATTTACTACTTTCATGCAATAAACTGTATAATCTAGATCCCTTATGTCATAGATCTGACTTCACGCAAATCTATCCTTTCTGAGCAGTTAACTATAGCAAGCTTATTTAGCAACTTCCCAAGCTCCTCGAAGGTGGTTAACTATACTTATTGTGCATAAATATTATAGATCTATCTGTTTCACACAGAAAGAAAGCATTAATTCACATAAAACATATCACTGAGTGAAGATACATAAACTTAAACATAAGTAAATAAACAAGGCACAGATGCACATATTTGACTCAAAACAGTCTTTATTAAGATGTAAACATTTAGATATAGACTTCTTATCCCTACGCACCCCGCAGCAGGGGCCCACGCACTTAATTGTGGACTTACCAAGGTCTCTGTGCACTCAGCTGCAAGATCCTTCCCTTTTTGCCTAAGTATAGGATACAAACTTTTCCTGCCTTAGCACCTTTCCCTTACAATGATTCTCTATCAAAAGTTATCTCTTTAGACTTGCTATGACTCACTATAAATATCCTTTTCATTACAATACCATGGCCCGCAGACCATGGGTGATTCTCAAAACCGGCCTATCACCTACCCATAAAAGGGACTAATGCCCCTTTGACTCTTTCTTATCTTCATGCTCTACTTCCATATTTCACAGAGACTTTACATTTTTTCACAAAAACTATTACAAAACAAGACTTTACTGACAAAATTTGACCCTAGGGATCCCATCCCAACACACCAACTCCTGCAAGCTCATCAAGAACTTGTGTCAACCTTATCATATACTGTGAAATAGTGTCATTTTTCTCCATCTTGATATTTCGAAGTTTATCCTTGAGTGTTAGCTTCATGTGGTCACTACTATTATGGAATAGATTTTTTAGTGCCTGCCACATTGTATAAGGAGTTTCTTTCCTGTGGAGATTGGTGACAATGTGGTCATGTAGTCCCTCCAATATTATTATCCTCATCTTGGCTACATATTTCTTCTACTTAGAAAGGTTCTGGACATCATATTCCTTCGAATTTGCAACATATCTCTTGATGTATTCTATAAATCCATTGTCATCCAATACCACCTCCATGTGATGCTTTAATGCGATGAAATTAGAGGCTCCTTCCAAGCATACTCTAGCCTCAGCTCGTTGAAGGTCATCTTCTCAGCTCTGAAGATATCTTGCTACACTGAACTGCGAATTCTAACCTCCTGAGAAACAACTTCAAAATTATTTCTCTAATGTGAATCCTGCTGTGATAATATGTAGAAGCCTAGAAGCCTAGTCAGCAACTTGAGACGTGAACTTTCTTAAAAACTACTTCATCTCTCAACATGATGGGATGACCATTCAAGCCTTGATCCCCAAGAAGCCTTAATGTCAGGAGGATGGTAGCTCTCATCTCATTTATGATGCAAACAACCTCATTTATGAGCCAAAGGAGGGAAGGAGTGTTCAAAATTTCTATAAATTATGGTGTAGATTTGCAACTGCTCATGAATTTTTAATCAAAATCACAAGACACAAACCTACTCTACTGCTCTACAAAACTTAATTCACTTTAGAACAAAAATTCGAGACATGCAATAAGAAATAACACACATGCACATAGTATTTTTCCTAGGGAAAGTGATCTGCTAAAAGCCCCAATGTCTGCTTGTAGTAATTTGATGAATAGAGATGTTTTACAATTGCTTCGCTCAACTAAGAACAACCTACAAGTGAATAACCTATATCTCTGCTCACTGAAAATCTTTTACCCAGACTTAGTCAATTTATATATCTGCTTGAGCCCCTATTTCCTTACATCATTCCTTGACAAATTAGGCCCCTATTATTTAATAATTTCTCCAAAATGTTTTGCATGATTCCCAAGGTTGATCATCTGACTACATGCAACACTTGTACACTCAAGACTAGTCTACAATTGATGTTACACTGCCTTGGAATCTCCACCACAATTAGGGAAATTGAATTCTCTGCATGCACTAGCTATTTTGGGTTAATTGATTAGTTAACTGGATGATCACTAAGTTTGACTCAAGTCCCACTACATTACTAACATTCCACTAGTTCCTCCAATAGTTGGAACTCTTTTAACTGAAAATTGTTGAAAATGCAGCAAGAAAGTCTCAATTTTGATTTTTTCCTTAATCAAATTGAGGAAATTTGAATTTTTGATTCAGCGGAAAACTTGGAGGAGTTAACTATGGTGACATAGCTCTTGTCAAATTAATGAGTTGAATTTCAGTTTACTTGAGTTGATTCCTAAAAAATAGGAATCTAAATCAGTTAATTCGAGTTAGGGACATGAATTTCAGTTGTGTGTAGTGGGTTCAACCCCAAGGAATTGTGGAAGCATTTTGGAGGAAATTCCTAATTAATAGGGTCTTATTTCCTCATGAATTGTGTAAGAAAATTGGGGCTCAAGCAGAGGTTGAAATCGACTAAGTTTGGGTCAGAGCTTCTCAATGAGTAGAGAGATAGGTTATGCACTTGCAGGTGCTACTTAATTGAGCAAAGAAATTGTAATACATCTCTATTCATCATATTAATGCAAGAAGGCATTGGGGTTTTTAGTAGTTTTCTTTCCTAGGTAAAAGTGATATTTGCATGTGTGTGGTTTCTTATTGCATCTCAAGGCTAATCTACAACTGAAGTTAAATTTCCTTAGAGTCTCCACCACAACTGGGAAACTTGAATTCTCTACATGCACTGGCTATTTTGGGATGAATGATTAGTTAACTAGATGATCACTGATTTTGACTGAAGTCCCATTGCACAATCGACCTTCCACTAGTTCCTACAATAGTTGGAACTATTTCAACTGAAAACAACTTGAGATAACTGGTCTTGATTGCTACAAATTAGAAATCACAAATGATTAACTGAACTTTAACTCCTCCAACTCAAATTTACTGAGTAAACTAGGTTACACGAGCCATGTCACACAAGTTAACTACATCCAAGTGTCTGATGATGTGGAAATTCAAATTTTCTCAATTTAATCAAGGCAAAAATCTAATTGAGACTTTCTTGTTGCATTTTTCAACACAAAGGGAAGGAGTGTGCAAAATTTCTATAAATTCAAGTCCATGCTTCTTTGAGAGAGTAAGACCTTGCAAAAGAGATTGAGAAGGGGAAGTCCTTGTTGAGAGCTATTGAGCACCATTTCTCAAGCACCTCTCTTCAAGTGTCTTTGATTCTTTCTTTGTAACTCTACCACCACCAACAATCAATAAGAAGGATATTTTTCCTAGTCTTTTTTTTATTTGTTTTTCTTCACAAGAATTTTTTTATGTTATTTAGTTTAGTTTTAGTTTATTTTTGTTCATGCATTGTTTTCATTCCATTCAATTCTTTGTTAGCCCATATTTGATCACTAACACTATTCATTTGTTTGCATACTCCTTGTAGGAAGAAACTAGTTGCAAGGAAAGCATTTTTTGGAATCATAGGAAACCAAACACACCATACACCCCCTCTTATGAAAAATCATGGATGGGCCCCAGGCTAGAGAGGAGATCCCCCCTATGGAAATATGGCTCCACAAGCTCCACCTCAAACACCTCTGCAACAACTCCAACTACCTTCAAATAATTATTTTCAAACTCAATAAAGACCTTAATTATTGGCTCAACCAATTCCTACTCTGAATAATAAAGTATTCTAGCCCACCTACAAAGTTGAGCTACCCATTTTCCTGATTTATAACCTTTCATCGATGGACTATATAGATATCCACCTACATTCTCATAAAGTTTTCCAAAAGCATACCTCTCCTATCATTCAAGAACAAGATGATGAGGATGCTTCACTAGAACCAAGATTAAAGCTTCTCCTAAAACTCAAGATACTATAGTTAAGCAATCTCTTGAGAAAGAGTTAGAATTTTCTCCTTACCCAGAAAGGTTATGCCTTGGAAAGCCCCCTGTACAACCTAAATTTGACTTTTTGGGAGAGATAAGGAATATATGATTGAATATTCCATTATTCCAAGCAGTTAAAAATGTTCATATATATGCTTAAGCAATATGGGAGCTTTTTCTGAAAAAATACAGGAAGGGATAGGAAAGACCTAATACAATTCATCTCATAGGGAAATAATCAGATTTAATGTCAGGGAAAGTGTTCATAGCAAAAAATGGGGACCCTGGATGCCCCATTGTAATTGTTAACATTACTAATATCATGATATCTAATACCTTAATATGCTTATGGGAATCTATAAATGGAATGACTAAGGATACCATGGAGAAGCTTCGGTTACCTGGCCTATGACCAACTCTCGTTGTCCTTTAGTTGTTTGATCGGTCTATCATCAATCCAGAAGGAGTGGTGGAAGAATTTATTGTTTCTACATACTCATGTGAATACCCAGGTGACCTCATGATCATCCATCTTAAGGCTAACCTTGGAAGCTACCTACTAATTCTAGGGAGACCCTAGCTAGCCATAGAAGATGCTTATATCAATTGTGGGTCGTGGAATATGACCAATTCACATGGAAACTCCATGAAAAATCTTACCCTTTACCCTCCTGCCAAACCTTCATTGGACTACGAAAACCCTTTATGTTTTGGAGATAGTGATGAGAAATCTACCAGAGCTCTCTTGACCCTTGAATGAGCTATTTCTTTCAAATAAAATACAAAAGATGATTTAATGTGTACTCTCATAGTAAATCACCATGTTCACCACCATTCACCATATGACCAAGTCTTAGAGAAAAATATTAGGAGTCTTGTTCACCTACTGAATTAATGAAACAATTGGATATAATAGTCCCACCAAGTACTATTATTGAAAACCAAACTAAGGTTGTTGAAATCCACTCTGGAAAAAAATCTCAATATCAATGTCCATCTAGAACCCTCGTAGCAAAGGAAACTTATAGAGGTTCTTCATAAAAATAGTAGTGCTTTTGCATGGGACTATACTGATATGAATGGAATCCCTCCCAGTCTATGTACTCATCATATTTATATGCAGGAGGATGTTTGACCAGTCAAGCAACCCCAAAGGAGGATGAATCCAACCTTAAATTAAATTTTTAAGGAAGAGTTGCAAAAATTATTGAAAGCAAAATTTATTTATCCTATTTTTGACAATAAGTGGGTCTCTCCCCTAGTCATTGTTCCAAAAAAGAATGGTAAATGGTGAGTATGTGTCAACTATATGAAACTGAATAAGGCTACCCTAAAATATTATTTCCCCTTTCCTTTCATTGATAAAGTCTTTGATACCCTGGCCTGGAAGAAATTTTTCTCCTTTCTTGAGGGATTTAGTGGCTACAATCATATCTAAGTAGCCCCTAGAGATCAAGAAAATACTAATCTCACATGTCCATGGGGAACATATGCATACAAAGTACTCTCGTTTGGATCATGTAATTCCACAACAACCTTCAAACGGGTTGTTCTTGGGATATTCTCTAATTTTAACCAACAATTGTGTCAAAATATACATGGATGATTTCACTATATATGGAGAAATGTATGAAGAGTACTTGAGCAATTTGGAGAATCTATTAGTCTATTTTCAAGAGACAAATCTTGCTCTTAGTGATGTGAGATGTCAGATGCTTCTCAATGAATGAATTATGTTATGACACCATGTTTCCCCTGAAGGGTTCGGGTGGATCCTACTAAAATAGAACTTATTCATAAGCTTTCAACCCCAACTACATAGAAATATGTTTGTATCTTCTTAGGTTATGTGGAATACTATCGAATATTTATAGAAAATTTTACTAAGATAAGCTTCCCCACTATTTCATATTTTAACAAAATTTGTAGATTTTTCTTGGAATGGTCAATGTCAGCTAGCTTTTGATACCCTTAAAGAAAAATTATCCACTGCTCCCATCTTGTGAGGTCATAATTGGTCCCTACCCTTTCAAACCACACTGATGCTTCAAATATAGCTATTGGGGTTTTATCGATACAAAAGGAGGAACAAAAACCATATGCCATCTATTATGTCAACAAAAATTTAACCCCAACTGAATTAAACTATATGGTTACTGAAAAATAATTCCTTGTCATGGTACATTCCATGAATATATTATGTCACTACATTACTGGATACTCTTTATTTATTCACATCGATCAATTTGTCATTCGATATCTTATGAATAAACCCATCACTCATGGAAGAATGACCAAGTGACTACTACTTCTTCAAGAGCTTGATATTACTATTATTGATAAGCATGTGATACAGATCTATGCAGGAATGAAATGAAATATAGAATTACACCTAAACATAGAGCTACAGTGAAAACTAAACTTTAATTAATAAATAACAAATACTAAAAAATGTTTACATGAAAAATGGAAACAAACTAGCTCAGGCGATGATAGGTTATCTTTGAGAAGAGATGTGACGAATACATGCCTTCTGAATTATGTTACAATGAGGCTTGCAAGCCTTTTTATTATTAAGAAACAAGGGAAAACCCTAAACATCCAAAAATCTAACACTAGGAGATGAAGAGACAAAAGTTTATGGGCCCCGTTGGGGTATTTGGTACACCAACTTCCCGAGGTCATAACTTTGGCATATGATCTTCGTTTAACGCATATGATACCTGGTTATAAATATCTATTCAAGGACAAAATTTTGACTATAAACATGTGCTTAAGTCTATGGGTTTTCCCATTTTCCTAAAAAACATCGTTTAGGGTCTAAAAAATGGATTTGGAAGTTCAACACCCGAAAAAACTACCAAAAATAGTAAGTTGTGCTACAATTAAGGAAACTAAAGGAAATAGTGGTGGGGGTCCAATTGGAATAGGTAGGTGGCCACCAATATCCACATATATTATTCCTTCCCCTAAAGAAGAAATGGTCCCCACTGTGTTGAGTGCCTCCATGAGATGGGGAAACTTCTGTTGAACTTGGTCTCTAGTGAGCCACTTTCCTTGCTGCAGGAGTTGGCCAGCTTTGACAACTTAATACAATTGGATCTTCTATTGGAGAGTGCTATAGATATTTGTGTTCATGATCTTTTGATTTTTGTCTTGTTCCATGTAGTATAGGATTATCTTTGTGTTGGGCACAGCCCAACTTGGCCAGATTTTGGGAAGAAATCCAAGTTTTGTGGAAGCATGCAATGGAAAGGATGTCATGAAGTATGAAGTGAACCATGCAGTAGAGCAGTGGAGCATGATGAATACTGTGCAGCATCAGGGCTTCATGTTGAATCCCCTATGTTACACAGCATTTTGTCACTGTCCCTATACTCCTCGTTCCTTGATCCTGGAGGACCTCTACAATGAACCCTACATGTTTTCCCTTCATGAAGAAACTCCCATTGTGTCCCTCTTCATGAGCAGAACAATTCCCTTTTGCACCATTTCCCAAAAATCTTTTGTTTTTCCCAATTTACAAGCTGGCGCTAATGACCTTTTTCCTCCTTACGCCAATATGCAGGGATTAACATTGTCCCTAGTGTCAACCGGAGTGACTGAGATTTGTTTGAGTCGCATCGATCCTCTTTTGGAAAGTTTTTTAAATAAGGAGCCGAAGCATCCAGCTCTAGAAGCTTCGTAATGGAAGTCTGGTAAATGGTTGAGCCGGATGGTGTCGAGGATGTCAATTTGGGCTCTTTTCCTCTATAAGGATGGAACTATCTCAAGAGATAATACCTTCTCCCATGAGAAGAGGAGCCATATCCCATCCATTCATGCTATATAAACCTCCATTTTTCTCAAGCACAAGCTAGTGCTAATGTTGGTGTGCTAATGCTAATTAAGTTTGGAGTAAATAGCAAGATATTCATAGTTGTAGCTCTCTAGTTGTGTGTGAGGGAGAAGTGTGAATTTGGTTTAGTGTGAAGCCTAAAGGGAAGAGCCTTAAAACTATCACTGTTGAGGCCATCATGGAATGCTAACGGAAGTGTGTGGGAACCTGGTTTTGTCAAAGGAGAACAGTAACGTCAAGACAATAGTTGTAATCTCTTCTTGATTTAATATATATGCAACTATCGATTGATTTCCTACATAATGTGTCATCTCAAATATTTATGGCTTAATGTTTCTTGACTTGTTAAGTAGGTTGAATTACAATTTGTCTATTATCATGGTTGTTTTTTGTTGTTGTTTACTTGTTTTAGGTGTTTGAAGAAGGAAACGGGAGATAGATAAGCGTACTAATAGATAGGTCCTATTAATTGGTTATAACCTAAGGAAATCTTCCATAGAATGTCTTGTTAGTGGCTAGACCCACTATCGAGCTAGAGGAATTGTTTTTGTCCACACTTATAATTTTACTTCACCACAAATTGGCGACCATACTGGGGAACCAATCCTTCTATTTGTTTGCTTGGAATTTCATGATTTTGTGTGAACTTTTATAGTTTCGCCATTTCCCTTTAGTTCTGTCTACTTTCCTTTGCTTGCTACTCTGGAGTCGAAATTCAAAGTAGCAAGTCTAGTCCCAACTTTTGAAAATTTTTATTTTTTTCTTTGCATCCTCACTCAACGCGCTTAATTCGTTGATAGTCGCGCCGATCAGCGTGATATGCTGAGAAACAGTCGCGTTGATCCCCTTCTAGCACTTCTTGTCAGTTAGGTAGTCGTGCCGATGCTTGTAAGTGAAGATTAGGGTTTACCCCAGATCTTGGCCAGTGTATTTTTCTCTCATGATTTTTACCTGTACATTGTTTAGACCATCTTCTCCCTGACTAGAAAGTTTCTTTTCATTTGGTTCATTTGCTTGTTGATTTGCCATCTTTTCGCTTGATTTCTTGGGTCATTGGATGATTAGTGGCACTAAAGCATCTAGATTCTCATCCATTTAGCTGATTATGAACTCAGTGAGTCAAGTTGTTGTTGCATTTACTCCTTGCATTTCGTTTATGGTCCTTCCACGGCTTTGACCTCCATTACAAATTTGAAAATTTTTCATTTCCTTGTCTAAACGTCTCTTTTCTGGCATAGATCACGTTGCTTTTCTTGTTTTTGGTAAATTCGTTGTGTCACTAGTTTGAAAGAGATTCTGTTTTCATGTTTTTCATTTGATTGAGAGTTGATTGCCACGAAAGTTTTTCATTGAAGTGTTTTATGAGAAATTCATTTTGTCATTTCATGAAAAGTACAAAATTCTAATTTGTTGCATCAATATGTTACAGTAGTTAGCATCATTGAAAACTAGGATTGCATTGGCATTTGAAAAGGAAAAAGAATTCTCTTTGCTTTTGAAAGGATTTTTAGAGTGTACTTGTTAGGAAATTAGGAATTAGAAGGTATTTTTAATTAATTTATTTTCTTGAAAACTGTAGTGAAAAATAATTTTTCTTTCAGTTGATTGGTTGTTTGCATTTGATTGTTTTTTCTACCCTCTCTAGTGTAGACAATTCATCGAATTGAAAGGGTCTTGTCTCATTTAGCTGCATTTAGGGCTTTTCGAGTCACATCGCTAAGGCCTGAAAACTGAAACATAATTCAAGATAAAATTTAAAATGAACTCAATTAACCTAAGGCGCATTTGAAACCTAATGATCACATCTAGAAGGTCTAGGCTAGAGACGTGTTCTAGCATCTTTAAACCTAGCAGTTGTCGTTAGCTTCGGCACTAGGCAATGCTAGTACAGATTTGTGCTCCCCTTACCATCAATTATATAATGGGAGACCCCTATAGGCTGCAATCCTTTATCCATAGGAATCTGATTGTACAGCCTTGCAAACATGATACATCAAACGCTGCATTCAGGGAGATTGTCTGCCCATACTTCTCGATTCGCTAGGAGGTATTCTATAGTTCACGGTTGCCTGGTAATCCTTTTTACCTAGATCATCTAGAGTAGTCATTTGATCTTTTTGACTCATTAAACTTAAAATATCATTCGAGCGCTTGTCCTTTCAAGCTCGTTTCCAATCGAAAGTGATAGAGTCAACTTTGTTTATTTCTGGACGCGTAAAATATGAAAGAGAACCAATTTATTTATGTGTCTTAAAAAAATTGATTGCCCACAATCTTGTAACATCCTATTAGTCTTTTCTAGACCAAATCATGATTTTTCCCTAAAGAACATTTTAAAGCCTTGAAGTTTATCTCCCTTTTCCTATTAACTAAGACAAGATCATTGTGGCTGAACCATCTGGTTCACCTAGTTCCTCTTCCTCTCCTCTATCTTAAAGATTTTATGAGGAGCCTTTTCCTGAATTACCAGTCACTCAAGGACCAAAGTTTTAAACTCGGAATCATTATGAGCATTCAACCTTTGTCATCTCGTCCTTCTCCTACTTCAAATATTGGGTCACCTACTGATATTGGCCTAGAATCTCTAGACAATCTCGTCCAAACTCCTGAGAGTTCACTAACTACTGACGATCAGCTTGGACTGGTTATATATCCTCTCAATCCTTTGTTCGACCCTGTTGTGATATCACCGCAGCGTCTATACAATATGTACGATCAGCCGGGTGTTCTTTTGAAATTATCCCCTCATACATCTTCGATCATTCATCGTCGTTTGTTCCCAGCTATGGAACCTGAAGGCGATGCTCCGGTTACCTCTCCGGATGAGTCGGAAGTTTCTACTCCACAAATTGTCAAAGAAGAAGAACACCAGTTTCCTCCTAAAGGTTTCCCCTATACAAGGATCATTCCCATCAATGTGTATCGGGATTTACTGCCTAATTATGGCTTTGGCACAACTGGTCTTAGGTACGCATAGTGCCTCATCACTTTATCATAACCCTATTTGGGCATCTGGCATCATGCCTACTACAAGTCCGTTCATTATGAGTTCGACCTCCTAACAGGCTGCTACCTCAATCCTGGTGCTACCCACCGTTCTGAACCCTCTTGTCTCATCCGTCCCAATCACTCGTTCAGTTCAATCGACATTGTCGAAGAATGTTACTATCAGTTCTTCGATCCCTCCAATAAGTGGCCAAGTTGTGCCATCACCTAGGGGGAAAATCTAAGTATTTATATGGTGTTAGGCACCACCAATGTGAGTAGCTCATGGGCTCACATGGTTGGCATAAACCAGCCTTCTTGTTGTGTTATCCAAAACCCTGCTGGTCCTGTTGGATCAAGCAATGTCCAGTACCAACGGGTTCAAAATCCCATTGGTTCATCTGGGTCAAGCAATTTCCAGTATCACCAGCCTTATGAGGCTCAAGTTTAGTACCAAACTCCTTACGTTCCATATGGTTCTCAAGGAATGGTCAATCCACCTTACGTCCTTCAGTCTGGGCAGTACGTTCAGCCTAGCCCATCCACTTTTCAGGGTGGCTATGGCCAAATTTAGTTTGGAAATTTTCCGAGAACTGTTCAAGTACCCTTGCAATAGCAAGGAAAGCCTCTGCAGCAACAAGGGAAACCTTTTTTGTAGCAAGGGTTGTCCACACAACAATAAGGGCAGATGATACTGCAGGAAGGACAACTGCAACAACTGCATGGGAAACCCTCACAACAGTTGCAGCAAACCATGCAGCAGCAGATGCAATATGCTCCACAAACCTTTTAGCCTATGTCTTCGCAAGGCCAACCTCTATAGTGACAGGGACAGCCTTTAGAGCCGCAAGGTCAACCCTTGTAGCAGCAGGGCCAACCCGGGTAGTAATAACCCCTATATACATATCAACAGGGTCAACCCTTGCAAGTACAAGGCCAGGGTCAAGTCCTGTAGCAGCAAGCCCAAAATCTTACTGTCTTGGGGAAACAGGCCTAAAATCCTTTTGCCCAAAGGCATCAGGTACATAATCCCTATGTCCAAGGGCAACAAGTGTATAATCCTTATGTTCAAGGATAGCAGGTCCAAAATCCTCTTGTTCAACAGAAACAGGTTCAAAACCCATATGTTCAGGGATGACGAGTGAAATATCCCTATGTCCAAGGTCAATAGGCTCAACAGCCTCTTAACCCATATGTTGCTTATCAGCAACCTATGACCAGACAGTTTCAAGGTGTTCAAGTTCAAAATCCTCCCTATGGCCAAGGTAACCCACAGTGGGGGCAAAATCAAATGCCATGTGGCCAAAACCCTCCACTATGGGGCCAAAATCCTTACTAGCAGGGATGGGCTCCTCCAGTTGGACTCGCTTATCAACCTCCAATGTCTTTTAATACTCAATTATCATTCTTAGCCACACTAGAGTTTCTAGATGTGTCTTGCCTTCCGAATGATCCAATTCTTCATTTTCCATACTGGACTTTGATTCCGTCCAAGATCCCGATCAATTTTCCTAAGTTCGATGGAAAAGAAAAAGAAGATCCGTGATGACATATCACCTCTGGTGCTCTTCAAATTCTTACGTTGATGATTTTATTCATCTCTGTATTTTCCAACGAACCCTCACATGTGCTGCAGCCAAGTGGTACATTGAGCTTCCTTGAAGTACTTACCATGACTTCAACTCTTTAGCCATGGCTTTCCTCATGCATTTCCAATTGTCGGTTCACTATGAAATTGGCACCTATTTTCTCACATCGCTTAAGCAAGATACTGCAACACACATCTCCGATCACATCCATGAATGGAGACGTAGACATCGCCTGATCAAATTCGAGATTGTTAATCAATTGCTCACCGAATGGTTTACCAAGTCATTCGTCGCTGCGATTGCTTGCGGTATAGCTATGGGTGGATGTGTTACCGAAGAACAAGCCATTGCTCGTTCCCAGTACTTAGATCTCACTTATTCTCAGTGTGGCACTTTGTATGAGTTATTACCCAATGATCTGCCATCATCCAATCCCACGGCATCAAAGTCATAGGCTACACCCCCTGTTGATGGAGTAATTAGTTTAGTGTCCTAGACCCCTGCCAAATCTTCCTCCAAACAGAAGTTGGTCTCAAACACTACTTCCAATAGATCCTCCCAAAATCCACCTGTCCCTGGTAAAACCTCAGAGGTCCTAATTTGTCCAATCTACCACAGGGAACAAATCCTCGAAAGGTAAGAAGAAAGGCAAAGGCAAGGGTAAAGTTGATCCCCCAAAACAGGTTCCTCCTAATCCGTCTGCCGATGACTCTTCACAACGGAAGCCTAAGTATCTGTGCCTCATTTGCAAGTAGGATCGCTATACTAAGGATTGTCCCTGATGGTCTGAAGTTAGTCGTTTTCTCAAAGGGACCCTAGCTGCCCTGAAAGAGTCATTTCCGTCTCAGCAGACTCAAATGGTAGACCAACCTCAATCATCTGCTTCCTAAGGATCTCAAGTGTTCATGATGAGTACACCTATTAATGTGGCTACTAGATTAAAAGATTACCAAACTCCTACTCCGACAGCCTGGAAATAAAAAGAGGCCCCCCTTCTTCTTTTGCCCCAAGTTCTGGCCCTCTTCATATCAAGCGCCCTAACCCTGATTCCACTATTCAGCCACCCCCTCGAGGTGTGCTACGGAAATCATCATACAATCCCAATGCTCGAGCTACTCAGCACTTTAATATTGTTGAGGATTTGTCTCATGCACCATCAGCTATGTCTACTCTCGAGGTACTCCAAAGTTGTCCATATCAACGAAAATCCTTGTTGTCAGCTATTGGGGGTATTGATCCTACCGATTCCAATTTGATATGTTTTGATCTAGAGAACCACGTTCCATGCCTACCTCTTCATATTTCCTTTCCCATTCAGGTAATCATCGATGAGAAAACCATTCATAGGACTGTCATCGATGAAGGTGCTTCTACCTGCATCATGTCAGTTGCCTATTGGAAGGCAATTGGTTCTCCTACTTTGAACCAATCCCCTAACACTTTGGAAGCTTTTGATGAGCGCAATTCGCGACCCTTCAGTGTCATACCCAACCTTGTCGTTACTTTGGAGGGTAATACAATACACATCGAGGTAGAGATTGTTGATGCCAATCTCAATTATAATCTTCTACTCGCACTTAGCTAGACCCATGCCATGCATGCTGCAGCCTCCTCCCTATTCCACGTGATTCCTTTTCCCCATCAAGGGAAGATCGTCACAGTCGACCAACTATCCTTCTTTGCCTCTTCCTCCTCGGATGGTAATTTTTCGTATGTCAAGCACACTGGTGCTCCTTATGAAAGTGTGGGGGCAAGTATTTTTAAAGATTTTGCCTTGATGGGAATTTTTCCGCTCCCACTTCCTCATGTTTCCTTTGTCAACATGATCTTGGTTAAATCTTATCCTTGGGTCATACCTTCACCGGATCTTTTTGATACTTGGGGTGAGGTTATGCCACTTATTCCTTCTGAAATCAATTACGTGGAAATTGTTTTGGCCTCAAGTTTCATATCCTTCGATTCTCCTATTTCAAGGACTTCTCTCGATACGTATTCTCAATCCCCATGGCTTGGTGCTTTAGAATCTCCTGATCCCTTAGTCAAGACTTTTCTTTCTAACGAAAGTATCATGAAAGTAATGTCTCTCGAGGAACCACCTTGGAATGATACTCATCATCATTCCTTGTTCCTGCCTCACCCAGCGGTCATGTCTACTAGTCTCAAGGAGTTCTCTCCTCAGTTTCCTTCCCTCCCGCTTTCGAAACCAATCCTCACTCATGAAGTATGGTCAGAAGGAAATTTGGGTAATATTACCCAAATGATGCCAATTAATATTTCTGTCAAACTTGGTATCGTTGAACATGTCCATATCAGGGTAACCTGTTCTATGGATGAGATCAATACCTATACTCGTTTGCTTTAAGAATTCTGTGATGCGTTTGGGTGGTCATATGAAGAAATTCCTGGCATTGATCCTAGCATCATTTTGCACGAAATACAAACTTATCCTCACGCGAAGCCCGTTTTCCAACGGCTCCACCTAGTGCACCCTAGGAAAGCGGCTGTTATCAAGGGTGAAGTTGAAAAACTTCTGAAAGATGGATTCATTTATCTTATCCCTCTCACAAATTGTGTGTCAAATATTGTCTTGGTGACAAAGAAACAAGGCACGATACTCGTTTGTGTTGATTACCATGATCTCAATTGTGCTTGTCCTAAAGATAACTATCCTACTCCCTTCATTGATCAGATTATTGATGAATGTGCTGGGAGAAATTTTTTTCCCTTTATGGATGGTTTTTCTAGTTACAACCAGATTAACATTGCATCGTTCGATCAAGAAAAGAAAGTTTTTATCTGACCATGGGGTACTTTCACGTACAAAAAGCTCCATTTCGACCTCAAAAATACTGGGGCTACATTTCAGTGGGCGATGTCCTATGTGTTTCACGATATTCGCAACATCATTTAGCCTTACTTGGATGACCTTCCCGCTCATTCTCGTAAGCCCCAAGATCACCCTGACCATCTTCGGCACATTTTTCTTCGTTGTAGACACTACAATATTTGGTTAAACATGCATAAATGTGTTTTCTACGTTGAATTCGGATGACTCCTTGTCTCCATCATTTCCAAGGATAGTATTCGCCTTGATCTGCTTAAATTTGAGGCCATTATAAATTTACCCCCTCCATCTTCATTGTACCAACTCCAAAGCCTACAGGGAAAAGAAAATTTCCTCCATCATTTCATACCCAATTATGCTGAGCTAGCTTCAAGATTTACCTGGTTGCTAAAACAAGGAATTCCCTTCGTCTCGGATGAGGTTCCCCAAAAGTCTATCGATGACCTCAATTTTTTCCTCGTAAATGCTCCTTTGTTGCGTCCTCCATATTATCATCACGATTACTTCCTTTACCTGGCTGCAACCCTTAGCACCATTGTTATGGTATTGGTACAAGACGATGATGAAGGTAATGAACATGTTATCTACTACCTTAGTCATAATCTCCCCAACACTGAAACGCATTATGCCCATGTCGAGAAGTTGGCTTTGTCTGTCGTACAAGCTGGTTAGCACTTTCGGCACTACATTCTCTTATGCACTAGTACTGTGATTTTCTAATGCAACCCCATGACCTACATCCTAACTCGTCTATTGCTAGGGGGAAAGTATTCTAAATGGATTGTCATCCTACAAGAATTTGATTTGGTATTTACTACTGCCAAATTTAAGAAATCACTAGTTTTTGTCGAGTTAATTTTCTCCCTTCCTTCTACGTCTCTCCCCACTGGTTCAAATGAATAGCTTTCGCACGAGACTCTTTTCCTAATCAGCACCCTTGACCCATGGTACGGTGATATCATCGTGTATCTCCAGACGTCCACGTTTCGGTCTGCGTTGACTAAGGATGATCACCGACAGATTTGGCATCACTCCCAACTCTACTGTATTATTGGCAATACTTTATACCATGTCAATGTCGATTCAGTTCTTCGCCGATGTCTTACTCTCTAGGAGGTTGAGAGAGTTCTCAATGACTACCATTTTGGGGCATGTGGCGGTCATATGTCTGGCAATGCTACCGCTCAGAAAATCCTTCGCGCTGGTTATTTCTGGCCATCCATTTTTAGGGATAGCATCCTTATTGTTTGCAAGTGCCATGAATGCCAAATTTACCAACGCAAGATGTGCGCCCCACCCACTCACCTACACTCCGTCATTATTGTTGGTCCTTTTTCTAAATGGGGTATTGACTATATGACATGTAACCCTCGTTCAGTCGAGGGGCATGGTTATATTATCGTTGATGTGGATTATTTCACCAAATGGTCGAAGTGTTGCCTACATACTCTACAGATGGTAAAACGGTGGCTGAATTTCTTTTCAATCGCATTATTTCCAGGTTTGGTGTACCTCAAGCCATTGTCACATACCATGGCTCCCATTTTTGAAATTACATGATGGTTGAGCTGACCTCTACATTGGGTTTGCACCCCGATGGCTCAACCCCATAATACTCTCAGGACAATGGTCAAGTTGAAGTTGTGAACAAAATTTTGGTTACGATTCTTCAGCGTACTATTGGGATGCACAAATCAAATTGGCATCTCATGCTCCTTTCAACTCTGTGGGCTTACCGAACCTCGACCAAGGACGCAAATGGTTTCACACCATTCCAACTTGTCTACGGTCTGGAAGCAACATTACCGATTGAATGCGAAATTCCTTCACTCAAGCTAGCTGTCGAACTTCTCCCCACAACATCACCTTAGGAAGAGCACCTTTTATATTTAGAATGGTTGGATGAGACTCAACGTCTCACTGCTTTGGTCATCGAAGCACAAAAGAAGCGACTCAAGTCCCATTTTGATCAGTCGATCTCTCCCCACATGTTCTCTGAGGGTGATTTGGTTTTACTATACGATCAAGCTAATGATAAGATGGGGACAGGAAAGTTCGAACCTGTGTGACATGGGCCCTGCATTGTTAAATGCATTTTGCAAAAAGGGGCCTATGAGTTTATTTGATTATGAAGGCAATCCTTTGGACAAGCCCTGAAACAGGCTTTATATCAAAAAGTACTATGCTTAGGTCATCTGGCATGGTTACTTATGTACATTACTGTGTCATTCATTTTTGTGCAGTGTGGTTTGGTGTGTTAGTTTTCAAACAAATTTCCTATTTACTATGTTTTCCCTGCTTTGCAGATGTTTGTGACTCCTCACATCAGTTTCGCTGATGATGCTTGCTGTAGTACCCGAAATCTATCCTCCGCAATATGGGCCATTTATAACCCTCATGGTGAGTTGATTGATCTTCAAGGTATTTCTTTAGGTCACACAACTAATAACATTGTTGAATACAGCGCAGTCATCGAATTGTTGTCAGAAGCCATTACTCTTAACATTCGAGAATTGGCTGTCAACTTGGATTCACAGCTTGTTGTCCTTCAACTCAACGGGAAATATTCCATCAGAAACCCTCAGATATTGAGAATGTATCTACGTATTCGTCTACTGGAAAGGAATTTTTATTACATTACATATCATCATATTCTTAGACGTATGAATACATTGACAGATGCATTAGCCAATTATGTGTTGGATAGACATTTACGAAACATGTGAAAAGCCAAAACAAATCATTTGTACCATAGTAAGCAAGAAAATACAACATATATATATATATATATGGTAATAATTTTTGATACATCAAAACCCCAAAAAAATAATATGTGTGTTCATAACATCAGTGGCTCACAGGCCTCATATATTCGTGGCACGCAGGCCTCAAAAATGTAAAATGTTGGACCTAGGAACTAATCATCATGGTGATCGTGGTAGCATGAAACTGCTCGTGCAACATGAGTCAACAATCGGTGGATCTGGTCTGATACTCCCACTGTATGCTTTTGATACTAGCGCGGAATGTCTCCCACCCAGGCATACTCTGGGATACCACGAGTCAACCCTCAAGGTTCCTCATGATCTCCTCCTCGTTGACACTCCCCTCTTGGTAAGGAGCGACATCAAACTAGCGGGCGACATGCCTGGCTATCAAGGACATCCCGGCAAGACGCTCTGGTCCAACATCTACATTGATAAAACAAAATGTTATAAACACATATATATCAAAAACAATTAAAAAAATCACAAAATTAAAAATTGATTTTTTACCTTCGTCTTTGAAATCTTCCCCATCTGGAAACAGAAAAATTAGGGAAGGTAAATGGTAAATGGTAAATGGTAAAAAATATTTACTTTTCCCTCCTTTTATTCAATTTTTCATGAAATATTAGGGTTTTAAGTATTTTGACCTATTTTGCCTCAAGAATTGGATAATGCACTTTACCCTTTTGCATAGCAACAGGTGATGGATGTTCGACGATGAAGCCAAGTCACATTTCAGCTCTTTTCTCAACTCGTAAAACTCAAATGAAAAGATTTCCAAGTATTTTTCCCTTTTGACTCGTAAGCGAGAATAAAATGGTCGGTCCACTTTCAAGCTCTTTTCCAACCCTTTAAGCACGAAAAGATAGCCTAGCCCTTGTCATTTCAAACTCGTTAACGGATGCAAAACATCGTGCGCCCAATATACGTTTACCCTTTTTTTGAGCTAGGATGCACTATTTATGAAAAAGGTACTCCTTAACTGATGTGGTCAAGCGGTTCTCTCAAGTATAGTTTTCTACCTTTTCGAGCTTTAGAGACACAAATGTATGAAAAGGGACCATGTGGAGTTTTATTTTCCATGTCTTTTTCAAACTCTCTAAACATGAAAAAGATACTGAGTTACACCTTTTTCAAACTCGTTAAAATATTAAATGACATCGGATTTGTCACCATGACGAACATGAGCTTCTCCTTCTTAGGGCTCATTAAACTCACTAGGTCGGATTCATCCAAAGGATGAACTTACAGTGCAAGAATATGCTATCCCCTTCAAGCTTGCAATTAAAAAATAATTGGGGTACCTTCTAGGAATGGTGGGGGGAATTTTGGAAATCTAATCAGTTGTGTCCACAACTCACTCTTGAACATGGCACTTTCTGCTTCATGTCAGGATGGGGTATCCTCCTTTTATCATTGACCTTCTTGGGTTGGGCCGTTCATTTTTGCCTTCCATTTTATCTCTGCCACATCATTATGACCACCAATCCTATGGGTCCAAAAGCTACCAAACTCCGCGTCGTGTCGCCGATATGTTCAAGAGTTGTTCTTCTGTAGTTACCCTACCCCTGATTCTCTGTATCATCCAAAATCATTTTATATCCCTTTGTCTCATGTCAATGATGTGGGATACATTATGGCCCCCCTTTGACATGGTCGCTTCCTGTCGAGTTCAATTCATTATCTGGGAAGTTGACCAAGAGACTCCCTTACAGTACCTTAGATCTTGCATGCCCTAATGGCAAGTTCTTTGCACTCAATGACAAGTTCACATTATTGTCTTTCAATCAAGTGATTTCGTGGGTGTCGACTTCAATTTCTCTATTCACATTCCGTGAATTATTCTAATAGTACCTTGAGTACCATTGTCATTATTGGTGGTTTCTCTCGTGCTTGTTAATAGTTTACATCATTGACTGGTAATCAAGCGATTTTCTAGCATGTTTGACGTCAACACATCTATTCACATGTTAGAATTTGTACTTTGATCAAGTCATGTTGGAGCGCAAGACCCTGGGCTCAGATTACAAAAGTCTAGGTTGCAAAGCGGTGTGACATGATTATGTTGATATACATGTCTCTCTCAGATGGATGGTTGTGACCATACCATGAGTTATCATATGTGATCCTTCTCATTATTGGATGGTTGTGACCATACCTTGATTTTGATATGATCCTCTTTATCGGATGGTTGTGCCCATGTCTGGATTTGTTTACATGATCATTCTCTGGATGGTTGCATCCATGCCATGATTCATGTATCATTTGATAGAGTTTTTAATTATGTATATGTATATGTACTTGCTTGCAAATTTTTCGATGACAGACTCTGGTTCCCCGCACTAATTCATAAAGCATTTCATCCCTCACTCTAGTTTTGCCTTCATGCTTTAGGGGACATCTGTTACACGGCATTTTGTCACTATCCCTATACTCCCCATTCCTTGATCCTGGAGGACCTCTGCAGTGAACCCTACATGCTTTCCCTTCATGAAGAAACTCCCATTATGTCCCTCTTCATGAGCAAAACAATTCCATTTTTCACCATTTCCCAAAAATCCTATGTTTTTCCTAGTTTACAAGACTGGTGCTAATGACCCTCGTCCTCCTCGTGCCAATATGCAGGGATTAAAATTGTCCCTAGCACTGACCGGAGTGACTAAAATTTGTTTCAGTCGCATCGATCCTCTTTTGGAAAGTTTTTAAATAAGGAGCCGAAGCTTCCATCTCTAGAAGCTTCATAACAGAAGTTTGGTAAATGGTTGAGCCGGATGGAGTCAAGGATGTCAGTTTGGGCTCCTTTTCCTTATAAGGAAGGAACTACCTCAAGAGATAATATCTTCTCCCATGAGAAGAGGAACCATCTCCCATCCATTCATTCTACATAAACCTCCATTTTTCCTAAGCACAAACTAGTGTTAGTGTTGGTGTGCTAGTGCTAATTAAGTTTGGAGTAAACAGCAAGCTATTCATAGTTGTACCTCTCTAGTTGTGTGTAAGAGAGAAGTGTGAATTTGGTTTAGTGTGAAGCCTAAAAGGAAGGGCCTTAAAACTATCATTGTTGAGGCCATCATGGAATGACAACGAAAGTGTGTGGGAACCTGGTTTTGTCGAAGGAGAACAGCAACGTCAAGACAATGGTTTTAATCTCTTATTGATTTAATATATATGCAACTATCGATTGATTTTATACATAATGTGTCATCTCACATATTTATGGCTTAATGTTTCTTGACTTGTTAAGTAGGTTGAATTACATTTTTTCTATTATCACGATTGTTTTTTTTTGTTGTTTACTTGTTTAAAGTGTTTGAAGAAGGTAATGGGAGATAGATGGAGTGAGCAAGCAAGTTCATCACCAAACGGGATTAGCATACTAAGAGGTGGGCCCTCTTAATTGGTTCTAACCTAAGGAAATATTCCATAGAATGTCTTGTTAGTGGCTAGACCCGCTATCGGGCTAGAGGAATTGTTTGTGTCCGCACTTATAATTTTACCTCACCACACCCTTCCTTTTTGAAAATGAATTAAAATATTATAAAGTTGTTGATTTTGGGCCATATCCCCTTGTATTTCGAAAACCATGGTATTGGGTCCATGGTAATGTAGTGATGTAAATCCCTTATGTAATATTATATATAGGGATGAATAATAAATAAGGCATCAAATCAATCGAATTGATCCAGATATATGTTTATGTGATATTTTTGTGGACTGTACTTTGGAGGAAGGGCAAGGCTCCGCAGCTGTGTGCGCGGAGGCCTGGGTCTGCAGCTTAGTGCGCAAACACCATGCAGTTGTGTATGCAGGGAAGAACTATTTGTTGTACCAAATTCTATATTATAAGAAACAGATATTGTGGATGCAATCCCACATTGGGATGAACCATGGTAAAATCTGTGTCTCAAGTGCCTATTTGCTTATTATCTGCACTTTATTTCAGTACTGCACAGTTTATGAATGTTTATGAGATGTTAAGTGATGAATTTAACTATGCGAAGTAATCTATAAGTGTGAAGTAATTTTTTGATGCTAAGTTGTTTATAATAATTAAAGCATAAAGAAAATACAAAAGTGCCACTTCGCGGCATCCCTCAGGTTGCATAAACCTACTTCTGCAACCTCCCATAGTCACTTCGGGTGAGACTGCAACTTCCTTGCAGGTCATTGCCAGAAGGGCTAGTGATTAAGGGTTTTTTGGTGCGTAGCAAAAGAACCAAACCTAGGTCAACCCAACCTAAGCCAAAAAATGGTTCTGTTTTCAAGACCAAGATATGTTTTGGCATCCATCGAAGAAATAAATCCAAGAGTGGGTAGAACAAAAGAAACGTTAATTTTCATATCAAGGGAACAAACCCTAAATTGTCATCTAAAAGGTGGTTACGGTGATATATTTTTGAATATCAGTACAAAATTTTCTTTGATTTCATTTCCTGTGGATTTCAAGGTTGACAGAGAAAGAATTGTTTTAAAGGAGACAAACCTAAGCGTTAGACTCCAAAATTGATACAGCACCTAAAGAACACTGATAACAGAATTTCAAGTGTTGTTGATTTCTGGGTTGAAAATATTTTAGGAGGATTTATTACTGAGTTCGCGGTAGATTCAATTGTGTCATACAACGAAGATGAACGAAAATTTTTCAAGGGACCGTGAGGTAAGTACTTGAGATATTTGAAATGATCAATTAAAATTCTTTTGTGTGAAAATGGAATTCTTCGAATGCAGTCAAAATAGTAGATTATGTTTGGAAAAATATATGAAGAAGAGATTGGAACAATGTGAAGTAGGAAAAGATATATAGACACTAAGAAGAGATATCATGGCCAAGATCCAAATATTTTCATAAAGACTGATTATAACCCTCTACTTAGTGAATCTGAAGGTGAAGGAAACCCCCCTGAGAATCCTGAGGGAACTTCATAGTATTCACCCTTTTAGCTTGAAAGTGCATCGAAGCTCAAATCTAGCCAGAGTCAAACAAATTTTGTTTTTCGTGGCCCCCTACCCTCCTACCCCCCATCCCCCTCCCCTTATGAATCCCCCTCCCCCTCCCCCTCACCCCCGAGAAGAATGATGGTCGATGATATTAAGTTATCAATCTTTAAAGGAACTGGATCAAAGCATCCAAAGCAGTTCTAGTTCTTATGCGAAGCAGTATGGACCGCGAAGTAGGTCCATGATGAAAATGTGAAAAAGGCACAGCTTACCACAACATTCATAGATTTAACATTAAATTGGTATATGAAATATTCAAGCAACCAGATTAGGTCTTATACAGACATTAAATTAGCGTTGGTAAAAGAATTCAAGAAACCAAAATCTGAGTCACAGTGCATCACAAAACTAAAGGAGATCAAACAAAGGCCGACTGAGTTAGTATGGGATTTTGATCAAAGGATCAAGGTATTTTTGGATTAGGTGAGCTTCGATATAGCTCCACAGCAACACAAGGAATGGTTTATGGTTGCGTTGTTACAACACATCAGATTACCTTTGACACGGCAGAAAATAGAGACTCAAGCCGAAGCATTGGAGTTGGAAATAAACTTAGAAGCTTCGTTGATAAGTGATACAGCTGCAGGTATGTAGGAAATACAGATTCAGTTAGTGAATTTGACTCTGCAATTATAGGATATGAAGAAGAGTAAAGAAATTTGCAATGAAGTGTGGTGTACAAGACACAAAGCAGAAGATCACCCTAAAGAGAAATGTCCTATTTTCAAAAATTGCATAGCTAGTGGAGCACCTAATCCTTTTAATGTTGGATCTAGTTTATGGTGAGAGATATGAAAAACTAGAGGCGAACATCGCTCTGAAGATTTCCATTTGTTACAAAAATATGTGCAGACTGCAAAGAATTTATTTTGCAAGTTTTGTAAGTCGACGGGGCATGATGAAAATAACTGTCGAGCCTATGAATTGGTGATGGATCGTGGTGCTGATACATACAGAATGCAAGCCAAATAAAAAGGACATGAAGGAAGTGGATAGCATGGCGGTTGAGGTGGCTATGCAAGATGAGGTTGAGGTGGCAGAGCTGTTTGAGTTCGAGGTCAGATTATTTGTTATAATTGCGGCCAGAAAGGTCACTTTGCAGGAGATTGTCAGAATCTGAATACGACCTGTAAGTATTGTAAAGCATTTGATCATGTCATTGAAGAGTGTCTAGTACTTATAGCTAAAATTCAAGAAAATAAGAATCCACAGTCAACCCAGAAAATTCAAATGATGACTATGGAACCGAGGACAGATGAATGTAGCATCAATATTGTAACAAGGAGTGGAGCTACCATAGGAAATGACAAAGCAAATGGGAAGAAGGTAGTTGAAGGTACATGGGTTATAAAGACAACAGATAAAGCATCAATGTTGGATATTCATAAGGAAAAAGAAGTCTTTATGGAAGTGAAAGAAGATTTATGGACGCAGGAGCTTCGACATCTAATGCACAACTGGACCATATGAATAACAACGACATAATACCAGCTACGACTTTAAAATCTTTCCAACAAACTTGTATGAATTTGTTGAGAAACCATAAAGTGGTAGAAGAACTGCAAGAATTGATAGACTCCTGCGTATCTAAGGAAGTATCGTGGAGTGAAACACGTGAAGTAAACAATTATATAGACAAAATAGAACTGGAAAGGAAATGAGGCTTAGTGCACCAATAGGAGAATATGACATGGACCAATTCATTTTATCTAGGATCTAAAGCTAATGTCCTAACAAAGCAAACATGGGAGCTAATGGGCAAACAAAAGTTACAATGGTCACCTATTCAGTTGAGAATGGTGAATCAACAGAAGATTGTTCCTCTAGGACTACTATCGGGAATTACAGTGGACATTGAAGGGGTGCGTGTTGCACTAAAAATTGTCACCTTGACATTCTGCAATCTGTGTGAGTCCATTATCACTCATACTTTCCTCCTTTGCAAGTCTAAAGCCTCAGCTCTTCATATCAGGCCTTGAAAGTAATAGAAAAGCCCTAAAAGTCTCTAAAACTCTGGTTCCGCACTTTCTCTTTGCATTACCTACTGTCCCGCACCTAATGGTCATGTCCCCTGCGTAGCTGACCACTCTGTCCTTGTGTTATGGGTGCGAACCCCTGTAAAAGTTAAAAAGGCACGATTTTATTCTATAAAACTCACTTTTAGTCATTTCTAGAAGCTTTTGGAAGGAATCTTGAGGTGGCAAGTTTGCTCTCTTAAGGTTCATGCACTCCATACCTTAAGTAGATAACCCCTTGATGTGAGGAGCTTATCCTTTTGAAGGAGGATTATATCCCTTCATAGATGGACCTATAACCTCCTCCTCTACACTATAAAATGAAGCATTGGGCTGGTTACTTGAGAGGTAAAAATGCTAAATATTTTTGAGGTGAAATGCTGCTAGAACTTAGTCTTCATAGTTGAGATTTTATGAGGAGAGATTACATACCTCTAAAATCTCATTTGGAAGAGTGCAAGGCTTGTCAAAGTAAAGGAAATTCTTGTTTCAGACCCCAGGAAGAGCTTGTTCAACATCAAGGCTGAAAAGGTTGTAAGGTTCTTCTACTTCAAAGTTAATACAAATAAGTTTGTTTTTCTCAATAAACTATTCATTTATGGTTTATTTTATGGATTCCTTGATCACCATAATAGACACGATTTATGATATTTTCTATGCAGGTGTTATTTGATGTTTTCTTGTTTGTGATTGCAGGTATTTAAAGATAACTCTTTTGGACAATCGAGGGATGACTACAACGAACAAGCATTGGATCTAAGGTAGGATCGTAACACCTCTATAGTCTTTATTTGTAAATTGCATATGTCTAGAGAAAGATAGATTTATTTGTCTGTTTGTTGCTAGATTATCTTGTGATACTAGGGAGATCGGTCTTGTCCACAAGATCGATTTATCCAACCAAGAAATTGGTGACTCCACTGGGGAATGAATTTGGTTTTTGGTTTTCCTTTGTTTTGACTTGAGAAAAGTGTTTTCGTTTCTGATTTTTGATTGATGTATATTGGTTTGGGTAGTATTTAAATCTGGGAGTACTTTTTGTTTTTTTCGAAGTTTTCAGGGGACCACACTTTCTCTTCACAGACAGTGCGGGCATCTCCGCACTTTTCCTTTAGTAAACAGAGCGTGACCACACCTGTTACTTCCAGAGCTTGCGAACCCTGTAAAATTTTTTGAAAAACCTAAAATACCTTTTTCCAGTTAGGTTTAGGTTTGATTTAGAAGCTTTAAGGTCTACCCATATATATGTTTTTTCCTGTCAAAAACCTCTTGTGAGTGAGTTCCGATAGTATTTGTGTTTTAGATGATTTTCTAGAAGTTTGCATGCTTGGAGTGGTTTTCACTTGGTCTATGTAGTGACTCAAAGATCAGAAGCCTAAGAAACCTTAGATCACCCTGGTGTCTTTTTGTCTTCTTGATGAGTCTAACTTGGTTGTGAAATCTATCGTTTATGAGAAATAGATTCAATTTTCTCGTTGCAAATATTTGAACAAACTTTGTCATAAGTTTTGAATTTCAATTTTACAAAAGAAAACATAGTTGGATGTTTTTGGTTGATTTGTTATTTTGAACAAATGAATCCTTAGTTTACTGAACAACTAAGTAAAATGTCCTCAAAAAGAATTGAAGCTTTCATTTATTTAGATTTCAAAGTTCTTAGATCTCAAAATTTGTTTTTGTAGTTTTGAGTGCTTTTCTAGAACTTGTAGATCTCTTTTGAAAGGAAAATTGCTTTTCTTGTAGTTTCAAGTTTTGAAAAAGGAAAGGGATTTATTGTGAGAATTTATTATTAGTCTCGTTTTGAGTTCTTATTGAAAAAGAAAAAAATATTTTCTTTTCATTCTCATGTTGAAAGAAAGATTTGTTTCTTAAAGAATTGCATTCTCGAACTCTTTCTTTTAGCTAGAATTTCATTGAAGGAAAAATGAATTGCTTATCATTTTAGGTGCATTTTTTAGCATTTGGAGTCGAGTCTTCACACCATCAAAGTTTCATTTCCATACCTATTGACTTAAGGAACAACCCATAAAAGCAACGCTTAATTAAAATTGATCTAGTAATCTTTTTTATTTTTAGGGCTCTTATCCCCAATATAGCTTAGGCTAGTATCTTGGAGTAGGGAGTAATTAACTCTCCAAGATAGTTAAAACATACAAGTAGATATATCTTGCGGTAGGAAATAAATCCAATTGTAATTGATACATTCGGGGAAGCTTCTATTAAATGAGTCAATCACGAGATCATGTCTGAAACTTTGAGACAATCAAGTCTATTTCATTGGGAAAGATAGAAGATTTGAACGTATTATAAATGGTAAAACTCAGATTAACCATTGTCGAGGAGCCTGGGGTCACTTGTTGGTAAACCTCGAATTGACCATGTCAAGGAGCCTTCAAGGGGATTGAACTTTGTTACTCTGCCCTTGTGCGTAGATTGGATCGTAGACTGTTCCCCCAGTTGTATATGTTACTATTGGTAACCTTAGTGTCCATAAACTTAAGATTATTTCATAAGGTGACGATGAAGGACGGGTCTCACTGTACCTAGAGCAGACGTCGACTAGACTCACTTCGACTCTCTGGGGGGTTCTCTTCACTCGAGATGGTTTTGTGAAGAAACTTGTGCCAATCTATTTCATTAAGCAGGTTGTGGGGGTAACTGTTCCAACCGCCCTTTCTGTATTAAACTTCTACTACATTGGATTTCATCACCAACTAGTGTTTTTAGTATGGGAAGTTACTATTTTTGTGTGGTTTGAACTCTTAGATTTTTTTAGGCGTGTGATTCATTTGTTTGTTTCTTTAGAGACTTCAGGTGGTTTTATTGAAATTTTCTTTGTTTGCGTGTGAGTAATTAATATTTAATCGTGGCTGAATTACCGAGACAATCTCGTAGGCTTCAAGGGAAACCTCCTGAATATTCACCAAGCCAGCTTGAAGGGCTACAAGCTCTTGTATCACCTAGTGACAGTAGAGTTGGATCACCAAAAGCTGGAGAGTCATCTTTAATTGTTCATCCTGCTTACTAGATACAAACAACAGAGTCTATTCAAGAGCCAATTTCATTTTCCGAAGCTACTGGTAGTATTTCTCCTTCTAGTGAATTAGCTGAAGAACCTAAAATTTTTGAACATGACACTGAACCTGTTGTTACTCCAACTTTAGGATTTTCTTCTCTAGCCTCTAGTAATCCTGGTTCACCTAGGGTAAGCAATATCATTTCTCAAAATCTTCCTTCTAGCCTCATTTCTATCGAAGAACTTGTTAATCTAGAAGAAGACGTAACTTTTCCCAAAAACCAATAGATTTTAAATCTTAGGGAGCGTGAATCAATATTCTACAATCCTTTTAGGAGTGATGCTTGGTATGTTTCATTGAAAAATCTTTTAGAAAATACGGGTCTTAGTTTTTCTCCACCTTGAATTCCTTTTCATCCTACGCCAAGAGGTTATTATCCATCATCCATTATGTCAAGACATTCATCCATGTTTACCCAAACACTGGAAACATTTTTATCTGGCGGTCCTTCTATTCCTACGGGGTACCAGTCACTCTCTAGTACTTTTTCAGGAGCATCTCCTCGACCGATAGAACAAGTGTTATCATCTAGAAATAATGGAACTCAAGCGTTGAACACAGAACAGATCCTTATGATGTTTGGTAGTGTTCCAAATCCTCAACCTCAAGGTAGTCAGTTACCACCTGGGGAGCAACCTCAAGGTAGTCAGTTACCGCCTGGGGGGTAACCTCAAGGTAGTCAGTTACCGCCTGGGGGGCAACCTCAAGGTAGTCAGTTACCACCTGGGGGGAAACCCCAAGGTAGTCAGTTACTGCCTGAAGGGCTTCCTCAAGTTTATCAATCTTCAGGACAGTACATACCCCAAGGTCAACCTCAGACTCAGTACATACCCCAAGGTCAACCTCAGACTCAGTACATACCCCAAGGTCAACCCCAGTTTCAGTACATACCTCAAGGTCAACCCCAGTTTTAGTACGTGCCTCAAGGTTATCAACCCCAAGGTTAGTACCCAACTCAAGGTTTCCAACTGCCTTCTGGTCAACCATTTTTTCAAGGACCTAGAAATTTACCACCTAATTATCAACCCTACGTTCAACTAGGTTATGGTCCTCCATATGCACAACCTTTTGTAGGTCCATACTCCAGAATGAACATGGTGTGGGATCCGTCTCAAACTCAACAAAATTTTCAACCTAATGTGCAGTTAATTAATAAACCTGGACAACCTTTGGTTTCTGGTCCAACCCAGCAACCTGTCCAACCTACTATTCAAACCCCTGCATCTGGTACAGTTCAGCAAACTGGGCCTAGTTCACCTCATTCTCTGCCCCAAACTTCTGCAACTACTGCAACCTCTCTTCAACCTACAACACCTGTTTCTAGAGTATCAGCAACTCTGGTTTCTACTACTCCTACTTCAGTGCAAATTCCTCAAGTCTTTGTGCCTTAGTCAGGACCTACAGTTTAGACTTCGGTCCAGATGCCTGCGGGACAAGCTAGTACGATTGCTACTAGTGCGCCCTACTACAAATTTTGAGGTAATATAAATTGTGGATGACAGTAACCCCTATCCTGCATTACTTGGATTATATTTGGAATTTGCTAACATGGCTATAATCAACTTGAAAAAGAGGCAAATGATATTTGAAAGCAACAATATGAGAGTGATCATTCCCTTGGATCTATCAGATTGAGCAAGGTATAATAAACCAGTTAAAGAGGAATATAGCGTGGTTGATATAGATAACATCTATCAAGTGACATCCAAAGAAGAAAAAAGGATCAAACCTACTGCAGATGGAAATTTGAGCTGGGATCATGATAGCTCTTGTGCCTCATATTCAGAATAAGAATTAGAAAATTGGCAAAACATGTTACATGAAGTATCTACAAGACGATGTGCAAGAGTGACTAAGTCACTTTGTTGTATAACCTTTGAGGTATGTATTTTTCCTTACTATGATGTGTTACATAGTAATTTGTCACCGTCCCTGTTACCCCTTCTCCCGCACATTGGAGGACTTATTCTGGGACCTGTTGGAAGTGACATAACCTGAAAACACTTGCATTGTATCCCCTTGAGTATGTACTTCATATGCCCTGAAGACACCTTCTGCAAAATACCCATAAAAATAGCCCTTTTTCCATTGGCGCGGTTCCACTATGTATCACTCACGCCAATGGGGGAAATTCTCCAAAGAGGGTGCGCCAGCTAGCGCTCTGTCTCAGAGTCGCACTTGCGCCAGCCTAGTTGGGTAAAGTTTTTAACAAACAAACTTACGAAGGTTCTTCCTAACCTATTCATGAACTGATTCCATCTTGAGTTAGTTCAGTTGGGCTTCGAATCTCCATAGAAGGGAAGTAGTTCTCCACCTCTCATGGAAGCTTCTTAGTGATAAAGCCAATCCCATGAATCTTGTGGATGACCCTAACTCCTTCTACTCTATCTATAAAAGCTTGTCCTTTTGCCTTTCACAAGTTAGTCTCCAAGTTCCAAATTCTAAGTCTCAAAGTATGAGAATTGCCAAGTTCATGCTACAAGGGGCCTTATTCATTCCCATAAGGCTAAATCTTAAGTGAGGAGATTCTTGTCCAAGTAACCAAGGAGAGAGAGGCTTGTTCCCCATTCTCAACAAGCTTTGCAAGGCATGTGTTTCTGATCACCGAGCCAAAGGAGGATTTGACGTAAGAACTATGGTTGTATTCTTATTTGTTGTTTATCAATAATAGACGACTATCATTATGGTTCCACTCTTATTGTTCTTTGAAATGATGTTGAGTTATATCCTTTATAACTGATATACAGTTGCATCTATTGGATTTTATGCTTGTGTTTGTGCCGTTCTTTGCATGTGCAGATGTTCGTTCACGAGGATCATGGGGATTGTGACCGGCCAGAGCAAAGGAACGGGAGCGACGACTCTTCTACAAATATTAGCGTTGGAATCTGGGTAGGCCCTCATCATCGATCTTTGATTTGCAATTAGTAACCTGCGTGTTAGCATTGTTTGATTATTGCTAGACCCCATTTGGGCTAGTAGGGATCACCTCTTTCCGCAGAGGGGATTTACCTCCACAACAATTTGGTGACTCCACTGGGGAGTTGGCTTTTTGCCTTGTTGTTTGTTTTGTCTTGTTGTTTGATTTGTAAACTTTAGACGGAGCCTGAAGTGCGGGTAGATAGCCTTCGAAACGCTATTGCTCTGCATTAGCAAAGTAGATCAACGCCACTTCAGTCCATCTCTGGTTTGGTTTATGAGTTTAATGGCTTGGAACTTGCCTTATTTCTTGGTTGTTTCTTGGTTTCTCCGGTTTGACTAGATTTCTGGGTTGAGTCCCTGTGTTGCTCTTGCCCCTTGGTGTACCTGGGTACTGTTGACTTAGCTTTGCCTCGTTTGTTTTTTATTTTTCCATAGAAAACTCGGCTGGCGCTCTTTTATAGCATTACAGTCGCGCCCGTTGGCGCAAGTTTCACATTGACAACCAGCGCCAATCACTGAAAGGCGCTATTTTCAACCTGACAGTCGCGCCAGGCCTGGGAACTTTTGAAGTTTGCTTGTTTCTGAGCCTCCTAAGCTTGCTTTTTGTTCTGGGTACCTTTTTTCGACTACTTGAGAGTGTTGGAGTCTTGTTTGACTGGTTTTGAGTATCTTTTTTGAGAAATTCTTAATTTGATTTCCTTTGGTCATTACTTGGAGGTTTGTCCCAGTCTTTTCACAATTTTGCATCTTTTTGCTTTTTTGATCTTTGGAACTCTCACCCAATTTTCTTGATTTGCATTTGATTGGTTCTTGGATTACATTAGAATCATCTTGTGTTTGAGAATTCTCTTGCATAGATCACACTTGCATAATTATAATTCTCATTTTTAGAATGTTCATAGATTACATTTGCATACTTTTCAAGTGAATTGTGCATAGATTACCTTTACCCTTTGGATGTTTGTCATTTTCTATCGATTTCACATTTCTAGCCCTAGGGCATCTAGTGGCTTTGTGTGTCGAGCCTTCCTTAGGAGTTTTGGTCTTCTATTAGTCCAGTCAACTTTCTGATTGCTCCCTTGCACTCGTTTAGTGGTTGTTAATCGTTTTGTTGCGTTATTTGGGTGACTTGCTTTGTCTTCACTTGAATTCCTCTTCATCTCACTTTGAGCCTAGATTACACGGCTCATTGGTGTCTTTGGGATCTTTCTTGTTCTTTGGAGTTTTGATTTGTGATTTAGGGAACTGAATGTGCTTGTATTGAATAGAATTTGTTTGTTGTCATTTCTCAAAGTTGTTTAGTGCATTTTGCCATCATCAAAAAAGAAAAATATCTCTTTTGCTTTGTATTAGTTAATGAGAATTAGAAACTTTTCATTTTAATTAGTGATTAGTGATCTCGAAGAAAAGTTTGTTAATTTCCATTAGCTGCATTAGGGAAGTTCTTTGTTGTGTTGTGATCATTTCGTTTGCGTGAAAACCCTAAAACCCTCTCGTAACTAGCATTCATCGAATGAAATGACATATTTTGGCATATAGTTTGCATTTAGGGAATTTTAAGACATTACATACGGTAAGGCCTGAAAACTGAAACATAATCCAAGATCAACTTTAAAATGAACTGAATGAATCTAACAATGCATTGGAACATAATGCACACATTTAGAGGTCTAGGCTAGAGACGTGCTCCGGCGTCGTTAAACCTAGTCACTTTTGTTTCACTCAAGGTTGGGTGATTCCTCCTTCCATGACGCAATAGTGGTCTAGTACAGATTTTAGCTCCCACGTACCGTCAAGTATATGGGGAGACCCCACTTGGTTATCATCCTTTATCCATAGGAAGCCGTGTCTGCCGCCTTACAAGCTGTAATGCACCAAACACAGCATTCGGGAAGATTGACTGCCGTAGGGAAAGTCCTTGGTTTTCATATGACTGCCAAGGTGTATATGCAATTTTACGGATTTGTTTGGTAAACCTTTTTGCCTAGCTCTCCAGAGTAGTCACTTTTGTTCCTTTTCGAACTCCCTAAAAGAAAAGGTCCATCTGAGCACTTGTCACTTCAAGCTCATTAAACATTCAAAGGCGACTAGAGTCATATTTTGTCCTTTTATCGACTCTTTAAAAATGAAAAGGTCAAGTTTTGTTCCTGTGTCTTAAAATTTATTCGGCCACGATTCACATTTACCCGGTTAGATCTTGTTTGCATTAGTTTGAGTAGGGTTCTTTCTCGTTTTTGATGGCAACTTTTCCAAAGTTTACCAACCCAGGCATCCCCTCTGATGGGAATCCTGGTTATTTCCCTCCTTTTGGAAATGTTGGTGCTCCTTACATGGCAACGTTGTCCCTTCCTGGGTTAACTGTTGGGTTGCCTGTTTGGTTGTTCTCAACCTCTCTGGTCCCTACTGTCTCAACTGCTGGTCAATCAGTTCCTCCACCCGAACAACATCATGTTGATTCTAAGGTGGACCTCTCACCTTCTTCGCCTGTTTCTGCGTCGTCATCTTCTACTTCGCCTGGTGAAAGCCTGGATTCAAGTAACCAGGTGGCTAAGAAGTAGAAGAAGAAGAAGTCTCATAAGTGAGAGGCTAAAAGTGCAGCTACTGCTCCAAGTCCATCCCAAGACGAACCACCTTCTGCTCCTCCGCGGAAGGTTAAGTTCCCTTGTAAGTTGTGCAAGGATGACCACCTTCTTCGTGATTGTCCTGGCATTCCCAAGATCTTAGAAGTATGGTCTTGTGATCCGGATCATCCCTCATCATCCTTTAAAGCTCATGGCGATGCCACCCTATCAATTGACAACATTCAGAAGAAAGGGAAGATTCGAATCCCCTGTAGACTATGTGAGGGAAATCATCCCCTTCACCTTTGTCTGCTCATGGATAAAGCTTCCGCTGTTTTGGAAAGTCTTACAGCTTCTTCACCCCAACTTCCTATTGGTTATCAGAGGCTCTCTTCTGACCCCCTCCTTGTCGACAAAGAGATCAACTTAGATTCTTCTCTTGTCTATCCTCATCCTCCCGAACCTGGTTGTGCCAAGCTTGCTCCAGACCAACCATTGGTCGGAGAGAGTGTTGACTTGGGTTCACCACCTATTGATTACTCTGTTCCGGAGGAGCATCATGATTCTACTGCTCATGTTCTTCTCGTCTCATCAGATTCCCCTGAGTCTGAGAATGACCCTCCTGTCTCATCTGATCTAGAGAGTCCTTCTTCGGTTCCTGTAGAGCATGGGGGCAATCATACGATTCCCCCACCAAGTAGTTTGGTCGTCACCTTCGACTAGAGACATTTTACCGCCTTCCACCTTCGATCCCATGTGCCTTTCCAGATTACAGTATATGCCTATGATAAGGCAGTACCTGGCACTATCTTGGATGAGGGTGCGTCAATTAGTCTCATGCCTTTCACTACTTGGCAAGCTTTGGGCTCCCCACAGCTTGTGCCAGTCGCACAAAATCTGTTGGCATTTGACGGAGGAACCAGTCAACCATTAGGGATCCTCCCGAAGTTTCCTGTTACCTTGGGAGGCAAAACTGTCTATATAGACGTACTGGTTACCCAAGGTGCTTTAGATTTCAGTCTTCTCCTTGGTCGTGACTATGTTTATGCCATGGGGGCCCTCGTCTCTTCACTTTTCTGTGTGGTTTGTTTTCCACACGACGGAAGAATCATGACTATAGATCAATTATCGTTCTTTAGTCCCCCAGTGCCTCCTACGCAGTTGTCATCCCCTCCTGGTTTTTATCCACCAGTTGTATCTGCCCCACCGCAGGTCAACTACGTGGCTACTTATCCTGTGCCCGTATCCAGTCATGATGCCATTGTGCATGATGTCCTGGGGGCATTGGGCCCTGACTTCCAAGATGTTTTCCTCCCACTGGGAGTGACAGCCTTGGAAGCAATGACTTCCTGTTCATTATGATGAAGTTCGTTACGAGGATAGTTTGTTCCTGTGTCAACCTCATTAAAAAATGAAGCCAGGTGTTCCGAGGATAGTTTTGATCTTGTGGCGACCTCATTAAAAAATGAAACAATGTGTCCCGAGGATAGTTTTGATCTTGTGGCAACCTCGTTAAAAAATGAAACAAGGTGTCCGAGGATAGTTTTGATCTTGTGTCGACCTTGTTAAAAAATGAAACAAGGTGTTCGAGCATAGTTCCTGATCTTGTGTCAAGCTCGTTAAAAAATGAAACAAGGGTTATGAGGATATTTCTTTTACTGTGTCAACCTCATCAAAAAATGAAACAACTCCCTTTTCAAATCGAGTCTTTGATTAAGATCTCATAAAATCCAATTCGAGTCTTTCCAAGATCTCGAAAGTGAACCTTCATTCCATCCACCTCATTGAATGTAATGAAGCTTGGGGGGGCATGTACCTCAATTTGCGTTATTATGCTGGGGGCATGCAAACTCATAACAAGCATAGTTTTGCATTTCAAGCTTGTGTAAACATGAACCCGAATCCAAGAAAAGTTCTTCATTGTTCAAGCTTGTGTAAAAATGAACCCATACACGATTTACATCTCGTGATTGCCGTTTATCCACTAAATTCTGTTAGATGAGCCTTGGTTGTTTCATTCCATCGCCACCATCTCTTTGGATGATCATATGCTTTCACTTGGTTGTTTTTCCTTTCCTGAGGAACCGCAGTGATGAGTGGTTTTATTAGCCAGCCTCTTGACCATTACATGTTTTGAGCAGTTCCACCATTGCCGGAACCAGTTGCTGCCCTTTATACCACTCTTTCCTCCAGGACGAGTCACCTTTAAGCTCTTTTCTGACTCGTAAAATATGAAAATATTACCGAGTATTTCCCTTTTTGACTCGTTAAAGAGAATAAAAATGGAGGTCTACTTTTAGCTCTTTTCCGACCGTTTAAAGGCGAAAATATTGTCGAGTTTTTCCTCTTCACTCGTTAAACGTAAATGAGAGGCGGTCATCTTTAAACCCTTTTACGACCGTGTAAAAACGAAAAGATCGTCAGACCCTTGTCGTTTCAGGTTCGTTAACAGTTACGAAGCGACATGGTTTCGGTCACTTTTTTACTTTTTCAGGTCGAAATCACTACTCATGAAAAGTACTCCTCGATCGTAATGGTCGGGTGATTCTTTCGAGCATTGTTTTATACTTTTTCGGGCTCGAGAGACACAACTTTACGAAAAAGGACACCCCTGGAGTTTCCTTTTCTACTGTCTTTTCAAACTCTCTAAACATGAAAAGATGTCGAGTTCTTCCTTTGTCAGACTCGTTAAAACTTAATGACATCGGATTCCGTCGAAATGACGCCTTTCAAGCATATGCTATCCCCGTCAAGCTTGTTGATAAAAATAATTGGGGTACTCACCAGCAATGGTGGGGAAAATGGAACCACAATTATTGTCGTGTCGGCAGCATGTCGCTCTTGAACATGGCACTTGACTGCATTTGTGTATGGGTGGGGACATCTCATCTTGATTTTACACTTGCCTCCATGGGTTTGGGTTATCCCGTTTGACCTCTCATCTACTCATTACCTCGTCACCATGACCCTTGATCATTTGATGTCAAATACTGCCAAGTCCTCTGTCGTGCCGCCAATATGTTCAAGAGAAGTTGACCTCTGCAGAATACTCAGCCTCCCTCTGATACCTCACACAGAACGTCTTATCTTTCTCTGTCTCGTGTCGATGATGTGGGAAACATTATGGCCTTCCTTCGATCAAGGTCACTTCCTGTCGACTTCAGCTCATTATCCAGGAAGTTGACCTAGAGACTCCCTTCAGGTGCCTTGGAGCCTGCATGCCTCAATGGCAGGTTCTTCATGTTCGACGTGAGGTTTTCATCATTGGCCTCCGATCGAATGATTCTACGGGTGTTCGACGCTGGCTCACTGATTCGCACACCATAGATTGTACCTATAGTACCTTGAGGACCATTGTCATTATTGGTGGTACCTCTCGCGTCTGTTAACAATTTTCATCATTGACTAGTAATCAGACGATGTTCTTGCATGTTCGACTTCGACTCCCATATTCGTATGCTTGAACTTGTACTTTGTTCGGGTCGAGATGGAGCACAAGACCCTCGATTTTATCTGTTGAGATCCAGGTTGCGATTTTGTGGATTATTATGATCATTACATGAC
The DNA here is from genome assembly GCA_031772625.1 of Pinus tabuliformis. Lineage (NCBI taxonomy): Eukaryota > Viridiplantae > Streptophyta > Pinopsida > Pinales > Pinaceae > Pinus > Pinus tabuliformis. The sequence goes on from CM062819.1 coordinate 732,350,114, forward strand.
TCATTCACTGGATGGTTGCGACCATGCTTGAGTCTACTTATTGATCCTTATTGAATGGTTGTGCCCATACCTTGGATCTGGATTTTTATGTATTCTGCTATGGATGGCTGCACCCATACCACATATGTCATGTACTTGAGATATCAGTTGTACTTCTTCATGTAGGTTTTCTGGCGGCAGTGTTTTCATTTGGCCATGTTCTTGTAAAGCATTTCACCCCTCTCTCTCTCTCGGGCTTCATGCTTTAGGGGGCATTTGTTACACAGTAATTTTTCACTATCCTTGTTACCCCTTCTCCCGCACATTGGAGGACTTATTCCGGGACCTGTGAGAAGTGACATAACCTGAAAACACTTGCAATGTATCCCCTTGAGTATGTACTTCATATGCCCTGAAGACACCTTCTGCAAAATACCCATAAAAATAGCCCCTTTTCCATTGGCGCGGTTCCGCTATGTATCACTCGCGCCAATGGGGGAAATCCTCCAAAGAGGGTGCACCAGCTGGTGCTCTGTCTCAGAGTCGCACTCACGCCAGCCTAGTTGGGTAAATTTTTTAACAAACAAACTTACGAAGGTTCTTCCTAACCTATTCATGAACTGATTCCATCTTGAGTTAGTTCAGTTGGGCTTCGAATCTCCATAGAAGGGAAGTAGTTCTCCACATCTCATGGAAGCTTCTTAGTGATAAAGCCAATCCCATGAATCTTGTTGATGACCCTAACTCCTTCTACTCTATCTATAAAAGCTTGTCCTTTTGCCTTTCACAAGTTAGTCTCCAAGTTCCAAATTCTAAGTCTCAAAGTATGAGAATTGCCAAGTTCATGCTATAAGGGGCCTTATTCATTCCCATGAGGCTAAATCTTAAGTGAGGAGATTCTTTTCCAAGTAACCAAGGAGAGAGAGGCTTGTTCCCCATTCCCAACAAGCTTTGCAAGGCATGTGTTGCTGATCACCCAGCCAAAGGAGGATTTGACGTCAGAACTATGGTTGTATTCTTCTTTGTTGTTTATCAATAATAGACGACTATCATTATGGTTCCACTCTTATTGTTCTTTGAAATGATGTTGAGTTATATCCTTTATGACTGATATATAGTTGCATCTATTGGATTTTATGCTTGTGTTTGTGTTGTTCTTTGCATGTGCAGATGTCCGTTCACGAGGATCGTGGGGATTATGACCGGCCAGAGCAAAGGAACATGTGCGACGACTCTTCTACAAATATTAGCGTTGGAATCCGGGTAGGCCCTCATCATCGGTCTTTGATTTGCAATTAGGAACATGTGTGTTAGCGTTGTTTGATTGTTGCTAGACCCCATTTGGGCTAGTAGGGATCACCTGTGTCCGCAGAGGGGATTTACCTCCACAACATGATGGTTTAGGTGATATAAATACTTTTACTGAAGAATATGAAGAGAAGGTACTAGAATGTCAAATATTATTAGACCTGGATATAGCCCTAAGAGCTACTCCTGCTAGATGGTTGGGTACACATAAGAATAACATAGGAATTTGGCAAGAATCTCGAAGGTTGATATGGGTAAGTTTTGGTCAGGTAGACACAGAATTGATAGATAAATATGATGGTAAAACTGATCCTAGAGATCACATCTATCTTTGCATGACATCATGGAAGGAGATTCCATGAGAAAAATGGGTGCATGGGTTCATCCATACATTAGAGACAATTCCTGAAAACTGGTATTTGGAAACAGAAATTCGACATGGTACTGTGAGCTAGGAATAAATGGTTGATGGGTTTATATTGACATTTAGCTTTTAAAATGATTGTCCATATATAGATTCAACCCTTCAAATCGTTAAAATGAAGATTTTTGAGAATGAATTTCCACTCACTTGGTAGCCTGATTGGGTTGCGCAGCTACAGAATGTACTAGAATGCTAAAACATCATTGTTGAAGAATATAAAGACCCTCGCAATATTGAAATTTTAGAATCTGAAGGCCACCATGAAGCGAATGGACCTAAGATAGAAATGCATGATATAACAAAGCCATTAAATACAAAGAAGTTGAATATAGGGTCAGAAGATGAGTCAAAGTTTGCAACGATAGGAGATTATTGGGATGAATAAATAGTTAGCAAAGTGATAAATCTTTTGCATGAATACCAGGAGTTATTTCCCACTAAGTTTTCAGATATGAAAGGAATTGTAGGATATTTAGGGGTTATGAGGATTCCTCTAAAGCTTGATGTGAAGCTAGTGAAGAAAAGGCCTTATAGACTGAATCCAAAATACAAAGAAAAAGTTAAGAAAGAACTTGAGAAAATGATAGCAGCTGGAATCATTCAACATGTGGAAGAATCAGAGTGGGTAAATGATGCATGTATACATGATCCATTCCCTACTCCTTTCACTAATGAAGAATTCAACAATGTAGGAGGTCAAGAAACCTATTCATTTACATATGGATGTTCAAGATACCATCATATTAGAATTGCACCAGAGGATCGACATAATACCACCTTCGTTGTATAATTGGGTTCATATCAGTATACAGTGATGCCTTTTGGGTTAAAAAATGCCCCTACAATATTTTTAATAGTAGTGGTTGCAACTTTCAAAGAGTATATTCACAAGTTCTTAAAAGTATACTTTGATGATTGGATGGTGTTTTGGTTATTGAAGAAACATGTTTCAAGCTTAAGACTAATGCTTGACACATGCAGGCAGTATCAAATTTCTCTAAATGTTAAGAAGTGTATATTTTGTGTATCTTTTGGTATATTGCTAGGACACATTGTTTGCAAGCAAGGATTGATGGTGGATCCTACAAAGATTGCTATCATTGTGAATTTACCTCCACCGAAGATAGTTAGGAAGCTTCGCACCACACTGGGACATACAAAATATTACAGAAAATTTATCAAAGGATATGCACAAATCACTGTGTCGATGGAAAAACTATTGAAGAAAGATGTAACATTCCTATGGAACAAAGAGTGTCAAAAGAGCCTCGACACACTAAAGGAAAAGATGGTAATTGTGGCTATCTTGGTTTTTCCAGAATGGAATAAGGAATTTCATGTTCTTGTGGATGATTCATGCATATCTTTAGGAGTGGTACTGGCACATCCAGGTGCTGGAGAAATCGATCACCCCATAGCTTTTGCAAGTAGGAAACTATCTAAAGCATAAAAGAACTATACAACTACAGAAAGGGAAGGCCTAAAAAGTTCAGACATTATCTGTTGGGATCACATTTCAAGATATTCACAGAGCACTCCACACTAAAATATTAAACAAGCATGTTTTTAGGAGGAAAATTTTCAGGTGTCTATTACTATTTCAGGAGTATGACTTTGAATTTATTGTTAAGCCAGGAAAACTAAATGATGGACCTGATCATTTGTCGAGGATAGAAACGGGAGAAGAACCAACAAATATAGACTGGATAATATTCTTGATGCAAAGCTGGTTTTTATTAGAATAGTAGACTAGCACTTCGTTGATATTATTCAGTTCTTAACCATAGGAATGGCCCCTTTAGAACACACTATGCGGCAGAAGAAAGAGTTGGTGGTTAAGGTAGCAGATTTTTCACTGATAACAATGCATTTGTATAAATTGGGACCAGATGAAATACTGCGCAGGTATGTTCCTTAGCACAAAAGACGGATAATTTTTCCAAAATCTCATAGCGGTGTTGCTGGTGTACATTATGCAGGGAAAGCCATTGCATAGAAACTTTTAAGAGAATGACTATGGTGGCCTACATTACACAAAGATGCAAAAGAATATTGTCGATCTTGCAATATCTTCCGAAGAATAGGAAAACCCTCAAGAAGAGATGAAATTCCACTAGTACCATAAGTAACATTGCAAATTTTTGAAAAATGACCTATTGATTTTGTGGGACCGATCAATCCACCAGGGAAAAAGACTAGAGCGAGGTATATAATCATTACAACCGATTATCTGACTAGGTGGGCCTAAGCATAGCTTGTGAAGGATTGCAGCATAGAAACTGCTGCGAAGTTCATATTTGAGTATATTTTTGTCCAGATTTGGGTGTCCAAAGAAACTGATGAGTGACCAAGGGTCACATTTCTTGAATCAAACCATTGAAGAATTAACTAAGGAATTTCAAGTTTACCACCAGAACAACACTCCTTATCATCCTCAAGAAAATGGAACTGTGGAAGCATTCAATAAGGTTCTAGAGAATTCCCTCACAAAAGTGTGCAATGTGAACAGAAATTAATGGGATCTAAGAATTCCAACAGTGTTGTGGGAATATAGGAATACATGCAAGAAATTAACAAGATAGAAACCTTTTAGGTTGATATATGGACAATAATATATCATGCTTATAGAATAAATTGTGCCAAGTTTAAGAATTGCAGCCTTCACAGACATAGCAGACTCTAATATGATGGAAGAAAGGATGGAAAAATTACTTTCTCTGGAAGAAGACAGGTTTATAGCAGGTTTTCATCAGCAAGTGCAAAAAGCAAGGGAGAAAGACTGGCATGACAGGCACATCAAGAAGAAGACATTCCAAGAAGGATATCTTGTACTTTTATATGATATCAAATTCGTGAAGTTCCCAGGAAATTTTAAAACACATTGGATAGGACTGTATATCATCAAGGATATCTCTGATGGTGGTGCAGTTAAGCTCGCGAAGTTAAATGATTAGCTGATTCCGGGACGAGTGAATGGTAACAGATTGAAGGTATACAGGGATGACTTTGTCCCTGGAGCTTCGACTAAAGGAAAAAAGGAGAGGAGTCTTAGTGCCACCTGTAGTTGAAAGTGGGCATTGGACTATAAACTACTATACATAAGGGAACTTCGCCAAAGGAATATTACTACACGATATTCAGGAGTATGTCAAACTCTGAAAGAACTATGATGAAGGAAGCATTCTTGTGCCACAAGGGAAGGTTCATCGAATTTCATTGGAAATATTACCATTGGAAGGAAAAAGTTGTTGTTAAAAGAAAATTGTCATTAAGAGGCGTGCGAGAAACACATTTATGAACCATATCTAATTGGATCTAGTGCCATATCTGCATTAAATGAGCAAGATCTAAGCCAGGGAAAATTTTAAGAACCACCCTAAATTTATATGTATAATAAATGGGCTAATCCCCATGATACATAGGAAAAATGGGAGGCGATTTTATCAATAATATAATATGTATATATAATTTTTTTGGCGAATCTCTCACCAGATTATATTATCTTGTACAGTGATGGAGAACCTTTCACTGAATTATAAAATCTTGTAAGATCTGGGCAAATCTTTTACTAAACAATAAAACATTGTGAAGTATTTATGAATCTTTTGTTAAAGTATGAAACCATATATGATAATAAGAAAACATATTCATTAAACTGTAATATATTAACATAAATATTTGGAAAAAAGAAACATAATTTTCTCTTCCTACAAACAATGTTCCAAGTTTTAGTGGCCATGTTTTTCAAGGTTCTTACAATACACTCTTACATATCCTTCTATTAGTTTTGATAATATTCCACAACAAAGTTCTAAGATCTTGGAAAATCTTTTACTGAATAATAAAACATCACGAAGTCTTGGCGAATGTTTTGTTAAAGTATGAAACCATATATGATAATAAGAAAACATATTCATTAAACTGTAATATACTAACATACATGTTTGGAAAAATGAAACATAATTTTCTCTTCCTACAAACAATGTTTCAAGTTTCAGTGGCCATGTTTGTCAAGGTTCTTACAATACACTCTTTCATATCCTTCTATTAGTTTTGATAATATTCCACAACAAAGTTCTTGTAGGTGTTGATATTAACAACGAGTCAAGGTAGGAGAGATTAATATTTTCTCTACAACTTTTGCCAAGCTACCACTTTTTTCAAGTAATCAAATTTCTTTCTTATTCCATAGACTCCAACTGCCAGATAAAAAAAAAAAAAAAAAACAAAACAAAACAAAAAAACAAAAAACAAAACAAAAACAAAACAAAAAACAAAACAAAACAAAAAAACAAAACAAAACAAAACAAAACAAAAAAACAAAAAAACAAAAACAAAAACAAACAAACAAAACAAAACAAAACAAAACAAAAACAAAAACAAAAACAAAAACAAAAAACAAAAAACAAAAAAAACAAAACAAAAAACAAACAAAAAAAACAAAACAAACAAAACAAACAAAACAAAAAACAAAAAACAAAAACAAAAAAGAAACAAAAAACAAAACAAAAAAACAAAACTCAAAAACAAAAAACAAAACAAAACAAAGAAACAAAAGACAAAAAACAAAACAAAAGAAAAAATAAAAAACAAAAAACAAAAAAACAAAACAAAACAAAACAAAAAACAAAAAACAAAAACACATCAAGTTTGTTTACCCAACATGCCAACAAGTAGCAAGCCCCAACTATATTATATAAGAAAGTATTAGGTATCCCAAAGGCTTGAAGGGGATCTAATTGAAAGAAGTGACCATTGTGAGAATCCTTCCAATCAATATATGAATATATAAATGTAGATTTATTATTATTTTAATTGGAAATCTTCAATTAAATAATAAAATTTAATTACGTCTCTCCCAATCTAAATTGCTTATTAACATAATTCACTACCCTCATAGGTCTCGCATTTTTTAACAACGTTGTAACATGTAGATTAATTTCATTTTTGGTGAACAATCTCCACCTTTTAGGAAAATATGGTGCAGTGGCTCCAACCCCTATAGATCATTAGGACAAAATACGAATATCACAGAAGATGAAAGGTTATACAAACCAGCTTATTTTTCAAACAACTAATCCAACATCTTTACCTATACTTTTTCATGAAGATATCATATTGAGAATGTTTGAAAAATGGTGAGAAATCTTCTTTTTGGTGAACAATCTCCACCTTTTAGGAAAATATGGTGCAGTGGCTCCAACCCCTACAGATCATTAGGACAAAATACGAATATCACAGAAGATGAAAGGTTATACAAACCAGCTTATTTTTCAAACAACTAATCCAACATCTTTACCTATACTTTTTCATGAAGATATCATATTGAGAATGTTTGAAAAATGGTGAGAAATCTTCTGTGAGGGTGATACGGAAAGAGTGATAAGGTTTCATTGTTTTGAATTTTTTTGTTAAATCAGAAAAAGTTAAAAACCAATATTAATGGAGATATTGGTATTTTTTACTAAATTTTGTGAAGTGGCTAAATGTAGCTTTAACCATTCACCTTAAGATGTTTTTACAATATAATTTCCTAAGTCTATTTAATATCTTCATTATCATAAAAACCAATCTATATCCATCTTAACTCCACATCTACCACTCGTAGGGGATGAAATCTATTTATTCCTTTGAGCACTTGGTAGACCCAGAATTAAGATGGATCTAAGATGATAGAATTTCCCCTTTAAATAGTCTATGCTCACATGAATACCATGGGTTATCATAAACTTGGAGCTTAAAAATTACTATTAGTAATTTATAAAAATTAATAAAATTAATAATTGATTTTTATTTTAACCAAGTTAAAATGTTTAACATACATTAAATTACAACATCCATTTTTACTCTTGATCCACCAAGCCTCGAGAGGGGTCAAATATTTTTTCACTCTATGCTAGTTTGCATATCACGATATTTGATCCCTCTCAGGGCTTAGTAGATCCAGAGTAAAGATGGATCTATGCTGGTTTAATTCCCCCATTTAAATAGGCTACATTCCACATGAATACCATGGGTCAATACCATGTTCCATTTTTATTTTTATTAATACTAATATTAGGATTAATAATGTTTTTTTGCATGGTATTAATAATAATCTATCCCATGGTATTTGGCCCATATTATTTTGCCCATAGGTTTCACCTAAATATAACGCATTTTTTTAGTGTTCATAAATATAAGGTGACTTAGGGAGTAAATATAAAAAAATGTTTTATTTGTTTACCATACCTCTCGTTTATTTATATTTTTATTAATTTACCATACCTCTTTTACAAATATGGTATTTGGCCATTAAGATTCACTTAAATAAAACCTCTTTTTTGAGCCTTCATAAATAGAAAGAGGGTTATGGACTAAAATAAAAAGAGGTTTTATTTATTTACCATACATCTAGTTTATTTATTTTTTTATTTATTCGCCATACCTTTTGAGTAAGTATAAAAAGAGGTTTTATTTATTTACCATACCTCCACTTTATTTATATTTTTATTTGTTTACACCCTTGCATGTATATAACATTACTTATGGAGTAAATATAAAAAATGTTTTATTTATTTACCATACCTCTCATTTATTTATATTTTTATTAATTTACCATACCTCTTTTATAAATGTGGTATTTGGCCCATAGGATTCACTTAAATAAAACCTATTCTTGAAAATTAGGGCCAATGGAAGGTTGTAACTCCTAATTTCAAGGGCTAAACTTACTTTTTTTACCCTCTCCCTTAAAATAAGGTGGACTATTTGAGGCAATTTGTAAAAATGTACTATGATACAAATTATTCGCCCACTAAAAATTTAGAACCCCTTAATTTCGCCTAAGAGCGAAAATTCTCCCCTAAAATTTTCCATGATCTAAGCTAATCATGGGGTTTGAAATTCAAATTAGTTATAAAAGCCATATCTCGCTCCACATTTTACACCTTGCTATCTAGAGAATTCAGTTTGACAAATTGCGACCAAGTGTGAGACAAGTGTGTTGTTGTATGCATGAGATAAGTTTCAAATATATTTCCAGAGAGTTTGCAGAGAAAGAGCTAACAGGCATCATGGAAGCCTAGACTGGTAAATCTACAGCATCAAGTGTACCTGTGACCCCAAGGCATGCGAGGTCACTGTGAAAACAAGTAGCCACGGAAGAACAACCACAAAGAAGATGAGAAAAGAGACAAGTTGAAGCCTCTGTAGTAGAGCTAAGGACACCCCTGAGAAAGAAGGTAGTGAAAGAGTAGTGGAAAAGAACAAGTAGGATAAGAAACCTGCACAGAAGGTGAAGAAACTAGTTCATTAGAAAGAACCATAACAAATGCATGACAGTGAGGAGGAATCCAAGATGCAGCAAATGGAGATAGAGGGCAAAAAAATTCCATCTGTGCTACCACCATATTTTCCACCAAGGAAACTGGGCATGAATCCAATTAAAGATCCCAAAGACGTGAAATTATGTCCTTTCACGCTGCTACTACCAGAAAAAGTTCCATTTGAAGGAGAATTACTTAGAAAAATTCTACAATTGAAGATGGAGGATTGGGACTTCAATGACCGAAGTAAGTATCTACAGTTTGAGCCAAGCAGGTGCCTACAACAGGTATACTATCCAAATAGCGGAGTTACAAGGTTGAAGCCACACCAATGGGCTCAAGAATTGGACAGATCGAGCTTGCTAAACATGTTCAATGTGCCACACTCCCATAGAAGCACGAATAGCACAGCCTGTGTTTGAAAGTTACTGGTATCAGTGCATGATGGATGCCTCTGGTTGGGGAAGAGGATCTCGATTGATGAAATTTTTATATGAAGGATTAATGGATTGCCCTACCAAGGAAAGGACCCCATCGAAGAGTTCGTCAACAAAAACCAAGACAAGGCAGTAGCACAAACCATGAAGGACAAGTTTGGGCTAATCAAAAATTTGCGAGGTTATGATATTAACTCCATCAACAACCAAGGGGTGTGCTTCACCACACACATCTTAGTTGGAAAGGTAATGAGGAAGTGTCTAGCAAACAAAGTCCCTACGGTCGTCATTTCCTTAGCCACGCAATGCAACATCGAGGTTTAGTTCAACTGGGTGAGATATTTATGCAAGGAATCTTTGGAGGACTACTGAGAAGCACAGGAAGAGGGTAAGACATTTCACTATGCGTGGTTGATCTTTCTCATTGCACTATTAGCATGGAAGGAGCCGGTGGACTCACAGTTTCCTCCAGTGAAAGTAGATGTATGTGAAGCTGCGTGGTATGTCTCACTTTGGCATACCAAGGAGCCATCTTGTGTACAGGAGAACAAGATCTTCTTTTTACTATTGCACATGGACTTGCACATGGTTTTGAACCATCATACCAGGCTATCACCAAGTTTTTATGATCAGTATCACATTATAGCAGAGTTTCAAGTAGAATTTCACAAGATATATGTGAAGGCTCAGAAGGATTCGATGGAGACATGGCATCCTCTGCCATATTGGGTCACCAAAGATGACCTTCTCAGGATAATACAACATTGTTTAGTAGAATGGATGACCCCAATCATAGAAGACATTGAAGCAGAGAAGGACACCTCATAGCATGTGGGTCCAAGTGGAAAGGACAAAGGAAAAGACGCAGAAGAGACAAATCTAGAGCAAGAACAGGGTACCCAGGACCCTCTCAATGACAAAGAAGCAACAGAGGAATCATCATTCATCATCAAGAAGAGGATACCTACAGTGCCTATGTCGAGTGCAAGGAAGAAGTAGAAGGCAGACAAATCTAAGGGCATAATACCACTTGTCCTTATTGATGGGGACATCGATGAAATTGGAGACAAAGTCCAGGAAGTAACAGTAGAAACATGGGACAGGATTGATAATTGCTACAAAGTGCTCTTGGTAGATGTTCAGCAAGGTATTGTAGAGTTAAAGGCACTGTCATAGATAGCCAAAAAACCGTAACAGATGATTCAACCACTGTAGCCAAAGCAACGGATAGAAACAAAAATTGGATTAAGGATTATGCAGATACCAGCTGGAGCGTTACAGTTTGAATCAACCGAAGACAAAGAGCATGAAAAAGTGTGGGACTATGTCAATATGAACATCGCTACACTGCAAATTCAGATATTGCACGATTTCCACCAAGGTATAACAACTGAACTGCAGAAGCGAGAACAGTGCACTTTGCTATTAAATATTCAGGTGGAGAAGGAAAGAGCTTCGTTGAAGAAGGATCTCGATCAGTTGATTAAGGAAAGGGATGGAGAATGCTAGCAATAGAAGTAGCTAGAGGAAGTCATCACAAAAACTTATAGTGAAGTTTTGGACGTAAAGATCCGCGAAGATGAGTCACCGATAGAGAATTTCATGAAGCTCAGCTTCGTAATAAGGGATTCAAAGAATAAGTTTGCAAAAATGAAGTTCGAGTATGAATTAAAGATTATTGAGTTGCAAATGAGGCTGCAGTGAGTCACGCCACTACAAGTACGTAAGCAAAGGGAAATGGATCTAAAATATGCACTGCAAGGCATCTCCGACATAGTGGCAAACTATGGAAAACTACTAGATGAAACTATGTAGATTTGGACATCACTCTAGGAGGATCCAAATATTCATAAGATTGAAGAGGAGCTCCAAATGAAGAAAAATCAGTTGGACGAACTTCATACAACTACAAAGACATTACTAGTCTTGCAGAGGCTCGCTAGAATCACTGAAGGAAACACTCTTCAAAAGCAGATTGAAGACCTTCAGAGAAAAGAGCAGATTTTGATAGAGAGGACTCAGTCATGGTAGGATGAGGCCCTCAAAATTTCATAGGCAGTAGATGATAGGCTCAAGGAGCTACGACAGAGGGAGAAATAAGTGCTACAGAAGATTGTCAAACCAACAACATAGGCACTATTGGAAGAAGTGTGACGAGAGTAGAAGCAGGTAGCATAAACACTTCAACAATATAATGATGCCTACATGAGCATCACAATAAAGATTTGGGGCACAACAATTGATTGACTCAGGATGAATCACATGTGAATGTTGGGGGCCTATTGAGCGCAGCCCAAATTGGCCATATTTTGGGCATATTTTGGGAATAAATCCAATTTGTTTGGAAGAGTGCAGTGGAAAGGATGTCACAGAGTATGAAGTGAACCACGCAATAGAGCAGTGGAGCACAACAAATACCGCATATCAAAGTCACTCTGCGGCATCAGTTCTTCGTAGCGAAGCCCCTTCCTTTTTGAAAAAACATTAAAATATTGTAAAGTTGTTGTTTTTGGGCCATAGTCCCTTGTATTTTGGAAACCATGGTATCGGGTCCATGGTAACGTAGCAATGTAAATCCCTCATGTAATTGTATATATAAGGATGAATAATAGAGAATGAAGGCATCAAATCAATCGAATTGATACAGAAATATGTTTATGTGATATTTTTGTGGTCTGTATTTTGGAGGAAGGGCGAGCCTCCGTAGCTGTGTGCACGAAGACCTGGTTCTGCAGCTTAGTGTGCAAACCGTCTACAGCTTAGTGCACAAACACCCTGTAGCTGTGTGTGCGGGGAACTGTTTGTTTTACCAAATTTCATATTATAAGCAACAATTCTTGTGGATGCAATCCCACATCAGGATGAACCATGCTAAAATCTGTGTCTCAAGTGTTTATTTTCTTATTATCTTTGCTTTATTTCAGTATTGCACAGTTTATGAATGTTTATGACATGTTAAGTGATGAATGTCATTATGCGAAGTCATCTATAAGTGTGAAGTAATTTGTTGATTCGAATTTGTTTATAATAATTAAAGCATAAAGAAAATACAAAAGTTCCACTTCACAGCATCTCTCGGGCTGCATAAACCTAGTTCTGCAAGCTCCCATAGTCACTTCAAGTGAGACTGCGACTTGCTTGCAAGTCGTTTCTGAAAGGGCCAGTGATTGAGGATTTTTTTGGTGCACAGCAAAAGGACTGAACCTAGGTCAACCCAACCTAAACCAGCACTTTGTTGGTGTTAGTTGTTTGGCAATGTGTGAGGTGTCTAGCAGTAGTGGAAAGTATGGTCAAAGGCAGTCCACATTGAGCATTGGGTGTAGGCCAAGTAATGGGGGAATGTTGAGTTAAAAATCATTGTCTCCCACATCCTTGCTGATGGTGTAAGGCCTGTATCAGAGTGTTTGTATCTTCCTTTGGGAAGGTGTTATTTCTGAAAATGCAACCAAACTTAGTCACCCACCTAAAACTTATGTGGCATCTGATGTTGATCATGTCGCTGCTTATACTTGGAATTGGACTTATCCAAGATGTCGTGAACCTTTGGGAGGATGTGATGGATTTGTTTAATAAAATCTGTTACTTTATCAGCCTGTCATAGTTTTGGCCAATAAAAATACTTTTGTAATACATCCACAGTTTCTCCACACCAAAGTGTCCTGCAACCCGACTGTAGTGTGTCTCACAAATAAACTTGGCATGCTTGCTTGAAGGAACACAAAGGTGGCCCAAGTAACATAATAATGTGTCCTAGAGGTGGAAATATCAAACTTTCTTTCCATCCACTAGCATATGGAATGTGGTGGAAAACTCTAGATCATTTTGTATAGTTATGGCAATCCATATGTCTCATGGCTACAAGAGTCATGAACAGTAGTTAGTGTTGCAACTGGAGGTTGAATGAGGCAATATGAAACATAGTTGGTGTTTCCCTCTTTGTATTTAATTTTAAGTGGAATTGTTGCATATATGTAGACCACTTTTTATGGCCATCATTCTGCAACTTCCCTTGTGCTTATATAAACTGAAGAGGTCAATGATTTGTGGGGATGACCATCTCCTTCCCCATAATGTAATGTTTCCATTGTCAGTAAGCCTACATGATATAATACATCTCTTTATAATAGGTGGGGTACTTTTGAATTTTATCGGAAAGTGTATCACTGTGATAGGCCACTAGATTCCCTTGTTGGGTGAGAACCTCACCAATAGCATAGTCGGAGATGATTGTCTCAATTTCAAATGAATGTTGCAGGTCTGGCAATGTGAATATAGGTTTAGAAGAGAGATAGTGCTTCAACTCAACGAATGCCTTCTATTAGGACTCAAACCAGGAAAACTTTTCTTTCACTTTGTCGTTGGTAACCTTACTCAAAGGCCAAGTGATATGGGAGAATCCCAACATGAACCTCCGATAAAAATTGGCAAGCCCCAAAATAATGTGAAGCTTTGTTAGAGTGGTTGGGGGTGGAAAATCCCAAATGCCTTGGATATTAGTCATATCCACATGTATGCCTTTCTCATCTATGATGTAACCTAGATATTGGACCTAGCTCATGCCAAAGGTGCATTTATCCAAGTTGGTACATAGTTTTTGTTACCACAAGGTTTGAAGGACCTGTTGAAAATGTTGCAAGTGCTCTTCCCAACTCTTGCTAAAGATGAGGATGTCATCCAGATATAAAATGATGAACGAGTTGATGAAGGGTCACAAGATGTCATCCACCAGCCTTGGTATGTTATCACTCCAATATTTCCTTATAGTTGTTAGAGAAAGAAATGATTAGAGGTAACCACAAACCAACTTTGGAGATTAGGATCTAGCCTTTTTTATTCTCAGAGAGGGCTTTCTCTTTATAATTTAACCTTGTTTTAGTTAGTTGATTTTAGGCTAGTTATGATTGTACTTGGTTTTTTATTTGGATTTGGTGGTGGGAACACTTACTTAGATAAATAGAGGGATGTTTTTACCATTGGGCTATGGGGTCAAATGTCAAACAAATAGGACTAGATCAAGTTCTAAAAATAGTGTCTAAAGGGAAAGATAGTTGAGTTACTACATATCTCAAAGGTTGGATGGTGAAGTGGTTTTCAAGCGGATCCAGGGAGCAATTAAGGGTTCCTTATGCTGGATTATGAAGAAAGTGCAAGAGGTCAACTAGGATGGGAGAGCAATTAAGGATTCTCAAATCCGGATATCAAAGGAAAACATAGAAATGATCAACTATTCAAAACATAGTGTACTTAAACAAATTTTGAGATAAATTTCCAGTTATATCATTCAACTTTTAGATAACATTTAAGTTTGTGAAATGCATAAGAAAATAACAAAATCTGAAAAAGAAAATACTTCACTAGAATAGCCAAACACATGAATCCTGTAATGCAATCTCTTTATTACTTGCTCCAGTCTGTTGACTTGAAAAGTGGTACAATAACCCTTAGGCTTATGATCAAAATAACTCTACAAATGTGTAGCAATCCCCACCCAATACTTCAAATTATGAAGTATTTATACAAAAATAATTTACAAAATATCCCAAACTGTCTTGGGAATTAATCTAGGAGAAAGAAATATCTTCATGCAAGAAGATAGAGACAAATATTGAACTGTTATTTGTTGTCACTGTTTATTAGGTTGTGTTGTCTTTAATATTTGATATTTTGCCTTTTAATCTCTACTTTTTTGTTTGGTTTTCACATTGGATGTTCTCTTCATTCTGACCTTTCAACTGATACACTTTCATCTGGCTGGCCTATAATTATCCTTTTACTATGCCTTTTTACTCTCTCTATACATTTTTACACTTTCACTGTGTACTTATACAGTAAGTCATTTAATTTTTCCCATGTTTCACCATCTGGTAATTGGATATTTATCATCTTCCTGTAAATCTCATCTGCCTCCATGTACTTGGTAAAAGTAGGCTTATTCACAAAAAGGTGTTTTACCTCATGATGGAGGTAAAACAAATTCTCAAAAGTTTGGTTTAGAACCTTGCCAGTTGGCATCCCCTTCATGGATGAAGTTTTTACTTGATCTCTAGCCACTTCTCTTATCTTTTTATTGTAGTCCTCCTATGGCATTAATTTATCATTTATTACCAAGGGATTTGGTAAACCTTTTTTTCCTCAAAACTTCAAATTTAACCATGAATCTATATATAACCAATTGCATGGTTTGGAACTTATCTTCAAGGTTTAGCATTAAATTCCTCTTGGTGAGGACCCTTTTTACTTCCAATATTGTACCTGTCCTGTTAGGTATCTCTAATTCATGCAATTCATACTTATTTTTGGAGTTGAGGAAGTGAATGATCCTTGCAACTTCTTCTGGCATGTCTCCTAGTTCTGCTTTTACTCTCTATATGGTTTTTGTAGCCTCTTTTACTAAGTAAATTTGTTCAACAATCATTTGGATGGATGGCCAAATATCATTGCTAGAGTCAACAATATTGGCCCACAATTGTTCCTTAGCTTGTCCAAGGGGTTCCTTCAAAGTTAATTCCTTCTCCAAGTTTTTTATTCTTTCGTTCATTCTAGTGGATTTTTGCACTTCTTCCTTGTGCATAATTTGGGCAAGCTTGTAGAAATTTTGAATAATTTAACACATATTCACAGAGATTATCCTGATCATACAATTATAAGCGAAACATGTATAATACATAATCTCCTCTACATTGATCATCAATTTACAGAAGCAGAAACATTCACAGGCACACATAGAAGCATCAATCAAACTCATTAACACAGTATGTATCCCGGGGAAAGCATCTCGCTAAAAACCCCACACTATCTGTATATTATATTGATTGAATCATGTAAAATTACAAAGTACAATGCTTATCACAAGCAATCCAGTACCAGCTCCACCTATTACACACAATATAGCTCAGATCTGATCTCCAAATCTATTCCACTACTTGCCTGCCTCTCCAGCTCAATACCTGCTCAAGAACTGATGAGAATGGCTTACCAAACTCGTATTTGACCTGCAAATAATCACTCACACTCTGTTGGACGTGAGCACAAGCTACAATTCTTGATATTGGCCAATTCATTGGCATACTCAATCCCTCTGATTGTGCAAATCACCATGCACAGCTATAGTCACAACTGATAGCAATCTAATCATCTAACACCTGTCCCTCCTGAAATGAACATGCACTGACATGCAACTGAGTTAACTGATGTATTCTATAGTTGCGTTATGAGTTAATAACTTGTGAATTAATTAATAACTAATTCACCCAACTCATCTCTAGTCTATTGATCAGTTAGACTAAATACAACCAGTTTAACAAAGCTAAACTGAACACAACTCCATCAACTGAACCTCCAGTCCACTAAACTCAACTCACTTGAGTTCTAACTGAAGTCCTGCATGCAAATATTAGTCATCCCATAGGTAACCACGTATTTCCTTCTGGGATCTGCATGTACCACATCCGTAGCTCATCCTGAAGTGCTCCAAGAGAATAATATCAAGTTTATAGTCCAAATATTATTATGAGATAATAATATTTGACTTTTCTATTTTTGACAGCCAGTCTAAAAATAGACTTTGATCACTCACACTGTGATCACTCACACTGTGGTCACCCACACTGTGGTCACCCACACTGTGATCACCCACACTGTGACCATCCATGCTGGGATCAAAAATATAATTTGCGTCATAATTTGCCTGCGGGCCCACTTAGTGAAGGCGACTCTTTTCACGAAGCTCCATCATCTTGTTGCAATCTCAACAATCATTTCTTGTTGCACACTTTTCAACACTCCCTCTCAACAAGAAAGGCTTCCTCTCAAACCCGATCCTGTAACTCTGGAATGTTCTCCATGCAACACATCTGGCCGGTCCACTTGCTCTGTCATCAAAGTCTCTGACTGCTATTGCCTCTGTCAACTAAAAACTCTTCATCTATGTGCTCTTCAGTATCTGACTGCTCTAGCCTCTGTCACTTTGATCTCTGTCTGCATCTGTGTTGTTTCTAGTTCTATCCCCCAGCATTGCATCCGCACTGCACCTCCCAACTGACCTCCCTGTTGGGCTAGAAACACCCTCTGATGCTGAAGCTCTACCTGCTGCTGACAAGTGCTCCCTCTCTGACATCTACGCTACTGCAACATCTCCATGCATCTCACACCATTGCACACCTCTCTGTGCCACCTAGCACTGTGCAAAACACTTGTGCCTCTCGCATTGCTGCAGCCTGCTAGCTATGCGTTGTCCTGGGATTCCCTGCACTGTCGCTCTCTCTGCTGCTCCATCCGCATTCGTCTCTACCCAATCAATCAGTTCCTACTACTACACATCTGGGGCTCCCGTAGCAAGGTCTCATCCAAGAGGTTGGGTACCTCAAGGATCTTGCCCCTCCTCCTTGGGACGATCAATCCACATCACCCCACCTCCTACCTGGAGGTATGGCTGCATGCGATCCCTCAGCCCACCTGGCTCGAAGTTTCTCCCTACTAGAGGTCTCTGGATGAGTATATGTCTCTAGTCAATCACCTCTCATCTTCCCCTGTTGTGGCGCCTCCACAACCTCATGAAGCTGCTGCACCAATCATGGCTCCTCCATAATCGTCTGAGACTTCTTATGGCTCTGCATGTTGAGAGGTAATATACGCTCCCTCTCAACCACCAAGTCTCCATCAGTTGTCTCACTACTCAAGGCTTCGCATGCATCTTGAACCTCAAGAGCATACAAGTTCCTGACCCGTGAACCAATCTCATGACAATGAAAGCATCTCACCTTCGACTTGTCAACCTTCTTCCCACCACTAGAAGAACTGGATTCAGAAAGAGAACCCTTCTCCTTCCCCTTCTTCACCTTACTCGCTAAGGCATAGTTCTCCTCATCCTGCATGGATGAAGAACCGTCTCTGGTGCTCCGTCTAATCTCCTCCTGCATAAGATCCGACCAAAGTCTCTCCCATCCTGGCAGTTTCTCCCTTCCATTCACCGAGTCCTGGTAGCTATGCCAACTCTTAGGAAGGTCAAGGAGTGCTATACTCACCATCCTCATCGGACAGTCACCCCCACACTTCCCAGCTCATCTCGGCATTGGGTGAACTTCGTGAGATACTGGGGCATACTGTCTCCATTCTCACACTGAATGTTTCTGAGTTTATCTCTTGCTTTGGAATTAAATTCGAATTCCCCCAGCTCAAAACTCAACCGCTTCTGATCTAGAATTCGTGAGAACAAAGTATTTCTTGTACAGAGATCGAATATATGGGCATTCACCGGATATCTCACCTTCCAAAAGAAGGATGAATCCAGAGGCTACCTGGCCCGATTACAGACTCTGCCTAAAGAAATAAAACGTAAACACTTTCTGAATAATAGATCTGATGATCAATACAGCTTCGATATCATGTAGAACTTCTTCTACAAATCAACATGCTTTGATACCATGTAGAAATTTTGAATAATTTAACACATATTCACAGAGATTATCCTAATCATACAATTATAAGTGGAACATGTATAATACATAATCTCCTCTATGTTGATCATCAATTTACAGAAGCCGAAACATTCACAGGCACACATTAAAGCATCAATCAAACTCATTAACACAGTATGTATCCCGGGGAAAGCATCTCGCTAAAAACCCCACACTATCTGTATATTATATTGATTGGATCATGTAACATTACAAAGTACAATTCTTATCACAAGCAATCCAGTACCAACTCCACCTGTTACACACAATACAGCTCAGATCTAATCTCCAAATCTATTCCACTGCTTGCCTGCCTCTCCAGCTCAATACCTGCTCAAGAACTGATGAGAATGGCTTACCAAACTCGTATTTGACCTGCAAATAATCACTCACACTCTGTTGGATGTGAGCACAAGCTACAATTCTTGATATTGGCCAATTCATTGGCATACTCAATCCCTCTGATTGTGCAAATCACCATGCACAGCTATAGTCACAACTGATAGCAATCTAATCATCTAACACATGTCCCTCCTGAACTGAACATGCACTGACATGCAACTGAGTTAACTGATGTATTCTATAGTTGTGTTATGAGTTAATAACTTGTGAATTAATTAATAACTAATTCACCCAACTCATCTCTAGTCTATTGATCAGTTAGACTAAATACAACCAGTTTAACAAAGCTAAACTGAACACAACTCCATCAACTGCACCTCCAGTCCACTAAACTCATCTCACTTGAGTTCTAACTGAAGTCTTGCATGCAAATATTAGTCATCCCATAGGTAACCACGTATTTCCTTCTGGGATCTGCATGTACCACATCCGTAGCTCATCCTGAAGTGCTCCAAGAGAATAAGATCAAGTTTATAGTCCAAATATTATTATGAGACAATAATATTTGACTTTTCTATTTTTGACAGCCAGTCTAAAAATAGAATTTGATCACTCACACTGTGATCACTCACATTGTGGCCACCCACACTATGGTCACCCACACTGTGATCATCCATGCTGGGATCAAAAACTTGCGTCATAATTTGCCTGCGGGCCCACTTAGTGAAGGCGACTCTTTTCACTAAGCTCCATCATCTTGTTGCAATCTCAACAATCATTTCTTGTTGCACACTTTTCAACACTCCCTCTCAACAAGAAAGGCTTCCTCTCAAACCCAATCCTGTAACTCTGGAATGTTCTCCATGCAACACATCTGGCCGGTCCACTTGCTCTGTCATCAAAGTCTCTGACTGCTATTGCCTCTGTCAACTAAAAACTTTGCATCTTTGTGCTCTTAAGTATCTGACTGCTCTAGCCTCTGTCACTTTGATCTCTGTCTGCATCTGTGTTGTTTCTAGTTCTATCCCCCAGCATTGCATCTGCACTGCACCTCCCAACTGACGTCCCTGTTGGGCTAGAAACACCCTTTGATGCTGAAGCTCTACCTGCTGCTGACAAGTGCTCCCTCTCTGACATCTATGCTACTGCAACATCTCCATGCATCTCACACCATTTCACACCTCTCTGTGCCACCTAGCACTGTGCAAAACACTTGTGCCTCTCGCATTGCTGCAGCCTGCTAGCTATGCGTTGTCCTGGGATTCCCTGCACTGTCGCTCTCTCTGCCGCTCCACCTGCATTCGTCTCTACCCAATCAATCAGTTCCTACTACTACACATCTGGGGCTCCCGTAGCAAGGTCTCATCCAAGAGGTTGGGTACCTCAAGGATCTTGCCCCTCCTCCTTGGGACGATCAATCCACATCACCCCAACTCCTACCTGGAGGTATGGCTGCATGTGATCCCTCAGCCCACCTAGCTCGAAGTTTCCCCCTACTGGAGGTCTCTGGATGAGTATATGTCTCTACTCGATCTCCTCTCAGCTTCCCCTGTTGTGGCTCCTCCACAACCTCATGAAGTTGTTGCACCAATCATGGCTCCTCCACAATCGTCTGAGACTTCTTCTGGCTCTGCATGTTGAGAGGTAATAGACGCTCCCTCTCAACCACCATGTCTCCATCAGTTGTCTCACTACTCAAGGCTTCGCATGCATCTTGAACCTCAAGAGCATACAGGTTCCTGACCCGTGAACCAATCTCATGACAACGAAAGCATCTCACCTTCAACTTGTCAACCTTCTTCCCACCACTAGAAGAACTGGATTCAGAAAGAGAACCCTTATCCTTCCCCTTCTTCACCTTACTCGCTAAGGCATAGTTCTCCTCATCCTGCATGGATGAAGAACCGTCTCTGGTGCTCCGTCTAATCTCCTCCTGCACAAGATCCGACCAAAGTCTCTCCCATCCTGGCAGTTTCTCCCTTCCATTCACCGAGTCTTGGTAGCTATGCCAACTCTTAGGAAGGTCAAGGAGTGCTAGACTCACCATCCTCATCCGACAGTCACCCCCACACTTCCCAGCTCATCTCGGCATTGGGTGAACTTCGTGAGATACTGGGGCATACTGTCTCCATTCTCACACTGAATGTTTATGAGTTTATCTCTTTCTTTGGAATTAAATTCGAATTCCCCCAGCTCAAAACTCAACCGCTTCCGATCTAGAATTCGTGAGAACAAAGTATTTCTTGTACAGAGATCGACTATATGGGCATTCACCGGATATCTCACCTTCCAAAAGAAGGATGAATCCAGAGGCTACCTGGCCCAGTTACAGACTCTGCCTAATGAAATAAAATGTAAACACTTTCTGAATAATAGATCTGATGATCAATACAGCTTCGATATCATGTAGAACTTCTTCTACAAATCAACACGCTTTGATACCATGTAGAAATTTTGAATAATTTAACACATATTCACAGAGATTATCCTGATCATACAATTATAAGTGGAACATGTATAATACATAATCTCCTCTATGTTTATCATCAATTTACAGAAGCAGAGACATTCACAAGCACACATAGAAGCATCAATCAAACTCATTAACACAGTATGTATCCCGGGGAAAGCATCTCGCTAAAAACCCCACACTATCTGTATATTATATTGATTGAATCATGTAACATTACAAAGTACAATGCTTATCACAAGAAATCCAGTACCAGCTCCACCTGTTACACACAATACAGCTCAGATCTGATCTCCAAATCTATTCCACTGCTTGCCTGCCTCTCCAGCTCAATACCTGCTCAAGAACTGATGAGAATGGCTTACCAAACTCGTATTTGACCTGCAAATAATCACTCACACTCTGTTGGACGTGAGCACAAGCTACAATTCTTGATATTGGCAAATTCATTGGCATACTCAATCCCTCTGATTGTGCAAATCATCATGCATAGCTATAGTCACAACTGATAGCAATCTGATCCTCTAACACCTGTCCCTGCTGAACTGAACATGCACTGACATGCCACTGAGTTAACTGATGTATTCTATAGTTGCATTATGAGTTAATAACTTGTGAATTAATTAATAACTAATTCACCCAACTCATCTCTAGTCTATTGATCAGTTAGACTAAATACAACCAGTTTAACAAAGCTAAACTGGACACATCTCCATCAACTGCACCTCCAATCCATTAAACTCAACTCACTTGAGTTCTAACTGAAGTCCTGCATGCAAATATTAGTCATCCCATAGGTAACCACGTATTTCCTTCTGGGATCTGCATGTACCACATCCGTAGCTCATCCTGAAGTGCTCCAAGAGAATAAGATCAAGTTTATAGTCCAAATATTATTATGAGACAATAATATTTGACTTTTCTATTTTTGACAGCCAGTCTAAAAATAGACTTTGATCACTCACACTGTGATCACTCACACTGTGGTCACCCACACTGTGGTCACCCACACTGTGATCACCCACACTGTGATCATCCATGCTGGGATCAAAAATAGAACTTGCGCCATAATTTGCCTGCGGGCCCACTTAGTGAAGGTGACTCTTTTCACTAAGCTCCATCATCTTGTTGCAATCTCGACAAGCATTTCTTGTTGCACACTTTTCAACAAAGCTTGTAGTCAATCTCTAGACTGGTTACCTTTTCCTTGATCTTGTTCATTTCAATGGTCTAAATGGACATCTCTTCCATTGATTTGACCAACTTACTTGCCTCATCACCTGTTGATCCTGTTGTTGTTGACCCTGTTGCTGATGTAAACACTATAGAAGTTGGCAGTGATGTAGCCATTGGAGATATAGGAGCTAATGATGTTGCCAAGGTGGATGGTACTGCAGTAGTAACTGTTGGGATAACAGTGGTAGGGGCAGTCTCAAGACTAGATTGTTTCAACTGTACCATGTTGTCTATCTCCTTTTCCATTTCCTTCAACTGATCATTTACCAGGTCCATCATCTCCTCATGATTTGTTTGGCTCTCTAGGACCTCTTTTGTCTATGGGTGTTCTAAATGAGGCAACTTTATTTGTTTTTTGAGAGTTGTTATATCCTCATTCTTCTTCTTGTTCAACTTTTCAGCATATTTGATGTCATTTGGATCATGGCCCATCTTAATTACCAAGTCTTCCAATTACTTGATCCTGTTGTCCTTGGCCTGTGAGGAGGCCTTTTCCAATTTATATTGGGCTGTAGTGTTTTATAGTGAACTCTGCAGCTTATGTGCAGCCATGGCCTTTCCTGTTAGGGTGGAGTAGATCATCTCTCCAGCCTGTTTGTGAAATTCTATCTGGTCAATGGGATGAACATCCCTGGCCAACACCTCAAAGTTAGTTTTTATGTAATCAGCTAATGTCTTTGGCTGCTGGACAGTTGGCTACATGAAGGACACCTACATTTTTCTTGCTTTGATGTCAAAAGCTGACATCAACCTGCTCTGATTAGTTGATGTGTGCTTGAAGTATTGGGCATATGTTTCAGCCTTCAACTTCTCATTTCTCAATTTGATCTCTTTATGCCTCTCCTTAATGTCCTTTTCTTTGTCTGTTGGCCTGGTGAAAGAAGGAACCCCAACACTGAGATATCTCCCAATTAGTGGAGTTTTAGATGTTGATGGTTGTTGTGTTTCTCCTGAAGTATTTGTGGCTTTGCTTCTTTCCACCATTGTATCAGTGTCAGTGATTTCCACTTATTCAATGGTTTCTTCCTATTTAATTACAGGATTCAGTTTAGGCCTTTTCCTAAGCTCAAAATGCTCATCTGTGATCTCCATAGCAGAATTGGAACCCTCCTCCCTGTTTCTTTTTGGTTTCTCTCCTCATTTGTTGGGGTCTATAAAACAGGAGGAATATTCATTAGTTCCCCTAGTTCTGGAACCTGTAGGAAAGAACTTTCATCAATTTGTTTCTCTGCATCAAACAGTGTATTTTCTACATCCACTACTATGTTATCCATGTCAATTAATGTGTTTTCCAACCATTCTGATTGGTTGGAAAACCTCTCAATATCAGGTCTAGGATGGTGGATGAAAGGTCCCAATTTGACCTTGATTCTCAACTTATTTATGACCCCATGAGGGTCATACTGCCACATAAAGTTGTTCCTGAACTTCATTTCCTACAACATCTTGTCAACCTCAGGTCCAACTTCTCTGTTATTACATATGAAGGGGCCCAATTGATTTTTCATATTAAATTGGGTTTTCTTCCTATCTTCTAGGAAGTTGACTTCATCAGAATTGTTGATTTGCCTAAAATATTTCAGTGCAAATATCCTCATAGGGAGGTATTTGGGCAGTTTATAAGGGACAAGTTGGCATCCATAAACTCTAATTTTTGTGTGGTTCTAGTACAAATACCGGTCTCCCACCTTGTTGTTCTTGGTCAACTGTAACACCCTCTTAATCTCTTGGATAATTCTGGGCTAAGGGCTACTGGTCAACATGTTCATGACTGGATGGACAAATGAATCAATGAAGCCCTTATAAGTGAATGCAGTGGAGTATTTCTGGATCAACGGTGTCCAATAGATAACTGACCTTTGATTTCCCTTGGTATCCAATTTCTCAATGTTGATAGGGAATTTATCTGATTGATAATACAAAAACATATGAAATAATACTGAAGAGTACTTGAAGACTCTCTCAGTTGGTAGTCTTGTGAACTATTCATGCATCCTATCTGCAATGAAATGAACATAGTTATAAATAACAGCTGGAGTCTTGCCTAGGCTAAAAATGGAAAGAAAGGCCAGGACGACCTCATCCACATGCTCATTTGAGGTATATCTTAGGATGAAAGATAGCATGGTAATAATCTATCTGCCTCTTTCTGAAAAAATCGTGGTAGCATAAGGGGGACTATCTGTGGGA
Organism: Pinus tabuliformis; assembly: GCA_031772625.1. Lineage (NCBI taxonomy): Eukaryota > Viridiplantae > Streptophyta > Pinopsida > Pinales > Pinaceae > Pinus > Pinus tabuliformis. The sequence continues at coordinate 732,375,262 of CM062819.1, forward strand.
GTATGGCGGTCTTCAATGATGAAAGTCTGGAATATTTGGGCTATTTTGGCCAGGTCTAACTTGACATATAGGTCCAACAAGTCATCAATAGGTAGTGGGGTATCATTAGGGCTGGGTTGGACCTGTAGCATTTGGTTGATGGATTATGCACTGATAGTGAATAACACTTGTTGGTTAGGGGTGACAGCAGCTCTTTGGCTAGGAATATAACAGGCATGATAGAAATGGATGATGTCTGGAAAAGGGTGTACTTCTGGAAACAAATATTTGGGTAAATTAGATTCCCAAAGGTGGATGTCATCGTTTTGGTTTAGGAACTTGTCTTTACTCCAGCAGTGGAGCTTTAAAAGGTAAGTTGGTGAAGCAGTATACTTTATTTGAAAATCTATGTCTACTAATGCTAGGTGGTCGATATCCAGGTGAGGGGTTGACAGATCTCTCACATCCAGAGAGGTTTGGGCAGCCATGACTGAGTTTATGGATAATGAATTAGGCTTGCAGACATTCTAGAAATGAGGTTTAGGAGTTCTGGTACAGTGAGAGGGTAATTTACAGTCTGTAAAAGAAGGGTTTGGGGTATACAAGTAAATTACTCTTCAATTAGGCAAGTAGAGTAATTAATTTCAATTAATTAATCTTTCAATTGGATTGTACATTTTCAAATTAAAGGGCCGTTCTGTTTTTCCCAAGACTACATGGAATTTGGTGGTATGGCTTGCAAATTGAGTTCAATGGAGAATGCAAAGGGTGCGGTGGCTTCAGTTGTGAACTCGTTGCTCGAATTGGGTGTCTAGAGCTTCTTCAGGTGGAAAATAGTGGTCAATTTGGTCACAGAGGTTCAAGGTGTCGCAAAATAGCTTGAGCAACAGTTATAGTGAAAACAAGCGAAAAGAATGAAATGGGGCTTTTCCGACCTTTTAACAAGTAACGGTCACATTTTGGCACGGAAAGTATAAATGAACAGTGGGTGGTTTTTGGTCTTGGTGGGGAGGCGATTTTCTGGGCCATCACACTACTTTTGGAGGGCAGGCGGTATTTTCCACAAGCACGCGATCTAGCCTAGGGCCACCACGTAGCAAAACAGTGCCCAGGAAAAACTGTGAATCTCGTGTTCTCTAGGACTGCTATTAGTCGAACAGTGGACCCACGCGATATGGATGCATACCGTCAGATCTAGAGGTAGGAGATCGGATAGCTGTCACATGGTTAAGATGCATGGAGGGAATCGGGACATGGATTTATGGGGCCTGGGGTTTAATTACAAATAATTTGTAATTAATTAGTGTATAGGGTCGGGATTAAATATAAGTCGCAGGTTTAATAAAGTGGGACCAGGGGCTATGTGGCGAGGTTTTTAACCGCACCAAGGGTTGGTGGGTTAAAAGGTTTTGTCGGGGAAATATGAAGCGGGGTGTTAATTAAATAATGAGGGGGGATAAAAACTTAGGATAAGGGGGGTTTTATGGGTTTTTGAAGGGAAATAGGTAAATTAATAAGGGGGGAAGGTAATATTTGAAATGGGGAATGGGTTTCATACTAGGGAAAGGGGGTTGTGGGTAGGAAAATGATTTTTGAAGGGTAATTACTAGGGAAATGTGTGAAACCAAGGGGTAAGGGTCAAATGTGGGGAAATAGGGTATTTTATAAGAAATGATGGGATAATGGGGAAATTAGTAAGTAAGTTTGTGGGGGGTGAAATGAAATGAGAGGAAATTAGTCAAACAAGCTTGTGAATATCTTTTCACTCTCACAAATGCTCCTGCACATGAAACATAGGATTAAGCATGATAAATGTTCTTTTGATTCAGCAACCTTGTGCATCCGCAACCTTTCTTCTACCTACCATTTATTTATCCTAACATTTTTTCTTCACTTTATTGGGTGCATTTGAGCTTGCTCACCCTTTATTTCATTTTCTTTTGACAAAAAAACTATCTAATTCTAACCTTATAACTTCCAATGGCTCAGATTAAGTTGATGAGCTCATTTTTATTTCTCTACCTAACTATTGATCTGCCAATGTTAAAGAGTTTGGCTAGATCTTTATTCTCTACCTAACAACATGAAACTTAAAGCATGAATGAGTCAAGATTAAGCTATTTGACCATCATGGATTGTGGCATTTATGACAAGCTGCACACAACCTTATTTTGCATAGTAAAGTAAAAAGTAGTGACATTTGAATTTGCAAACTTTCATGATCTATTTTGTTTCTTTTTTGGGGTTCATATTTTTCCCTTTATCATTCCCTTTATCAAGGTTTGACTCAGATTTAGAAAATGCATCTGACTCCAAAGGCTTCAACTCGGCCACCTGTGACTAATTGGAACGACACTCACTTGTGTTGTGAGTGGGCCTCTTATATAACTCAAACCACTTCCTTGTGTCCTTCTTCATCTTCGTGGTGCTATTATTTTCTTTCAGCTTTGATGGGTTTTCCTAGGTCACCCCGCCTTGGCTTTGTCCTTTATTTTTTGGTTTGGGGGCACCTTATCCTTGCTTTAGATTCACAGATCCAAAGTCTTTTTTCTTCTATTTAAATTTTTGCTTGATCTTGGCAACTTATCGGTATGTGGCACTGAGCGAGGAGATATTAGGAACTCCATCTTGTCTAGGATGTATTTGTGTAGATAGTTGTGGTACTTGAGTACCATATTTTTCTCAGAATCCTTGATACCCAACTTTGTGCGAAGGGTATGAAAAATATTTTTGAAATTTGGGACGTCTTGGTCCCTTCCCTGCCATAGTGTGGTCCATTTTATGTACTTATCTTCATAGATCCCAACAGGGAAATATTGTTCCTTGATGGCATATTGGAAGGAGTTCCAAATGGGTGCAATTGAAAATAGTGAGGGCTCCCTCTCTTCCTTCTACTCACAGTAGGTTTCCCACTAATCCTTGATGTCAGGGGAAGCTTTGAGGAGCACAAAAGTAATATTTTCCCTATCGAAAAAGTCATGAACCAAAAAATTTCCTTGCAGCGTATTTAACCATTTATCTATGGCATTTGCATCTATTTGACCTTCAAATATAGGGATGTTAAATTTAAGTTGTACCTTGAAGGGGTAGCACCTCTGAAGTGACTGTTGGATGAAGATGTGTCGCATATTGGCATCCGCCGAAGGATATAGGAAAAGTTATCCATCGTCTCGTTCCTTTTCTGCTCGAGGGCTTCTTAAAGTAGCAATTTGATAAGATCTCCTACTCCCTCATCTTTCTTTTCTCCCCCCATGGGAGGTCATCGATGTTGGTGAGGATGGTCTTGCAAGGGTTCAACCAGTTGAAGTCCCAACTACTTATACCTCGAACTTGTTTGGGACATGCACAAAAAAACAAAGAGTAGACCACATTGATACCATTGATCTGGATATATGCAGGAATGAAATGAAATACATAATTAAATAGAAACATAGAGTTGCAATGAAAATTGAACTTTAATTGATTAATTACAAATACTGAAAAAATGTTTACATACAGAATGGAAACAAACTAGCTTGTGTGATGGTAGCTTATCTCTGAGAAGAAATGTGATGGCTACATTCCTTTTGAACTATGTTTCAATGAGGCACACAGGCCTTTTTATTATTGAGAAATAACGGAAAACCCTAAACATCCAAAAATCCAACCCTAGGAGATGAAGCACCAAAAGTTTGTGGGCCCCATTGGGGTTAGTTGGCACACCAACTTCCCCAGGTCGTAACTTACGAATACGATCTCCTTCCGATGTGTACAATAACTCGTTAGAAATATCTATTTGAGGACTACAACTTTTGACTACAAAATATTTCCAAAAACTATTGGTTTACCCATTATCCAAAAAATGTCATTTAAGGCCTAAAAACGGCTTCAGAAGTTCAAGACCCAAACAACTGCCATAAATAGTAAATTGTGATACAATTAAGGACGCTGAAAGAAATAATGGTGGGGCTCCAAGTGGAATAGGAGGGTGACCACCAATATCCACTTGGATCAGCATGGAAAATAAAATTTTGTTTTTCATTTCTTTTCACGACTTCGCAATAAAGATGAATTTGATTCTACAGAAGATGTTTTTCCAAATGAAATTTGTGTTGTCTTATTTACGAATGCACCTTGGTTTGTAGATATCACTAATTATTTGGTTGCAAGGAAACTCCCACAACATTTTTCACCTTGAGAGTGACAAAAATTCATCAGAGATAACTTGGATTCAAGGTTACTTATTTTGAACAGGGCCTAATCATTTGATTAAACAATGTGTTTGGGAAGATGAGATCTATGGTATTTTAAAATAAACTCATAATGATCCATATGAGGACACTTTGCTAACAAACTAACTACAAACAAATTCTTAGAACATGGATACTATTGGCCCGCTATGTTGAGGGATGCCAAATAGTATTTTAGGAGTTGCTACAAATGTCAGAGGATGGGGAAGCCAACATAATCTCACAAAATTCCATCGTAGCTACAATTTATGTTGGATCAACTTGAAAAATGGGCCCTTGGTTTTGTAAGGCCAATTAATCCTCCATCCAAACAAAAAACATAAATTTTGGTATGTACTGAATATGTCACTAAATGGTTGGAGCCAAAAGCTTTACCTAAGAAAACTGAGTAGGCAATGGTTGATTTTCTACATGAATAAATATTTGTTCCTATTTAGCATTCCATGAGAAATTACTACGGATCAAGGAACTTAGTTTACTTATAAGATCATCTTGTCCATTACTGAGAAATTAAAAATCAAGCATTGAATTTCCCCCCCCTTATCATCTGCAATGAAATGGACAAGTTGAAGTCATCAATAATGTTTTGGAAAATGTATTGATCAAAACAATACAACAACACCATAAGGATTGGGCCAAGAAGCTTTCAGAGGCCTTGTGGGCTTACAGAATCACTTGGGAGAATGCCACTAGCTTCACTCCTCATGAGCTCATGTATGGGAAGAAGGTTGTCCTTCCTATCGAGTTCAATATCAAGATTGTTGGCTTGAGGGGGCTTGACCCAGGTTCAAAGTTATTTGCTTCAACCAACAAAACCCTAATTGTTGCCCCTTTTGGCAACAACCTGTGTAGTACAGGCTGCAGTCTCACCCAAAGCAGTAATTAGGGATGCTAGAACTAGGTTTCTGCATCCATAGACCTGTGTGATGGTCTTCCTAAGGATCTTAAGATTTAGATCTACCTTTGCCCAACCCTAACTCTTCTGATTGATCAACTATTGTAAATCTATTCCAACAGTTTCCAACTCTTCGCGAAGGTCTTAATTTGTTATTAACATGCATAAAAGATACATATCCACTACTTTCACGTAATAAACAAGCAATAATTCACATAAGTCATAGCAAATTGTGGAGATATACAAACTTAAATGAAACAATAAAAAAGGCACAGATGCATATATTTGGCTCAAAACAGTATTTATTAAGTATAATTGTTCAGATATAGACTTCTTATCCCTGCACACTCAGCTGCAGGAGCCTTCCCCTTTTACCTAAGTACAAGAAACAGACCTTTCCTGCCTTAGCACCTTTCCCTTATGAAAAGTTACTTTCTTAGACTTGTTGTGACTCAACTATATATAGCCTTTTCATTACAATACCATGGCCCACGGACCATGGGTGAGTCTCAAAACCATCCTATCACCTACCCATACAAGGGACTAATGCCCCTTTGACTCTTACTTAGCTTCGTACTCTACTTCCACGTTTCGCGAAGACTTTACATTCTTTAACAAAAACTATTACAAAAATTGACTAAACTGACAAAAATTGACTCTAGGGACCCCATCCCAACAGGCCCCCAACACAAACATGGTGACTCACCCTTGAGTCACTCAGCTAGCTTCTCTACTTTATTGTGGAGGTCATTGAACTCCAGCTTCAATACTTCAAGGTTCGTTGTGCTCTGTACTATGGCCTGCTGCACTTCTTCGACTAGCTTCTTTGTAGTTATCCCCTCCATCATGAGGCGCATGGTTTGTTGTGTCTACTAGAAATTCTTTAGCTTCTCTTGGATATCCAGAGTAATCTGGCTCACTTCCTCTATCCATGGTTGAATTTGAGCCTTCAAAATTGCTTCTTTGTGCTACAGCTCCTCAGCCTATGCGTGTAGTAGTTTCATTTCTTGTAAGCACGCGAAGCATTGGACTGGTGCCAAAGTGCGTGCAATTACCCCGATCTCATCAACTTGTTGTTGTACCCCTCTGATCTTTGTACCCAATCATTGCAGGTTTGAATCCTTCTACAAAGTGGTCCATAGATCCATTTCATTTTCAAAAAAACCATTGTAACTTGATACTGCATTATCCAAAGTAGACATGTGTTCTCTAATGATTGCGCCACACTAGTCCCTGACCTCTGGCAGAGTAGTCGGTTGTAGTTTCAATTGCAGTTCCAATATCTTCATATGAAATTCAAAAGTAACTCAACCTACCTCATCCTTAGATTGTCGCACTGTAGCATCCAATTTCTGAATCTTTGTTGAAGTTGTTGCATCCTCTGGAATGTGTGGTTCTGGTACTGACTTACATGCTTATGTAATTTCTACTTCGAGGCTCTAGATTCGCGCTGCTAGCTCTTCTTTTTCCATAAGAGCCTGAGCCTTTTCGGTGAAGATCTGTTCATTGTTCATTTTGACTTCGCTAATTACCAATAGCGCGCGCTGCTCTCTGATCTGAAGCTCATCGGAGACCCCATGATGAAGCTCATGGAGGGTCTAAAGTGGCAATGCAGCTAAATGCACACCCACGCATTTGATCTTCCTGATTTGAGTGTTATCTTCCTCTGACTCTATGCGTAATTCTCCTTCTAGCAAAGGAATACTCTGAGGTCTAGAGTCCATTCATTTTCCATTACTCTCTCGCTCAATTGCTGCAGGATCACTTGAATCTCACTCACTTGATGCAGGCTCACTTGAATCCCGCTCACTCGGCCCATGCTCGCTTGCAGTCAACCTATCTGTATTTGTAGCTTACGCAGATATTTATGCACACTTCCGAGTGATTTCTAGAACTACTGCTCGAACTATTGCCATAGTTCTGTTGTTGTATCTCTGACCTTATCCCCAATTTCATCAAGGTCCCCTTTTGTGAGGACCATTGGGTTAATGTGAACTTTCTTGTCTGATTTGTGCTTTTTCCTTGGTCTGGTAGTTGTCTCTTTTTGGTGCTTCGACACCCTAAAGGGAGTGCTCTACGTGTCACCCCCACCTTCTTCCTGCTCCAACCGTTCCTACTCTTCAGTATGTTGAGAAGAAGACTCCTCAACTTCTATTGTGGCCTCTTTTGCACATGCTCTTTTTTGACAGCTACCTTAGCTACAGCTGCTTTAGCGGCAGTTTCTTTCTTCTTCTGATCGACCAATTTCCGCGCTGCTTCTTGTGCTACTTCTTTCCATCTCTGTGTACATATTGTCTACACGGAGGAGATTTTGTCACCTTTGTTGGTACCTACACCAAGATTTGTGGGTTTTCGCCACTCCCCTAACCATGTCCCCACAATGTCCTATACATCGTCCTCCATAACTAGGTATGGCAACTTGTACCATATCTTTGTAGGATCTCCCCTCGCGCAGAATGATACATTATGAAAATCGGCCTTAAATTCTGTGTAAGCCCACAACTTCTCAAACAAGGTTTGAGACAACCTTGGCCTATGACTGATCACCATGCGGAGGTCCATCTCGACCAGTATCCAGAAGACTTTTTATTTTGTGACCCTCATTGAATCCTTCGATGCCCACAGCGATGCAAACTTCGCTGCCTCCAATAAATACTCATCCTATGGAGGGAACTGACTATCCTCTGGAGGTCACCATGCAATGAGTACAATCAACAGCAGGAGCCAGGCATAGTGAAATGACTTTTGATCATCCTGTGCTTCGCGGAAATTTGCTAAGAACTCCTTGTAGAGGTACTGCACCCAATTATACTGAACCCTGTTTGAGCACTGTGCAGCCAATGAAATTACTAGCGTCGGAACCTCATTCGCGTGGCATTTTCACATGACCTTCCCCACCAAAATTTGACTAGAAAATTGCACTGCTTTGTCTCTAATAGAACTGATAGAGTATTCGTGCGACTTCTAGACCAGTCGAAACTCATTTTTCATTTATCTGCAGGCTCCTTCTCCTTTCTTTTGCCTCCAAAATCCTTGGCTGGATCCACCCCTTTATAGGGTAATTTCATAATTTTGTGGATCAACATGTTTGTTATGGGGATGGGTTCACCTAACCATAAACACCCATCGTGCACCAGCACAAGAAATTAGTGCACACATACAGTATTGATAATCAACCTGCTAAATGTGGCACACACAGCATATGTAGAAATTTGGCTTGCTCGACCCCTTTTACCCATTCCATTGGTTCCAGCTTTTTGACCCCAATCTCTTCATAGTGAATCTTGGTCATGTACATATTGGTGGTTAAATGAAAAGAAAAATCTTAATCGACTAGATCCCAATCCTCCATTGTTAACACAGGGATACGCGCTAAGAGCGCACCTTCAAATACCACTTCTTCCGAAAATAGTAGTATAGAGATCGTGAATTTCATGTTATCAGGGTCCTTTGGAACCTTTTTTCCCCTTTTCATGGAAGGATATACTCTGGGAGCCTAGTGAGAGGCTCTCCCTCATCAGCATCCATCTCTTTAACTTCTTTATGGATTTATTCTTCATCTAAATCTAAGGGTTCATGGGGCTACTTCGACTTATCCATTTTTCCTTTCTGCCTAACCTTTGTTAGAATCTTCCTTAGTGACTGCCTCACCAGTACAGCTTGGGGATTCTTCTGCTTTTCCCTAGTAGCAGATGACTTCGGCCTAGGCGACCTCGGCATCGTAGGCACAGATGTTGTAGCTTCCATTAACACACCTTCTTGGGCTTCCACTTGAGATACAATGGCTTCAAAACTTACAGGTTCGGTGGATATATGTTCAAGGATAATCTTCTAGTTCCACTCAGGCAGTCTCACAAATGTTGGGCTTGAAACCAAATCTTCCCAAATCTTCTGATTCATAGAGTGAAAACAAGAGGGCTCATATGCGATTTGTAGAAGGAAAAGTGTTCTACGGCAGGCCATCATGCCATATTTATAGTGGATTTCGAATTCAAATCTAATCGTTCCCTCCAATTGGGGATCATAAATGCGCCTTTGGTGGCATATTTCCAAATATTTTCGCCATAATGTCACCTACCCGCTCCTCCTAACGATATTTTCACCATCCAATCAGCTACAGTGCACTTAACGGTTATTTTTGGACCCAATTGTGCATCACCATCCTCCATGGCGTAGCCCTCTTAGCGCACCTCCTCTTGGCACGTCAATTGCTTTCCTCGCACAGCCTCTTTACTTCATTTCCCCCTTCCTTGGACAGTGTAGTTTATAGTCCCATACCTCCTTACAGCTGCCTGGAGTACTAAGACTATCCTGATACCATGTAGTCATTACGTAGGGGCCAGATCCATTGTATACAACTTCAATTAACTTCTATTCACCCTTCTAGGGAAGAATTCGCCATTCAGCTTCACGAGCTGAACTGCGCTAGCATCTGTAATTTCCTTGATAATATACGGGCCCAACCAGTGCATTTGGAACTTTCCAGGAAACATTGTGAACTTACTATCATAGAGAAAAACCAAATCGTTCACCTTGAAAGTGTGCATCTTAATACGCATATCATGCTAGGCCTTCTCACATTCCTTTTGCACTTGTTGGTGAAATCTTGCAAGAAACTAGTCTTCTTCCAACTCCATCAACAGTGAGACGTTCCTCCAAGGTCTCGTGATCTGCCATCTCTATCAAAGCCACAATGCGTAGGCTTGGAAAAATATATGCCATGGGCATTACCACCTCGACCCCATAAACCAACCTAAATGGAGTTTGGTCTATCAACTTCTTGCACGTCATCCTATATGCCCATAGGATCATCGGGATGCATACATCCCAATCATTTCTCTTTGTGTTACAAACCTTTGTCAACGCATTCTCTAGAATCTTATTGAATTCTTCCACTTTACCATTGGCTTGGGGATGATAGGGCGTACTCTTTTGATGGTAATCCTGGAATTTTTTGAGCATCGCATTGATTGTTTCATTTATGAAATGTGTACCCCATTCACTCATCAATATATTAAGGCACCCAAACCATGTTAATATGTATTCAAACAGGAACTTCATAGTTGTAGCAGAAATACAATCCTTCACCAATTGTGCTTCTTATCATCTAGTTAAGTACTCTGTCATAGTAATGATGTACTGTGCGCCTACCTTCCTTCCTAGTGGTTGTATCGGACCTATAAATTCAATTTCCCATTTGTCAAATACTTGTAATTAAATGTGAGGGTTTAAAGGCAATTCATCTCTTTGCGAACGCTTTCACGTCCTTTGACAAGCATCACATGCTTTACAAAATGCCTTAGAATCTGGATGCATTGTCAGCCACCATAACCCTACACGTAAAATCTTCTGCACAGTGGCTCTACCTGCATAGTGTCCTCCCACCACTCCTCCATGTGCTTCAGCAAGGATACAAGCGTGCTCAAACTCTAGTACATATCGACACAGTATTTCATATGTTCCCATCTTACACAAATGTCCCGCTGTAACAGAAAAATCAGTTGCGCGGACCACTAATTCCTTTTTCTGTTGAGTAGCATAGCCTTCGGGGGTTGTACCTGTGGTCAAAAAATGAATGATATCAACAAAGTGGTCATCCACAACACACACATCAAAGAGCTACACATCTCGCAATCCTTCTTCAAAATTGGTTGGTTCTTCAACTGTCTGGATTTGGCTTAAGTGATCTGATTATGCATTCAACCATCCAGGCTTCACTATTACTTCAAAGTAATACTCCTGGAACAGCAACAACCACCTACAAATCCTCCCCCCAACACAATGTTGTTGACCAGGTACTTGAGAGCGTAGTGGTCTATGTACATTTTTAAATGTGTTCCGAACAAATAATGTTGAAATTTTTGCAGTGCATAGACCATCGCCAGCCCTTCACGCTCTGTAGTGGGATATTTATTTTCGGCTTTTGACAGTTTCCTACTTGCAAAGGCTATTGGATGATCAATATCACCTTCGCTAGGCTGGGTCAATATCACACCGAGTGCAATACATGAGGCATCTACATGCATATGAAACTCTTTCTTCCAATCCGAAAATACTAATATGTGCACAGTCACCATCTTGTCCTTTAACACATCAAGACTATGTTTACACCCCTCATCACAATAAAAAGTCGCATCCTTCTTTAATAGTTTATCCATCGGCGTAGTTATCTGGGCATAAGACTTGATCAACTTCCTATAGTATCCTGTGTGGCCCAGCATTGTGCATAGCTGCTTAACATTATTGGGAGCTTATAAATTCACAATCACTACTATCTTCACAGGCTCCACCATCAATCCCTATTTACATACTACATGTCCTACCAAAATTCCAAAAGGAACATAGAATATACATTTCTTCAAGTTCAGTGTGATCTGGTATCTGCGACATGTATCCAGCATGAGGTGCAGACTTTCAACAAGACACTTCACCAATCCGAACACAGTTCAGTCATCTAAATATACCTCCAAGAATTTATGAATAAACTCCTTAAACGTCATGATTACTACCGTGGAGAAGATCATGGGTGCATTCTTCAACCTAAATGGAATTACTATATACTGAAAGCAACCCACTTTGTTGTGAAGGTTGTCTTGCTACAATCCTCCATCAGGATCTTTATTTGATGGTATCCTGAGAATCCATTAGTGAGCGAATAAGCCTATTTTCCTCCAACATTTTCTAAAACTCCATTTGTAAATGTTGTTGGAAACGGATCATGCACACATGCATCATTCAGCTTTCTCAGATCTACGCATATTCTGATTTCACCCTGCTGTTTCTTTTCTTGGACAACCATTGGCTCACCTAATCAGATTTTTCTATTGGCTCAATAATTTCGGCCTCTAGCATTTTGTCTAGTTCTTTGTGCACCTTTTCTTTATACTTCGGATTGAGCTGATAAGGTCTCTGCTTTACGAGCTTTGCATCAGGTTTCAAAGTAATTTTCATTATGCCCAAATCTCCTACAATACCCTTTAGATCTAAGAACTTCATTGGGAATAGATCCTGGTATTCACGCAGCAGTTCAGCCACCTTATCGACTGTATCTTCATCCCAATAGTCTCCTATCTTCGTGAACTTAGGCTCCGCATCAGATCCAATATTTACTTGTTGGGTTTTCAGCGGCTTTGTTACATCAGGGTTCTCTGTCTTAGGTCCTTCAACCTCACGTTGACCTTTAGTTTCTGGAATATTAATATTCTATGGATCCTCCTCTTCTTCTTCGGTTGTCACATTGTACCACTCTAGTGCATGGCGTAGTTGTGTACTCCAGTCTAGTTGAACCCATTCGACTGGTTCTTCAGGTGTTCTAAAGATAATGGCATTTATTTCTTGAATTGCTTCATCAATGCACTCAAATCCATCCTCAAAGCTGAAAGTTAATAAGAAACTTTCCCTTAGGATATCCCATTGAGTCATCCCGTGGCATAACTCCATTTCTAAGTACCAATTCATTGGAATAGTATCTAAGGTGTGACAGAAGATATGCACCCACTCTGGTTTAGGCTCTTCTCCCCAAGCTTTCATCCATCACTCCAAGTGTTCGCACGGATCATCCTTCCCGCTATATTTCTCAGTCATCTGGATATTAGCATATCCAAACCTCAGCTTCATCATCCGCTTGTATTCCTTCCAGTTAGTGAATCTTTCCTTAGGCATAACCCACCAACGGGCATGCGTAGTGCGCAATGCCAATTCAAGTGCTTGGAATCGATGTTCCTCGGGCACCTCCCTTTCAAACTCATCCAAAACGAGATTAACATCATTTAAGCCATCATAATAAGGAAGTTTTCTTACCTCTGTAGATACGCACCACAGCGATTTTGTCATCATATTGAAACCTAGTGTATAGACCTCATGCAACCTATTATGTTAGTGTTCGAGTGCCTCATCTGATTTTGAGGTACATGAGCTATCTTTTTCCCACATGATCCATCCATCCACAGTGGGATTTATCCAATCTTCATCGTGCATAGTAATCTTGCATATTTAATCCAAATCATCGTCCTCCTCATAGTTGCGGAACGATTCAGTGCAGCATGCTCCTTCAGCAGGGTCCAGTGGCACAATAACCTTGAGCGCCTTCTTCTCAAAAGTAATCCTTCACTTCTTTAGATTGATCACCACGTCCATATCAAAGGCCCAATCAATTCCTAGTAGCGCAGGGTAAGGATTGTTGTCATCTACTATTTCTATTACTTCAAAATCTGCCAAAGCACTTGCTCATTAAATATCAATTGTTACCCCATACAGGCGCCCCATAGGAATGATCTTCTGCTAATTGGCCATGTGTAGTTATATAGGAGACCATTGTAGCGCAAGTTTCCCCATCCTTTCCCATGTTTGCTTCGGTAGTACGTTCGCATCAGAACCCAAATCCAGGATGACTTGATCCATTTCATACTCTCCTATTTGTACAGACAGCCTCATCTCGCACCCTGTCTACTTCTTATGCTTACCTAGTTTCCTCACAGCACGTTGTTTTGAAGGAACCTTAATCTTACCTGTAAAATTTTCTATCAGTTCTTGTAGCCCTCCTATTGCCTTCTTACCGTGCAGCAACTTCATACAAGTCTTCAGGAAAGTAGCTAACAGAGAAGGATCCACATCTTGCACTTCATTGTTCCTAGTTGATTTCTCTTGACTCCCGAACGTAGAAGCTTCAGCGAAATTCTTCTTAGCCTCCATAAAACCTGACTTCCTTTTCAGTAGCCTTGCACACTCATCCCACGGTTTCTGGGTGTTTTCGCATATCTTCACCTGTGGCCATACCACTACGTGTTACGATATTGATGCTATGATCTTCTTTGCGAGGCTCCGCCCTCATCATCTAGATATTTTGTGTAGGTTGTTGGGTCTGCATCTTCTTTTCTTGCATATTTGCTATAAGTATCAGGGAATCTTCTATCACATGGTCAAAATGTCTGCATTATTGACAAGATGGATGGGTTGGGTTTGGACAGTCGCGCTCAAAATGTCCAGCTTCGGCACAATTATAACAAATAACTTGTCCATGACCTATGACAACCCCTCCTCCTCTTCCTCGTCCATGGCCTTGAAATCCCTCGTGCATTGCACCCGAGCTCTGATCCTGAGGCTGATTTTTTTCCTACATTCGATAGGTATGGGTTCTATCCATCATTAATTCACAACTTCAAAAATGGCACTCATCATGACCTACAGATTTGCAAAAATTGCAAACCAACTGTTGAGGGGTCTATACAAACTTCTATAGTAGATGACAATTGTCTGTCGCATGTTGTCCTGTAACTTGACAAATAGAAAACCATGGCGTTGCTCCAGCGCTCATCCCAGTGGTATTTTCTGGCTTTAGTGGGACAGCCCCCCTCAATAAGATAATTTTAATAAACCGTAAAATGGTCCTTATCATCGTTGTGGCCCTTGCATTTGAAATGCACCAAAATTCTGTGTGAACTTCAGGCTGGGATCCCTTTCCCTTCTTCAGGCTCTGCAACTCCAAGTGCATAATTTCCAGTTGTGGGTGAACCTATTGTACTCTAATTTTCATATCTTGTATTGGTGAGGCTTCTAACCTCATTGCAATCTCCACATCTTCTTCTTGCATTGCTATCTTCTGTTGTGATAATGGTAATCTTAGGTGAGGAAAAAATGAAGTAATGTACCAATTTTTGTGTTTTTCATCTATGATGTTCATATTATCCTACCATATCAGGCATTTTAGCCTCTGATCGAAATCCCATGAGGATCCATTCACCACTTTCTTAGTGAGAAGCATAAAATATGTTTGTCATGTCATGTGGCCTAATATGGTTGAATTGCAGGAAATTGAGAAATTTTTTAGATGATTTATATGCAGGGGCTCGAAGTAGAAAACTAGGAGATAATATAGGGGGTTGTCCACCTCTTTAACTCACTCAATCAGCCCAAGATCACAACACTCTCTCTCATCAGCTCGAGGTCATTGGCAGCTAAGCAAGTGAAATAATGAGGAATAAGATCCACCATTCTTGACTTGTAGGAGACAAATATTCATATTTTCTAGGAAGCTACTAGTAGATACCCTCTTGTATAAATAAGCATGTAGAAGATCTCATTAGGATTTGAGTTTTTTTTCAGCTAGGTCGTTATTGAGCTCAGGAACTTGGTAAATTGATTTTGATTGTTATTTGATGTATTAGACATTGATTCAATGATATTGAGAAGTTTCTTGTTGATTCATCACTGAGATAGTTCCAGAGGGCTGAGGCTTTTTGGTTTGGACCCAACCCAGTGGCTTAGGTCCCTCTTATGTACTTGTATCTCTTTTATTTTTAGAGTATTCCTTAGTTTCTCGCATTTCAGTAGAGAATAATCCATCAAAACTTGTGATTGTGGCCTCTACCTCATCTCTCTCATGGGAACATGAATAGAAGAATTTACAACCACAACCCAAAATCATTATTTTTATGATTTCTTAGAATAATATTTTTTTTATTAACCTTAATTTTCATGTGCTTGTTGTAGCCTAGGTGTTTCTTTATTGATTAGATCAGATTTCTGGCATAGATTAGATAGAATTTAAATTCAACTCATATTTTCCACTGCTAGTTGTTTCATTTTTATCAATGATAAATGGGTGTATGCATGTGATGATTGTAGAGTTGTTTGGATATGCAAGCAAGGGCACCTTCACCACCTCCATCTTGGACTCCCTCACCTTCTCTTGTGAACCCCAAATTTTGTCCCAAAAATTATGTTTCATGAGATCATTTTCCTAAGGTCACCGAGAGCATCCCTCCTAGTGAAAAATAGGCCTTCAAGAGGCTCTAAGCTTGGCTAGGGGATTTTTCCGCCCTTCACTCATTTACCTTAACCTCCGTACACATTTCCATACCATTAAACTATCATTTTCACCTATTAAACCTTCTCGGCAGCCTCCTATAGCATTACAGGCCCTCCTGTAGCAATACAAGGCTCTTGTAGGACACCTATAGTAGACATTTTCTTCACCATTTGTTATTCTTACTGCAACTTGGACTTAGTTTAGAAGGATTTTGAACCCCAATTGTGATTTTATGATCACATGAAACTTTTAGGCCACTCCAAACCCTCCTTTTCCCCCACTGCAAAAACATAATAGTGTTAGTTTCCTTATCACATATTTGGCAAAAATAGAAAATTGATTTACATGCAAGTGTGAGATAGTTATATGGTACATATAATATTTAATTACAGTTTGGTAGGTTATGTAAGAGAGATTATCTTCCTTCTTGCAAGTAGATCTGATAGCTTGATTAATGTTGCAATATAATGTAGTTTCATTTCTGCAAGTAGTTTAGCTCTTGTCTTTTCATGAATGGTTTCAATAGAATTTACAAGTTGAAGTCAATAGAATTTTTCTTGTCATAGTTAGAGGTAGTTTCTAAATTGCGCCTTCATTAACCATCTTGCATTATAATTCAGTATGAGGAATGGTCTTGTAGCATTATTGATCAGATGTCCTAGTTGAGGGTGGCATGAGTAGAATCCCATCTAGTGTGCATATAGCATTGTCACCTCCAAATTTGTACAAACCTCGGGTTGATAAATAGAGTTGAGGATACCTTTGGAGTTGCAGCACTCTTAGTGAAATACCAGGGCTAACCACTTTTTGGCGTCGTTGTCGGGGAGGTCTAGGTATATGTTGTTTATGCTTAAGCATTGTTTTATGTTTTGCATACATTTTTGAAGAAGTAACATAAAAGAAAAAGAGAAAATTTTTCATGCCTCATAGGAGTAGAGAACTCAAGGAAAATTCTTACCAAAAACCCCCACACCCTTAAGTAGTCAACCTTCACTCTTATTTGGTGACCGTCATCTTCCCTCTCTGACTACCGGGGAGTTAGAAGACCCTCTAGGTGAGCAACCTAAAATTTTTGAAGAACCTATTAGGGAAGAAGAAGAACTAATTTCACCTACCCAAAATATAGCTGAAAACAAGGACAATGAGGTTTTCCCTATCAAAGAGACTAATGGAGAGGCTAGAATGAATAATATAAGCCCTACTTCCCTTCCACGCTTCCATGGTTAACCTCTGAGGATCCTGATACCTTCATGTTTGAATTTGTTGTTGTTTGTAGTGTTGTCTAGGTGAATCCTCTCTACGGACAAAGACGATCCCTCTATCCCAATGAGTGGGACTAGGAACCGAAGTGACAATCTACCAAACACTTTCCTAGGTTACAATTGAAAAGAGAAACGAAGAAGATGGCCTACCTCACTCTGATGCTATCAAGTCATCCTTTGTTGAAGATCTCGAATCACTTGCATCGCAGGCTCGTTCCTACTACTCATAGCGTTTATGCACCTGCACAGGAGATTAAGACACAACAAGGAATTCAAATACAAACAGCATATTCAAAGGCAACCTACTCAACTGATCAAGTAATGTTAAGATAAATGATACATTAGCATACACATCAATGGAAAATGAACTAGCAATTGTATATTAATAGAAAATAATGGGAAGCATACAACCAATCCTTGATGTTGATAGGATCTCCTTAAATGGATATCCAAGTCCAAGCTAAGCTCTCCAAGCACTTCTTCTCCAATCTAAATGAGTAGCATATAGGCACAATCTTAGCATAAGGGTGCAAATAGACATAGACCAACCATTTAGGAATGGGAAAGGATGAATATATCAGTTGGGAAAAGGGAGTTAGGATCTCTCAAAAGATAGGATTAGGCCCTTATCTCAGGGAGGTAGCTCATAGGGATAAGACCAAGAGGCCAAGTTGGGATAATTCGACCTCATCTATGCCAAACAACCTCCAGCTCACCACTCTGGAAGCTTCTAGATCACGAAGCTTCTCATCCTCTTTGGGAAAATTGCCTTTTTGGGATCATCGTAGGTATACAAGTGAACATAGCGATGCCATAGTGGTTCGAGTATGATACAACAGGCGACCATCGTAGTTTTTAGTCTCATAAGAGCAATGATTCTCAAACTAGGGTTTTAGAGCCATTTCCTTTAGGGGAAGCTCAAGGAATTTTCCAATCAGTGTTTTAGGGAGGATTTGAGCTACATATATGAATGAGTACACTACATAATGGTCATGTTTCGGGAAGTTAGTGGCATGTCACAGGGAAGTGCAAGAGGTGTGACAAAATACTGTGTAGCAAATGCCCCCTAAATCATGAAGGCAGAATAGGGAGTGATGGCGGAGATGATTTACAAGCTTTTTGAAGGACGAGAAAAAACACTGTCAAGAGACCTGCAAATCAAGGACACGTATACATATACATATCTGATATAAAAACATGAATCCACAGTATGGACACAGCCATCCAAATAATAAGGAATATATGAAAGGATCCATGGCATGGATGTAGCCATCCAAATGAAAAGGATCATTTGTAAATCTAATATATGGACATAGCCATCTGATACAAAAGGATCATCATTAATGTAAAGTCCCACGGTATGATCACAGCCATTTGTATAGCAGAAACATGTGTACAGTCATGA
The DNA here is from genome assembly GCA_031772625.1 of Pinus tabuliformis. NCBI lineage: Eukaryota > Viridiplantae > Streptophyta > Pinopsida > Pinales > Pinaceae > Pinus > Pinus tabuliformis. Next base: position 732,393,839 of record CM062819.1, read on the forward strand.
ATAACACATAACTCCACGTGGCCTGAGTCATATCAAACTAAACTCAGGGTTTTACGATCCATCCCAATACAATCAAAATACGAATTCTAACATGCGAATGGATGTGTCAAAGTTGAACATGCTAGAAACTGCCTGATTACCAGCCAATATTGTGAACTGTTAACAGGCATGGGAAAAGCCACCAATAATGACAATGGCTCTTAAGGTGTGATAGTTCAATCAGTGAATGTGAAAAATAAACTGAATTCAAACACTCGTGGAATCACCGGATCAAAGGTCAATAGTGAAAACATGTCATCAGATGCGAAGAACTTGCCATTAAGGCATGCAAGCTCTAAGGTACTAAAAGGGAATTTCTAAGTCATATTCCTAGATAATGAGCTGAAGTTGCAGGTGAAGTACCTCTGTATGCAGGTAAGTAAATTGGCATATGAGTCCTTGACAAAACTCCTGGGCACAGACTTGTTTAAGTCTGAATCGATGAACTCCAGCTTCAGAAATTCTTTGCAAGGGGTCATATCAAACTTGAAATTTTTAAACCATCTTTCCTGTCCCCTTGGAATCTCAGTGATTGCAGATATAACCTCTGGAGAGATTGGCAATTCAAGCACCCCAACTTTTGAATTCAGTCCTGTGAAATTTAAAGAAAATTCCTTGGTGACTTGCATATGACCTCCTTGAAGTTTTTCGCAAAACCTCCAACAGCCAACCTGTTTGAAGGATTGTTCAACTTCATCGTTCTTTAGGAGGATATCTAAACCCTCAAGTTCATTCCTCATACATTTTCCTGACCTATGATCCTTTCTTTCTGCAGACCCCTCCATGAAATTCCAGTGGAATGAAAATTTGAAAAACTAGCACTATCTCAATCTTCAATTACTACCTCGCTTGAAAGTTGCCTCGCTTGAAAATTGCCTCGCTTGATCTTCAAGGAATTCAAACTGGACGCTTGCCCAGTTTCTCCTCATGCATGAACTCAAACATAATTATCACTATGAGTATTTAGCCTCTTTTTGAAACTTGTAACCTGAGCGTACCAAGACATTTAACGACCCTAATGATGAGGATAAGCAGTTGAATGTCATGGGCAAAGTGTATGGACTGACCATTGATGATGTCAAGATAACAGATTTTGATAGATTTGACAGTTGGGTGAGATTTGCTACGGATCTGCACGAATCCTAGATTTCGTAGCACAGCCAGTGCAAAATCTGGGTTTTGCGCTATGAAAACACCTAAACTGGGTTTTTGTGCTACGAAAACTCCTAGACAGCTTCGTAGAGCATAAGAACCTTGAAACAAATTTGATACATGGAATCTACATGAGTTGTGGGACCAATGATGAATGAGAATAGATTGTTGACCTTTATTTAACCATACCACCAAGAATCCTAGGACTTAGACACTAAAATAAAGATGGAAAAACTGAACCCGAACTAACACCTAACCTTTACAATCAAACTGATGTGAACAATTTAGAAATTGTTTCTTAAGTGATAACAGAATCCATCCTAATAAGTTTTACGAGTCCTAGTGTTATCGGGAAAACTAGTGTCTATTCAGAATTGCTAGTCCCACTAAGACGGGTAGCTATCTTAGAAGCAAACAGATTAAAGTTACTTGTGTTTTCCTTTATGAGAGATAGATGAGAGAGAAGCATAGAGAACCAACCTCAGTCTTTCGCTAGTATCCTTGCTTGTTTCCTCTCTCCTTTGATAGAGCTTTCGCCACTCCTTCCTCACTTGTCCCGCTTCAAAGAACACCTGTAGAGCCAAGGCAGAAAAATACCATCAAAGCATAGAGATATATAACCATAAATAATGTAGGATCAGATGTACATTAACCATATAAATGCATATATGAACAAAATTCATAGATATACAAGCATATGGAGGAAAACTCAAATAGCTTTATTGATAGAAGTAGTAGAAGAGAGGATCACAACCAGGCTGTCTAATCCAGCATCATCCTCTTAGCATGAAAGCCCTCTTCACCTCATATAAAGAAAGATCATCCAACAATGTCTTCAAAGAGAAACCAACATCACTTCCTTGCAAATTACAAAATTCCAGCCTCTGGATCTCTTGGATGAGGGATCCATATATAGATGTTTTCAGGAGATTGAGTCAGCTTCTAGGATTTTGATTACTATCATTTCACTGACAGTTCTTGGTTCCACTTGGAGATTTCAGATCTCTTACTCATCCCTGGGTGAATTCAGAGAGGTAAGTGTCATATGAGTAGTTTCTAGAAGATTCTCTGGGTTTCCACCTAGCACACTGCTTCTGCCATTTGTCTACTCTTGCTCATCGCACCCTACAGAAGGGCTTTCCATATGCATCACACTCCCTGTGTGTAATAGGTGAGATGCATCGCACCCTATGCATGCAGCAGTCTGTATGGTCCTGTTTTGACCAGTTCTGAGTAGTTTTTCATGGAGAAATTCTGGGAGATGATGGAATCAGCTGACCTTGTTCCTTTAGGGTATGAAACAACACTTTTAGGGGTTTAGAAGCCCTTGGTTTATGGACATATGTGATTGGGGTTGCAGTGCCCAAATATGTCTATAACAGTTGTCCCCTAAAGCATGCGGTCGTAAATCCTTTTGATGTCGGGTGAAATGCTTTATAATGAGGATCTGAGGTTTTTCGAACTCGAAGGTGACCTGTAATAAGATACAATACAATACATTATTTTCACAATATTTTCATGATCTAGCTGAGGTGGGCATTCCCATGCTCAGCTTTATAAATTCATATTCATGTACATAAGACGATGTACATTTGATGTCTTTATTTTCCTAAATATATCGCAGCCCGGATGGAGGAAACTAGATCCAGGATCTTCAAACTCGTTCAATCCTCGCCCGAAGTACAATTTGATCCATGTGGGAAGATGTTCTGATGTCAAACATGGAAATACATTGCCTGATTACGAGCCAATTATGTAAGATGTTAACAGGTGCGAGAGGAATCACCGATAATGATGATGACCCTCAAGGTACTGCAGTACAATTCACGTGGTGTGAATACATGAGCTGATGTCGAACACCATGTAAACAATTTCGGTCGAAGGTCATTGATGTAAACCTGTCACCGGTGTTAGGGCCTAGATTTGCCTCAGGCTGAAAAGACAAGGTTCTAGGTCCACATCAAACCATGCTCAGCCTCGTAGCTAGCCCTACGAGGACAGGAGAGGGCTCTCTCCGGGTCAATCTCGGCAAAAGACAAGCGAAGGGGCTCAAGATGACTAAAATAAAAGCTAATCTTAGGCTAGGTATTAAGTACAAGGATTTGTTTTGAGTTTTTGGGGGTTTTGTGCTGGAAACAGGGAAAGGCAAATTGGGCTCGAGGATGAGGCACAGTTTCTGCAGAGTTCTGATTGGGGCAAGGAAGGCAATCATTTTTATGCTTTAAAGTGAATGAATGGATAGATCAGACTGGTGAGGAGCTAAGGAGAGCAAGAGAATCTCAAGAATTCTCCTTAAATAGATGAAAACATGGAAATTTAAACAAATTCAAAGGCAGAGCATAGCAGTTAATGGATTCTACCGTTGTTCAAATTTAGAAGAAGAGATAGGAAAATGATACACATAACACTAATGAACTTACAATTACTTAGAGAATAACACCATCAAAACATAAAGCCACATGGATCCCAAACAGTGCTGCAAAACCCTGGTCTTTCCTTAGCCAAAAATGCAGAGATAGAATGTACAATGGTATGCCAAAGCAATCCCTAGTGTCTATCCCTGAAAATGACTTAGGAATTACATGATATAGACTAGCCCAACCCATTCCCTTGCCTCTATGGGTCGAGCTCATCATTCTAGGAGCTATTTCAACCAATTCTAAACAAAGCACTAAAATCTAGGCAATCAAAACAACTTGCCTCTATAAGGTAGGAAACTGATTCATTCATTAAATTTTCACTTTTTAGTGAATGAATCCTCTAGAACAAGTAAATAAGTGCCAAAATTACATCATGTTTATCCAATTACATCAAGATAGATCAAAAATTACATCAAGAAGCAAAACTAGTCAAACTGGCCGAATTTCTGAGCTGGAAGGTGAAAAATTGAGCAAAAATCCTCTATGTGCCGCGCCAAATCCTCTATGCGTTGCGCCACTTTGAGGCTTAGTTTGAGGCACTTCCTGAAGTCTAAATTGAGCCCAAGATAGCTCATTGGAAATCTTACCTGTCTACTTTAAAACCCAAGTGGAATTTTTCAATTTGGATGTCATTTGCCCCTCCAAAACTGCAATCTCACATGAAGCACTGCTTCATGTGTGTCAAAATAGGGGCAGAGAGGTCATTTTGTGAGTGTTTTTGACCTCCTGAGGACTCAAAACTTACCCAAATTTCTTGTCCATGCACCAGAAACCATGATTTTGCATGAAAAATCCATAAATATAAACTTTTTGCAATTTGGAGCTCCCTAGCAAAAGCGCGCGCCAGGTGGCGCGGCGCATAGGGAGAAAAACCCTGTTTTTTGTGCCAAAATTTGTCAAAATGCCAAAAATGCCCCAAATTTCCTGAAATTTGGGTTGGAGGTTCTTCATTAAGTTTCATGCTAGGCTAAAGAGGCTTCGGCCAATATCTGAAGATGATCAAGCTCCCTTTGCCTCTTTTGCTTCCTTATTGCCTTCCTCAATTTTGCCTTTAAATTCCTGATTCGTGCCTTGCAGACCTTGTTCCGCACCATGTAGTGGAAAGCCATGTGTCTCAGCAATGCATGGTCCTTATCAGCCTTGTCCAGCAGTCTCTCCAAGTGGATGTTGATTCTCTCGAGATTAGACTCCCGATCCTCATTAATCTCTTGCTCCAATGACGTGAGCTCAATTCTTCTCCTTTGTGCAGCTTGGCGATTCTCGCAGATGTTTTGTAACTCCATGATTGCTTGCTGATCTTCAAGCTATTTTTTCCTCTGCTCCAAATACTTCATGGTCCACTTAGCTCTCTCCAAGTCAAGGGATAAGGCTTGGATCTCTGTTTGCTGCTCCTAGATGATCTCCCTAAGCTTGGCACTTTGTCGGCCCATATCTGTATCATCATCATGAATGAGAATGAAGTGGGTCTCTTGTTCACCTGAAGGCCCCTCATCCTGCATTGGCATCTTGCCTTTGTCCTGTACCTATGGTGCTGATTTCGGAAGCGAGGCCCCTTCCACACTGGGTGGAGATAACACTCGCTTTGTTGCTGAAAACAAATGTCTAGTGCCCCTCTGATATGTGATGAATACCGGCACACTAGCAGTCTCATGGCGCTCATACCGATGAGAAGGTCCACTTGTCTCATGCTTAACCTCTGATAATCCCTGTGAAGCTCTGAAGAATCATGAGAGATGAAATCATCCCAAGTGATGCCCTGCAATCCAAGCTGATGAACCACCAAAATCTTGATGAGAGCAAAATGGTAAACACTGTTAAGTTGCTGCTGAGGGGTTTATGCTGCACAAGTGTGGTCATCCTCTCTATGTTCTGCAAATGAAATATGGAATGTTCATCATCCGTACCCTGGTGAAAGGCATGAGCAACCTGATGTGATAAGCATATAAACAAGAGAACCGTCCCTCACAGCTGAAATACTTCATGATCAATTTCATTAGTGGAGAATATTCATCTTTCAGATATCGGAATGGAAACACTCTCTTGAGCTACCTCAAGAAACCGGTTTTAATGTATGGCTCATAATGTTGCCGGTCAATCTTCTTCCTCTTGGTCCATGGTTCCCCAATGTTTGGTATGCCAATTGCTAGTGAGACAGATTCTGGTGTAAGTGTGAAGGTGACACCGGCTAAGGTAGCTTTATATTCATGTAAATGCAGCACAAATAGATGAGCCAACTCATGATGAAATTGAACATTAGCCACCTTTTCACAAAACTCATAGCATGACTGATGCTGAAAGCAAAACATGGCAAGAGGGCAGGCCTGTAATTCAGTGAGGGTGACTGGTTCTTCTCTGATATGTCTTCCTCCTCTATGAGGCCTCTGGGGTGCATGTTCTTCCATGGGAGAGTCACTTTGGGTTTTCATTTCATAATCAGATGAATGCTCAGATGCCATGACTGTTGTTTTTCAAACCGCCTTGGAGAAAAAGATGCCGGTGTATGAAAACTGTTTGGACTGCTCTTTTAGTGATGAGTACAAATTCTGCCACCAAGGGGAAACAAATGAAACAAAGGACTGTTAGGAAGAGGGAAAGTAGTAATGGATTAGGGACTATTGGGACTATAGGGATTAGGGAAATGTGGGAGGGTTTTGATGTAGGATTTGATGTATAGGGTTAGGAATTGTTGTGTAGGGTTTGAGATGTGAGATTGGAGAATTTGGGACAGAGCATTTAGGAGAAGGGATTAATGAGCTTAGGGGGGTAGAAAATTAGGGCATGATAGCAACAAGGGAGAAATGGGAAGGAGGAGTGACTTTGGTAGCAAAACAGTGAATTAATAAAACCACAGCAATTTCTTTTGAGGCACGTTGAAGTAGGGTTTGGATTTTTGTTTCAATCATTAGCATCCATAAACCACCATCACTCAGCATAAAAATAGATGAAACATCAATATGTCGACCCTACCTGGAAAATACATGCAAATAAATGGCAATTTGGATAAATTTCAAAAGTTTTGGGGCTTTGGACTGTATTCGTCGAGCCGCATACCCAACGCATCGCGTCGTCCCAGTGCACCGCGCCCGTTTAGAATTACACTGGACAACTTCTCCCAATGCGCCGCGCCACCTGCTCTATGCGCTGCGTCGGCCAGGTTTCCTGCAACTTCACCCAAATCGCACACTAACTCAACCAATTTGCTTTGAGTGGCTTCTATTTGGTCTTGGCATGCAAATGACATTGATCTTCATGAAAATATCTTTTTAAAGACATGGATTTGATTTTTAACTCTCCAAGACCCATCTTTGTAATGTTTTGGCATTGGCACTTTTTACATTTTAATACAACTCTGTTTCTAAATTTCCTTTTTGATTTTTTGACTGAAATGATGAAATTCTTGGCAATTTTTTGCAGGGATAGCTATTATGGAATTAGGCAAAGGAGACCAAGGCTGCGCCTGAAGAAATAAACTGAAAAACTTTTGAAAAGACAAAATGTTGACTTTCTTCAAAACAGGGTTTTGAAGAACAGTCATAATCCATTGATATGACGATGAAATTCGCGAAATAGAAAACATGTGTAGAACCTCCCTCTGGCCTGTTCACATTTGGACACTTTAACGACTCAATTTGTGAAACCTTAGACCTATGATTGACATGACTCTTTTCCCATTAAAAGATCAAACATTGACTGTCATGGACTTTAATAAACATTGATGAAAAGACCTAAGCCAGCAGGTACAAGACATGAGGGGAATTAATGACAAATCCCTTCCATCAGATTATGGCATGCTCCTAATGGAATGCAACTAAGTGAATCGAGAGAGACACCTAAAAATGAAATGCAAAAAGAGAAATGATCTTTGACAGAGGGATGTAAAGACCGACTCTAACATTGGCTCCAATGGGGATGGTAGCTCCTTGGAGGTGCCAAGAACAACAGATCTCTAGGAGAGCTAGACAGTGCCTTCATCCATTGGGCTATGGAGTCATTAACTCAAGCTAAAATGCATGACTGAAAACCGACACAAACTAACTTAACAACAAGACTGAAAATTGACTCACAAATGACTCATGACTGACTTAACTAAAATAAGAACTTACAAAGCTTATTGAAGGGCAGCAGTCCATCAAGATTTCAAATCATGATGAAAACCACCTGCATACTAATCAAATATGTACAGTCATGTGTAATGAGCTTTCCAATGTAACCAATCTAGTAGATGGCTACATTCCAAATTTCTTCTCTCACTTTTCTCGAGCAGGCGGAACGATGAACCTGTAGGAAACTCAAAATAACCACTGAAACCAAAGCTTATGATAATGAACCAGACAATATTTATCTTTTCTAATGCTTGTAGAAGAATGCCGAAAGGATCTTGAAAATCCTGAAGCACTGGCTTTTCTTGAGATCCAACAGTAGAAATACAAGTACTCCCTTCATTATGATCTGAAAGAACAACTTGTTGCTGAGTGATAGGAAGGCACAGAGAGGTATAATTTTCTGCCATATGAGTGTTAACTGTAAATTCCTTGACCGTGAGAAATTCTGGCATATTGTCTCTCTCAAGTTCATATTCCTCAACTTCATGGCCTAGGTCATTCTTAAACAAAAAACAATCTTCAAGATCATGAAACATGACAGCCTTATCATCTTCATGAAAGAAAATATTATCTCTTTGTTGATCAATAAAGATAATTTCAAGACTATCAATATTTTCAAAAGTGGAAGAAATTTCACCAACACTTTCTTGACCACGTGTACACTGCAAATCTTCTTTAGCTTTGGCTGTAACCTGACCTTTCAAGAGTTGATCTATCTCATCTTCAGACAAAGGAGATAATGCTTTTTGTTTTGTTTTGCTCAAGCGATTACTATCTTCTTGAAATAACATTTCAAAACATGACAATCCTGATCTTCTACATATGACATGGCAATCAAATTATCCAAATTATCCTTTACCACTAAATTATCAAAAGAATATTTTTCACTTACTTGAACAAAGGTTTCATCTTGTTTTTCATCAAATGACTGGATTACCTCCTCATGAAGGCTTTGGTCAATAACTTTGACTTCTTCATTCCAGATGATCTCAACAACAGAGCTCTCCTTCATGGGATTCAACACAAGGTAGTCTACATCATCACAATCTGAATCTAGATCAGAAATAGATGACTTGATTTTATCACATTCTAAAATTGAAACTTGATTTCCCTGCATGTTATCTTCTTCTATGGATAGATCTGAAATAGAACCCTCTCTTTCATCCGTTCCCATTGTGCTAAGATCTTGATCCGGCTGCAAATTTTCCTGAGCATCTTGATGAGTATCTTCTAAGCTCTTTTCATGTTGCTGAAACGGATTCTCGTACAAAGCTTCCATGATCTCATCATCCATGAAGTCATCATCTTCATAATATTTATCAAGGCTTTCAATAAAACTATAAGCATGTTTGTAACAATTCTGAACTAAATTTAATGATGGATAATATTCTTTATACCTCTCAAAGAACATGGTACGAAAATCCTTCAAAGAGTAAATACAAGCAGGCGGCAAACTTTCATACCAAGATCGGGCTTCACCTTCCAGAGTGGCCATGAATATCTTCATCAAGCAATCTTCACGAAAATCAACCTTCAACTTGCAAATATGTATGTGAAATCTAACCAGATATAAGGCAACATCCTTCCTATCATCATCTTTAAACATAGGCAAATTATTTTGCCAATCTACCTTAGGAATTTTATTTGCAAAACCTAGAATGTGATCTCGGCTCACGGGAGCATACCTTCTTGCAACCTGTTCCATCTTGAAAATCTTAAAGCTACTGATCTTCCTGTAGTGGAGTCACCATGAAGCATTGATCTTTGGATTTTTCAGTGAATGGAGTCGCCAGGTGAATGGTTTCAGCCTATCGAATTCTAGACTCATCACCCAAAGTCTAGAACGATCTGATGTACTGGGGGGTAATTCACAAGTCAAGTGTCACGTTCACAAGCTAGACTGGAGATTGACTGAAGCAGCGTTTATCTACTTGCGCTAATGCAAAGCAAGAGCGTTTCGAAGGCTACTTGGCACAACTTCAAGCTCCGTTTGTAGCTTATAAAACAAATGACATCAACAAGCAAACCATTTTTTCCCCAATATGGTCGCCACTATGTTAGTGCTTAGATTTGCCTCAGGCTAAAAAGACAAGGTTCTAGGTCCAAATCAAACCACGCTCAGCCTCGTAGCTAGCCCTACGAGGACAGGAGAGGGCTCTCTCCGGGTCAATCTCGGCAAAAGACAAGCGATGGGGCTCGAGATGACTAAAATAAAAGCTAATCTTAGGCTAGGTATTAAGTACAAGGATTTGTTTTGAGTTTTTGGGGGTTTTGTGCTGGAAACAGGGAAAGGCAAATTGGGCTCAGGGATGAGGCACAGTTTCCGCAGAGTTCTGATTGGGGCAAGGAAGGCAATCATTTTGATGCTTTAAAGTGAGTGAATGGATAGATCATACTGGTGAGGAGATAAGGAGAGCAAGAGAGTCTCAAGAATTCTCCTTAAACAGATGAAAACATGGAAATTTAAACAAATTCAAAGGAAGAGCATAGCAATTAATGGATTCTACGTTAATCACTCATTTGTTCAAATTTAGAAGAAGAGACAAGAAAATTATACACATAACACTAATGAACTTACAATTACTTAGAGAAGAACACCATCAAAACATAAAGCCACATGGATCCCAAACAGTGCTGCAAAACCCTGGTCTTTCCTTAGCCAAAAATGCAGAGATAGAATGTACAATGGTATGCCAAAGCAATCCCTAGTGTCCAACCCTAAAAATGACTTAGGAATTACATGATATAGACTAGCCCAACCCATTCCCTTGCCTCTAGGGATCGATCTCATCATTCTAGGAGCTGTTTCAACCAATTCTAAACAAAGCACTAAAATCTAGGCAATCAAAACAACTTGCCTCTATAAGGTAGGAAACTGATTCATTCATTAAATTTTCACTTTTTAGTGAATGAATCCTCTAGAACAAGTAAATAAGTGCAAAAATTACATCATTTTTATCCAATTACATCAAGATAGATCAAAAATTACATCAAGAAGAAAAACTAGTCAAACTGGCCGAATTTCTGAGCTGGAAGGTGAAAAATTGAGCAAAAATCCTCTATGCGGCACGCCAAATCCTCTATGCGTCATGCCACTTTGAGGCTGAGTTTGAGGCACCTTCTGAAGTCCAAATTGAGCCCAAGATAGCTCATTGGAAATCCATGCTTGTCTACTTTCCAACCCAAGTGGAATTTTTCAATTTGGATGTCATTTGCCCCTTCAAAACTGCAATCTCCCAGGACTGCTTCCTGTGTGTCAAAATAAGGGCAGAGAGGTCATTTTGTGAGTGTTTTTGACCTCCTAAGGACTCAAAACTTGCCCAAATTTCTTGCCCATGCACCAGAAACCATGATTTTGCATGAAAATCCAGAAATATAAACTTTTTGCAATTTGGAGCTCCCTAGCGAAAGCGCGGGCCAGGTGGCACGACGCATAGGGAGAAAAACCCTGTTTTTTGTGCCAAAATTTTTCAAAATGCGAAAAATGCCCCAAATTTCTTGAAATTTGGATTGTAGGTTCTTCATTAAGTGTCATGCTAGGCTAAAGAGGCTTTGGCAAATATCTGAAGACGATCAAGCTCCCTTTGCCTCTTTTGCTTCCTTATTGCCTTCCTCAATTTTGCCTTTAAATTCCTTATTCGTGCCTTGCAAACCTTGTTCCGCGCCATGTAGTGGAAAGCCATGTGTCTCAGCAATGCATGGTCCTTATCAGCCTTGTCCAGCAGTCTCTCCAAGTGGATGTTGATTCTCTTGAGATTAGACTCCGGATCCTCATTAATCTCTTGCTCCAATGACGTGAGCTCAATTCTTCTCCTTTGTGCAGCTTGGCGATTCTCGCGGATGTTTTGTAACTCCATGATTGCTTGTTGATCTTCAAGCTATTTGTTCCTCTGCTCCAAATACTTCATGGTCCACTTAGCTCTCTCCAAGTCAAGGGATAAGGCTTGGATCTATGTTTGCTGCTCTTGGATGATCTCCCTAAGCGTGGCACTTTGTGGGCCCTTATCTGTATCATCATCATGAATGAGAATGAAGTGGGTCTCTTGTTCACCTAAAGGCTCCTCATCCTGCATTGGCATCTTGCCTTTGTCCTATACCTGTGGTGCTGATGTCGGAAGCGAGGCCCCTTCCACACCGGGTGGAGATAACACTCGCTTTGCTGCTGCAATCAAATGTCTAGTGCCCCTCTGATATGCGATGAATACTGGCACACTAGTGGTCTCATGACACTCATACTGATGAGAAGGTCCACTTGTCTCATGCTTAACCTCTGATAATCCCTGTGAAGCTCTGAAGAAGTCATGAGAGATGAAATCATCCCAAGTGATGCCCTGCAATCCAAGCTGATGAACCACCAAAATCTTGATGAGAGCAAAATGGTAAACACTGTTAAGTTGCTGCTGAGGGGTTTTATGCTGCACAAGTGTGGTCATCCTCTCTATGTTCCAGCAAAAGAAATACGAAATGTTCATCATCCGTACCCTGGTGAAATGCATGAGCAACCTGATGTGATAAGCATATAAACGAGAGAACAGTCCCTCACAGCTGAAATACTTCATGATCAATTTCATTAGTGGAGCATATTCATCTTTCAGATATCGGAATGGAAACATTCTCTTGATCTACCTCAAGAAACCGGTTTTAATGTATGGCTCATAATGTTGTCGGTCAATATTCTTCCTCTTGGTCCATGGTTCCCCAATGTTTGGTATGCCGGTTGCTAGTGAGACAGATTCTGGTGTAAGTGTGAAGGTGACATCGGCTAAGGTAGCTTGATCTCCATGTAAATGCAGCACAAATAGACAAGCCAACTCATGATGAAATTGAAAACTAGCCACCTTTTAACAAAACTCATAGCATGACTGATGTTGAAAACAAAACATGGCAAGAGGGCAGGCCTGTAATTCATTGAGGGTGACTAGTTCTTCTCTGATGTGTCTTCCTCCTCTATGAGGCCTCCGGGGTGCATGTTCTTCCATGGGAGAGTCACTTTGGGTTTCCATTTCATAATCAAATGAATGCTCAGATGCCATGACTGTTGTTTTTCAAACTGCCTTGAGAAAAAGATGTTGGTATATGAAAACTATTTGGACTGCTCTTTTAGTGATGTGTGCAAATTCTGCCACCAAGGGGAAGCAAATGAAACAAAGAATTGTTAGGGAGAGGGAAAGTAGTAAGGGATTAGCGACTATTGGGACTATAGGGATTAGGGAAATGTTGGAGGGTTTTGAGGGATTTGATGTTGGATTTGATGTATAGGGTTAGGAATTGTTGTGTAGGGTTTGAGGTGTGAGATTGGAGAATTTGGGACAGAGCATTTAGGAGAAGGGATTAATGAGCTTAGGGGGGTAGAAAATTAGGGCATGATAGAAACAAGTGAGAAATGGGAAGGAGGAGTGACTTTGGTAGCAAAACAGTGAATTGTGAAAACCACAGAAATTTCTTTTGAGGCACGTTGAAGTAGGGTTTGGATTTTTGTTTCAATCATTAGCATCCATAAACCACCATCACTCAGCATAAAAATGGATGAAGCATCAAGATGTCGACCCTACCTGGCCAATCCACGCAAATAAATGGCAATTTGGAGAAATTTCAAATGTTTTGGGGCTTCGAACTGTATGCGCCGCGCCCCATACCCAACACGTCGCGCCGTCCCAATGCGTCGTGCCCATTAAGAATTACACTGGACAACTTCTCCCAGTGCGCCGTGTCTCCCCAGTGCGCTGTGCCACCTGCTCTATGCGCCGCGTCGGCCAAGTTTCCTCTAACTTCACCCAAATCGTGCACTAACTCAACCAATTTGCTTTGAGTGGCTTCTCTTTGGTCTTGGCATGCAAATGACATTGATCTTCATGAAAATATCTTTTTAAAGACATGGATTTGATTTTTAACTCTCCAAGACCCATCTTTGTAATGTTTTGGCATTGGCACTTTTTCCATTTTAATACAACTCTGTTTTTAAATTTCCTTTCTGATTTTTTGACTGAAATGATGAAATTCTTGGCAATTTTTTGCAGGGATAGCTGTCATGGAATTAGGCAAAGGAGACCAAGGTTGCGCCTGAAGAAATCAACTGAAAAAATTTTGAAAAGACGATATGTTGACTTTTCTTCAAAACAGGGTTTTGAAGAACAGTCATAATCCATCGATATGACAATGACTTTCGCGAAATAGAAAACATGTGTAGAACCTCCCTCTGGCTTGCTGGCATTTGGACACTTTAACGACTCAATTTGTGAAACCCTAGACCTATGATTGACATGACTCTTTGCCCATTAAAAGATCAAACATTGACTGTCATGGACTTTAATAATCATTGATGAAAATACCTAAGCCAGCAGGTACAAGACATGAGGGGAATGAATGACAAAGCCCTTTCGTCAGATTATGGCATGCTCCTAACGAAATGCAACTGAGTGAATCAAGCGAGACACCTAAAAATGAAATGAAAAAATAGAAATGATCTATGACAGAGGGATGTAAAGACCGACTCTAACAGCCGGAAGTGAGAAACTTGCCATTGAGGCATACAAGCTTCAAAGTACTAAAAGGGTTGTCCCTAAGTCAACTTCTTGGATAATGAGCTGATATCGACAAGAAGTGACCTGTCGTAGGAGGGCCTTAATGAATCCCACATCTACGACACCGAACGGAGCTAATGATTTTGTGGAGGTGAAAACGATCTAACAATACAAGGTTCAGGGTGGCGGTCATGAAAAATGGAGAGTGAAGGTATTGCAGCGGATGAGACGTTGGCTAGGTTGATGAATTCTTTGAGCGACTTATCTTGAACATATTGGCAACACTGAAATGGATTGGTAGTGTTAACCCCAAGGTGGATGGTACGATGGACCAATGGTGATATGACCAGTGAACGGAATAACCCAATCCAACTCAATCATGGTGACGGAGTGAAAGTGTCATGTTCAAGAGCGACCTGCTACTAATGAAGCAATTCAAGTTTTCTTCCCTTTTTCCCCAGTCATTGCTGAACAGTACCTCTTTATTTTTGTCAAGCTTGAGGAGGATAACATATGCTTGTTCTATAATTTGCCCTTCAGGCAAACCTGTCGCTATGTTTTAACAAGCCTAGCGACAGTGAAACTCGCTCTTGTCTGCATGGAAAAGTTTTGTCGCTATTATTTTAATGAGTTTAACGACAAATATAACTCGGTCTTTTTAAATTTTAGAGAGTATAAAAAGAGACGTAAAGGCAACTCCAGTGGCCCTTTTTCGTAATGTAATCCCTTAAGTCCGAAAAAAGTGTAAAATAATATGAAAGGGGTGATTTTTCGATAGTTTTAACAAGTTGAACAAGACAAGCGCTCGATATTTTTGTGTAATCATCCCTCGGGTCCAAAAATATTAAAATCTAGAGGAGGGATGGCACTTATGATCGCTTTAACGAGCTGGAGAGGCTAATTTCTCGACAATCTTTTCATATTTTACGAGTCAGATGAAAAGAGCTTAAAGGAGACTTGTTTTTTGAGGAACGAGTGATGTTTTTGGATAGCAACTGGTTCCAAGTAAGGTTTGGAACTTTCCAATCATGGCAGTGTAAAGAAGGTGGCTAATAGAATCACTCATTGCATTTGTCCCTCAAAAGGGTAAACAATCAAATGGAGGCGTATGATTGGCTAAAAAATAGTGGAGGTGATGGTAAGAACACGATCAAGGTTCAAAAGTTGATAGTGTGATCAAAATGGTTATTTACCGGAGGTGGGGTTGATTTTTTAATGAGATTGAACTCTATGGAAACACTTGGTCATTGCTAAGTTTATTTTTTGACAAGCTTGAACTTCGCGTAAAACTACTCATGGTGAGGTTTATTTTTTAACGAGCTTGAACTTTGCGTAAAACTGCTCGTGCCAGTCATATAATAAGGATGTCTCATCGATAGGTTCATTTTTTTAGGGAGCTTGTCCCATTCAAAACTTTTCTCCTGAGCCTTTCGTTATGCAAGCTAGGAACGACCAACCTACGAGTCTAAATGGTTGAGAGCCTACAAACTAAGGAAATAAATGGTCGCTTTTCACTTGCATGCAAAAAGTTTTGCATGCTCCCAGGTATAATGAAATAGAGTTTCCAGGTTACCATACAGAAGTTCTTGCATTAGCAAGATTATTTCATCGAGAGCCTACAAACTAAGAAAATAAATGGTCGCTTTTCACTTGCATGCAAAAAAGTTTGCATGCCCCCAGGTATAATGAAATAGAGTTTCCAGGTTACCATACGAAAGTTCTTGCATTAGCAAAATTGTTTCATCCGCATCGCAGACAAAATGCTTCCTTGGATCTGTCCATCGAAAGGGATGAAGGTGACTCTAGCTCCAATCACCTAACCCTTGATGGAGGAGTCCTTTTCCAGTCTAATCCATTTTCCTAGACGGACAGGATTATCAAACTAGTCATATTCCTACGCAGAAACCTACCTTATATCTAGGGTTTTTTTGCCGAAGCAAACCAGGGCACATGCCTCTTGGGTTTCGGTCACAATCACTGAATCACTCGTGATCATCAGGTGGACGGACTGGAGATTGTTGAGACATTCCTTGTGAAAAAATACCAGTTAGGGATGGCATTTGACTAATAGCTGTGTTTGAACCAGGGAACGAAAGCTGGTCTACGAGCTGGACCACTCTCCCTTCATGTGGAAAACACATCACTCGAAAGAGTGAAGAAACGATAGCTCCCATGTTATAAATGTAGTCATGCCCAAGGAGTAGATTGTAATATAGAGGTCCTTGGACTACCATCACATTTAGATGAACGGTTTTCCTTCTTAAAGTTATAAGCAAATTTGGAAGGATCCCTAACGGTCGACTGGTTCCTTCGTTGAAGCCTGTCAGGTTTCGAATCTCAGGCAGAAGCAATGGTGAACCAAGCGCTTTCCAAGCAGTTGAGGAAAGGATACTCACAAAATCCCCTTCATCTATAATAGTACCAACCATGATCATTCTGTAAGCTTGTACTATGATTCGGAATGGTACATTAGATGGTAGACGGGGTCTGCCTAGAAGATTCCAATCGAAGGCAATGAGTAGATTGCTCGGAGGTGGGACCGAATAAACGGCCAGATATATCTCTGATGAACTTCCTTCCTGTGGTAAAGGAATGGGTATATTTGCCCCGTTCATCAGAGTCTGTGTTTACGAAGAGAATTTGAACAGTGTCATTCTCATTCTCCTTGGTGATAGTATCATCTGAAGGTGGGCCCTCTGAAGACAAGATTGGGTCGACTGCCATCTCGACCTGTTGAATTTGGTCCGGTGTGGACTCAGAGAGTTTATCTTCAATGATAGGTGCTTTGACTGACAACAACGGTGTGTCAGTCAAATTTTCAACTAGCGATGGACTTGGAAAGAGTTTCTTATATCCAGGAGGAAGTCGTTGCAGAGCCTAATTATCTTGGGTGTGGAACCTGATTATCTTTTGTATTCAAAGGTTTCAGCTAGATGTATACCCCAGGAAGACTGTACACCCCTCCACGTAGGGGTGTGCGGCGAGGACTTGTTCCTCCCGCAGGGGTCCGGGGGGGCTAATCCGCCCCCGACTGGGGGGTTCGGGGGCCAGCGGTCCCCTAGCGAGGGTTCGGGGGTAGTGCCCCCGAAGCTAAAAATAGATGTAAAACTACCTTGTAAAAGTCTAGTAATTTCTAGTCAATCTGGGCCATTCATTAGGCAGATGATTTGACGGTATAAGTTATGTTTAATTTAAGGTTTTTTTGCCCTAGAAGGCAACCCCTCACTATATATGAGGGAATTGTATTGCGTCTATGCACATCTGTATTCTGAGTGAGGAAGAGAGAGGAGATTGAGAGTGAAGAGGGTGTTACAGCAGATCTGTTGTAGGTTGTCTCTCTTCATTTTGTTGGATAATATAAAAGGAAGGACTGATTGTTTCTCCGTGGACGCAGCCCAAACTGGGTAAACCACGTATATTTGTGTCTCTCTTGTTTTATGTGTTTTCTGTGTTTATATTTCTACAATATTTTATGTGTTCCATTGCTCCGTAATATATAATTTTCTAACAATTGGTATCAGAGTTGAAGGTCTATTTGGCTGATAAACTCGCAGGAGAGAAGGGTTCCCAGTTCGAGTGGGAGCAATAGCAGAAGATGGCAAGTTTAGGGTCGAAAACTTCAATGGCCAAAACTAGCAACTGTGGAAGATGCAGATGGAAGATTATCTGTATCAGAGAGATCTATACCTACCATTGAGCGGAAAGACAAAGAAGCCGACGAGTATGACAGACATAGAAAGGGATATTCTCGACAGAAAGGCACTTGGAACAATACGGCTGTGCCTAGCGGTGTTGGTAGCGTTTAATATTTCAAAGGAAACGACAACACAAGGTTTAATGTCGACATTGGCCAAACTATATGAAAAACCATCGACCTCAAATAAGGTATTTCTTATGAAGCATTTATTAAATATGAAGATGTCAGAAGGTGGATCTATTGCAGATCATTTAAATGATTTTAATACAGTTACAAGTCAGTTAAGTTCTATAGGGGTAAATTTTGATGATAAAGTTAGGGCTTTGTTATTTCTGTGTTCATTGCCAGAAATTTGGAATGGTTTAGTTATGGCCGTTAGTAACTCTGTCTCTGGATCTAGTACTTTAAAGTTTGATGATGTTGTCGATGCAATCCTTAGCGAGGAAATGCGATAGAAAAGCTCCGGTGAAACATCAGGTAATGCTTTGACTGCAGAGACTAAGGGAAGAAAAATGGAAAGAGGAAAGAGCCCAGGATATCGCAGTAAGTCAAGAAAAGGCAGATCCAAGTCCATATCAGGGATAGTGTGCTAGAAATTTAGGATGAAAGGACACCTGAAGAAAGACTGCAAGTCTTGGAAGGGAAAATAAGGAGACGCGTAGCAAGAAACTAATCATGAAGTGAATGTAACAGGTGATGTGCTGCAAGATGCTTTGATTCTTTCATTAGAAAATATTATTGATGCCTGGGTGGTAGATTCAGGGGCCTCATTCCATGCCACGCCTGATAAGAAACATTTTCATGATTATGTTCTTTTGGACATGTTCGATTGGGTGATGATAAACCCTATAAAATTGTTGGAATGGGTACAGTTTTCATAAAACAGTAAAATGGAAATCAGTGGCTATTGAGGAATGTAAGGCATGTTCCAGATCTAAAGAAAAATCTGATTTCAAAAGGGCAGTTGGGAGGTGAAGGTTGCGTAAGTAATTTCACAGATAAAACATGGAAGGTCACTAAAGGATCCCTGGTAATAGAGAAAGGAGAAAAGGTTGGTACATTGTATTTATGCAATGGTATTTCTAATTTTGTTAATGCTTTAACCTCTACAGGAAAAGATACGGCATTGTGGCATCATAGGCTCGGGCACATGAGTGAGAAGGGGATGCATATTCTTCACTCAAAAAAAAAAATCCAGGTTTGAAGCATGTTGATTTAAAATTCTGTGAGAATTGTGTTTATGGAAAACAACAAAGAGTCAGATTCCTTAGAGTTTGGAAAGAAAAGAAGAGCGAAAAATTAGAACTTGTGCATACAGATGTATGGGGACCTGCTCAAGTATCATCTCTTGGTGGTTCTTGTTATTATGTTACTTTTATTGATGATGCAACTAGAAAAACCTGGATTTATTGTATTCGAAATAAATCTGATGCATTTGATACTTTCAAGAAATAGAAAGCTTTGGTTGAAAATGAGATAGGGAAAAGGTTGAAGTGTCTCAAATCAGATAATGGAGGTGAATATTGCAGCAAATAGTTTGATAGGTACTCTTCATAAAATGGAATTCGTAGAGAGAAGATAGTTCCAGGAACACCACAAGAAAATGGTGTGTCAGAAAGGATGAACAGGACAATCATGGAGCGTGCAAGGTGCATGAGATTGCATGCAGGATTGCCTTTACAATTTTGGGGAGATGCTATAGATACTGTTGTTTATCTAATAAACAAAGGGACTTCAAGTTCCTTGGATGGTGGTATTCCAGAGGAGGCATGGACAGGTAAAAAGGTAAGCTACTCATTTTTAAAGACTTTTGGTTGTGAAGCTTTTGTCCACATTAACAAAGGAAATAGAACAAAGCTTGAGGCAAAAACAAAGAAATGTACCTTTATTGGATATGGTGTTAATGATTTTGGTTATCGCTTATATGATTATGAAAATCACAAAATCATTAGGAGCATAGATGTAGTATTCAATGAAAAGGTCCTGTATAAGAATCAGTTGCAGGAAAAGAAACAAGAAAAAGAAAACAGAGAATACACAGTGCTTAACGATATCACAGGAAAAGTGATGGTGCCTGAAAATCATAATGATCAACAACCATAACAACAACCACAACAGTAACAAGCACTTCAAACACCTGAAAGTGGTGTTAGAAGATATACCAAGATAAGTAGACCCCCTGAACGATACTCTCATTCATTATATTATGTATTGTTGATTGATTCTGGTGAACCAGAATGTTATGAAGAAGCAGTGCAGGTAGAAACCAGGAAGAAGTGGGAGCAAGCCATGAAAGAAGAGATGGACTCCTTAGCACATAACCAAACTTGGGACTTATTCAGGTTGCCTGCAAGTAAAACAGCATTGCAGAATAAATGGGTTTACAAGCTGAAGAAAGAAGATGGAGGAAAACATAGGTACAAAGCTAGACTTGTGGTGAAGGGGTTTGCACAAAAGAAAGGTATTGATTTTGATGAAATATTTTGTCATGTTGTTAAAATGACTTCAATTAGAACTATTTTAAGTCTAGTAGCAGTTGAAGATTTGCATCTTGAGCAGTTAGATGTAAAGACAGCCTTTCTCCATGGGGATTTGGAGGAAGATATATGTATGCAACGACCACAACGATATGAAGTAAAAGGGAAGGAAAAACTAGTTTGCGGGTTGAAGAAGAGCTTGTATGGCTTAAGACAGGCTCAAAAGCAGTGGTATCTAAAATTTGACAGGTTTATGTCTGAACAAGGTTATACTAGATGTCACTCTTATCATTGTGTTTATCTCAAAAGGAAAAATGATGGCAGCTATATTATATTGTTATTTTATGTAGATGACATGTTTGTTGCAGCTTCTAACATGCAAGAAAAAAATGTGCTCAAAAGGAAATTGGCAAACTCATTTGCAATGAAGGATTTGGGTGCTGCAAAACAAATCCTTGGTATGAGAATAACTAGAGACAGGAAGAATCGCAAATTAACATTGTCTCAAAGTGAGTACATAGAAAAGGTGTTGAAAAGGTTTAATATGCAGAATGCAAAACCAGTTAGTATACCTTTGGCTAGCCATTTCAAATTAAGTAAGGAGGCGTGTCCCAAGACTCAGGAAGAAATGGCTCATATGTCTAAAGTTCCATATGCATTAGCAGTTGGAAGCTTAATGTATGCAATGGTCTGCACAAGGCCTGATATTGCACATGCAATGGGAGTTGTAAACAGGTACATGAACAATCCAGGAAAAGAACATTGGATGGCAGTGAAGTGGATTCTCAGGTATTTGAGAGGTACCACAAATCAAGCATTATGCTTTGGTGGTTCAAACATTTCTCTACAGGGATATGTTGATGCAGATATGGCAGGTAATAGAGATAACAGGATGAGCACAACAGGGTATGTGTTTACTGTAGGTGGAACAGTTGTCAGTTAGGTTTCAAAAATCCAAAGTGTTGTTGCACTTTCAACAACAGAAGTAGAGTATGTTGCTGCTACAGAGGCTAGTAAAGAAATGATTTGGTTACAAAGGTTTCTGGATGAATTGGGCAAGAAGCAGGAATTGGGCAGGTTATACAGTGACAGCCAGAGTGCCATACATCTTGCAAAGAACTTTGTATTTCATTCCAAGACTAAACATATACAGCTCAAGTACCATTTCATACGGTCAGCATTGGAAGATGGACAGTTGAAGCTGGAAAAGATACACTCTAGCCAGAATCCTGCAGATATGTTAACAAAAGTTGTAACCAGGGAGAAACTGAGAATCTGCTCAGTTTCAATTGGTCTTCAAGTATGACGAAGAAGATGAGAAACAGCCAGGTCCAAATTGGAGTTATTGTCTAGCAAATGAAGCAGCGATGGAGTTGCTATAATCAGTCTCCAAGTGGGAGATTGTTGGGTGTGGAGCCTGATTATCTTCTGTATTCAAAGGTTTCAGCCGGATGTATACCCCAGGAAGACTGTACACCCTTCCATGTGGGGGGGTGCGGGGGGGGACTTGTCCCCCCCGCGGGGGTCCGGGGGGGGTTAATCCCCCCCGACTGGGGGGTCCGAGGGCCAGCGGTCCCCCAGTGGGGGTTCGGGGGCAGCACCCCCGAAGCTAAAAATAGATGTAAAATTTCCTTGTAAAAGTCTAGTAATTTCTAGTCAATCTGGGCCGTTCATTAGGCAGATGATCTAACGGTAGAGGTTATGTTTAATTTAGGGTTTTATTTGCCCTAGAAGGCAACCCCTTACTATATATGAGGGAATTGTATTGCGTCTATGCACATCTGTATTCTTAGTGAGGAAGAGAGAGGAGATTGAGAGTGAAGAGGGTGTTACAGTGGATCTGATGTAGGTTCTATCTCTTCAGTTTGCTGGATAATATAAAAGGAAGGACTGGTTGTTTCTCTGTGGACGTAGCCCAAACTAGGTGAACCACATATATCTGTGTCTCTCTTGTTTTATGCGTTTTCTGTGTTTATATTTCTACAATATTTTATGTGTTCCATTGCTCCGTAATATATAATTTTCTAACAATAGGTGCTTCGACCGACAACAACGGTGTGTCAGTCGGATTTTAAACTAGCGATGGACTCGGCAAGAGTTTCTTGTATCTAGGAGGAAGTCACTGCGGTGACGCAAGACGGTCATCCAAGACTCTTTTAGCTTTGTCTAGGAAGGGACAACGGTGGAGGGCATGATCGCTTTTACACAATCTACAAGGAGATTTGGATCTTCCTTTTTGTCCATTGACTTTGTTTTCACTAGTTGAACGTGTCCTCTCAACATGATCGTCAGCGGTTGAAGACACCGGATTGTGAAAATGGGGAGACTAGTCCCTCAAGATCCATGGAATACAGGGACAGTCTCGATGATAGTGGTCTCCCTTGCAAATGACACATGGAGATTTAGGTTTAGAAGATGCAGTGTGTGGATTTTCACCAGATGATGTACGGTTGCCCCCTTTTGCTGTTGGGTTCTTCTTCTTCTTCTCCTTCCCTTTCTTCTTCTTCTCGGTTACTTGGTTTTTAGTGTCACTAGCTTCACCAAGCGAAGAGGAAGAAGGAGAGGGAGAAACAAACGAAGTAGAATTTGGGGGAGCAATTTCATCTGGTTGATGATTTGATTGTTGAGGAATTGCAGCGTTTTGAACAACAGAGGTTGAGAAAATCCATACAGGCAGGCCAATTGTGAGTCCTAGAAGGGACAATGTGGCCAGGAGTGGAGCACTAACATCCCCCCAAGGGGAGAAGGGACTAGGATTTCCCCCAAGGGGAAATCCTTGATTGGTAGACTCCATTTCTCAATCTAAAGACCAACGAGGGAACAGTGACATTATTCTGATTAAAATGAATTTTATGACGCTTTGACACAACTTGCTTTTTCAATTTTTAAGAGTCGAGAAAAAGCTAAATATGACTCTAGTCGCCTTCGATTTTTAATGAGCCTGAAGTGACAAGTGCTCAGATGGACCTTTTCTTTTATGAAGTCTAAAAAGGAATGAAAGTGACTACTCCGGAAATCTAGACAGAGGGATTACCAAACCAATCGCAAAACTGCAGAATACTTTTTACGATACGGCAGCAAATCTTCCCAAATGTTGTGTTTAGTGCATTGCGATCGATAGGGCGGCAGACACGGCTTCCTAAGGATAAAGGATGTAGCCTATTGTGGTATCCCAATATATACTCGACGGTACGTGGGAGCACAAGTCTGTTATAGCTCTGATACCACTTGTTATAGATCTAACCCAGAAATATATGATAATGGAAATAAACCTAGAAACAATAAGAGAGAAATAGATAGAAATGCTTCTTTATTGATCAAACCCTTAAGGTAGGGCAACACCATACATTCACTCCTTAAGGAAGGAGAACACTCCACAAGCCATATGCATGTTCATACAATAATCCTTGACTATCTCTCCATGTGGAGTCTCTAGCCTCTATATAGGCCTCATACATACAATACCATGGATCATTACCATGGTTCCCTCATACCATCAAACTAATACCATCATTACATTATTATTAACTACTTGTGGTCCCTTACATGATATGGGTTAACCACCTTATTTATTACTATGGCCCATCCCATTATTACATTATTACCTTGGGTACCTCCCTTGGTACCCCATATTATCCCCCATAGGTATATAACATTCCACCCCCCTAAGCATGTTTCGTCCCCGAAACATGGGAAGAACACAAATAATAAGATCTACTCAAAAGAGTAGTCCGTTGATACCATGCACGTGCATCTAGCCATCGAAGAGAAAGGTGAACCCTCGATCTAGTTGATGCCTCGCTCGCTTGATATGGAAGTTGACCGTGGCAGCTCTTCTGTGTTGATGTGTAGTAGGTGGATCTTCTCTCCTCGCTATCCGTCATACGGGGGTTGTTGTCCTTGTGACTACTTGGTTTCCATCTTGATGGTTGTCTTGCGGGGTGATGTGGGTGATGATATGTTGAAGTTTTAACCCACGATGTCTTTTTCTTTAATTCACCCTGCTGTGGTGCCTTTTGTGGTGTCTTCTTTTCCAATATGACTTCAACCACTGAACCCTCATCATATGTGTCAGCACCTGTTACCTTTTCGGCTTCAGCCTCTGTTTGTGTTTGATTGTCGACCATCAACTGCTCATCATCTGATATGTCAGTCCCTGGAACATCTTCTGCGTCAACCTCCGTGGACTCTACCTGTTTATTGATGGAAATATCCTGTAATGTAATTTTCTTCTTTTTATACCAGAGCTTCAGGAATTTCTTCTGCACATTAATATTGATAGTACCCACAGATTCCATCCAAGGATATCCCAAAACAACATCCATATTATCCATCTCTGAAGTATAAAAATCACCATGCAACACATACTTATCCATAGAAATCTTCATATCCTTATAAATTTGAACAGCCTCATCATCAACCTGTGTATTTTCAATTTGTTTTGCTAGAACTTGCAATTTTTTTGCCAAATTAACATTGATGAAATTATGCTTACAACTAGGATTTATAGAAACAATGATCTTCTCTTTCTGAATCAATCCATGAACTTGCAATAAAGAGACACCTGTATCAAATAACCCCTTATGTGTCTCATTCTCCTTTTTTCTAGCCCGAGACCATTTGTCCAAAAAGAGTTTTTCAAATTCTGCATCTGAAAGTTTGGTCAACTGCTTGTGGTCAAGTGATAACCACCATTTTTCAGCCTCATCTCTCATATTAAGCTTCATTAGAATCTTCCAACATGTCCCATGTATGAACTTGTATCTCTGTATGAATTCTTCAATAGTAGGATCATCATCTTTCCCCGTAAAATATATCATCTCCATGAAGAGGGTTTGAGAAAAATTCATTTACTTGGCGAAAATTTGAAATTGTCACAGTTTCGTCAATACTGCTTAGAATCCCTATTATGACCTGTTTTCAGAAATGGAACAATCATTCTGCATCTGCCCATGTGTTAGAAATTTTGATCCAGGCAATGAAATTTCAAATCTGCACTGCAACTCTCCCGCCGTCACCAAAATTTCTGCAAAAAAGATCTGATTTTAAATCAGCGATATCTCCCTCATCCGGACTCCGATTCGACTGATTTTTTTTTTTAATTGGGTAATTTTCTCAAACAATTCAGATCTACAATTAGATTTTGTAGATCTTGCACCAGGACGTCTAGATCTGCGCCGAAAACTCATTGCCCTGAAAAATTGTCTACAACACCACTGATTTTTAGATCAGCGATATCTCCTTCATCCGGACTCCGATTCAACCGATTTTTTTTTTGAAATCGGCTATTTTTTCACAAAGAATACAGATCTACAATTATATTTTGCAGATATTTCACCAAAACATACAGATCTGATCTGCAAACTCGCCGCCCCCGAAATCCTACAAAAAATTAAAAAAAAAAAAAATCTCCACTTTTGTGCCCAAGAAAGTGCTCTGATACCACTTGTTGTAGCTCTGATACCACTTGTTATAGCTCTGATACCACTTGTTATAGATCTAACCCAGAAATATATGATAATGGAAATAAACCCAAAAACAATAAGAGAGAAATAGATAGAAATGCTTCTTTATTGATCAAACCCTTAAGGTAGGGCAACACCATACATTCACTCCTTAAGGAAGGAGAACACTCCACAAGCCATATGCCTGTTCATACAATAATCCTTGACTATCTTTCCATGTGGAGTCTCTAGCCTCTATATAGGCCTCATACATACAATACCATGGATCATTACCATGGTTCCCTCATACCATCAAACTAATACCATGGGCCCATTACATTATTATTAACTACTTGTGGTCCCTTACATGATATGGGTTAACCACCTTATTTATTACTATGGCCCATCCCATTATTACATTATTACCTTGGGTACCTCCCTTGGTACCCCATATTATCCCCCCTAGATATATAACATTACCTTGGGTACCTCCCTTGGTACCCCATATTATCCCCCCTAGGTATATAACAAAGTCCGTACTAGCACTTGTTGTCTCAAAGAGGAGGAATCACCCAACCTACGATGAAAGCAGTAGTTACCAGGTTTTACGACGCCGGAATACGTCTCTAGCCTAGACTTCTAAATGTTGTGTGTTAGGTTCCAAAGCGTTTTTATCTTCATTGAGGTTTATTTTACAGTTGATCTTTCTTAAGAAGTTTGCCTTTAAGGTTCACCACATGATTTAGATATACAATTCCTAAATATGCAATCTAAGATGATAAACAGTCGTTTATTTTCTTTTTGCAATGAAAATCCTAGCTACTAAGGAAAGAAAAATGAAATTCTTTCAACATAGAGCAGAGAGCACACACTAGATGCACTTTTCCTAAATCAACTTCAGTATGCAGTCTTAACAAAAATGCACATGCATGTATTGTTTTTCAGTTTCCTTAATGTGAAAATAACAAAAAGAAAACAAAGTATAGATTTGAACTATCTTCTTTCAAAGCAACAGTACTAACAATTTTCTTTTCAAAAAACGAAAGTAAAGCCAAGACGACACTTTGTGATTTCAAATTCAGAATTTCTTTCGACACTTGAAATACTAATGATTCAAATCAAATATAATGGCAAAAGTGTAATTGACAGTCTAAAAGAGGAATGCTTTGTAATACTCTTTTTTCTTGACTGAAAACGACAATTGCGACACTTTCAAATCAAAAGACAATAGTTCGATTAAGCTACTATTTGCACAAGAGAACTGTAAATGATGAAAAATACATTAAAAACATTCACAATTCTTTATTGATGGAGACTAAATAATGCAAAGGAAGATGGTTTCAACAGAGATATACTGATTGCAGGCAACAAAACTACTGAATAAAGCTGAAGACAATGAAGAAAAAACCAAAACCTGGAGGCTGAAACAGTCTCATCTGATCATCGCACCTGTAACACAGGGAAACAAGGATTCATCTCACCTATAGCACACGGGAGGTGCGATACATCCAGACTGCCAAGAAGAGACAGTGCGATGGTCCAGGGACGAGACTGACTTGGTTTTTGCTCAAAGTTTGCAGCTAAGTTCAGGGATTTAGGCTGAGCTAATGATTGTTAGTAAACATAAAGTATAGGGGCCGATCTAATGAGGTTATTTGAGTTACCACCAGGGCAGTTAGGATGTTTGCAAGCTAGATGTTCAGTCCATAAACCAACCCAGAGATTGACTGAAGCAACATTGATCTACTTTGCAGTTGCATAGCAAAAGAAGTTCCAAGGCTAGCTAGCTTAACTTCAGGCTCCGTCTATGGTTTTTAAAGCAAACAACAGTGACGAAACAAACAAACTATTCGATCCCCAGCGGAGTTGCCATTTTGTTATCGGGAAAACTAGTGTCTATTCAAAACTGCTAGTCCCACTAAGATGGGTATCTATCTTAGAAAAAAACATATTAAAGTTACTTTTGTTATCCGTTATGAGAGATAGATGAGAGAGAAGCATAGAGCACCAACCTCAGTCTTTCACTAGTCTCCTTGCTTGTTTCCTCTCTCCTTTGATAGAGATTTTGCCACTCCTTACTCACTTGTCCCACTTCAAAGAACACCTGTAGAGCCAAGGCAACAAAATACCATCAAAGCATAGAGATCTATAACCATAAATAATGTAGGATCAGATGTACATTAACCATATAAATGCATACATGAACAAAATTCAGAGATATACAAGCATATGGAGGAAAAATCAAATAGCTTTATTGATAGAAGTAGTAGAAGAGAGGATTACAACCAGGCTGTCTGATCTAGCATCATCCTCTCAGCATGAAAGCCCTCTTCACCTCATACAAAGCAAGATCACCCAACAATGTCTTCAAAGAGAAACCAACAGCACTTCCTTGCAAATTACAAAATTACAGCCTCTGGATCTCTTGGATGAGGGATCCATATATATATATGTTTTCAGGAGAGTGAGAAAACTTCTAGGATTTTGATTAGTGTCATTTCACTGATAGTTCTTGGTTCCACTTTGATATTTCAGATATCTTACTCATCCCTGGGCGAATTCAGAGAGGCAAGTATCATATGAGCAGTTTCTAGAAGATTCTCTGGGTTTCCACCTAGCACACTGCTTCTACCATTTGTCTGCTCTTGCTCATCGCACCCTACAGAAGGGCTTTCCAGTATGCATCGCACCCCCCATGTGTAATAGGTGAGATGCATTACACCCTATGCATGGAGCAATCTGTATGGTCCTGTATTGACCAGTTCTGAGTAGTTTTTCATGGAGAACTTTCAGGAGATGATGTAATCAGCTGACCTTGTTCCTTTAGAGTATGAAACAACACTTTTAGGGGTTTAGAAGCCCTTGGTTTATGGACATATGTGATTGGAGTTGCAGTGCTCAAATATGTCTATAACACCTAGGAAGGAGAAACTTAGGCTTGTCACGATGACAAGTCTTTCGTCATTCAATTTTTACGAGTCTAAAGGAATAGTAACTCAGTGTCTTTTTCATATTTAGAGAGTCTGAAAAAGGGATGAAAAAGAAAACTCTATCATGTCCCTTTTCGTAAGTTGTCCCTTGAACCCGAGAAGGTATAAAACAATATTCCAGAGAACCTCTTGACCATATCAACCAAGGTGTACCTTTTTCGTAAATAGTCAATCTCAGCCCAAAAAATGGGTAAACCTATACTAAGATGACGTCAATTCATTTACTTTAACGAGTTCAAAATAGAAAGTACTTGGCAATCTTTTCATATTTTTAGAGTTTGAAAAGAGATGAAAGGGGACTCCACCTGGAGAAATGAGTGGTATAAAAGGATAGCAACTGGTTCCGGTCATGATGGAACTACTTAAAACATGTAATGTTCAAGAGGTTGGCTAATAAGACCACTCGTTGCATATTTTCCTCAGGCAAGGGTAAAACAACCAAGTGAAAGTGTATGATCAGCCAAAGAAATGGTGACGATGGAATGAAAAAAAAAAACAAGACTCATCTGGCAAAAATCGGCTGATAAAAACAACAATTACAATTGTTAAAAGGGGAATGGTTTTATTTTTACACAAGCTTGAAACATGGGAAACTATGCTTGAGTATAATTGAGGATGGTTTCATTTTTTCACAAGCTTGAAACATGGTGAAAAACTATGCTTGGATTTGGTTTCACTTTTACACAAGCTTGAAACAGAGACAAACTATGCTTGAGATAAGTTTGCATGCCCCCAGCATAATGATTCAATTCAAGGTACATGCCCCCCAAGCTTCATTTCATTCACATAAGTAGACTACTAGTTACTAACAGGTATATGGAATGAAGGTTCACTTACAAGATCAAGTGAAAGACTCGACTGGGATTCTACAAGATCTAATCAAAGACTCGAATTGGAAGGGGATTTGTTTCATGAGCTTGACACAGGAAAAGAACCATGCTCATGAAGACCTACTTCATTTTTTAACGAGGTTGACATAGTAAAATAACTATCTTCATGGTCCTTGTTTCATTTTTTAAGGAGCTTGACACAGGACAGGGAATTCTACTCCATCCCCTTGTTTCATTCTTTAAGGAGCTTGACACAGGACATGGAACTCTTCTCTAGGACTGAGTTCACAGGCCAAAAGAGGCCATGGATTCCAATACGTTCTCATCAAATGGGAGAACAACACTCTAGAAGGGATACATGTCCACGGATCCAAAAGAAAAAACAAGCTCTGATGCCCCCAGTACATGATGTACTACATCACATACTAGATGATCAGTAGATGTGGGCATGGAACAAGTGGCCACGTAATTAACCTATGGCATGGGTGATACTACTTGCATATGAGCACCATTTAGGGATGATGGTTCATTGGGAGTTGATTCAGGACCAATTAATGTAAGATGATCAATGATCACAATGATTCCTCCATGCGGGAAACACATCACTCGAAAGAGGGAGGAAACAAGACCTCCAATGATGTAAACATATTCATGGCCAAGGAGTGTATTAAAATATAAAGGGCCTTGGACAACCATTACGTCTATATAGACAGTCTTTCATCCCAAGGTAATAGGTAATTTAGGAAGGATCCCTAATAGTTGATTGGTTCCTCTATTAAAAGCTAACAAATTTTGGGTGACGAGGACAAGTTGAGGAGAACCTAAAGCTTGCCAAGCAGTTGAGGAAAGAATGCTAAGAGATGTGCCCTCGTCTATGATTGTGCTAAGTACGGCCATATGGTAATCATGTACCATAATCTAGAAAGGAAGATAAGATGGAAGATGATATCCTACCAGTCGACTCCAATCAAAAGAAGTGACTAAACTACTCTAAAGGGGTGTCGTAGGAATGTGGGAGCTACCCTCTTTCTCTATGGGAACAAGAGAACTACTCTCATGCACCTCGAGAACGAGAGAATTTCCTTCTAGTTCATTTGAAACTGATGAAATGAGAAGAACCTAAGCAGTATGAGGTTCACTCTCTACTGGAAAGGTACGGTTAACTGAAGGTGGAGTCAAGTCTACCGTTTTCTCAACCAATGGTTGGTCGAGAATGGACTCATGAGACTCACTTTCAGAGAGAGTGGGGTTGACCAAAGATGACTTTTGATCAATCACTGGATCAACTAGTGAAGGATCAGGGGAAAGATTTCGATACCCAGTCGGAAGACGAGGTTGAGAAGCTATAAGGTTTTCCAACTCTTTGGAAGCTTCATCCATAAGAGGACAAAGGTGAATGGGATGATTACCTTCACACAACTTACAGGGAAATTTGACTTTTCCCTTTTTCCCATAGGCTTTACTATCACTGGTTGAAGGCTTATCACCAGCATGCTCACTAGAGTCTGATGACAAAGGTCGATGTGAAACTATGGACCACACTTCTAAGACCTTGGGAATACTAGGACAATCTCGAAGAAGGTGGTCACCCTTACGTAACATGCAAGGGAATTTTACTTTCTAGGGTTGGTTGGAAGATTTTTCTTCATTAGTTTCATCTATAGCAATGGATTCTTGGTTGCCCCCTTGCTTATTTTTCTTCTTCTTCTTCTTAGCTTCGTGGTTACTAGAATCTAGGCTTTCACTAGGCAAAGAGAAGGAATGGGGTGAAGAAATAGGCACAGAAGGCGAGGGGTTAACTTTAGGATCACCATGAATTTGATGTTGTTCAGGTGTAGGAGAACTCGGTTGAAAAGAAGTTTGGACACTCAAAACCACCAAGGTCGAAAACAACCAAACTGGCAGACCAATGGTCAATCCAAGAAGGGACAATGCTGCCATATAAGGAGCACCAATATTTCCAAAATAAGGAAAGGACTAGGATTCCCGTTAGAGGGGTTTCCTTGACTGGTAAACTTAAGAAATGTTGTCATCAATATCAACCTAAGATCTACTAAGGAGTATTTCCACAGGAAGGATGGTGTTTCACGGTCAATTAATTTTAGAAATTGAAACAAAAACTTTTCCTTTTCATGTTTTAAGAGTCGAGAAAAGGATGAAAATGTGAATCTAGTTTCTTTCGTTGGTTTAGCGAGATTGAAAGGACAAGTACTCGATGATACTTTTCAAGTTTAACGAGTCATAAAAGATCAAAATGACTACTCAGGATACTCTAGGCAAAAGGGATTACCAAGTAATTGTGAACTGCAATATACACCTTAGAAAATAAATTTACTAAGGACTTGATGTACGTGCAGGCAATCTCCCTGAATGTTGTTTTTGGTGTATCATGTTTACAGGGCAGAAGACTCGGCTTCCTATGGATAAAGGTTTGCAACCTATGAGGGTCTCCCTTTATATACTCGATGGTACAGGAAGCACAAGTCTGTGCTAGAGTTGTCTAATGCAAGAGTATTGCAAACTACAGTTGTTGAGTTTAATAGACGTCGGAACACGTCTCTAGCCTAGATCACCAAGTATGAGTGTTAATGTTTCAAATGGTCCTTAGATTAATTGATAGATTTTGAAGTTGATCTTGAAATTATGTTTCGGTTTCAAGGCCTTAATGATTTCACTTGTTCCTAAAATGCAACTATATGAGAAAAAGGAAAATTTTTGTTTCTATGAAAGCTAGACTAATCAAGGGAAGAAATTTTGAATCAATAATGCATCAAACAAAACGCATCATGCAAAAATGTCTTCCGCTAACTTTCATTTTTGTCTTCCAAATGCAATGCCAAAAGTAAAAAATGATTCTAAATTTTCATTATCCTAAATGCAACTTTTTCGAAAGCAAAATGATTTTGACTTTACTAAGATGCATTTATATGAATTATGATTTTCTTTTTGTTTTGAATGATTTGATGCACCTAATACAATTTTTAGCTCTCAATCACTGAAAAATGTGATCTATTTTCAATGATGAATCTAAAAAAATAACTTTTCAATGCAACTAATCTAATGCATTTTCACAAACATTAAATTTCAAAATACAAGCTAAAACAAATTCAAAACGATGTTTCCAATGATTTCCGCAGAAAAGAACACTTAATCAATCAGTAAAACAAACATCTCAATGACACCAACAAGCAACAAGTGATGACCAATTGACTAGAAACCTTAGAACTAAATCAGGTTTCTCTTCAAATCCAAAGAGACAAATTTTGCAAATTAATCAATACAATCAATCAAAAACTGACAAATCCAAGCATACATCATAGGAAAAGACCTTAGGGGCCAAGACACACTGGATTCTAAGGAGGAAACCTTAAAAATTCTCACATTCAAGGATCATCACTACTTTATATACCCAAACCCATGATGATTGGGTTATCATCACTACTTTGCATACCCAAACTCGTGATGGTCGGGGTCATCATCACTACTTTGTATAGAAAAAATATCCATCACAATTGTACAGGTGAAAACTCGCGATGCCATCGAGACTGTTAGAGCTAAACTCGCGATGGGCAATGATTATGAGAAAAAACAAAAAAAATCCAAGAAACAATCCAGACTTAGCACTCTAAGGCAGTAATCAGTGATGGTATAAACCCAGACTGATGCAGACAAGCCAGAAAACTGATGGTTGGTCAAACTCATCACAAAATCAAGGTGAAGGGTTGCATAGAAAGGGTTATAGCTTCCCTAGTGGAGTCGCTATTTTTTTGTCTAGGTAAATCCTCTCTACAAACAGAGATGATCCCTCTAGCACAATGAGTTGGACTAGCAACAAAGGTGACAATCTACTAGACACTTTCCTAGGTTACAATTGAAAAGAGAAACGAAGAAGATGGCCTACCTCACTCTAATGCTATCAAGTCGTCCTTTTTGAAGATCTCGAATCACTTGCATCGCGGGCTTGCTCCTACTGCTCACAGCGTTTATGCACCTGCACAAGATATCAAGACACAACAAGGAATGTAAATACAAATAGCATATTCAAAGGAAACCTACTCAACTGATCAAGGAATGTTAAGATAGATGATACATGAGCATACACATCAATGGAAAATGAACTAGCAGTTGTATATTAGATATCATTTTTTGGATTCAACTGCGTTAAGTAAGTCATTCATTTATGACCATTTCTATGAGAGGTAGCCGTAACTGACTAATTTCTCATGATTTTTGAATAGTCCACTTAGCACTCATTGCATCGGGTGATGCTCACAAGGGTGAAGAAGTGCGATTGAAACTAGTGAAATGAATCACATAGCGTCAATCATCACTTCCGAGGCTTTCACCTGGTAACCAAGACTTCCCCGGAGGTCTCCCATCCTAGATTGCCTCTAGATCAAGCGCACTTAACTATGGAGTTCTCCCCACAATCAAGCCCACTTAGCTTGCTACCCCATTTGCAAAACCTTAGCAAGTATCGTGCCTCATGAACCATTTAAGTAGAGTTCATTCACTCTTTTGAATTAAGTATTGGGGGTTTTCGCAGTGCATTATATTAGATATCATTTTTGGGATTCAACTATGTTAAGTAATTCATTCATCTATGACCATTTCCATGAGAGGTAGTTGTAACTGACTAATTTCTCATGATTTTTGAATAGTCCACTTAGCACTCATTGCATCAGGTGATGCTCACAGGGGTGAAGAAGTGGGATTGAAACTAGTGAAATGAATCACATAGCGTCAATCATCACATCCAAGACTTGCACCTAGTAACCAGGACTTCTCGGGAGGTCACCCATCCCAGATCGCCTCTAGCTCAAGTGTGCTTAACTATGGAGTTATCCCCACAATCAAGCCCACTTAGCTTGCTACCCCATTTGCAAAACATTATCAAGTATCATGCCTCATGAACCATTCAAGTAGATTTCCCTTCATTCTTTTTAATTAAGTATTGGGGGTTCTCACAGCGCATTATATTATATTTCATGTTTGGGATTCAACTGCGTTAAGTAAGTCATTCATCTATGACCATTTCCATGGGAGGTAGTTGTAACTGACTAATTTCTCATGATTTTTTAATATTCCACTTAGCAGGGAGAACTCCATAGTTAAGCGCACTTGAGCCAGAGGCGATCTGGGATGGGTGACCTCCTGGGAAGTCCTGGTTACCAGGTGCAAGCCCCAGAAGTGATGATTGACTCTATGTGATTCATTTCACTAGTTTCAATCCCACTTCTTCAACCCTGTGAGCATCACCCGATGCAATGAGTGCTAAGTGGACTATTCAAAAATCATGAGAAATTAGTCAGTTACGACTACCTCTCATGGAAATGATCATAGTTGAATGACTTACTTAACACATTTGAATCCCAAAAATGATATCTAATATAATGCATTGCGAAAATCCCCAATAATTAGTTGTATATTAATAGAAAAATAAGGGGAAGCATACAACCAAGCCTTGATGTTGATAGGCTCTCCTTGAATGAATATCCAAATCCAAGCTAAGCTCTCCAAGCACTCCTTCTCCAAGCCAAATGAGTAGCATATAGGCACAATATTAGAATAAGGCTGCAAATAGACATAGACAATCATTTGGGAATGGGAGAGGATGAATATATAGGCTAGGAAAAGGGAGTTAGGATCTCTCCAAATATGTAGGCCCTTATCTCAAGGAGGTAGCTCATAGGGATAAGACCAAGAGGCCAAGTTGGGAGATTTCGACCTCATCTATGCCGAACACCCTCCAGCTCACCACTCTAGAAACTTCTAGATCACGAAGCTTCTCATCCTCTTTGGGAAATTTCCTTTTTGGGATCATTGTGGGTATACAAGTGAATAGAGTGATGCCATCACGAGTCGAGTATGATACAATAGGTGACCATCGTGGTTTTTAGTCTCATAAGAGTGATGATTCTCAAATTAGGATTTTAGAGCCATTTCCTTCAGGGGAAGCTCAAGGCATTTTCCAATCAGTGTTAAGGAGGATCTGAGTTGAATATATGAATGAGTACACTACATAATGGTCATGTTTCGGGCACTTCGGTGTATGTCACAGGGAAGTGCAGGAGATGTGACAAAATATTGTGTAACATTTAGGACCTATGACTATGCCTCTGATGACCAGAAGTTGAAACTATTCCCCTCTACCCTTAAGGATGCATCCTTGCACTGGTTTATGGGTCTTCCTAGGGGTAGCATCACTACCTGGGCTCAAATGGAACAAGCCTTTAATAACAAGTATAGGGACTACTGTAGGTGCAAAGAAACCAAGGAAGAAATCTTTAAAATTACTCTTGGACTTGATGAATCCCTAGAAGACTATGAGGAGAGATTTAAACTCAGTTATAGGAGGGTCAGCTGCACCCTTGATCCCAAATCACTCAAACTAGTTCTTCTCCGAGGGATCAAGGAGTACACGTTGGAGATGCTCAACATGATTTCTAGGGGAGATATCTATCAGTTATCCTATGATGACATCAAAATTGTGTACAAGAATCACTCTAGGGCTACTAGAAAGAAGGGTACGACTATTCAAGGCTTGGTTAGTTCCTCTCCTTCCTCAACATCCATCAAGAATGATATTGGGAACATGTTGGAGGACTTTAAAAGTGAAATGATGCATACCTTTGCTTTGCAAATGGATACCATGCATATCAAGAGGAAGCAAAGAGAGACCTAGCTATTTTCTTCCCTAAATGCACTAGAAGGCACCCCAAGAATGAATTCCCATTAAATATTATAAAGGTATGCTTAGTCTGTAAGGAAAACCATGCCATAGATAAATTCCCTTCTTTGCCTTGTTAAAAAATTGTATACGAAGGGGCAGAAGGTGGGTCTGACAAACTCTACTTTATAAACCAAAGGAGGCCTCAAGGACCTCATCCATACCAACAGGGCATGCAAGGTGTATCTTACTCTTATTACAATCCAAACCAAAATGCACCCTTGTGATCCTAGTACTCTTCCACTCATCCATCATGGTCCACACCTCCTTTTTGGCCCTATGCTCCTCCATATCATCCTCAACCTGTCAATCAACAATTTCAGCCATATGCTCCCCAACCTCCTCAATGGAACAACCCATCACAAGGGTGGAGGAATCAACTCAACAAACATCCTACTTTACTGCCTCCACCCCAACCTCAACCACAACTCACTCATCCTTCTCCACCCAAGCAACCTCATATGCCTGCTCAACCAAATCCGAACCTGAATAACAAGCATGCACAACAGGTCTACAGTGGAGAGACATCTTATCCTGCCTATGTTGTGGAGAGTTCTTCCAGATAACCATCCATCATCTCCACCTAAAGAGATTGAAGAGGAAAAGGAAGAGAGTACACCTCAAGTAAATCCACCTCTTTTTCCTGAGAGGTTGATCCACCCTAGCCAACACAGCCCAAAAAGAAGTTGAACTTTTGGGAGAATTGGAGAATTTGTGTGTTAAAATACCCCTTCTCCAAGTTAGTAAGGATGTTCCCATCTATAATAAGCTTATTAAGGAGAAATATTTCAAACATCCTGGGAGAAAAAAAAGAGACAGCCCCACCATCAATTTTGTTGGTCAATTAGTTGATTTGATGTTGGAGAGAGTAATTTTTCCAAAATACTTAGACCCTAGAATTCCAATAGTGGGCGTGCACATTGATGGCATTATTTTCCCTCATACCCTAATTGATCTTGGGGCTGCCATAAATGTGATGAATAAGGAAACCATGCTCAAGCTAAACATCCAAGGAGCTTTGAGAAACACCACCACAGTGTTGAAACTTGCAAACAAATCCATAGTAGCTCCTGAGGGAGTTTTTTAGGATGTCATGGTCTCCATTGACTCTTGGGAATATCATACTGACTTCCTGGTGCTCCAACCCAAAACCAAGTTTAATTTTTATCCTCTTATCTTAGGACAACCTCAGTTGGCCACTTCTAATGTCTATATTAGTTGTAGGGCTAGGAACATAACCATCAAGAATGGGCCCTTATCAAAACAATTGATATTGTACACTCTTTCTCAGCCTTCTCTTGAACATGATTTACCTTGATGGCTTGAGAATGAGGAAGAATATGAAGTGTATCATACAACACCCTACCCAACCTGTACCCTAGATGTTGTTATAGGAGGGGGGAAACCTTATGAATATGACCTAATTGACCATATACTTCATAACCAACCCCTCGGTACCATTCCTCTTGATGAGATAGTGAAAGAGTTTGAGAATAGTCCTTGGACTAAGTTATGCTTAGTTGACCCAAGTCCTGAACATTTCAAAGTTCTAGAGTTTGACCCTTCCAGAACCTTAAAGATTAACCCCTCTCTTGGCCAAACAAGAAGAGAAATTGTGCAATATGTTGAGAGAACACTTAGATGCTTTTGCTTGGAACTGTAAAGAAATGAAGGCAGTGCATCCCTCAGTTTGTACTCATCACATGTACATCAAAGAGAGATGCAAATCTATGCACCAACCTCAGAGGAGAATGAACCCAGCCTATAAGGGCATAGTGAAGGAAGAATTACAAAATTTGTTGGATGCAGGGTTCATATTCCCCATCTCATATAGTGAGTGGGTGTCCCCTCTATTCTTAGTCCCAAAGAAGAATGGGAAGTGGAGGATCTGTGTGGATTACAAAGAAATGAAAAGGCACAAAGAAAGACCATTTCCCTTTGCCTTTAATTGACCAAGTTTTAGATGGTCTTACAGGGAAGAAGTTCTTCTCTTTCTTGGATGGATTTAGTGGTTACAATCAGATCTAGATCAGCCCTGAAGACTAAGAAAAGACTACATTTACATGTCCTTGGGGTACCTTTTCTTATAGAGTCCTCCCATTTGGTCTATGCAATTCCCCTGCCACTTTTCAAAGGGAAGTTCTAAGCATATATTTTGATCTTGTTCATGACTCTGTGGAGATCTACATGGATGATTTCACTCCCTATGGATGTGACGAGGCTCTCTCTAATCTAGGTAAAGTCTTGAGAAAATGCATTGAAATGAACCTCTCATTGAGTCCTGAGAAATGTGAATTATTAATTAATGTAGGGATTTTCCTTGGCCATTCCATATTTCAGAAAGGGATACAGGTGGACCCAAACAAGATTTCCATCATCAAAAGGGTCCCTACCCCTCAAACACAAAGGGATCTTAGGAATTTCTTGGGCTTAGCTGGTTATTATAGAAGGTTTATCAAGGGTTTAGTAAAGTGTCTTCACCATTGTTTGGATTGTTGGCCAAGGACTCAAAATTATATTGGATAAGTAGCTTCCAAGAGACCTTTGAAATATTATAAGAGAAATTGACCACTGCACCCATACTTAGGGGTCCCAATTGAGCTCTGCCTTTCCATATCCATACTGATGAATCAGACAAAGTGTGGGGGAAGCCTTGGGGAAAATAGATGATAAGTTACCCTATGTCATTTATTTCATTAGTAAAAATTGTCTAAGGTTGAATTGAACTATATTGTCACTAAAAAAAGAACTCTAAGTTGTTGTACACTCCTTATACAAATTCAGGAACTATATCACTCTGTACCAAAATTTTATGCATATTTATCATATAACTACCAAATATTTTATGAATAAGCTTGATGTGAATTCTAGGATCATTACATGGTTGTTATTATTACAATGGTTTGATTTGATTATCATTGACAAGCCAGGAAAAGAAAATGTAGTTGCGGATTTTTTATCTAGACTTGCTTTGTCTGTAGGTGATGAAGGGATGGTTAATGATCAACTTCCAGATGAGAACCTATTTGTTATCTCAGTGCTCTCCCCTTGGTTTGTTGACATAGACAATTACCTAGTTTCTAGGAGATTTCCTCCAAATCTATCATCCAAGGAGAAGAGTAGAATTGTAAGGAAAAGTGCCCCTTTCACTTGGATTGGGGGCAACCTTTTCAAACTGGGACCATATCAGATTTTAAGGAGATGTTTCAAGGAAGAGGACATATTTGACATCCTCTTAGCCTACCATGATGGGCCGTGTGGGGGTCATTTTTCTACCAAGAGAATATGTGATCAGTGCCACTCTCCATCAAGATGCAAGAAGTTATACCAGCATATGTGATCAGTGCCAAAGGATGGGGAAACCCACACCTAGGGATGAGATGCATATACAACCTCAAGTGGCCTTATAGTCATTTAACAATTGGGGCATGTGACCAATTGATCCACCATCGGGGTAGAAAAAGTACATCATTGAGTGCACTAATTACTTGAAAAGGTGGGCTAAGACAAAGGCTTTTAAAGCAGCAACAGAGAAGAAAGTGGTTGAGTTCTTAAGGGAAAACATTTTCCACAAGTTTGGGTATCCAAGGGAGATAATCACCAATCAGGGGAATCAATTCACATAAAATTTGATTGAGAATCTCTTGAGGCAGCATAATATCAAACACATAACATCTATTGCCTATCACCCTCAATAAAATGGGCAAGTAGAGGTTACAAATAGGGCATTGGAGAGCATCCTCACCAAGGTTGTGAGCAGAAGTAGGAGAGATTGGGAAGACAAATTAGTGGAGGCCACTTGGGCCTGTAACACCACTTGGAACACAAGTACTAGGTTCACTCCATATGGTTTGGTTTATGGGAAGAAAACTATGCTTTCTATTGAGTTTGAATATAACACTTTGAGAATGGCAGCCCAATTGGACTTAGATTTCACCAGAGCACAGCAAGAAAGGTTGCTCCAATTGAATGACTTGGATGAGTTCAGAATGCATGCCCTCCTACACACTGAATTTATACAATTGCAAAGGAATTTTTGGCATGATCAGCATATCAAGGAAAAGATTTTTCAAGAAGGGGATTGGACCTTGTTATATGATTCTAGGTTCAAATATTTTAAAATAAAACTAATGACAAGATGGTTAGGCCCATAGCTGGTAGAAAAATGTCATGAAAATGGAGCTATCCAAATCAGAACATGTTGTAGCGGCTACAACCACCATCCAAAATTTTGGCCTGCACCCAATTTCGAAGCCTCTCTTGAGAGTTTCACTTGATGACTACACACACTCAAGTTCACCCCCTGAGCTCGTGTGAGTCTTTGAGTCTGCCTTGCTTGTTCATTTCATCCAAATTTTTGCATGTTGGTATCCAAGTCATGCTTGCGACCATGTTCTGGTCATGCTCAAGGTCTTCACTTCATGTGCACATGTTGTGTTTGTTATGAAAGCATCTGTCACACTCACACACGTAATCACACTCACTGTCACACAAGGTTCATCACGATCAATCAATGATCAATCATAAGTGTCACACTTTTTCGCTCACATCGTTGGTCAGTCATGTTGAGCATGTGTGTCTGGATGGCTTGGGTTGTCCCATCATTAAGTCATGTTGGTGTGTGTTTGCTAGATCACATGTGCATCTTTCACTCATTCACACACTTAGTCATTTTGCTGAAGTTTCGATGACCAAACTCCCCTCTGATAGTCGGACCATCACCCTGCCATCGACTTAATCGATTATCACCTAGAACAGTACAGAAGCACCAAGCAAGTCATTTCAAGTTGCGCTACCCACAAGCAATCAATCAGCTTCCAGCTAGTCAAATAGAGGATTTGACCTGGCAGCCACCCCGAGACTCATTCCCCTCAAAAATTGCACAGAGGCTACATACCTTGCCTTCTCCACTAGCTGGGAAAATTACGCAAACAAGCTGGACAGATACCCAGTGCCCGTACCTGTCTCCCCCAAAAAATTGTGCAGTTTTCCAGCCATTCCTCCCGACATTCGACCGACTACTCATCTAGAAAATTGTGCAGTTTGCATGAGTAGGGCCTCTATAGCCCAGCAATCCTCTTGGCTCAGAATTTGCGTAAAGATGATCAGCAGGCCAGCCTCCCAGCCTCAGTGCAATTTCTCTAGCCAACATCTCCAAGCAGTATACTGTCAGGCCAGGAATTACGCAGTTACTACTACCAGCCTCCCAACCATCTGATTGCTAGTTCCCCTTAGGAATTGCGCAGTTTATGCTTCCAGTGACCCAACAGCCAACTGCCAGTTCCCTCCAGGAATTACGCAGTTATGGCTCCTAAACTCCCAGCTAACTCCTCCAAAAAATTGCGCAAATCTTTTCTGTCAGTCCTCCATGCAACCTGGTCAGTACCTCCAAGAAATTGTGCAAATTTAGCTGTCAAGCCCCCGCTACCCACTCGTTCTGCAAAATGTGTTGATTTTGTATGCCCTGCCTTCCTGCAACCCAGACTGTTCCTCCCAAAATTTGCACAATTTTTCCTTCCAACCGAGGCAGACCTCGCGAATAGTCACTGTCAATCCAGATCACCCATCTTCATAACCCAGTGACTCTTGCACAATTTTCATCAACAATGCCCGGAGCCACCATCCTGCCTCACAACCTTGTTGCCTCTCCCAGTCACCTGCATCCGAAATGATCATGTGTCATGGTAGACTAGGAGGTTTTTGAATTTGATGTCATCTCATCATGAGCAACTATAGGTGCAGGTACACGAACAAACATGGTGCGACAATGAATGGGATGAATGAAGGGAGCACATGCAGAAGAATAGGTTCACCAACGAACGAACGAACGATGCATGCGAAGAGATGTTCTCACGAATGGATGATCATGCAAATATGCTTTCGCGGACGGACGGACGAGAAAACATGCAAGATGTTTTCACGGATGGACGAACAGAAGAACATGCACTTTTCACGAACAAACAAACATGTCAAGCCTTCCAACATACAAAAAAGGAGCAACGTGCCAAAGAAAAATCAAGAGAACCAATGACCATCAAAGACTTTGTGCACCTTTCCTTGTGGAGGTGAAGCTATGACACACCATGAAGACATCCA
Source organism: Pinus tabuliformis (assembly GCA_031772625.1). Classification (NCBI taxonomy): domain Eukaryota; kingdom Viridiplantae; phylum Streptophyta; class Pinopsida; order Pinales; family Pinaceae; genus Pinus; species Pinus tabuliformis. The sequence goes on from CM062819.1 coordinate 732,436,338, forward strand.
CCACCTAGCAGCACTGCAACTCGACCTGCACTCCAGCAGTAGCACGAATGTACCATCATTGTCATGTCAAGTCATGTCATGAGTCATGTCATCCACATATCTACTGTGGGCCATGTTGTCAATCAATGTAATGTAACATGGAAGTCCAACAGACCCATTTGTTGTATAAAGAGTCATGTAAAGTCAAAAAAGCATGGAAGTCAAACAGTCATGAGGGTAGTTGAACAGCCACAAGGGTCAGTTTCAAGCTTGGCTATAAATACCCCCTCATTTGTACATGCAAAGGACTTTTCACCTCATCTCCTCCCACATAGCCAAGAGAGTATGTAATCTTTTCTTTGAGGAGTAAGTAGTGGCTCCAATGCCCTCACACAGGGTTAGTGATGTATGGTGTAATGATGTGTCTTGGAACTTTCACTTAATTCATAAGCCTACTAACAGGCCAACACGTTTACACACATGTATTGTATCTGTTGTAAGACTAATATTTAACACTTGTAATGCATGTTGCTTGAACCTGTGTTTAAAACTTGAACTAATTCACTTGTTGTAATACACAGATGTTAATAAAAATGTGTTGTATATGGTGTTAATGTTTTCTCACCCGTGTAGACTACTCTCCCAAATAGCAGATAGACCTTTCACATGAAACTTTCTATAACAATTGTTGCACTCGTGTGAACTAATCCGTTGAGTGTTATACGTGTTATCTTCCCTTGTGTGTTGTGACTTCCACATCCATGTGGATTGTTCCATCAGAAGCTATGCATGTCCTGTTGTGTTGTGTGTTCCTAGCATATTTTGGACTTCTCGCAACCGACATAGGACTCACTCTCACCCTCTCCCTCTATAGTGAAATAACCATTGACACAAGTGACACTTACACTCACCAAGCACGTGAACCTCACTTCTAAAACACAAAGCAGACTACTCTCCTGTGCTGACAAGCAAGAGTTGAAGCAAATCCTTAATATAATGGCAATCGGGCCATCATACCGGATGGGACTCCCACACGAAACGGTGTGAGGTCTAGTTCGAACTTCATATCGAGGTGATCCCCTCAATGTTGGCAGATCCAGCACCCTCAACATTTCTGGCGCTAGAAGGAGGGACAGATGACAAGTTGTGTCCTGTCATCCTTTTTTGAACCTTTTCATATCTATCATGGAGTCTTGCACTCTTCTCCCTCCGCAATGTTTTTCGAATCCCGAAGATGCAACATCACAAGGGATTTTTTCCATCACTTGTCCACTTACAGATATGATGGTGAAGGTGAAGTGGCCTAGCCTGAGTTCTTACATCACTTTATTTTCATGCTTCATGAGGAAGATGGATGTTCTGACGAACAGGCTAGTTCATTGCTTGCATACACACTTCGCGAATCTCCACATTGGTGGTTGTGCATCCTACCGACTGACAGCATGCACTCACTTGAGCACTTTTATGATCTCATTGAAGACACTTTCTATCATTTTGATCCATAACATCTTGACCAAAAACTGCAACAACAATAGAAGGCTCTGCATGAATCACCTATGGATTTTTGGCAGCACTTCCGTAATTTGCAGTTTCAAGCTCCGAAGAGCCAGATGAAAATTTTCTATCTTTGGGACCAATTCAAGTACTATCTTCAGAAATTTGCTCATCCCAAGTGTTATAGACATTTTTGTGCCTTACAGCATAGAGCATTGTTACACTAAAAAATGTCACCATGACCACTTACAGTTAGTATGGCTCAAATCAACAGTCATGCTACCCTCTTAGGCAAGTCTTATGCCTCTGCTATCCATCTCAAACTCAAAGAAGAGAGAAAGTCTGGTCAAAAATATGTTTATCTCTGGGGTCGCAGGTTCTCTCTAGCCTTACCTGCGGGGACGCTCACAATGTTCACAAAAGGTGCGTCCTTGGACGCTCTGTATGTTAAGGGACAGGTGCATCCTTCTGTAAAAGGCAAAATGCGCGAGTTTCATCTTAAAAAAGTTACTTGTGGTTACTTCTAGAACTTTCTAGAGGTCGGTTTGATGAATTGGATGCGCCTCCAGTTGGTTCATGTATCTCTATTAAGGAGGAACTTATCCCATCAATAAGGGAGCTATCCCACCCAAAGAGGGGGATTATCCCATTGATGGTGGACCTGAATAACCTCTTTACAGCACTATAAATAAAGACATTGAGCCAGAGGGAAGAGAGGTTGGAAGCTATACATTTTCTTTGGGTAAATGCTGCAGGATTTAGGACTCCCATTTAGAACCTTGTGAGGAGAGATTGTCTTTGCTTGATTCTACTTGGAAGTGGGTGAGCTTTGTCAAAGTAGAGGAAAACCCTTGATGGACCCTGGGAGGAACTTGCACAACACCAAGGCCAGGTTGTAAGAGTTTCTTTGTTTCGTTATTAATACAAACTGGTTTATTTTTCTCAATAGCTTGTGTTAATGAGTTATTTCATGTGTTCCTTGGTCTGCATGTTGAATATATGTTTTATTATATGAAATGCAAGTGCTCGGTAATTGTTTGATTGTTTGTGGTTGCAGGAATTGACTTGAAGGAGGAGCTCATCCAGATCGGCAAGGACGGACTACAACAACCGCGTTTTGGAATAAGGTAAGCCTAAACACTTGTAGTTTTCATGTTTTAAAAGGTATATTTAGAGAAAGATCACTCCATTTTGTCTTGTTTGTCGCTAGAGAGTTTAGACTCCTAGGGAGGTCAGTTGTGTCCGCACAAACGACTTTTTCCGCCACGACAAATTGGCGACTCCGCTGGGGAATTCCATTGATGAGAAAAGTCTTTTCCTTTGTGTGAACTTTGCTCTGAGAAAATCATTTTTATTTTCTGGTTTTTGACTGTGAGAATTAGTATTTGGGTGGCTTAGCTTTAGATTTAGTTAGATTTGGTTTTTCTTAACTTTTCCAGAAGGACGCACCCTCTGAGTACTGCACAGTGCGTCTTTGGATGCGCTGTTGCCGTTTGCACAGAGCGGGCCCGCGCCTGTTCTAACGGGTTTCCTGCGTCTTCCTGTAAAAATTTAGGAAAACTCCATTTTTGCTTTAATTGCTTTTAGATTTTGGTTTTTCTTAGTGTTTTCTGCCCAGATCCTTTAGTACCCTGTCAAAAATTTTCACCTGAACTTGTTTCATTAGCATTCCTGCTTTTAGCTTTCATCAATTGGGTGTTTTGAGTCTCTTTCTTGAGAAATTCTTGATTTAATTTCCTTTGGTCATTACTTGGAGGTTTGTCTCAGTCTTTTCACAGTTTTGCATCTTTTTGCTTCTGTTTTTGCAAAAAAAATTCCCCCTCATTCGTCGGGGGGGGCTAAATTGTGTATGAGTGTTAATCGCCTTTGAGTGTTTTTATTTTTTGATCTTTGGAACTCTCGCCCAATTTTCTCGACTTGCACTTGATTGGTTCTTAGATTACATTAGAATCATCTTGTGTTTGAGGATTCTCTTGCATAGATCACATTTGCATAATTAGAATTCTCACTTTCAGAATATGAATGAAAAATGTGCATAGATTACATTTGCATACTTTTCAAGTGAATTGTGCTTAGATTACCATTGCATAGTTTACATTCTGAAAAATCAATCGTAGATTTAGATCAGCTTTCTTTGATTTGAATTTACACAAAAATAAAAATAAAAAAATTGGTTTGGAATTGATTTGCATTAGTTTTTCTTGATGAAATTAGTGCATTAGAGAATTTGTTAAATTTTCTCTTAGTGATCAATTTTTTGCATTTTTGGAAGTGAATGGAAACTCTCTCCTTACTTTAGTTAGGATTCATCGAATTGAAAAGATTACATTATCATATTCGATTGCATTCAGTTGAGTCGGGTCATAACACCATTGGTTTCATCTCCATTTACCCATTTGAGTAATAACAGCCTTAATAACACAGCGCTTAATTAAAATTCATCTAGTAATTTTTACATTTCTAGGGCTCTGAAACACCAACATAGCTTAGGCTAGGGTCTTGGAGTAGGTGAGTACTTAACTCTCCAAGACTACAAAACCAAACAGATAGTTTATCTTGAGTAGAATAAATCCAATTGTTTCAATTGCACTCTGGGAAAGCTCCTCTTAAAGGAGAAGCACGAGCTCGTGTCCGAACCAGTGAGGGGATCATTCCCCCCTCGTTGGGAACGACGCCAGACAGTACGTATTACAAACGGTAAACCTCGGATTAACCATTGTCGAGGAGCCAGGGGTCACTTATCGGTAAACCTTGGATTGTTGTCAAGGAGCCGGTAAGGGGATTGAGCTTGCTACTCTGCCCTTGCGTGCTGTCGGAGTTTAGACTGTTCCCCCAGGTGTATTTGTTACTGTTGGTGACCTTAGTGACCATAATCTTTAGGGTTCTACCGAGGTGACGGTGGAGGGAAGGTCCCACTGTACCTGGAGCAGACGTCGGTTATACTCACTTGGATTTTCCGGGGGGTTCACTTCACTTCGAGACGGTTAAAGTGGAGGAACTTGTGCCGGTCTATTCATTAAGCAGGTTGCCGGGGTAACTGTTCCACCCGCCATTTCTGTACTGAATTCTGCGAGGTTGGGCTTCATCACCAACTAGTGTTTTCGGTCCGGAGAGCTTACTGTTTGTGTGTGGTTTGACTCCTAGATTTGATAGCGCGTGTTAATTTGTTTGTTTTTACTTTTAGAGACCATAGGTGTGAATTGTGAATTTTAGTTGTTAAGTGTGAATTGTGAATTGTTAATTTTACTTTTAAATTGTTAATAAAATTCACTGAAGTTGAATATAATGGCAAATGTTCCAGAATTTATCAACCTAGGAACCCCTCCTAATGAGAATCCTAGTACTTTTCCTTACTTTGGAAATGTTGGTCCTCCTTATATGGCTACTTTGTCATTACCTGGATTTACAATAGGTTTACCGATATGGTTATTTTCAACTTCGTTGGCCCAAAATACTCCAATTGTTCCATCTCAACCGGATGCTTCACCTCAACAGAGTTCACCATCTCAACATCACCAACCTTCTGTTGACCCTTTACCTTCTTCGCCTAATTTTTCTTCCTCCATTTCTTCCTCTTCGCCTGGTAAAAGCCTTGATGTTAGTAACCAGGAGGCTAAGAAGAAGAAGAAAGGGAAGAAGAAGAAGAAGAAGAAGAAGCAAGATAAGAAAGAAGTCAACCAACCAACCATGGCTGTAAGTGTTAGTTGTGTTGAGGAAAATTCCGACATGCATCATAAACCCAAATACCCTTGCAGGCTTTGTAAGGGTGACCACTTCCTTGTCAATTGTCCTGGTATTCCAAAGGTCTTGGAAGTATGGTCAGAAAAATCTCATCAACTTTCCATTGATCCATCAACCAGTGATAGTCAGGTTCCTGGGAAAAAGGGTAACGTTAGGTTTCCTTGTAAGTTATGCAAAGGGAGTCATCAAACTCACATTTGCCCTCACATGGATGAAGCCTCAACATTGTTGGAAAACCTTACGGTTCCACAGCAAGAATTTCCAACTGGTTACCGTAAACTTTCTCCCAACCTACCGTCAACTGACGGAGTGATTGATATAAATTCAAGTACAGTCGATCACACTCTCCCATTGGAGAGTGAAACTCATGTCACTCAGGTTGATGATCCATTAGTTGATCAAGTGGTCGATTCAATTTCGCATTCGGTCGATCACACTCTCCTTTTCGAGAGTAAATTTCATACCGCTGATGTTCTTCTTCTTACATCGGATTCTTCTATGCCGGGGGGCATTTCACCTGTTTCTACAGAACCCCCTCCAAACACTGAGATCTTTTCCTTTGATTGGAATAGACTGACAGAACCTCGTCTTCCTTCCTCCATCCCTTTCCAAATCATTGTCAAGGCTGGTGGTAGGGACATACATCGTACTCAGGTAGATGAAGGTGCTTCTGTTAGTATTTTATCCTCAACTGTTTGGAAAGCTTTGGGTTCCCCTCAGCTTGCGCCTATTACGCAGAATCTGAAAGCTTTTAACAGAACCATTAGTGAACCTTTAGGGATCCTTCCTAAGTTTTCTATTACCTTGGAAGGTAAAACTGTCTGTATTGATCTTATGGTAGTTCGAGGTCCCTTGGATTTCAATTTACTCCTCGGGCGAGACTATGTTTATGCAATGAAAGCTGTCGTATCGACACTCTTTCGCGTGATGTCTTTCCCTCACAATGGCAGTATTGTGACTGTAGACCAGCTTTCGTTCCCTAGTCTTGTTTCGACTACCAATAATATGACACCCCTAAATGTTCCTGATTCTAAAGTGGTATCCACCCTGCCACGGGTTAATTATGTGGCAACTGGTCCCATGTTTTCAGTTACCGATGTAAGTGAGCCTCTCACTGTTGATTTAGATCCGGTAATTGACATGGAAAACTCTATGGGATTACTTGAACAAGATGTTCTTATCCCTTTTGAGTCCCTTGACATGTGTTCCTTCCAAAGAAGTATTCTTCCTTCGGATGAAGACCTTTTGGAAGCCATGATCAAGGTGTGTCCATTGACATGTCTTTCTTCCAGTTGGAAGCCATGATCAATGTTGTGAGGATAGTTTCTTCTAGTCTCAACCTCATTAAAAAATGAAACTGGAAGTCATGAGCATAGTTTCTTGTCTTGTGTCAAGCTCATTAAAAAATGAAACAAGGAGTTCCGAGGAAAGTTCCTTTTACTGTGTCAACCTCGTTAAAAAATGAAGCAGTTAGTTCGAGGATAGTTCCTTGTCTTGTGTCAACCTCGTTAAAACAATGAAACAAGGATAGGTTATATAGGAAAGTAGGATTAGAGAGGAAAGTTCCTTTTACTGTGTCAACCTCGTTAAAAAATGAATCAGTGAATCGAGGAAAGTTCCTTTTACTGTGTCGACCTCGTTAAAAAATGAATCAGTGTGTTCGAGGAAAGTTCCTTTTACTGTGTCGACCTCGTTAAAAAATGAATCAGTGTGTCTGAGGAAAGTTCCTTTTACTGTGTCAACCTCGTTAAAAAATGAATCAGTGTGTCCGAGGAAAGTTCCTTTTACTGTGTCAACCTCGTTTACAAAAAAAAAATGAATCAGTGTGTACGAGGATAGTTTTTTCTTGTATCAACCTCGTTAAAAAATGAAACAGGCTGTCATGAGGACAGTTCTTTTACTGAGTCAACCTCATTAAAAAATGAATCAGCTAGTTTTTAGGTCATATAGATAGTTAGAAAGTAGGATTGCGAGGAAAGTTCCTTTTACTGTGTCAACCTCGTTAAAAAATGAATCAGTGTATGAGGATAGTTCTTTTACTGAGTCAACCTCATTAAAAAATGAATCAGGTTTGAGGATAGTTCCTGTTACTGAGTCAACCTCGTTAAAAAATGAATCAGGTATGAGGATAGTTCTTTTCTTGTGTCAACCTCTTTAAAAATGAAACAACTCCCTTTTCAAGTTAAATATTGAAAGTAAACCTTCATTTCATCCAGCCGGTTGAATGCAATGAAGCCTGGGGGGCATGTACCTCATTTCGCATCATTATGCTGTGGGCATGCGAACTTTTTGAGCATAGTTCCTTGTCTTGTGTCAAGCTCGTTAAAAAATGAAACAAGGGTAGGTTAAGTAGGTAGATTGTAGAGAGTAGTCATGAGCATAGTTCCTTGTCTTGTGTCAAGCTCATTAAAAAATGAATCAAGGATTTTAGAGCATAGTTCCTTGTCTTGTGTCAAGCTCATTAAAAAATGAATCAAGGTTTTTAGAGCACAGTTCCTTGTCTTGTGTCAAGCTCGTTAAAAAATGAATCAAGGTTTTTTAGAGTATAGTTTTTTGTTAGGTAGATTGTAGAAAGTAGTTATGAGCATAGTTCCTTATCTTGTGTCAAGCTCGTTTAAAAAATGAAACAAGGGTTTTGAGGATAGTTCTTTTCCTGTGTCAACCTCACTAAAAAATGAAACAACTCCCTCAAGTCTTTCCAAGATTTTGAAAGTAAATCTTCATTCCATCCACCTCATTGAATGCAATGAAGCTTGGGGGGCATGTACCTTGATTTGCATCATTATGCCGGGGGCATGTGAACTTGTAACAAGCATAGTTTTTCGTTTCAAGCTTGTGTAAACATGAAACCGAATCCGAGCATAGTTCTTTTCCTGTGTCAAGCTCGTTAAAAAATGAAACAAATCCTCCTCTACTTGAGTCGAGAGATTGACTAGATCTCGTAGATGTTAAGTATTTAGGTTAGTTATTTCAGTTTTTTGCATAATTTTCTTACAGTTTTAGGTCAAGTCCTTCAAATGATCTCGTACTTGAACCTTCATTTCATCCACCTTAGTTGAATGAAATGAAGCTGGGGGGGGCATGCACTCTAACAGTTATGCTTAGGGGGCATCAAGCATAGTTTTATCTCTGTTTCAAGCTTGTGTAAAAATGAAACTATTTTGAAGCATAGTTTTTTCCCTATTTCAAGCTTTTGTAAAAATGAAACCTATCTCGAGTCAATTTCAGTTATTTTCAAGACTCGTTAAACTCATGAAAATCCCGAGATTATTTTGCTATTTTTCATTCTCGTAAAACAAATGAAAATGCCGAGTTCTTTCCATCTTTTCCTGCTCGTAAATTAAATTGAAAGTTGGCCATATGAGTACATTTTTATCATTTTTTCGAACTCATTAAAACTTACGAAAAAATGAAAACCATGAGTACATTTTTATCCCTTTTTTCGAACTCGTTAAAACTTACGAAAAAGTGAAACCTCAGAGTCATCTTTTAAGCCCTTTTCTGACTCCTAAAACATGAAAAGCTTGCCGAGCGTTTCTTTTACACTCGTTAAAACGGAATTAAAAGACGGTCCCCTTTTAGCTCTTTTCTGGCCGTAAAATCAAGAAAAGATTGCCGGGTTTTTGTCGTTTCAAACTCGATAAGGAAATAAAACGACGTGTCCTTGATCGCTTTTTACTTTTCAGGTCGACGACACTATTATGAAAGTACTCCTTGGTCGCAAGATCAAGCGGTTCCCCCAGGTATTATTTTATACTTTTTCGGGCTTGAGGGACACAAATATACGAAAAAGTTCAACGTGGAGTCTCCTTTTGTTTTTTCAGACTCTCTAAAAATGAAAAACGCCGAGTTTCTCCTATACTGGGCTCGTTAAACTTTTACAGTAAAGGACCTGTTCAATTACAAACAGGAACGAACCACTCCTTCCTAGGGTTCGAATTTAAACTAAGTTGGACTCGTCCGAAGGATGAGCTTATAATCAAGCATATGTTATCCTCCTCAAGCTTGTTAAAAATAAAGAGGTACTTGCCAGCAATGGTGGGGAAAAGAGAGAAGAATGAGCCTATTTGTTACCTTTTATCTCAAAAGAAACTTTATTACCGCTCTTGAACACGACACTTTTCATTCACCTGGGTTGGGAAATCTTTTACCTCACAGTTGACCAAACCACTTTGAAAGTCTTTAACCGGGTTCCGGGGATTAACTTTGAGTTATTCGTCACCAAGCCATCTGTCGTGTCGTTATGTGTTCAAGAGGTCTGCAAGCAAAACTTTCATCTGCAAAAATACTTGTCATCCATTTGACCATCCCTGAGTCAGTCCTTACAGCAACATTTCTTCAACTTGAACAATGATTTCGTGTTGCAGGCTTGCCTGCAACGAGTCGCTTTCTATCGACATCGACACATTATCTAGAAAGATGACTTAGGAATCGACAGTACCTTGAAGTCTGCATGCATTAATGGCAGGTTTCTCGCCTTTGACGTCAGTTTACATTATTGACTTTCGATCAAAGGATTCCGTGAAGTGTTCGACATCAAAACATCTATTCACATTTCACGGGTTGTGCTTGGTACTTTGAGAACCATTGACATTACTGGTGGTCTCTCTCACGCTTGTTAACAGTTTACATCATCGACTGGTAATCAAGTGGTTTCTAACATGTTCGACATCAAATCATCTAATCACATGGCTAGAATCGTACCAATTCGGGAAGTAGAAGTGAGGACCCTGGATCTAGTTTCTACCATCCAGGCTGCGAGGAGTTTTGTATTCATTATCTATGTAGACTAATCATAAACAGATGGCTGCGTCCATACTGTGTCTACAAAAGTCTATAAAAAATGATGTACTGCAAGATCATTCATGTATCAGAATAGTTAGTCCATTAGTTAAAGTTTTGAATCTGAGTATGGGAATGCCTACCTCAGTGATGATATAATCTTATACATGTATTTTGTGTTGAAAATTGCAGGTTCCAACCAGGTCATCCACAAGACAATCCTTGAAATGATAAAGCGCTTCACCCTTCCTAGAATTATAAAACCCTAATCTATTCCAGGCTTCGCACTTTAGGGGGCAATCTGTTACACTAAAAAATGTCACCATGACCACTTACAGTTAGTATGGCTCAAATCAACAGTCATGCTACCCTCTTAGGCAAGTCTTATGCCTCTGCTATCCATCTCAAACTCAAAGAAGAGAGAAAGTCTGGTCAAAAATATGTTTATCTCTGGGGTCGCAGGTTCTCTCTAGCCTTACCTGCGGGGACGCTCACAATGTTCACAAAAGGTGCGTCCTTGGACACTCTGTATGTTAAGGGACAGGTGCGTCCTTCTTTAAAAGGCAAAATGCACGAGTTTCATCTTAAAAAAGTTACTTGTGGTTACTTCTAGAACTTTCTAGAGGTCGGTTTGATGAACTGGATGCGCCTCCAGTTGGTTCATGTATCTCTATTAAGGAGGAACTTATCCCATCAATAAGGGAGCTATCCCACCCAAAGAGGGGGATTATCCCATTGATGGTGGACCTGAATAACCTCTTTACAGCACTATAAATAAAGACATTGAGCCAGAGGGAAGAGAGGTTGGAAGCTATACATTTTCTTTGGGTAAATGCTGCAGGATTTAGGACTCCCATTTAGAACCTTGTGAGGAGAGATTGTCTTTGCTTGATTCTACTTGGAAGTGGGTGAGCTTTGTCAAAGTAGAGGAAAACCCTTGATGGACCCTGGGAGGAACTTGCACAACACCAAGGCCAGGTTGTAAGAGTTTCTTTGTTTCGTTATTAATACAAACTGGTTTATTTTTCTCAATAGCTTGTGTTAATGAGTTATTTCATGTGTTCCTTGGTCTGCATGTTGAATATATGTTTTATTATATGAAATGCAAGTGCTCGGTAATTGTTTGATTGTTTGTGGTTGCAGGAATTGACTTGAAGGAGGAGCTCATCCGAATCGGCAAGGACGGACTACAACAACCGCGTTTTGGAATAAGGTAAGCCTAAACACTTGTAGTTTTCATGTTTTAAAAGGTATATTTAGAGAAAGATCACTCCATTTTGTCTTGTTTGTCGCTAGAGAGTTTAGACTCCTAGGGAGGTCAGTTGTGTCCGCACAAACGACTTTTTCCGCCATGACAAGCATGAAATGTCAATAATCTAAGGGATCCAAAGTCCCTAAACATGTTGTTCTTACCCTTAGAGGAAAAAGGTCAGCAAACCACAGCACTGCAAATCAGTTCTCCACTGAAAAACACTCAAAAACAGGTCAGTTTTGGATCATTGCAGCTGCTCCACTAGGCATCTGCGCTGCATAGCAGGTACAACAAAGGCTACCTGCGTTGCATAGCAAGTAGAACAAAGGCTACCTGCGTTGGGCGTACTTGGACATGTGGAGGAATCTTTTTCTCAAAGTGCCAGTGCCCAGGAAGCTTCTAAAAAGACACTTGATGATAAGATTCGCCTAATGATGAGTTAAGAGCTTCTAAAACTCCAAGTGGAAGACAGAAACTCCGAGTGAAGAACTGAAGAACAACTGGAGTTGAAGAGGACAACAAGTCACACATCAAGCTGACTTATCTTCACTCCAAAACTCTATATAAGGATCTCATCCCATGGGATCTAGAGGCCGGAATTTTGTGCAAAGAATTGTTGTTGGTATACAGTTGTGAGCATTGGGTGATTGCTTGAGGGAGGTGAAGAAGAGATTTCTCTCCGTCGGGAAGGTGATGCTGGATTGGACCTCTCATGGTTGTATCACCGCCTGAACCTTACTTCCATATATTAATAAAGCATTTGAGGTTCTTCTATTCGCATGTGTTTCAATGGTGTATTGTCTTACTTGCGTCTTTGATTTATGCTAATCCTTGAATCGATTATGAATGCATGCCTCTTGTAGTTTCCTTTTCTTGTCTTATTTGCAGGATCTCGTGTAGCTGGGCCTGTGAAAAGACTTGGATCTGGGAGCAAGCGGCAAACGAAGGAGATTGGATCGACCATTTGCGCAAGACATCGGTAAGTGGATCTCTTCCTTCTATCTCTTGCATGTCATAAAGAAGAAACTTTAGATAGCTTTGCTTTCAGCTTTTGCTAAGGAACTGTCACCCTTAGAGTGGGTTAGGGTCATTCCGAGTTGGATACTTTCCCCCACAACGGACTGGCGACTCCACTGGGGAGCGTGTCTTGTTGGTAGCTTGTGTTTCTTGCTATTCATTTCTTGAACAAAGAGAGTACCGAATCGAACTGCATTCGAGTCTTTCGAATGCAAAGTAGAGGGCAGCTACTCTAGCCCAGTGCTGGGCCTGTTTATGATTTAAAGAGCAGATCCACAAGGACTCTTTTTAGCTCTTTGTGATAGTGTTCATCTTCCTTTAATCATCCTCTAGTGTATACTTGACTGACAGCCTCTGATTTGGCCAAAAACCGCTCATTTTTTAGCAAACTGTGACCCGGAATCTGAGAGAGACGTGACTTGTCTCATCAGTGCAGCTGCCACAAAGGCTACCTGCACTGCAACGCAGGTCCCGAAGGGGCTACCTGCGCTGCATCTCAGATTGACAGTGCAGCACCTGCGCTGATCCAGTTTTGCCTTGTGCAACTGGGATTCCCCACTGTCTGTTGCCCAGTTTTCAGTATTGTTTTTGCAGCCTGTTGTCAACCTGTATACCCAGCTGAAACCACTTCTCTTTGCCTTCATTCTGCCTCAGTTGTATGAAGAAACCGTGATTGTTCTTATTGTATTTCTTGTTGTCATTCACAGTTTCCCATAGCAAAAGTGAACTAGTCTTGCTATGACCTCTTGAATCTAGACCTGTGAGAAAGTGTCGTTGTGATTCTAAGAGTTAGTTTATTGTTGTTCATAGTTGCTTGAGCATTTGCTTTCGTTATATGGTTCGAATTTCAGTATTTCTTGTGTTGAAACGAGTGAATCTTAAGGTGTTCTTTTGATTGTTGGACAAACACTTGTTGCGTTCGCTTGAAATTGAATTCGAAATTATACAACAGCTTTCTTTTTGTAATACATCAACATTAAGGAAGAAGAAAAGAAATACTTGCATTGTGCATGTGCATTTTGACAGTTTGCATGTCGATTTAGGAAAAGTGCATCAGTGTGTGCTCTATGATCTATTTGAAAAGATGATGTCTTTCTTTTCCTTCAGTAGTTAAGGTTTTCATAAGTTGAAAGAATTGAAAAAACTTGCTTATCATTCTTAGACTGCATTTAGGAGTTGTATCATACATCACGTGGTGATCCGTAAAGGCAAACTGCTAAGCAAGATCAACCTAAAAAGAACTGAATTTATCTAACAACGCTTTGAAACATAACGAAACACAGTAGAGGTCTAGGTAGAGACGTGAACCGGCGTCGTTAAACATAGTGACTGTTGATCTCTACGAAGGTGGGTGATTCCTCCTGAGGGACGATAGCACTAATACGGACTTGTGCCCCCGCGTACCGTCGCGTATATTGGGGGGCCCCTATAGGAACAAAGCCTTTATCCATAGGAAGCCGTGTCGGCCGCCCTACTGATCGCGATGCAGTGAACACAGCATTCACGAAGATCGACCACTCGTACCGTAAAACGTATTCTGTGGTTTCGCGAAAGGTTTGGCACACCCTTGCCTAGAACTCCAGAGTAGTTTCTTTTGGCCTTTTTCAAACTCTATAACTGAAAAAGTCCATCCGAGCATTTGTCACTTCGGGCTCGTTAATACATCGAAGGAGACTAGAGTCATCTTTAGCTTTTTCTCGACTCTTAAAACATGAAAAAGCAAGTTGTGTCTTAAAAGCGTCTAAAATTAATTCAATTTGAAAACACATTTTACCTTGTGCATTGTTGGTTGATCAAGTAATCCGCAATCGTGGAAGAAAGTCAATCGATGAACCGTCGTTCGCGGAGGAACACGAGACAAACGTCTTTGTCCCCGGAATCGAAAACAACCCGGGCAAAGCGACCTCATTCAACTGGTTCCAAATCTCCTGTCAAAGTTAGAACAAGTGTTCCAACGACATCTGAGGTTCCAGTTACTCCAAACATTTCTGGAAACCCTGCCCCTATTGAAGAAGTTCAACAGCCCCAGAAGGACAGTAGCACTGATCCTAGTCTGAAAGCAAATACTTGTGTTACTGAATCAGGTCCATCAGTGATCGGTTCAGAGAGTCTTGCTCCTCAAACAACTGTCGCTGTCGAAACAACCCCTTCTTCGGCACCAGAGATATTCTACGGACCTGACGGTCTTCCTCTTCCACCCGGTCTGATCGCAATAGAAGAGATTGTAGAAGATCCGCAAGCAACTACTCCAACACATTTTGGAGCAGGGATCACTCTACTTCCTACTGCATCAGAAGCTAGCATATCACCCAGAGAAGTTCCTGAAGAATCACTAAGCAATCTTCTGGATAGACTAAAAATGTCTGAACAACCGTCGACATCTAGGACTGTGCCAAGTGACACAGCGACAGCAGAACTCCCTGCAGTCATTCCGACAATGTTCGCCGGTACACCATCTGTCCCTAACTCTCAACAGCCGGAGGGGGTCCCTTCGGGGGCCATGACGACAGTATGGTTTGTTCCTGTTTGTTCTCCCGGGATAATACCCAGTAACTCCTATGTTGGAACTCAACAAATCGATCCTTTCGGGAATCCATTTGGACAGCCCGGTCCTCGAGGTGTAATAAATCCTCTCGGTTCCGGACCACCACCGTATGGGGGGCAATATGCTTTCTCATTACCTCCTCCGGGAGGTTACCCATACGGGAGTTCACAGCCATACCCAAGTTATACTGGAATAACTACCAGTGGTTGGATACCTATGCTGCCCCAGCAACCAAGAGTTGTGTATTCTATGCAACAACAGATGCCTGTAACGAACATCCCGACGACACCAGCTATTGTGACTGTGTCGCAAGTTCAAACAATACCTGTTGCATGTCAACCTCAGTTTTCTCAGGTTGTAATGCAACAACCCTTTGACCCTGCAACTCAACCACAATCGCCAACTGGCGGAGCAACACAAGCACAAGCGGGTACCCTTACCCCTAATCTTGGCCCAATGGTAAGCATAGCACAACAACCAATGGCGTCACAACCATGGTTAGTGCAGTATCAACAACCGCAGTTCCAGCAAGTGTACCAAGGTACCGAGCAGCAGATTTTTGCGAACAATGGACAACCATACTTACAGTACGGTCAAAACCAACCACTATATAGTGGAGTAGTCCATCAACCGTATCAATCATATCAGCATCAATTACATTATGCTGGTATGCAAAGGCCAACTGCTCAGGCAATTCCGTCATACCCTGGGTACGCTTCACCTAACTTGAGTCAGCAGCTGCCATTCGTGGCAACTCTGGAGTTACCCGATCTACATCGGTTGACAAACGATCCTATCGCCTACGCCCCTTGGTGGCCCATGATTCCTCACAAACTTCCATCGGACATTCCTAAATTCAATGGAAATCCAGGTGAAGACCCGTCGAATCACGTCATGACCTTTCATCTGTGGTGTTCATCGAAAACCCTGAACAATGATTCGATAAGACTTCGCCTCTTCCAGAGGACATTGACAGGTCCGGCGGCTAAATGGTATATAGAATTGCCAAGAGCCTCTTTCGACAATTTCAGCTCCTTAGCCACGACTTTCTTAACCCATTTTCAATTACCAATCAGGTATGAAACAGGAACCGAAATACTGACCAACTTCAAACAGACGACAGCTACTCACATATTTGATCATATACATGAGTGGCGTCGTCGACGTAGGATGGTGAAAACATACGTTCCTGATCAGCTATTAGCCGAATGGTTTATAAAGTCATTACTTCCAGCTATAACGGAAGATGTGGCCAAGGGGGGAGTCGTAACCGAGGAGCAAGTCATTGCTCGTGCTCAATATTTAGACTTAGTATATACTCAGTCTGGCACACTCTACGACAAAATACCTGATGCCCCCAGACCTGAATTTTCAATTCCTCCCCCTCCTAAATCGAATATTGACTCTCATGCCGGAGATGGCGTGATTGGCACTGCAAGCGCGAAGTCGAAAAAGGCTTCTCCTCAGAAAGCCCGTAAGACTTCAGATCGAAATGCCCATGAAGAGATTCTTGCTTCAGAAGTAAATGCCATATTAGCAGATAAAGGCAAAGAAACCAATCAACCAGGAAGCAAGAAGAAGCAAAACAAAGGGAAGAAGAAGCAACAGGATGATCCGTCACCTGAAAAAACTTCTTCGAACTCTCCTGAGAAAGGGAAAAAGAAATGGTCCTGTTCGATATGTGACGAAGATCACAAGACAACAGAATGTCCATACAAAGCTGAGCTCAAGAGATTCTTTAAGAGTCCAAAGAACCCAGCTGTATTGACAGATCCTTTTCCCAAACCAGGTCAAAATATGGTTGATAGTGGAAATGCTTCCCCGTCGCAAGTGCTAATGTTATCGATCTCCAAGCAGAAAAATGATGATTTGATTTTGACAAGGAACAAAGATTACGGGAATCCGCAACTGTCAAACGAAAAAGGTAAAGATCAACCTAGTAGTTCGACAAAAACTTCGACAGAAGCTGTCCCACCCATAATGCCAGAATTAACAATAAAACCACCTAAGGGTGTAGTACACAAGTTGACGTTTAATCCTCGTGCCAGAGCGGCGCAGCATTATAACATAGTAGAAGATTTGGCTCAATCGCCATCCGCTATGTCGACTCTAGAAGTACTACAAAATTCTCCATCCCAAAGGCAGGCATTGTTATCGGCAATAGGGGGGGTTGATCCTAAGGATTCCAATCTTGTGTCCTTTGATCACAAAGGGTATGACCCTCAGTTACCAGCTCAGCTAGCTTTCCTGATTCAAGTAAAGGCCCTCAACAAAACTGTTCACAGAACAATTATTGACGAGGGAGCATCGACATGTATTATGTCGATGAGCTGCTGGAAAATGCTAGGGTCACCAACCTTGTCGAGATCTTCGACAACACTAAAGGCTTTCGACGGTAGGACATATACCCCTTACGGTATCCTAAGTAACTTGAAAGTTGAACTAGGTGGAAAAACAGTAGAGATTGATGTTGAAGTCATAGATGGAAATCTGGATTACAACATCCTACTGGGAAGACCATGGATTTATGCCATGGCAGCTATAGTGTCGACTTATTTTAGGAAGATCGCATTCCCGTTTGAAGGAGGGATTACGGTTGTCGACCAACAGAACTTCCTCCTTAATGGTTCACAAGTTACGGGAAGCATTCCCATGATCCATGAGAGCGACCATTCAATTCAAGATATAGGAGTAGGCCTGTTGAAAGACCCCACGATGATGGGGACTTTCTCGCTACCAAATCATATGTACATAGGAAATGTACCATTGGTGGCTACCTGCAACATGATATCTTCCACGAAGGTCGCAAAAGACAAAGTCGTCATGGATCGGGCAATGGTGTTACACCCGAGCCCAATCGAAATATTGTAGCAATCAATGTTTCAGGCATGGGAGGCGAGCCCAAATCAATGCTCGTCAAGCATGTGGGTGGATAGGTCAGGAGAATATGGAACCCCTTTGGATCCTTGGTCACGAGTGCATGCAAGTGACGAAGGAATCCTGCAGTCAATGATGATTGAGGGGGCACCATGGGATGATAACCACCATCGTTCCCTTCCAAAGGAAGATACTCAAGGCGACCTGTATCACCCTTCAGTATTTGAATTCCTAACAAAAACTGTAAATACGGTGGATTCCGAGAGAAACCTATCCAATATAGAAGAGACTATAGCCATAAATATCTCGACCAAAACAGACATTGTAGAGAATATTTATGTCGGCAAAGGTTGTTCCCCTTCAGAACAAGAAATATATAAAGCTCTTTTCCGCGAATTTAGAGATGTCTTTGCTTGGTCATATGATGAAATGCCAGGCATTGACTCGAGTATCGTTGAACATGAAATTAAAATGTATCCTGATGTCAAACCAGTAAGACAACGGCTTCGGCAGGTACACCCTAAGAAAGTCGTTGCTATTAAGGCAGAAGTTGAAAAACTCCTCCATGCTGGTTTCATCTACCCGGTTCCTCTAATCGATTGGGTATCGAATATTGTCCTAGTTATAAAAAAACAAGGAACAATACGAGTGTGCGTCGATTATAGGGATGTAAATCAAGCTTGTCCAAAGGATAACTACCCTACACCCTTCATCGACCAGATAATTGATGAATGCGCCGGATGTGAAATCTTTTCGTTTATGGACGGATTTTCCGGGTATAATCAAATTAATATCCGCCCACAGGACCAGTCAAAGACTGCATTTATTTGTCCGTGGGGCACATTCGCTTATCGAAAATTACCCTTTGGTTTAAAGAACGCAGGGGCGACATTTCAGAGAGCAATGAATTATGCTTTCCATGACATCAAGAACATCATTCAACCTTATCTCGACGATCTTCCGGCTCATTCGCAAAAGCGGACTGATCATCCGCATCATTTAAGAGCGATATTTCTACGTTGCCGACACTACAAGATAAGACTCAATCCGCACAAATGTGTGTTTTGCGTCGGTTCTGGTCGTTTACTTGGCTTTATAGTCTCCAAGGATGGGATTCGTCTCGACCCCTGCAAGGTGCAGGCAATCATTAATTTGCCTCCACCTTCGAACTTGCTTCAGATTCAGAAACTCCAAGGGAAAGCAAACTTTCTGAGGAGGTTCATTCCAAATTACGCAGAACTTGCTAAAGGTTATACCCGTCTCCTGAAAAAGGATGTACCTTTCGTCTGGGACCAGGTTGCACAAGCTTCCTTTGATGCTTTGAAAGAAGCGCTAGTCAAAGCATCATTAATGTACGCCCCAAACTATCTAAGGGATTTTAACCTGTATCTGGCTGCAGCAGATATGACCATTGCAATGGTTTTAGTTCAAGAAGTCGATGGAATTGAACACCCTATATATTATTTAAGTAAAAACTTAAATGATACGGAAAGTAGATATTCTCATGTTGAAAAGCTGGCATTAGCAGCTATTCAAGCGATTCAAAGATTTCGACATTATGTCCTCTTTAGGAAGACCACCGTATTGTCAGATTGCAACCCCATGACTTATATACTGTCGCGACAGTTGCTTGGGGGCAAATATTCAAAGTGGATAGCTATCCTTCAAGAGTTTGATCTGGAATTTGTGAAATCCAAATCAAAGAAAGCTTTAGTTTTCGCAGAATTATTATGCGATCTCCCGTCATCGTACAACGATGAAACGTCCAAAGAATCGATCGTGGACGAAAGTTTGTTTTTGATATCAGCAAGTGATGAGTGGTATGGAGATATAATAGTTTATCTCCAAACCCAAAATTTTCGGCCAGACACCTCTCACTCAGAACGAAAACGCATTCGATACCAAGCAAAAGACTACATGATCGTCGGTGATACGCTTTACCGTCGTGGTGTCGATACGGTCCTGAGAAGGTGTCTAACCCATGAGGAAGCCGAAAAAGCCCTAAATGAATGTCATTCAGGCACCTGTGGGGGGAATCAATCTGGATATGCTACAGCACAAAGAATCTTACGAGCAGGATACTTCTGGCCAACCATGTTCAAAGATTGCATAACCGCAGTTAGAAGTTGCCATGCATGTCAGATTTTTGATAGCAAAAACAGAAGACCCCCCGCTCCTTTACAGCCAATAATAGCTGTGGGGCCTTTCGCCAAATGGGGCATCGATTTCATGCAATGTAACCCCACCTCGACCGGGGGGCATGGGTATATTATAGTCGCGGTTGACTATTTTACCAAATGGGCCGAGGCGATGCCTACATTGGATAACACTGGTGAAACAGCAGCCCTATTCTTTTTTAATCATGTGGTCGCTAGATTCGGCGTGCCACAGGCCATAGTGACAGATCATGGATCGCATTTTCGCAATCACATGATGGTTGAATTAACTGCCAAACTAGGATTGTCTCACGACATCTCTACTCCGTACTATCCGCAAGCTAACGGACAAGTTGAAGCGATCAACAAGGTCCTGAAGCGCATGCTGCAAAGGATGGTGGGGGTTCACAAAAGAAGATGGCATTTGATCCTGTACTCGGCTTTGTGGGCCTACCAAACATCGGTAAGGAATGCCACTGGGTTCACACCGTTTCAACTGGTGTATGGCCTGGAGGCGATCCTACCAATCCAGTGTGAAATTTCGTCCCTTAAACTCGCAATTGATCTCCTCCCCGGAACCTCAGAAGAAGAAGCTCGTTTCTTAGAGTTAATCCAGTTGGATGAAACCCGTCGTGATGCCGCTTTGGCTAACGAAGCCCATAAGAAACAAGTCAAGGCGCAGTTCGACAAAAATGTCAAACCTCGTGTCTTCTCAGAAGGGGATTTGGTCTTGCTTTATGACCAAGAATCCGATAAATTGGGAGCTGGGAAATTCAAGTCCTTATGGATGGGCCCTTATATTGTTAAAAGTGTATTAGCAAAAGGTGCCTACGAGTTGGTAGATTATGACGGAGTTCCACTGGCGCAACCCCGCAACGGGTTGTACCTTAAGCGTTACTATGCCTAATAGTAACCTGTATGCTTTTGTTACATTTTTGTTTTCGCTAAAGCGTTTGTTCCGGTTTAAGTAATCCGCTTTTTACACTTATTGCAGATGTCAAATCCATTGGAACCGTGGGTTGGATATGCTGACGGAGCGAGTCGTAGTTCGAGGAACCTATCCTCTGCAGCATGGGCCATTTTTAACCCAAGCGGCGAGTTAGTGAGTTTCAGGGGGGTATGTATTGGTCAATCAACAAATAATATCGCTGAGTATAGCGCGTTGATAGAGCTCCTCTCTGATGCCATCACCCATGGCATACGCCGGCTAGTCGTCAGGCTAGACTCACAGCTCGTGGTACTACAGCTCAATGGTACCTACTCTGTCCGAAATCCAGCTATTTATCGCAAGTTCCTAAGAGTTAAAATCTTGGAAAGACAGTTTGATTTTATCCAATATCAACACATTTCCAGAAACTTAAACACATTAACCGACTCATTAGCAAACTATGTGTTAGATAGACATCTGCAAAATTGATAAAAAGAGAAGCATCATCGATGTTTCATACATGGATCACATAAAAACTGGAATAAACCCCGAAAATCAAAAATATACATAACTGTTTACGGTTTACATGTAATGTTCTGTAACCAAGACAAAATCGGTCATATGACCCCAAAACTCAAAAATGGCTGGGGGGCACCCTAACCTAGTGATGCTCATGATAACATGCCACGGCCTGTGCAATCATGCGCAGAAGACGAGACCATCGTCTGGGAACACCAACAGTATGTCGCTGCAATCGTAGAGGCAACTCGTCGATCCGTACATCCGGAATCCCAAGGGTAAGACCCTCGACATGTTCCTGCACAGCTGTAAGAGTCTCGGCCAAGTCAAGGTCACGGAGAATAGCTCTCCCAGGAGCCTCCCCTGCGGGGGCAGTGGCCGGAGCTCTCGGACAAACTGCTGGACGGACAGGGCCCACATCTGCATGCACACATGAGTTTGATTAGAGTCTTGATAGAGTAAAGCACAAAGACATTATAAATAAAAACAGTAAACAGTGATAAGGTCAAAATATTTACCAAGATCACCCCACTGCTCGCCATCCGGTAGTACCAAATCCGGATCACCTCGGAAGTCCATGCCAATATATGGATACTCGGAAAAAGCCATATCCTGCCGCTCAAACCACCTAAAGAAGGCATCAGTAAAAGTAATCTTAGATTGACCCGCATGTCTAGCCATGTGGTCAACCCACCTCTGCATGCGTGGCTCAGTGGGAGAGGGCAAGTCGAGAACAATGTACTGAGGTTGCATCAGGGGTATCTTCTCCAAAGCGAAGGCAGTCAAAACTGAACCAAAGCCAAAATTCTTCAGTCTCCTGTCCTTTACTTTGGTCAACTGGTTTTTCATCTGAACCAGTACTGCATCACACCAGTTAAAAACTTTCGGCTGAAGACACTCCAGGGCGTGCTGCACATATGACCTGTTGGCAACATGAGGGGATGCACTACCGGCCATCCTACAAATCGTGTACAGAATAGACCTGAGAGACCTGTCAGTGACATCAAAGATAGAAATCTTGCCGTCTCTGCTCCGCTGAGATCCCTCCCTGCAATATTGACGGATATAATCTTTCACGGAATCACTCCCTCGGGCCGAACCGGACAAGGAAATGGGGGCACCCCGCCTTGACAACCCAGTCAAGAAGTAAATGTCCACTATGGTCAAAGGGATGGACTTGCCCCTAATCTGGAACGCTTGGTTAACAGGATCCCAAGCATCAAGCAGGTACTGCAGTAAACGTATATGTGCCCTCATGCTAGATATCCGGAAGAATTTTAGCAAGCCACAGTTCCGCAACGCGCTCACGGTAACAGGATCATGGAGGGCAATCATGTCCTCCTCTTCATGCTCTTGTTCTCGCCACGTAAGAGTCATTCTACTCCAATAAACTCTACAAAACAAACAAGAGGAGGAGTAAGATCCCTGACTCAGTAAAGAAAATGGCAAAAATCTCTTGAAAAATTGTGCAACCAAGATGTTTTCTGCGCCCAACGCAGGTAGGGAAGGGTCTCACCTGCGTTGGGGCACAAACTGCCTTTGAAAATGAGAACCCCAACGCAGGTTTCGATATAGGGAACCTGCGCTGATGGCAGAGCGCCCTAGAGAAACCCCAGGGGCTCATGGGGGCAGGAAAACAAGCATAAAACTGAGAAATAAGACCATGAAAAGATAGAGCTAGGGTTTAGCTCCTACCTGGTGGAAACGGCGCTGAAAATCGTCCACAGAATCTCCCGAAATCAGCTGGTGAAAAATCAAGAGGAAGAGGCACCTCCAAAGCTCCAACAAACCAAATGCACACAAAATGGCAAAATGAGAGGTAAAAACATCTTTTAAATTGCTTTTTACGTAATTCAAAGTGGAATATTAGTATTTTTACTTCATGTTATCCGTTTCTAACAAAGTTTGTTGCAGCAATTGATGATACAGTACTATCTCTGAAAAAAAAAAAAAAAAGCTAGTCATGGTAAAATATGAATTTGATCTTATCAAACGAGCAGTTTTGGCAAAGTTCATGCTCGTTAAAAAATAAACGCAAAACCGAGCAGTTTTCGCAAGGGTTCATGCTCGTTTAAAAATAAACACACATGTGAGCAGGCTTCCCCCCAGTGTTCAAGCTCATTCAGAAAAAATGAACCGGTAAATAACCAATTGAGACCGTAAATTCATTAGCCATAAAAGCCTTGGTCGTGTTTGTGCACCGTCACCTCCACTTTTCCTTTGGCCGATCATTCACATCCACTTGATTGTTTACCTATTTTGAGGAACAGCTGCGAAGAGTGATTTCACCTAGCCATCCTTGTAATACTGCCGTGATTGGAAAATTCCAACCTGTACCTGGAATCTGCTGCTATCCCTGTTTATCACTCGTTCCTCAAAATACGAGTCTTCTTTGAGCTCTTTTCACTGACTCGTAAAAAAAATGAAAAGTTTGCCGAGTTTTGGCCTTCCAGCTCGTTAAAAGGACCGGAAGAGCTATCCCTCCTCTAGATTTTAATCTTTTTGGACCTGAGGGATTAGTGCACAAAAAGATCGAGCGCTTGTCTGGTTCGGCTCGATAAAGATATCGAACATTCATCCCTTCTGTATTGTTTTATACTTTTTCGGACTTAAGGGATTAGATGACGAAAAAGGACCCCTGGAGTCCACTTTATGTACCCTTTTCAGACTCTCTAAAAATGAAAAGGACCGAGTTGTCTTTGTCGCTGGGCTCGTTAAAAATATTAGATAGCGACAAACTTGTCTTTAGACAAGAACGAGTTTCCCTATCACTAGGCTCGTTAAAACATAGCGATGGGCTTGCCCGAAGGGCAGGTTATAGATCAAGCATATGTTATCCTCCTCAAGCTTGACAAAAATAAAGAGGTACTGGTCAGAAATGACTGGGGAAAAATTGGGAAGAACCTCAAAGCTTAATGGTAGCAAGTCGCTCTTGAACATGACACTTTTTGCCTCTGTAAATATCGGGTTGGGTTATTATCATTCACCGGTCCCTTCACCATGGTCTCGCCATACCATCCATACATGGGGTAATGCTACCGATCCATCACATCAGTGTCGTTATATGTTCAAGAGATGTCATTCAGAAAGTGTCAACCGGGTCCCATCCACTACCATACATCATCTTTCATCCTTCCATGACCGCCACCCTGAATCATATTTCACAGATCGTTTTCACCATCATCACTAGCTCCGTTCCGTGTCACTGATGTGGGATTCATTAAGGCCCTCCTTTGACGGATCACTTCTTGTCGACATCAGCTCATTATCCAAGAAGTTGATCTAGGAACACCCCCTCAGTACTTTGAAGCTTGCATGCCTCAATGGCAAGTTTCTCACTTCCGGCGATAGGTATACATTAATGACCTTCGACCGGGAGACTTTGCGTGGTGTTCGACGTCAGATCCTATATTCACGCCACGTGAATTGTGCTGCAGTACCTTGAGGGTCATCATCATTATCGGTGATTCCTCTCGCGCTTGTTAACAGTTTACATTATTGACTGGTAATCAAGCGATGTCTTTCCATGTTCGACTTCAAGAAATTCTCACATGGATCGACTTGTACTAGAGTGAAGATCGGACAAGTTTGAAGACCCCGGATCTAGTTTCATCCATCCGGGCTGCGATATATATTCAGGAGATAAAAACATAGACATGTGCAGCAGATGAGCATCCTACTAAAAGGATGATAATTAAAAGCAGAGAATTATCCGTCTCTTATCAGACGATCGTCTGTTTATGTACGGAAAATGTATTTATAAAGCTGATCATGGGAAATGCCCGCATCAGCTAGATCATGAAAAGAAAATATGAAAAGATAATGTATTGTATTGTATTTTGTTACAGGTCACCTCCCGGCGATTGAATGAACTTCGGATCCTCCTAATAAAGCATTTCACCCAATAAACGACCTCATACTTTAGGGGGCAACTGTTATAGACATTTTTGTGCCTTACAGCATAGAGCATGAAATGTCAATAATCTAAGGGATCCAACGTCCCTAAACATGTTGTTCTTACCCTTAGAGGAACAAGGTCAGCAAACCACAGCACTGCAAATCAGTTCTCCACTGAAAAACACTCAAAAACAGGTCAGTTTTGGATCATTGCAACTTCTCCACTAGGCATCTGCGCTGCATAGCAGGTACAACAAAGGCTACCTGCGTTGCATAGCAAGTAGAACAAAGGCTACCTGCGTTGGGCGTACTTGGACATGTGGAGGAATCTTTTTCTCAAAGTGCCAGTGCCCAGGAAGCTTCTAAAAAGACACTTGATGATAAGATTCGCCTAATGATGAGTTAAGAGCTTCTAAAACTCCAAGTGGAAGACAGAAACTCCGAGTGAAGAACTGAAGAACAACTGGAGTTGAAGAGGACAACAAGTCACACATCAAGCTGACTTATCTTCACTCCAAAACTCTATATAAGGATCTCATCCCATGGGATCTAGAGGCCGGAATTTTGTGCAAAGAATTGCTGTTGGTTTACAGTTGTGAGCATTGGGTGATTGCTTGAGGGAGGTGAAGAAGAGATTTCTCTCCGTCGGGAAGGTGATGCTGGATTGGACCTCTCATGGTTGTATCACCGCCTGAACCTTACTTCCATATATTAATAAAGCATTTGAGGTTCTTCTATTCGCATGTGTTTCAATGGTGTATTGTCTTACTTGCGTCTTTGATTTATGCTAATCCTTGAATCGATTATGAATGCATGCCTCTTGTAGTTTCCTTTTCTTGTCTTATTTGCAGGATCTCGTGTAGCTGGGCCTGTGAAAAGACTTGGATCTGGGAGCAAGCGGCAAACGAAGGAGATTGGATCGACCATTTGCGCAAGACATCGGTAAGTGGATCTCTTCCTTCTATCTCTTGCATGTCATAAAGAAGAAACTTTAGATAGCTTTGCTTTCAGCTGTTGCTAAGGAACTGTCACCCTTAGAGTGGGTTAGGGTCATTCCGAGTTGGATACTTTCCCCCACAACACCAAGAATAATTTCAAGCTAAAACCCCGCTCAGCATTCTTCAGGGATGGATTTGTGCAATCAGAAACAGACATGGTCATTGTCACAAGTGATTGTCTGTCGTCCCCTCATCAAATAGCTCCACCACTGCAGAGCGATGTCAGAGAGCATGAACAGACATTTTTTGAACTGTCACAACCTCCCAACATCACTCCTTCCAATTTTTGTGCAGAGCTGGTTGTGAGTCCCATACCTCGTCACATGTATTTTGTACCTCAACGTTCATCTTTGTATTCTGATCATCCTCTAGACGACATTGTCTTGTGTTCTTCCATTCCAGACTACACTTGTTTTGAATGAGGATAGATATATCAATGGAGTTGGTGTTGCACAACCAACATGCGCAAGCATTCATGAAGAGCATGATGGGGAGCTTGAAAATCCACCGGCAGCAAGGGACGATCCCTGTATGTCCGTACCTCCTCCGTTTTTTCCTGGCATCCTTGTTGATCATGCCATCCCTGGTTCTTCATGTGTATCTCCGTCCACGAATGCACCCATTGTTGATGTTTCCTAGGACACACCGTATGTCATCCCATCATCCAACAACAGAGAGTACCAATCATTCATTGAAAATCCACTTGATCTTTCATCTTCTCTTTACAGAAACGCAGAGGGTGAGCATCCTTCCTTCTCATCTACCCCTCTATGTGATTCATCAAACCATGAGGATGCCGACCTACATCCTGAATTTTCTTATCTTGGTTGTCGTGATCTCTTCACCTCATCATCTGATCATGATGTTGATTCACTCATTGTTAATCTCTAAGCCACTGGTCTACGAAGATCCATATTCCAATGAAGTCGAAACCCCACAGACTATCGAGGCACTTTAGTCCAAGCTTATGGTTATGTCAGGTCCTCGCTATCCTGAGGTTGATTTCACTTCTGATTAGGAAATTGTTCAAACACTCAAGGCTCCTCATCACTCATCTATATGCACTCAAGATCAATCTAACACTCAGATTTTACTTCCTCCACTCGAACTACATGATCCCATCGCTCATGCATTGGAGGAATCGTACACAGCAAGCACACTTGCGCAACGTAAGTAGTCTACCTTTCTCACTTTTGCTTACATATCACGGTCAAGGGCATTCATACACTCAACATCTACATGCGGTATAGCATAGAACCATGGCAAGTCCACAGAGTGCATGACATGCGCTTCCACTCATTTTTGTTCAATGGACGCTTGTAAACTTGGAGTGTGTCTGTTTTCATTGTTATATCTTTCACATTTGCTAGTTTGCACAACTAGGTTTCTCGCAGACCAAGCCTTCACCAACATGGGTCAAACAATGCGCCAGTGGCTACATTAGAAATATCACTTCATGTGATCAGGCCCATGCACCGTTAGCTTAGGAGTAGGAGTAGTGTTTGCTTTCAGTTTTCTTGCTTGCATGCTTGTTTTCTTTCTTGCTTTGCATGTTTGTTTGTTTGCTTTCTTGTGTGTTTTCTTACTCGCTTTGCTTTCTCTTTTACTTATGCTTCTTCTTTGCTTTGTTTTTTTTGCTTGCTATTTTTGTTTACGTTCGTTTTTTTTTCTTAATATATTACTATTTTTATTTCCCGAAATAAGTGATGCCAACTACTATGTTCTGGCTTTTTAATAGAGTATTTTCCATGTGGCTGAGATAGGAAGAGATTTGTGACACTGCAGCACTTATCCAATCTTGTGTCCATCTTCTTTATGCTTGGTTACAACCTTCGGTCGATGAAGTCTTGATAGAAAATACAAACTGTCTGCAAGGAAAGTTTTGGTCCAACCATGAACCTGTGTCCACACTAGGAGCCCCATGCATGTACTCAGTCTTCTGCTCTATGTGTTTAAGCTCATCCAACTAGTAGAAATGGAGAAGGGGAAAATCTAAACGAGCAAACCTATGTCAGAGGTCTTACATGCTTCTCTGAAGGAACAACCTCTTCTACTCTCAATAAGTCGGGATCCATCTTCCACCCCAAAAATAATTAAGTGCGTATGCACAGTCCTCTTGAAAAATACAAAGGCGAAAGAAGAGAAAGGCTTCCTGCGCAGAGAGGTGAAGCATGCAACTCCACCGGGGTACTGACCAGGCTCGTTGGAAGTGGAGAAATGTGTGTGTTCCTATGTGGCTCCATCGGGTACTGTCCAGGCCTATTGGCAGTGGAGCAACACCAAAGATGAAAACTTATACTCTGAAAATTTTCAACTCGTGAGCTAAACTACCCTTCCCGGATTTGAAACAATGTGATCAAGCTAAAATTTTGATTTTGTTTGACTGAGTTGGAAAAAAGGCGAACCATGTATGTCCATGGGGTAAGTGGGGAAGCTGGAATAACCTGCACAGCGATTCAATACTCCTCGAGCGACCAAGGCCATGTACTATCAATGAACCAAAGTAGAGAAGATGGAATTCTACCAGTGTATTGCCAAGTGTTGTAGCGGCTACAACCACCCTCCAAAATTTTGGCCTGCACCCAATTTCAGAGCCTCCCTTGAGAGTTTCGCTTGATGACTACACACACTTGGGTTCACCCCATGAGCCCATGTGAGTCTTTGCGTCCGCCTTGCTTTTTCATTTCATCCAAATTTTTGCATGTTGGTATCCAAGTCATGCTTGCGACCATGTTTTGGTCATGCTCAAGGTGTTCACTTTGTGTGTACATATTGTGTTTGCTATGAAAGCATTCATCACACTCACACATGGAGTCACACTCACTGTCGCACAAGCATCATCACGGTCGATCAACGATCAATCACAAGTGTCGTTCTTGTCGCTCACACTGTCGGTCAGTCATGTTGAACATGTGTGTCTGGATGGCTTGGGTTGTCTCGCTGTCAAGTCATGTTGTTTTGTTTTTGTGAGATCACATGTGCATATTTCACTCATTCACACACTAAGTCATTTTGCTAAAGTTTCAACGAATAGACTCCCCTCTGACAGCCGGACCATCACCCTGCCATCGACTTGAATGACTGTCACCCAGAATAGTGCAAAAGCACCAAGCAAGTCATTTCAAGTTGCATTGCCCACAAGCAATCATTCAGCTTCCAGCTGGTCAAACAGAGGATTTGACCCGTAGTCACCCCAAGACTCATTCCCCTCAAAAATTGCATAGAGGCTACAGATGTTGCCTACTCCACTGGCTGGGAAAATTGTGCAGACAAGCCGGACAGACACCCAGTGCCCGTCCCTGTCTCTCTCAAACAATTACGCAGTTTTCCAGCGAGTCCTCCCTACAGTCGACCGACTGCTCATTTAGAAAATTGTGCAGTTTTCATGAGCAAGCCCTCTACTGCCAAGTAGTCCGCTCAACTCAGAAATTGTGCAGAGATGATCAGCAAACTAGCCTCCCAGCCTCAATGAAATTTCTCTAGTCACCATCTCCAAGCAGCAGACTTCTAATTCCCTCCAGGAATTGTGTAGTTTCTGTTGCCAGCCTCCCTGTTAGCTAACTTCCAGTTCCCCTTGTGAATTGTGTAGTTTCTGCCTCCAGTGACCCAATAGCCAACTTCCAGTTACCTCTAAGAATTGTCTAGTTCTGCTTGTTGAGCTCCCGGAAAGTTCCTCCAAAAAACTGCATAAATCTTGTCTGTCAATCCTCCCTGCAGCCCGGCCAGTTCCTCCAATAAAATGCACAAATTTAGTTGTCAAGCCCCAGCTGCCCTCTCGTTCTGGAAAATGCGTATATTTTTTATGCTTTGCCTTCCTGTATCCTGAACTATTCCTCCCAAAATTTGCGCAATTTTTCCTTCCAAGTCGAGCCAGACCTCGCGGACAATCACTGTCGATCCAGATTCCCGTCTTCCTCACCCAGTGACTCTTGTGCAATTTTCATCAGCAGTGCCCAAAGCCATCATCCTGCCTCACAACCTTGTTACCTCTCCCAGTCACTTATATCTGAAATGATCATGTGTCATGGTAGACTAGGAGGTTTTTGAATTTGATGTCGTCTCGTCATGAGTGATTGCAAGTGCAGGTACACCAACAAACATGGCGCGATGATGAATGGGATGAACGAAGGGAGCACATACAGAAGGAAAAGTTCACCAACAGATGAATGAACGATGCATGTGAAGAGATGTGCTCACGAACAGATGATCATGCAAAGATGTGTTCATGAACGAATGAGCAAGCATGCAAGATGTTCTCACGGACGGATGAACGAATGAACATGCACCTTTTGTGAACAGACGAACCTATCAAGCCTTCCAACATACAAGCAAGGAGAAACGTGCCAAAGCAACATCAAGCGAACCAATGACCATCGAAGACTCCACGCACCTTGCCATGCAGAGTTGAACCTATGGCACACCATGAATACATCCACCACCTAGCATCATTGCAGCTCGACATGCACTCCAGCAGCAGCACGAATGTACTAGCACTGTCATGTCAACTTGTGTCATGAGTCATGTTGTCCACATCTCTATTGTGGGCCATGTTGTTAATCAATGTAATGTAACGTGGAAGTCCAAGAGACCCACTTGTTGTAAAAAAAGTCATGTAAAGTTGAAAATTCATGGAAGTCAAATAGTCATGAGGGTAGTCGAATAGCCACAAGGGTCAGTTTCACTCTTGGCTATAAATACCCCCTCATTTGTACATGTAAAGAAATTTTCACCTCAGCTCCCCCCACACAGCCAAGAGAGTCTGTAATCTTTTCTTTGATGAGTAAGCAGTGGCTCCAACGCCCTTCACACGAGGTTAGTGATGTATGGTGTAACTATGTGTCTTGGAACTTTTGCTTAATTCAGAAGCCTGCTAAGAGGCCAGCACGTTTTCAAACATGTATTGTATCTGTTGTAAGACTAATATTTAACACTTGTAATGCATGTTGCTTGAACCTGTGTTTAACACTTGAACTAATTCACTTGTCGTAATACACATATGTTAATGAAAATGTGATGTATATGTTGTTAATGTTGTCTCGCCTGTGTAGACTACACTCCCTGACATCAGACAGACCTTTCACATGAAACTTGCTATAACAATTGTTGCACTCGTGTGGACTAATCCATTGAGTGTTATACATTTTATCTTCCCTTGTGTGTTGTGACTGTTGCATCCGTGTGGATTGCTATATAGAAATTTGTGCATGTCCTATTGTGTTGTGTGTTCCTAACAGTGTTGGGACTTCTCCCAACCAACTTGGGACTCACTCTCACTGTTTCAGGGAAAACTAGTGTCGATTCGAACTGCTAGTCCCACTAAGACGGGTAGCTATCTTAGAAACAAACAATGAAAGCTTTTCAAGAGTTCCTTTAAGTGTGATAGATGTAAAAGAAGAATAGAGGACCAACCTGGATCCTTCGCTTTGATCCTAGCTTGATTTCTCCTTTCCTTGATAGAATTTGCCACTCCTCTCATACTTGTCCCACTTCAAAGAGTACCTGTAGAGTCAAAATAATAGAAACTATCAAAGCATCTCTATCTAAAACATCATAACCAATATGGAATCAGAAACACATTGACCATACAATTGCATTCATAAACAATAAGATTCACAAATACAAGATCATATGGAGGAAAACTAAAAGAACTTTATTAATAGTAATGTAAGAGAGGATTACAACCCAGCTGTCTAATCCAGCATCATCCTCCCAGTTGTAGAAGCCCTTTTCACCTAATGAACAAGAAAATCACCCAACAATGTAATGTCTCTTCTCAACAAACCAACATCACTTCCTTACAAAATACAAAATTCCAGCCTCTCGATCTCTCAAATGAGTGATCCATTTATAGATGTCTTGCAAGGGTGTGAGTCAGCTCTGGATTTTTGATTAGTGTCATTCCACTGATAGTTCTTGGTTCCACTTGGATATTTCATGATCTCTTACTCATCCCTGGGCGAATTCAGAGAGGCAAATGTCACAGGAGAAGCTTCTAGAAGATTCCATGATCATCCACCTTGCAAACTGTCTCTGCCATTTGTCTATTTTCACTCATCACACCCCACATAAGACCATTTCAGTATGCATCGCACCTAGCCAGTTAGGCAGTCAGTATGTGATCCTGGTGGATATTGGTGGCCACCTGCCAAGTCCACCTGGACCCCCACCATTGTCTTTCTCAGCATTTTCAGTTTTCTTAATTGTAGCACAACTTACTATTTTTAGCAGTTTTTCGGGTCTTGAACTTCCGGAGCCGTTTTGAGGCCCTAAACGACATTTTTTGGGGAATCCGGGGGCAACATGGGTCCATGGAATGGACCGATGTTGCCCGTCCCAACAATGATAGTGCTCGGATAGATCTTTCTAATGAGCTATTGTACGCGTCAAACGGAGATCATATGCCAAAGTTACGACCCCGGGAAGTTGATGTACCAATTTACCCCAAACGGGGCCTGTTAGTGTCGGTCTTGAAGCCCTCCATCAGTGATCAAAGCTCTTTGCATTTGCATAGGTAGGTGTCTCATCAGTGTTAAGTTTTGCATCCCGTTAGGCATGCCATAACCCTGATGGAGGAGCTGGTTATTTATACCCCTCTTGGTTTTGCTGGATCAGGTCATATCAGTCATTAAGCTCTTTCAAGCTTGTCTTGTTTTGTCTTGAGGTCAAAGGTCCTAGGTCTAGGGTTTTGGTCATTTATCTCTGCAAGGTCATGTCTTTGAAAGTCCTTGAGTGCCCAGCGAGCCAGAGGGAGGATTGTAAACATGTTTCTTTGATATTTTCATCATGTACAGTTCATTTTTAACCTTGGATTTAAAAACTCTGTTTTTAAAGCCAAGGTCATGTTAAATTTTTGTAAAAAGAATGAAATTCCAAAAAGTCTTCAAAAGGGCAGCAGTAACCCTGGTCCCCTTGCCAAAGTCCCTCAGATGATCTACCTGCAAAAAGAATCAAGTCAAAGCACTCAATGAGTCAAATTCAGGATAAAGGAAACCAAAAATCAGTGTTATAAAGTGTCAAAAGGAAAAACATTAGAAAGTGGGTTTGTAAATGAAATTTTTTCAAATGAGACTTATAAAAGCCCAAATTCCCTCCTTTCACTCTCATTGTGCATTCTAACGCTTGCAAGAGAGATAGAGAGAGTGATTGAGAGAAAGGAGCGAAAGAGAAGCAATTTCGGGCAGCAGAGAGGGGCGCGACCCGTCGAACCAGGTGCGCGACCCGTTGGGTGGTGCGCGACCCGTTGAGAGCTCTTCCACAGTTCAGAAAAGCAACGTGTGCGACCCG
This sequence comes from Pinus tabuliformis, assembly GCA_031772625.1. NCBI lineage: Eukaryota > Viridiplantae > Streptophyta > Pinopsida > Pinales > Pinaceae > Pinus > Pinus tabuliformis. The sequence continues at coordinate 732,469,807 of CM062819.1, forward strand.
TTGGGAGGGGCACGAATCGTTGGGCGGCCTGCGCGACCTGTTGAACTGTTTTGCTGCAAACTTCAAACAAAATTACCCAATCTTTCTTCAAGCCACAAATTTGTTCGAGGTAGGTGGTCTAATCTTAAAAAAGCTTGTTGGTTATGAATGGTGGATGTCTTGAAAATGTTTGAATGATCAAATCATGCAAGTGAAAAGACATTATATGGCTGCAATGTTAATGAGCAAACTGTGCTAGGGTTTATGTTGTTTCAAGCTATTTTTTCCCTTTTATTTGTTTCCCTCCTTTCCCTTTCACTCACCCTTATATGTTCATCTCCTTTCCCATATTATTTTACAAATGAAATGCAAATCTTTCCCCATCCCTAATGACTAAAAATGTAAACCCTACCCCTTTCCCAAAGCATACAAAACCCTAATTTCCCTCTACCATATACATGTGTAAACAAAGGAAAAATTCATGTGAAAACAAAAGAAAATGTTGATGAATATATCAGCAGGTTTTGTGTATGGTTTCCCTATTTCCCCTATTAATACATGTATGCATATTCCCATGTTCACTTTCATACATGTTTTTTCCCATATGTAATGATCTTTGCAAATGATTTCCCAATTACAAATATGTGTTCCTATATGCATAATGATTTGCAAAATTTCCCTTAAAAATTCCCTATAATATTTATATATTCCCATTCCTTGTTAAAAGATCCCTCCCCTAACATTTCCCTCATGTCTTTTTCCCCTTGAAACAGCATAGAGTTCAGCACTTTTACAGGCAGAGACAGCAGTTCAGTTTGTCCACTTTGCTCCTAAACCATGTCAGAAACTGAAACTTATGAGCAAAGTGATGACCATTCATCATCTACAGAGGCTGAGGTACAGAGGAGGCCTCGTAAGGGTGGTAAGGGTGGACATCATAAGCGAGAGGAGCCCACCTCTTTGGCAGAATTACAGGCCTGTCCTATGGCAGTCACTTGTTTTCGGTACATGTCTTGTTATGAGTTCTGTGAGAGGATTTCTCGGATTCAGCACCATAGAGAGTTGGCCCGCTTGTTTGTTTTACACCTCCATGATGGACATGTCACTCTGGCAGGGGTGAACTTTACATTGACACCCGAGGTGATCTCACAAACTACAGGGATACCGAATGTGGGTGAGGTGTGGCCTAAGCGCAGGTTGCTAGATTTTGTTCACTTTGAGCCCTATGTCCGGCCACCATTCGTGAGACATTTGGCGGGTGTTTTTCCATTCAGATTTCTCCGGAGCGAGTATGCTCCCATCATGAGGCTTATTATGCATTATTTTACCTGTGAGGGCAGATTTTCACAGGTGTACTCATATCACAGTCGCCTTTTGATGCATTTCACCCGAGTGAGGGTGATGAACATCCCGATCTTATTCTTTCATAACATTCAGAGGATGGTGCCCATGTTGCAGAAGAAGACCCCGGCCCAGCAGTACAGGAGCTTATGTCATTATGGTTTGATTCAGCTCATAGTCTCACATCAGTTGACTCAGCAGGGCATCTCATGGGAGGAGTTCATCTCCCGTGAGTTTTTCACAGCACCACCCCAGCCACATCCCGAGGTCATTCATGAGGAGTGTGGACCATCTCAGCAGCCTGATATTCCGGTCACTAGACATGTTGTTTCTTCACCTCAGCTCACATATCAGAAAGGCCCGAGGGCCTTATTTGCAGCAGCTAGGCGAGTACTATCTCCACAGCAGGTGGAAGGGGTCTCGCCTTCATCTTCAGCTGAGCGAGTGTTATCTCCACATTAGGTGGAAGGGGCCTCGCTTTCTTCACCAGCACAGGTACTACAGAGGGGCAAAGAGCCCATGATTCATGAGGGTCCGATGATTGATCTTGAGGCCAGTTCTCCTAGCCAAGAGGCGAAGGAGATCATTCAGCATCTCAGGGTTGAAAATGATGTTTTGCAGAGGAGACTTGAGGGTGCCCAATGGACTATCACTTACCTGGAGCAGCGGAACAAACAATTGGAGGAGGAGAAAGCACTTGATGAGCTATGGAGGATTCGTAGCGACCGAGTCTTGAACCGTAGAAGACCCGGTGATCCATTGCCTGCTGACCGAGAGTCTATGCTCATTCAGGAGAATGCCCGCTTGGAGAGGCTGTTGGCTAAGGCCAACCAAGAGAAAAAGCTACTGAGAAACATGAAGAATCACTATTGGGCAAGGATGCATGTATGCAAGGCCAAAATGAAAATGTTCCAAAGGAGGTTGTCCGAGGCTCTTAGGCGGAGGAAGAAGACCAATCCACTCCATATCTTGGCTGAGGCATCCCTCAAAGATCATGGCACTCACTAGCTCAGCCACAGCACAAATCCCAAAAAAATTTGAGAATTTTGGGTAATTTTGGCATTTTTTGGAAATTTACAGGTTTTGGCTCCTCAACGGGTCTCACCCCCGGTGAGACCCTTTGTCATGGCAACTCCTTTTCACAAAAACTCAGCATTTCCCAATTTTTTATGCAAAGTTACATATTCCCATGGATGGACTTGAGTTTTTATGGGGTTTTGGGCCTCCAGAAGGTCAAAATACATGCAAAATTTGACTTTCTGCCCCTTTTTTGAGTTGCAGAAAGTAGTCTTGGGAGAATTGAGTTTTTACTGGGCAAATGACCTCCAAATTCAAAAATTCTAGTTGGGTTGGAAAGGAGACTCACAAACCTTTCCAAAAAGCTATCCTGCACCCAATTCTGACACCTGCAAGTGCCCCAAACAGAGCTCCAAAGGGGCGTGACCCGTTGAGTAGGGGGGCGCGACCCGTTGAGCAGACTTTGCCATATTTCACTGTACAGCTCGGAAAAGCACAGTTTGACTTGGTTTGACTTTTTGGGGTTGAAGATGATTATCTTTGATGTAATTTTGGTAACTCTAAGACACTTTTACTCTTGTTTAACACTTCTAGAAGATTCATTCATGTAAAGGGTAAAAATTGATTGTATGAACTGGTTTCCAAGTTTATAGAGGCAAGTTGTTTTGACTGCCTATTTTCTAGTGTCTAGTTTAGAAGTTGTTGAAACAGCTCCTAGGATAGTGAGCTCGACCCATGGAGGCAGGGAAAGAGGTTAGATCATCTATATTATGTACTTTCTTGCTCATTTTCATGGTTGGACTCTTGAGGGAGAAGCTATCATTGTATATTTTCACTGTATCTCTGCAATTTTTGGCTAAGGAAGACCAGGGTTTTGCAGTCATCTTTGGGATTATTGTGGACTCATGTGTTGATGGTGTGTTTCTCAATGTTATTGTAAGCTTTTTTATGTGATTCATTTCCTTTCTTTACTGTTGCACATTAAACAAATGAAGTGTTAAAGTATGAATTCATGCTAGCCATGCTCTGCTTTTAAATTTGTTTAATTTCAATGTTTTCTACTGTCTAAAGGGAATTCAAAGTCATTGTTTGCTCTCTTTAGCTCCTCATCTTTCATTCCTGATCATCCATCTCACTTTAAGACATCAATAATGTTTCCTACCTTGCCCCAAGGAACCCCCTGCAGAAACTATGTCCAATCCCCGCACCCAAAATTGCAATTCCTCAATTTGCCACCAAAAACCCAAAAAAACCCCAAATCAACCTTTTTAATCAGTTTACTAGCCTAATATCAGTGTTACCTTGTTGGTCATCTCATCCCATTGAAGGTCCACTGAGATTGACCGGAGAGAGCCTTCTCCTGCCCCGTAGGGCTAGCTACGAGGCTGAATGGTTTGATGTAGCCTTGAGGTTTACCTTTCTCAGCCTGAGGTGAAATTTCAAGCGCTAACAGGGCCCACAGTTTGGTGTTTCATCTCCTAGGGTTAGGTTTTGGAATGTTAATGGTTTTCCATTGTTTCTCAACAATAAATAGGCCTTCGAGCCTCATTGTAATACAGTTCAGAGGCATGTAGCCACCACATCTCTTCTCAAAGAGAAGCTACCATCGCCCTAGCTGGTTTATTTCCATTTCTGGTTGTAAGCATATTTCAGTATTTTCCATTAATGAAATGAAGTATTCTTTCCGCTGCATCTTTGTGTATATGGTTATCTCTGTAATTTGTTGCGTTCCTGTTTAAATCCGGATCAGTGGTATCAGAGCAGTCTGCTTTTTCTCTGTTTTTCTTTGCATGTCCCCAACAAGGTCGGGATATAAGGAGTTAGGGCTTGAACTGGTTGAACCTTTGCAAGACCAGCCTCGCAAATCCCGACGGCCTCCCATGCGGATGAGAAGAAAGACGAGGGGGCGGGAGATCCCATCAAAATCTTGCTCGAAGAATCCCTCGAGCGACAACGGAACGCGATGATGGACAGCTTTGCCCAAATCCTTCAGCGGCTACCTAGAAGCGACGCATCGGCTTCCAGCAGCTACTCTGGAAACGCCACACCCTTTAAGGTACAAGTTAACTTTGAAATCCCCATATTCGAGGGTCAGATAGACGCAGATGCCATAGATAAATGGTTAAATCTGCTAGAGGGTTATTTTTCTGTTCATGAATTTTCGAGTCGGGAAAAGATTGCTTTTGCTCTTCTCAAAGCAGCCCCCCACGTCAAGGACTGATGGGAAACCTACTGCGAGCAGAAGGATGAAAGTACTGGCTCACTATTTTCAGCCGCACCCACCTGGGATTTATTCCGGGATGCCATCAAGGAGCAGTACTACCCTGTCGGAAGCTATGAGGATGAATACATAAAGTGGACCACGCTGCGGCAGGGAAGGGACCAAGACGTGCCGGAGTTCACCAATCTTTTCCATACCCTTCGCACAAAGTTGGGTATCAAGGATTCGGAGCAACATTTGATACTCAAACACCGTGGCTGCTTGCACAAGTACATCCAGGAAGAAATACAATTCCTAAACATCCCCTCGCTTGGCGCAGCATACCGATATGCCGTCAAGGTCGAGCAGAAGTTTAAACAAAAGAAGTGAGACTTTGGATCTGCGAATCCAAAGCAGGGGAAAGGTGCCCCTAAACCACAGAACAAAGGACAAAGCCAAGGCGGGACAGCCCAAGACAACCAGCTGAAGCTGCAAGCAAAGAACAGCGCCATGAAGCCGAGAAAGGACACTGGAAAATGGTGCGAGTTCCATAAGAGCTCCACTCACAACATAAGTGAGTGTCGGGCCAAGCAGTCACTGGTGGCTGAGCTAAAGGTTTCAGAATCAGATGCATGTTCCGACTCTGAGTCAAAACCTGATAAGGGGTATGAAAAAGGGAAGCAGATCATTGATGCGGATCCCAGCGCCACTGTTGCTACCGCAAAGATCCAGAAAAATGAACCCGAAGATCCAGAGGAGGAGGAGCATCTCTTCCACTCCCAGATGTGGGTAAAGGGCTCCCCGATACAGTTCATTGTTGATAGCGGGAGTCAAAAGAACCTCATTTCGGCAGAGGTCGTGAAGCGGTTGGGCTTACCGACCACAGCACATCCACAACCATACACCATTGGGTGGCTTCACCAAGGACGAGATCTTCGCGTGAGCCAGCAGTGTCGCCTTCCATACAACATCAAGCCCTTCACGGATGAGGTATTGTGTGACATTGCTCCCCTTGAAGTTTGTGATGTATTACTAGGACAACCATACTTGTGGAAGCGACATGCTGTGTATGAATCCAGGCCCCGTGCTGTTATTATTACATTGGGAAATAAGTTGTTCAGGATATCAGAGGTAGCACCACCTACCGCCATCTCTTTGATTACTGCAAAACAATGCAGTAAGATCATTTCCAAAACCAGAAAATTTGTTTTCCTGATGATACGCCCTCAAGGAAAGAAGAAGACAGTGGCCGCGGCCTCCAAACGGGGTCCCTCTGCATGACAACTACAGATGGACAAGATTGTGGAGGAGTACGAGGACATCTTCACCTCCTCGACAGGGGTTCCTCTGCACTGTCAAGTCAAGCACTCCATTGATCTGACCCCAGGTACGCCGCTACCCAATGGACCAATTTATCGGCGCTCCGTTCTGGAGAACAATGGAATCAAGAGGCAGATTCAGGAGCTCCTGCAGAAAGGTCACATCCGTCTGAGTTCATCGCCCTGTGGGAGTCTGATCGTGTTGGTACAGAAGAAGGATGGGACGTGGAGACTCTGTATTGACTATCGGGCGCTGAACAAGATCACTGTCCGTAATAGGTACCCGATCCCGCGGATTGATGACCTCCTAGACCAACTAAAGGGGGCGAAATATTTCAGCAAGATCGATCTGAAGTCAGGATATCACCAGGTACTAATCGAACCCTCCGATGTATGGAAGACTGCCTTCAAATCCGAGGGCCTCTTCGAATGGTTGGTCATGCCTTTCGGATTGACGAATGCTCCTGCAACCTTTATGAGGCTAATGGATGACATCTTGCGGCCATTCACCAACTCCTTTGTAGTAGTATACTTGGATGACATTCTGATCTTTATCCAAAGTTGGGAAGAGCACCTCCACCACATCCGACAGGTTCTCCAAACACTGCGGCAACACAAGCTATGTGCCAATTTGGAGAAATGCACTTTTGGCATGACCCAGGTTCAGTATCTAGGATACATCATTGGTGAACAGGGGGTGCATGTCGATCCAGCCAAGATCCAAGTCATTCGAGATTGGCCCTCTCCAACCACTCTAACAGAGCTCCGCAGCTTTCTAGGCCTTGCCAACTTCTACCGCAGGTTTGTGTTGGGGTTTTCTCATATTTCTTGGCCCTTGAGTCAAGTCACCAAGGGCGGGGCGAAAGCAAAATTCTTTTGGTCTGAATCTCAACAGAAGGCATTCAGGGAGTTTAAGGATCGCCTCTGCACAGCACCAGTGCTCGCGTTACCAGATTTACAACAACCATTTGAGGTCGAGACAGATGCCTCTGACTATGCTATTGGGGCAGTCCTTACTCAACATGGACATCCAGTGGCATATCACAATGAAACACTTTCAGACACAGTCCGGAAGTACCCCACTTATGATAAAGAGATGTATTCCATTGTACAGGCCTGCCGACAATGGAAGCATTACATTTTGGGGAAGGAAACGGTCATCCACACAGACCACCGACCTCTGCAGTTCATACAGACCCAAGGGAAATTGCAGAATGATCACCATCAGAAGTGGTCTACATACCTGCAACAGTTTCACTTAAATATCAAGTTTAATAAGGGCAGCACCAATAATGTTGCAGATTGCCTCAGTCGACCACCGATCATGGCGCTAACCACCGTGCTCAACTCTTGTGGGCATGAGACTTCTGATTGGCCACTTCTCTACAAAAGCGACCCAGAATTCGGCCACACATACCAGACACTCTTGGAGGGTCGGCATGTTCCATATTTTCACCTCCAAGATGCCCTATTATGCCACCTCGGTCACCTTTGTGTTCCTTCAAGCGAGCGTGCCAAGATGATTTGGGAAGCACACTACAGTCGGGCTGCTAAGCATTTCGGGGTCGAGAAAACAGTGGCAGTACTGCAAAATTATTTCTATTGGTCGAATCTTCGACAGGATGTTGGGAAGTACATCTGATCATGTACTGCCTGTGCCATTGCCAAACTGACCATTAAGAAGCACGGCCTCTATACCCCGTTGCCTACCCCTAGTCGACCTTGGGAATCCATCGCCATGGATTACATGTCAGGCCTTCCTTCCACTAAGCATGGAAATGACTGTGTTTTTGTGGTCGTCGACAGGTTCTCGAAGATGGCCATTATGATGGCCTGCAAGAAGAATATCACAGCAGAAGCAACTGCTAAACTCTTCTTTGAACGAGTGTGGGTGCACTTTGGGATCCCACAATCTATCATCTCAGATCGGGACAGTCGGTTTCTCAGCACATTTTGGTCCAGTCTCTGGTCAATGCTAGACACCAAACTCACGAAGTCCACAGCCTTCCATCCTCAAACTGATGGCCAGACAGAGGTTGTCAATAGGATGATTGTGCACATTCTGCGCATGTATAACTCAAAGCATCCACGCACATGGTACGATAGCCTCCCCTATGTTCAGCACAGCTACAACCGAGCTCTTCACAGCTCCACTGGCCATAGCCCTTTTCAGGTGGGTTTGGGATTCCAGCCACTATGCCCCATTGATGTGGCCATGCCACTTGCAGCTACTCGCATGAATTCAGCTCATGTCCAGTCCGAAACAGATAAGGCCACCAGCTTCATTGAGCGCATCCAACATATTCGCCAGCAGGTCCATGACATTCTTGAGAAATCAAATGCCAAGTACAAGCAGCGACATGATCAACATCGGGTGCCACACAAGTTTCAGGTGGGCGACAAAGTCTGGTTGCATTTGCAGAAGGAACGCCTTACTGGAGCCTATCGGAAATTGAGACCACTCCGATATGGTCCTTACACCATTACTAAGGCTATGGGAGACAATGCATTTGAGCTCAGCATTCCCCCATTCCTTGGCCTGCACCCAGTGTTCAATGTGGACCGCCTTCGGCCATACTTTCCACCATTGCTAGACACATCCGACATTGCAGAACAGCTCAAACCCACAGAATTAAATCTAGATTGCATGGAACAAACTGCAACTGATCGGATCATGGACACACAGATCAAGAACACTCGCCAACAGAATATCCAACTGTATCGAGTTGTCAAAGCAGGCCAACTCCTTCAGCAGGGCAAGTGGCTCACCAGGGAACAAGTTCAGCAGAAGTTTCCTCATCTCATGGAGGAGCTCAACGCAATGGGGACCATTGCTTCCTAAGGGGGGAGGAATGATCCAGGTGGATATTGGTGGCCACCTGCAAAGTCCACCTGGACCTCCACCATTGTCTTTCTCAGCATTTTCAGTTTTCTTAATTGTAGCACAACTTACTATTTTTAGCAGTTTTTCGGGTCCTGAACTTCCGGAGCCGTTTTGAGGCCCTAAACAACGTTTTTTGGGGAATCCGGGGGCAACATGGGTCGTGCTCGGATAGATCTTTCTAATGAGCTATTGTACACGTCAAACGGAGATCATATGCCAAAGTTACGACCCCGGGAAGTTGATGTACCAATTTACCCCAAACGGGGCCCACAGTTTGGCGTTTCATCTCCTAGGGTTAGGTTTTGGAATGTTAAGGGTTTTCCATTGTTTCTCAACAATAAATAGGCCTTCGAGCCTCATTGTAACACAGTTCAGAGGCATGTAGCCACCACATCTCTTCTCAGAGATAAGCTACCATCGCCCTAGCTGGTTTATTTCCATTTCTGGTTGTAAGCATATTTCAGTATTTTCCATTAATGAAATGAAGTATTCTTTCCGCTGCATCTTTGTGTATATGGTTATCTCTGTAATTTTTTGCGTTCCTGTTTAAATCCGGATCAGTATGCATTACACCTGGCCAGTTAGGCAGTCAGTATGCATCGCACCTTGTCCATGGAGCAGCCTGTATGGTCCAGTTTTGAGTAGTTTTTCAGGTGGAATTTATGGGAAATGATGTAATCAGTTGACCATGATCCTGTAGGATATGAAGCAACACTTTTAGGGACTTAAGGAGTCCTTAGTTTATGGACATATGAGTTTGGGGTTGCAATGCCCAAATATGTCTATAACAGATGCCCCTTAAAGCATTAGGTCGTAAATCTTCTGATGTCGGGTGAAATGCTTTATTCATGAGGATCCAAGGTATTCAAACTAGAAGGTGAGCTATATAAGATACAATACAATACATCATCATAATATTATTTTCATGATCTAGCTAAGGTGGGCATTCCCATGCTCAACTTTATAAATTCATTTTCATGTACATAGGACAGACAATCGTCTGTTGTTGCAAACTTGTGATTCTTCGCATGAACAGTCATCTTCCCTAGCTAGATGACTATCTGTGCAGCTTCTGTGTACAATTGATGTCTTTATGTTCCTGAATATATTGCAGCCCGGATGGATGAAACTAGATCCAGGGTCTTCAAAACTCGTACAATATTCGCCCGATGTACAAGTTGATCCATGTGAAAATATGTTCTAAAGTCGAACATGGAAAGACATTGCCTGATTACCAGCCAATGATGTAAGCTGTTAACATATGCGAGAGGAATCACCGATAATGATGATGACCATCAAGGTACTACAGTACAATTCACGTAGTGTGAATATATGAGTTGATGTCAAACACCACACAAAGTCTTTCGGTCAAAGGTCATTGATGTAAACCTGTCGCCGGAAGTGAGAAACTTGCCATTGAGGCATGCAAGTTTCAAAGTACTGAAAGGGTTGTTTCTAAGTCAAATTATTGGATAATGAGCTGATGTCGAAAAGGAGTGACCTGTCGTAGAAGGGCCTTGATGTATCCACATCTATGACATGAAACGGAGCAAATGATTTTTGTAGAGGTGAAAACAATCTGATGATATGAGGTTCAGGAATGGCGGTCATGAAAAATGAAGTGTGGATGTAATGCAATGGATGAGACATTTGCTGGATGGTGAATTCTCTGAATGACTTCTCTTGAACATATTGGTGACACTCATATGGATTGGTAGCGTTAACCCCATGGATGGCATGGCGAATCGATGGTGACAATGAATGGAAACCCAACCCCACTCAATCACGGTGATGGAGTGAAAGTGTCATGTTCAAGAGCGACTTGCTACCAATAGAGTTCTTCAAGTTTTCTTTCCATTTTTCCCCAGTCATTGTTGACCAGTACCTCTTTATTTTTTACAAGCTTGAGGAGGATAACATATGCTTGGTCTATAATTTTCCCTTCGGGCAAACCTGTCGCTTTGTGTTTAGCGAGCCTAACATCAGTGAGACTCGCTCTTGTCTGGGTGGACAAGTTTATCGCTTTATAGATGAGGAATGACCTGTTATAGAGTTTTTTGAACCCAACGTTTTGGACTACCAAGTGAGTCCATCATCAAGGGATGCATCAATAGATATTCACCAAACGAAAAAGATAACTCGATCCTTTTCTTGTTTAGAGAGTCTGAAAATGGACAAAAAGGAGACTCCAACGGTCCTTTTTCGTGGCATAATCCCTTAAGTCCAAAAAGGTGTAAAATAATATGAAAGGGATGACTTTTCGATAGTTTTAAACAGCCGACAAAGGCAAGCGCTCAATATTTTTGTTCAATAATCCCTCAAGTACAAAAAGATTAAAATATATGAGAGGGATAGCATTCCCCTTACTTTAACGAGCTGGGAAGGCTAATAGCTCGACGATCTTTTTATATTTAACGAGTCTAAAAAGAGTTTAAAAGAGGCTCGTTTTTTAGGAACGAGTGATATTTCTGGGTAGCAGTTGGTTCCAAGTAAGTTTGGAACTTCTCAAAACATGGCAGTGTGAAGAGGGTGGCAATCAGAGTCACTCATCACAGATGTTCCTCGAAAGGGTAAATAATCAAGTGGAAACGTATGGTCAGCCGAATGAAATGGAGGTGATGGAAGGAACACAACCAAAGTTCAAAAGGGCAGATAGCAAAGCGATCAAAAAAGGTTATTTACCAAAGGCAGGTTTATTTTTTAATGAGCTTGAACCTTGTGCCAACATGTGCTCAGTCCAGGTTGATTTTTTAACAGGCTTGAACCTTGTGGGAACATTTCTCTTGATATTGGTCAATGATATTCAGTTTACCGTTTTAACACATTAGATTCTTTTCTCAGTCGTTCAACCTGCCCAATTGCTCCATCAAATTTATTGGAAATACACATATATATGCTTGAAAAATGAATTGAAAACTAACATTTTACTTGAAGTACGTGAATAGTAACATAAAAAGTAGTTTTACCCCTCATTTTTACCATTTCATTTCAAATTTGGGATTTGGAGCTCTAGAGTGGTTTTCTGCCTCAAACTTCATCAGCTGATTTTGGGAGATCTGGTGGACTATTCTTTGCGCTATCAAGAGCAGGTAGGAGCTAACCCTGAGCTCTTCATTTTCATTCCATCCTTTTCTGATTTTGAGCAAGTTTTCCCCTTTTTCTGAGCCCCTGGGGTTTGCACAGAACGTTCTCTCATTATCGCACCTGCCCTATATCGAAAGGCTCGATGCATACTGAGCTGTGTATTGGCTAGTCAGTATGCATCTCACCCAGTCCAAAGGCAAGGTGCGATGGGCACATAAGGGAAACTTTGCACGGTGATTTCTCGTGAAATTTTTGCCTGTTTTTGCTCAAATTTGGATCCTAATTCATCTTTTTTCTATGACTCAAATATTTGTTGGATTAAGATGGTCGTCACGTGGCGTGAACACAAGCATGAAGAAGAAGACATGATTTCCTTGCATGATCAGGGTACTGTTACTGCATTGCGAAACTGTGGTTTGCTCAAATTCTTCTGTATATCTAGCATGAGGCAACAAATCAGCTTGTTGCAATATTTCCTCGATGCATGGGATCCAGTCAACCAGGTGTTCCAGATTAGATGTAAATGCATCCCACTGACAGTCGAGGACATCTACGTTTTGACGGGTTATCGAGTCGTGGTGCCCCTCTTTCACTGTCGGGATCCACCCGTGGGGGCGAATCAGTGAGAGATTATATCCGCCAACTTTGTAGAGATGGATCTCAGCCTAGTAGAGACGGCAAGATCAATATCTAGGACATCACTGATCGGTCTCTGAGGACCATTTTATTCACCTTTGCTAGATTGGCTGGTAGCGCAGCTCTTCATTTGGCGAATAGATCTTATGTGCAGTATGCTTTAGAATGCCTGGAACCAAAGGTATTCAACTGGTGTGATGCAGTACTTCCGGTGATAAAAGAATATCTCTCCAAGGTGAAGAATGGAAGATCCAAGAACTTTGGATACAGTTCCATTCTGACTGCCTTTTCCTTAGAGAGGATCCCACTGATGCAGTCACAACATATTTCACGAGGATTGCCAGCACCGAGAGAACCCAGGATGCAGAGATGGGTCGATCTCATGGCCATACATGTTGTTCAGCCATAGATTACTTTCTCTGGTGCCTTCTTTGAGTGGTTCGACTGTTAGGAGATGGTCTTCTCAGAGAATCCATATGTCGAGATGGACTTCCGAGGTGACTCGGATTTGGCGTTGCCGGTTGGCAAGCAGTGGGGTGTGATAAGTAAATATTTTGACCATATCTTTGTTTATCAGCTTTATAATGTTTTTTGCGATTTACCAAGACTAATTAAACTCATGTACTTGTGCAGATGTTGGGCCAATGAGACCAGTGATGCGCCCAAGGGCGGCAGCTGGCGTTCCAGCAGGAGAAGCTATAGGGAGGGTTGTCCTTCATGATTTGGACATAGCAGAGACCCTGGCAGTATTGTAGGATCAGATTGAGGGTCTTACCCTTGGTATCCAGGATGTGAGGACTGACGAGTTACCTCTAAGGCTACAACACCATACTACTGGTGTTCCAAGTCGATGGACTAGGCTCCTGTGTATGATCGCACAGGTAGTGACATGTTATCACCAGCATCATTAGTATAGGATGCTTTTCTGCATTTACTTTTGAGTTACTTGGTCGCATGACCGATTTTTCCTTGTACACAAAACATTATGTGAAACTATAAACAGTTATATATTTTTGATTTTCAGAGTTTATTTTGGTTAAGTTATATGATCCAGATGAAAATGTTGATGTAAAATGCTTTTCTTTACAAGTGTTGCAAATGTCTGTCTAACACATAATTCGCTAATGAATCAGTTAAAGTGTTTAAGTTTCTGGAAATGTGTTGATATTGAATGGAATCAAACTGCCTCTCCAAAATCTTAACTCTTAAGAACATATGATAGATGGCTGGGTTCCAAACTAAATAGATGCCAGTAAGCTGTAGAATGACGAGTTGCGAATCTAGCCTGACAATAAGTCGGCATATGCCATGTGAAATGGTATCAGAGAGAAGCTCTATCAATGCGTTTTACTCAGCGATGTTTTTCATTGATTGACCAATACATATCCCCCTGAAACTCACTAACTTGTCACTTGGATCAAAGATGGCCCAAGCTGCAGAAGATAGGCTCCGCATTCTACGACTAGCTCCGTTGGCATACCCAATGAATGTTTCCAAAAATTCCAACATCTGCAATAAATGCAAAGTGGATCACTTAACCAAAATGACAACTCTTGACGAAAACAAAAATGAAACAAAAGCATTTAAAAAGATAACTACACTTGATCAAGCATTGTATCGCTTAAGATACAACCCATTCTGAGGTTGCGATAATGGAATTCCGTCGTAATCTACCAGCTCATAGGCTCCTTTTACTAATACCTGTTTAACAATGTAGGGGCCCATCCATAATGATTGGAACTTACCTGCTCCAAATTTATCAGAGTCTTGATCGTAGAGTAAGACCAAGTCGCCTTTGGAGAAGACACGAGGCTTGACATTTTTGTCAAATTGCGCTTTGACACGTTTCTTATGCATTTCATTAGCCAGCGCGGCATCATGACGGGTTTCATCCAAGTGGATTAGTTCCAAGAAATGAGCCTCTTCCTCTGAAGTTTCGGGGAGTAGATCGATTACAAGCTTTAGAGATGAAATCTCACATTGAATCGGTAAGACAGCTTCCAGGCCGTACACCAACTAAAAGGGCATAAACCTGGTCGCATTTCTCACTGAGGTTCTATATGCCCATAGAGTTGAGTACAAGATTAAATTCCAATCCCGTTTGTGGGCTCCAATCATTCTCTGCGGCATGCGCTTGAGGACTTTGTTGATTGCTTCAACTTGTACGTTAGCCTGCGAATAATATGGAGTAGAACTATCATGGGACAATCCTAATTTGGCAGTCACTTCAACCATCATGTGATTACGAAAATGTGATCCATGATCTGTGACTATAGCCTGTGGAACACCGAACCTAGAGACTACATGATTGAAAAAGAAAAGAGCAGTTGTTTCGTCGTTGTTGTTTAATGTAGGCATCGCCCCAGCCCATTTTGTAAAATAGTCAACAGCAACTGTGATATACCCATGCCCCCCGGCTGAGGTGGGGTTACATGTCATGAAATCTATGCCCCATTTGGCGAATGGCCCAACAGCAACTACTGGATGCAGTGGTGCGGGTGGTAATCTGGTTTTGCGATCAAAAATTTGACAAGCATGGCAACTTCTTACTGTTATTATGCAATCTTTGAAGATAGTAGGCCAGAAGTAGCCAGCTCGCAAGATTTTCTGTGCAGTAGTGTAGCCAGATAGATGCCCCCCACATGCGCCTGAATGATAGTCGTTCAGGACGTTTTCGGCCTCCTTATGAATCAGGCACCTTCGCAGAACTGTATCGACACCATGACGATGAAGTGTATCACTGACGATCATGTAGTATTTTGCTTGGTATCGAGTACGTCGTTATTCTGAGCAAGAGGTGTTAGGCCTAAAGGTTTGGGTTTGGAGATAGATTAGTATATCTCCATACCATGGGTCGCCTAATGATATCAGAAACAATGATTCATCCACAATTGATGCTTGAGATGTTAATTCATTGGACGGTGATGGGAGGTCGCAAAGTAACTTCACGAAAACTAGAGATTTCTTTGATTTGGATTTGGTGAATTCCAGATCAAACTCTTGCAAAATGGCTATCCATTTTGAATATTTTCCCCCTAGTAATTGACACGACAAGATGTAGGTCATAGGGTTGCAATCTGACAAGATGGTAGTTTTGCGAAAGAGTATATAGTGTCGAAGTCTTTGCACTGCTTGAATAGCTGCCAAAGCTAGTTTTTCAACGTAGGAGTACTTGCTTTCTGTATCATTTAAGTTGCGGCTTAAATAATAGAAAGGATTCTATTCCATTGTCTTCTTGTACTAAAACCATTGCGATGGTTGTATCTGTGGCAGCGAGATACAGGTTAAAGTCTTTTTGATAATCAGGAGCATACTTTAATGATGCTTTTACTAGGGAACTTTTCAAAGCATCAAAGGAATTTTGTGCAACGTGATCCCAATTTAAGGGAACTTCTTTTTTCAAAAGACATGTATAACCTTTAGCAAGTTCAGCATAATTTGGAATGAACCTCCTTAGAAATTTTGCTTTCCCTTGGAGTTTTTGAATCTTAAGCAAATTTGAAGGTGGAGGCATCTTGATGATTGCCTGAACCTTACATGGGTTGAGTCGAATTCCGTCCTTAGAAACTACGAAACCAAGTAACCGACCAGAACCAACACAAAACACACACTTGTGTGGATTGAGTCGTATCTTGTAGTGTCGGCAACGTAGAAATATAGCTCTCAGAAGCTGCGGATGATAGGTCCAATTTCGTAAATGAGCCGGTAAATCATTGAGATACGGTTGAACGATGTGTTTGATGTCATGGAAGGCATAATTCATTGCCCTCTGAAATGTTGCCACTGCGTTCTTCAAACTGAAAGGTAGTTTGTGGTACACAAACGTGCCCCATGGACATATAAATGTAGTCTTTGACTGGTCCTGTGGGCAAATATTGATTTGATTGTATCCGGAAAAACCATCCATAAATGAAAAGACTTCGCATCCGGCACATTCGTCAATTATCTGATCGATGAAAGGTGTAGGGTAGTTGTCCTTTGGACAAGCTTGATTTACATCCTTGTAATCGACGCACACTCTAATCATGCCTTGTTTTTTCATCACAGGAACAATATTCGATACCCAATCAGTGAGAGGAATGGGGTAAATGAAACCAACATGCAAAAAATTTTCAACTTCTGCTTTAATGGCAGCAGCTTTCTTTGGGTGAACCGGTCGAAGCCGTTGTCTTACTGGTTTGACATCAGGATATATATTGATTTCATGTTCAACAATGCTCGAGTCAATGCCTGGCATTTCTTCATATGACCAAGCAAAGACATCTCTGAAATTGCGAAAGAGAGCACAGTATATTTCCAGTTCTGAAGGAGAACAAGATTTGCCATCATGTATATTCTCTACAACATCTGGTTTGGTCGAGATATTAATGGCAATAGTTTCTTCGATATTGGAAAAATTTCGCTCGGAATCCACCGTATTTACAGTATTTGATAGAAAATCAAAAATTGAAGGATGATTAAGGTTGTTAGAGTAATCCTCGTTGTTATCTTGAGGTCAGGAACGATGGTGGTGATCTTCCCATGGTGTTTCTCCTATCACCATTGACTGAATGATTCCTTCTTCTGTAGAATGTACATGCGACCAAGGATCAAAAAAGATACCATACTCTAGAGACCTATCTATCCAAACACTTGCCGAGCGTTGATTTGGGTTTGCCGCCCATGCCCAGAATATTGATTGCTACAACAATTCTATGGGGCTTGGGGGCAGCACCTAGCGATGATCCATGCTAACAAAATGTT
Organism: Pinus tabuliformis; assembly: GCA_031772625.1. NCBI lineage: Eukaryota > Viridiplantae > Streptophyta > Pinopsida > Pinales > Pinaceae > Pinus > Pinus tabuliformis. The sequence continues at coordinate 732,487,010 of CM062819.1, forward strand.
TGGGATTCTTCTTAATCTTTGACGATGTAGAAGATATCATGTGACAGGTTTCCACTGTGGCCACTTCCGCTAGATTACTCGGAGGCGGAAGGGAAAAAGTGCCCATTAAAGAAGGGTCTTTTAGGAGACCTACTCCGATATTTTGAAGCGATTGAGAGCTTCCATGGATCAAAGGAATCTTCTGGTAACTTGAGAATTGTTGGGGAGGAAGGTGAGTTGGTCAATGATTGTGATTCCGCCTTGAAAGGGGAACACAATCTTTCTAAAATATGTTGACACAATAGCAGCCATAGCATAAATCCAGGGCCTGCCCAGTAGGATGTTGTAGTCAAGGTTTCCATCAATGACCTCGACTTCAATTTCTATTGTCTTGCCCCCCAGTTTGATTTGCAAGTTACTTAATATCCCATATGGTGTGTATGTTCTTCCATCGAACGCTTTCAATGTCGTTGATGATCGTGACAAGGGTGGAGAGCCTAAATTTTTCCAGCAACTCATTGACATAATACAGGTAGATGCTCCCTCATCAATTATTGTTTGATGAATAGTTTTGTTGAGGGCTTTTACCTGTATGAGGAAAGCGAGTTGTGCTGGTAACTAAGGTTCGTATCCTTTATGATTAAAGGCCACTAGATTGGAATCCGCTGGATCAATCCCACCTATCGCTAATAACAAAGCCTATTTTTGGGATGGACAATTTCTAGTACTTCAAGTGTCTACATGGCGGATGGCGATTGGGCCAGATCCTCCATTATATTATAATTCTGTGCTGCTCGAGCACGACGATTAAATGTCAATTTACGTACTACTCCCTTAGGCGGCTTTATTGTTAATTCAGGAATTATTGGTGGAACAACTTCTGTCGAAGTTGTTGTTGAATTGCTTGGTTGATCAGTAGCCTTGCCGTTCGACGATTGCGGATTTCCATAATCCTTATTCCTTGTAGATATCAAATCATCATTTCGTTGTTTTGAGATGGATAGCATAAGTGCTTGGGATGGGGAAGAACGATCACTAGCAACCAGGTTAGTTTCTGGATTTGGAAATGGATCAGTCAATACCACTGAGGTATTTGAAGTCTTTTTGAAAATTTTCTTGACTTCAGCTGGATGTGGACAATCTTTTGTGTAATGATCCTCATCACATATGAAACATGGTTGATTAGGTTTCTTCCTTCAAGTAGGGTTTCCAGAAGGTTTCTTAGGAATCGAATCTTCCTGTTTCTTCTTTTTGTTTGTCTCTTTCTTCTTGCCCCCTGGTTGCTTAGCATTTTTGCCTTTTTCGGTTGACACGGCATTGACCTCCGAGGCGAGAGGTTCCTCATCTACTTTTTGACTAGAAACCGTACGGGCTTTCTTAGATGTAGCCTTTGTGGTTTTCATGCTTGTCGTACCTATCACGCCATCGCCGACATGAGAGTCTTTATTTGATTTAGGAGGAGGAGGAATGGAAAATTCTGGTTTAGGAGCGTCATGAATTTTGTCGTAGAGCATGCCATACTGAGTATAGATCAAGTCTAAATATTGCACATGAGCAATGACCTTCTCTTCTGTAACAACTCCTCCCTTAGCCACATCCTCTGTAATAGAGGGTAATAATGACTTTATAAACCATTCAGCTAAAAGCTGATGAGGAACGTACATCTTCACCATTCTTCGATGACGCTGCCACTCATGAATATGATCAGATATATGAGTGGTTGTCGTCTGTTTAAATTTGGCAAGGAGTTCTGTCCTTGTTTCGTACCTTATTGGTAACTGAAAATGGGTTAAAAAGGTAGTGGCAAGGGTACTAAAGTTGTCAAATGAAGCTCTAGGCAATTCTATATACCATTTAGTTTTTGGACCTGTTAACATTCTGTAGAAAAGGTGAAGACTAATCGAATCATCATTCAGGGTGTTGGATGAACACCACAAATGGAAAGTCATCACATGATTCGACGGATCTTCACCCAGATTTCCATTGAATTTAGGAATATCGAAGGTAAGTTTATGAGGAATCGAAGACCACCAAGGGGCATAAGCAATTGGATCATTTGTCAGCCGGTTTAGATCTGGTAATTCTAGAGTTGCTACAAAGGGAAAATGTTGATTCAAGTTAGACGAAGCATACCCAGGATAAGATGGAATCGCCTTAGTAGTAGGTCTTTGCATACCAGTATAATGTATTTCATGCTGGTAACTTTGATAAGGTTGATGGGCATAACCATTATAGTATGGTTGTTGATAACCACTTTGGAAATGCGATTGCCCATTACTTACAAAGACTTGTTGCTCAGGTCCTTAGTATGATTGTTGGAATTGCGGTCATTGGTATTGAACCAGCCATGGTTGTTGGACCATTTGCTGTTGCCCAATACTAGATGATTGACCAAGATGCAGATTCATAGTACCTGTTTGAGCCTGAGTCGCTCCAGATAAGGAGGCACTAACCTGAGGTTGTGATTGAATTGTTGAGACAAGAGGCTGTTGTATTGCAACCTGAGAAACTTGAGGTTGACATACAATAAGTAGCGCTTGTACTTGCGATATAGTCACAATAGCAGGTGTAGTGGGAATATTCGACACATGATGGACTGGTTGCATTGAATATACAGCCCTTGGTTGTTGAGGCAGTATTGGTACCCAACCGTTGGATTTAATTCCAGTTTGACCTGAACTTTGTTGTAAACTCTCATATGATTGTTCTCCAGGAGGGAACAATGAAAAGGCATACTGCCCCCCATATGGTGGAAATCCAGTACTTAAAGGGTAGATTGGCCTTTGAAGACACATTGGATCAACTTGTTGAGTTTCAACATAAGAAATACCATATGAGAATCAGATGAAGAAATAGGAAGTGACCATGTCGTCGAAACAGTCTTTGATTGGATTCCAGCTTGTTGTTGATAACTTCTCGGGACAGATGGTATACCTGCAATCATTGTAGGAACGGCAGCAGGAAGCTCTGCTATAGCTGTGTTAGTTGACACATTCCTAGATGTTGATGGTTGTTCAGACATGTTTATTCTATCCAAAAGATCTCCTGGCGATTCGATAGGAACTTGCGATGAAAAAGAACTAACTTCTGTAGTAGAAGGATGTAAGTGGATCCCAGTTCCAAAATCCACTGGAGTACTGGGTGGAATATCCTCTATTATCTCTTCTATAGCAATCAATCCAGGTGGAAGAGGTAGACCATCAGGTCCGTAAAATATTTCCGGAGCTGAAGAAAGTGTAGCTTCTATAGTAACAGATATTGGAGGGGTGACACCTTCTGAATTTTGGAATTCAACTTCCAGATGTTCAGGCAAGTGAACTTCAATTTCTTGACCAGTCCTAGCTGGAGTTGCTTTAGGAATAGAGGTGTCTAGTGTTACACTAGGATTAGTTCTAATGTCCTCTTATAACTGTGGAACTTCTTCTGTAAAGGCAGATGTACCAGAGATAATTCGAGAAATTGTAGTCTCTGACGATGTTGAAATGCAAGTTTCAAATAAATCAAGTGAATTGGACTCAGTTAAACGAGAACGCTTTTCCCGAGATGGTTTCTTTTCCGGGTCAAAGACGGTTGACTCACAAGTCTCCATGAACGACGGGGTTTTGATTGACTTTCTTCCACGATTGCGGATTACTTGATCAACTCAAAAATTAAAGGGGAGAAATGTTATTCTGATTTAAATGAATTTTAATACACTTTGACGCAACTTGCTTTTTCAATTTTTACGAGTCAAGAAAAAGCTAAAGGTGACCTAGTCACCTTCGATTTTTAATGAGCCTGAACTGACAAATGCTCAGATGGAAGTCTAGACAAAGAGTTTACCAAATCGATCGTAAAACTGTAAAATACACCTTAGTGATAAATGATAGAGACATTACCAAGGACTTATGTATGGCAGTCAATCTTCCTGAATGTTGTGTTCAATGCATTACGATCGATAGGGCGGCAGACACGGCTTCCTAAGGATAAATGGTATCAGCCTATTGTGGTCTCCCAATATATACTCGACGGTACAGGGAGCACAAGTCCGTACTATCACTTGTCTTATCAAAGAGGAGGAATCACCCAACCTTCAGATGAAAACGATAGTTACCAGGTTTTACGACGCCGGAACACGTCTCTAGCCTAGACTTCTAGATGTGTTGCGTTAGACTCCAAAGCGTTTTTATGTTCATTGAGGTTTATTTTAGAGTTGATATTGCTTAGAAGTTTGTCTTTCAAGGTTCACCGCGTGATGTAGATGTGAAATTCCTAAATATGCAATCTAAAATGATAAACAGTAGTTTATGTTCTTTTAGCAATGAAAATCCTATCTACAAAGGAAAGAAGATAACGATTTTTCTTTCAGCAGAGAGCATAGAGCACACACTAAATGCACTTTCCTAAATCAAATTTTGCAAGCAGTCAAAATGCAGATGCACATGCATGTATTTGTTTTTCGTTTTCTTAATGTGTGAATGACAAAAAGAAAGCTAAGTACAGATCTGAACTATTTTCTTTCAAAGTGACAATACTAACAATTTTCTCTTTCCAAAACAAAAGGAAGACTAAGACGACACTTTTCAATTTTGAATTTAAAACTGTTTTCAACACTTGAAATACTAATAATTTCAAAATCAAGTATAATGACAAAAGTACAATCAACTATCTAGAAGAGGAAGATTTTACGACACTCTTCTTTTGATTCAGAATGACAATTACGACACTTGCATAAAAAACGACAGTTCGATTAGGCTACTTTCAACAAAGGAGGATTGCAAATGATTAACAAATACATAAAAACATTTACAATTCCTAAATGATGGAGGCTGAAATAATGTGAAGGAAGATGGTTATAGCAAGAAGGTACTAATCATGAACAGCAAAACTACTTAATAACACTGAAAACAGAGAGAAAAAAACCAAATTTCAGAGAAGAAAACACATTTTACTCAATCATCGCACCTGCAACACACGGGAGGTGCGATGCATCTAAGTTGCATAGCTACAGACAGTGCGATGGGCCAGGGAGAAAAACTGAGCTTGGTTTTTGCTCAAAACTTGCAGTTAAGTTCAGTGATTTAGGCTGAGTAATGATGGAAATTAAACACAAAGCATAAGGGTAGGATCTGATGAGGTTCTGAGTTACCACAAGGGCACTTAAGATGCTTTGTAAGTCAGATGTTCAGTTCATAAACCAGCCCGAAGATTGACTAAAGTAGCATTTATCTACTTCGCAATTGCATAGCAAAGGTGTTTCGAAGGCTTGCTGGCTAACTTCAAGCTCCGTCTGTAGTTTATAAAGCAAACAATAAACAAACAAAACAAACTATTCGTTCCCCAGTGGAGTCGCCATTTTGTTTCAAGGAAAACTAGTGTCGATTTGAACTGCTAGTCCCACTAAGACAGGTAACTATCTTATAAACAAACAATGAAAGCTTTTCAAGAGTTCCTTTAAGTGTGATAGATGGAAGAGAAGAATAGAGGACCAACCTGGATCCTTCTCTTTTATCCTAGCTTGATTTCTTCTTTCCTTGATAGAATTTGCCACTCCTCTCCTACTTGTCCCACTTCAAAGAGTACTTGTAGAGTCAAAGTAACAACAAACTATCAAAGCATCTCTATCTAAAACATTATAACCAATATGGAATCAGAAACACATTGACCATACAATTGCATTCATAAACAATAAGATTCACAAATACAAGATCATATGGAGGAAAACTAAAAGAACTTTATTAATAGTAATGTAAGAGAGGATTACAACCCAGCTGTCTAATCCAGCATCATCCTCCCAGTTGTAGAAGTCCTCTTCACCTCATGAACAAGCAAATCACCCAACAATGCAATGTCTCTTCTCAACAAACCAAGAGCACTTCCTTACAAAATACAAAATTCTAGCCTCTTGATCTCTCAAATGAGTGATCCATTTATAGATGTCTTGCAAGGGTGTGAGTCAACTCTGGGTTTTTGATTAGTGTCATTCCATTGATACTTCTTGGTTCCACTTGGAGATTTCATGATCTCTTACTCATCCCTAGGAAAATTCAGAGAGGCAAGTGTCACAGGAGAAGTTTCTGGAAGATTCCATGATCATCCACCTTGCAAAATATCTCTTCCATTTGTCTATTCTCACTCACCGCACCCCACAGAAGGCCATTTCAGTATGCATCGCACCTGGCCAGTTAGGCAGTCAGTATGCATCACACCTTGTCTATGGAGCAGCCTGTATGGTCCAGTTTTGACTAGTTATGAGTAGTTTTTCAAGTGGAACTTCTGGGAAATGATGTAATCAGTTGACCATGATCATTTAGGGTATGAAGCAACACTTTTAGGGACTTAAGGAGTCCTTAGTTTATGGACATATGAGTTTTGGGGTTGACTCAGCTGGTTCACTACAAAGCATAAGTTGGGTCGTGTGTTCACCAGATACATAAGTGAACCCACCAATTTTTGATAAACAGTAGCAGCTACTACCTCACCTAAAGTAGCATCCTCCTTCCTCCAGTTCCTAGATAGAGGAATCTACATGGGCTTGCACTTCTCCCTGTGAAAGCACCTGAGTATCTCATTGGCATACTTGCCTTGAGACACAAATACTTTACCATCTTTTTGCCACACCTCCATGCCTAGAAAGTAGTGCATAAGACCCATGTCTTTCATTTCGAACTCTCTTGCAAGGTCCTCCTTGCAAGACTGGATCAACTAATCATCACCTGTCAAAATCAGATCATCGACATAAAGAACAATGATCAATGGCCTACCTTCTACCATAATGTGGTAAAGGTTTTCATCTGTTTCACTCTTGGTGAAGCCCAACCTGGTGAAATAGTTGTCGATCCTGGTGTACCAAGCACGAGGTTCTTGCTTCAGCCCATACAAAGCGCTCTTGAGTCGACACACATGTGACTCCCGATCAAAGGTCTCGAAACCCTTTGGCTGCTCAATGTACACCTCCTCCTCAATCTTCCCATTGAGGAATGTTGTCTTCATGTCCATCTGATGGATCTTCCAACCCATCTGAGCTAATAGTGCCAACATCGATCTAATAGATGAGTACCTTGCTATAGGAGCAAAGGTCTCATCGTAGTTGATCCCCTCGACCTGTGAGAAACCTCGGGCAACAAAACTTGCCTTCTGTTTCTCAACACTGCCATCAGCTGCCTGCTTTACCTTGTAAAGCCATCTAGAACTCACCACTGACTTGCCCTGAGGTGTTGGGACAACATCCCACACACTGTTCCGAATGTTAGAGTCGTACTCCTCTACCATTGCATCAACCCAGACTGGTTGCTGCACTTCCTCCTCGAATGAAGAAGGTTCGGTATCTACACACTCCCCAACCAGGGTCATGTACCCAGTGTACCACTTACGCGACCTCCTCTATCTGCACTGAGAAGATGGATGTCCCACATTCTCTCGCGCATCGAGCATCAACCTGTCAACTTCCCTTGAGCGTTTCCACCCATCTCTGGAAGTCTCAGCATGAGTGGATGTCTCCACTCCTGGATCCTCTACATGTGGTTGCTCCGCATCAATCTGAGGCTCCTCCTCCTTAGGAACTGAAAGTTCCTCCTCTACATGCAACTTGAGCTCCCTCTCAAGTGATAATCGCATGGATTTCTGCTTGTCAAACTTTAGATCCCTACGTACCACTGTCCTCTAACTGGTAGGCAAGTACACCCAATAGTTGTGGGGTGTATCAATGTACCCCACAAGTATTCCCAACTCAGCTATTGGATCCAGCTTCTTCCAAGCATCTTTGGTCACATGACAGTAAACTGATGATCCAAATATTCGGAAGTGACTCACATTTGGTCGCTTCCCACAAAAGGCCTCCATAGGTGTCTTCATTCCCAGTATACATTGTAGGCTTCTGTTCTGCAAGTATACTGTTGTATTGCATGCCTCAACCCACAAATGCAGTGGTAGGCTTTGGTCATGCAACATCACTCGAGTTGCTCCGACAATCGATATGTTCTTCCTTTTGGCCACCCCATTCTGCTTTGGGTTATGGGGTGTCGTCAACTCCCATTTAATTCCTTCTGCAATGCAGAAGTCCTTAAATTGTTGGGAGACATACTCTCCACCATTGTCACTATGCAAGGCTTTTATTTTCTTTCCAGATTCTTTCTCTGCCAAGGCTTTAAACTCACAAAACCTCAAGAATGTCTGATCCTTCTTTTACATAAAGTAGATCCAGCATCTACGAGAAAAATCATCAATAAAAATAACATAGTACCTTTGTTTAGCGGTGGAGGATGTAGAGAAAGGTCCACAAACATCTGAGTGAACTCGCTCCAGGATTGCTCCAGCTCTACTGTCTTGATTCGGAAAGGAATATTTTGCATACTTACCCAAGGTACAACCTTTGCATGTATTCGTCTACTCTAATTTTCCCTTGGGTAGCCCAGTATAAATCTATTGCATGATCTTCAAGGCTCCATGGTGCAAGTGGCCAAATCTTCTATGCCATAGCTCACCAACATCTTGGCTCTGCACCATCTCAGCTTTGGAACTCACTGTAGCATAGTCGTCTACCTCTAGCTTGTAGAGATTCTTTACTCGAATCCCAATTCCTGGTACATACTTTACATCAATCAGGGTGAGGGGAGCTCCATGCTCCCTCTGAAACGCAATTGTACCTTCACCTGAAACACGGTACTTTCCATCATCACCCATCTCGATCCGCATTTGGAGATCCTTCTCCTCCAAGGTACTGAAAATATTCTTGTCACCGACATGTGGAATGAAGCTCCACTGTCCAGGTACCACACACATCCCACCATGGATGAAACCATGCATGTTATAAGTGAGAAATCCAACTCAAACTATGAGGCCAGTGCCTCACAGTCAGATCCCTTCGAGGAACCTTTCTTGGATTTCTTCTGTGGAAAATTCGTAGCATAATGGCCCACTTCATGACAATGAAAGCATCGCACTTTCTATTTGTCAAACTTCTTCCCACCATGGGAAGAACTGGATTTGGAATGGGATGCCTCCCTTTGCCCTTCCTTGACTTACTTGCTAAGGCTAGAATTTCCTCATCATCTTGCTTTGATGAGGATCCATCTCTGGTGCTTCTTCTTATCTTCTCCTGCATCAAATCCAACCAAAGTCATTCCCAATATGGCAGTTTTTCTCTTCCATTAACCGAGTCTTGGTAGCTATGCCAGCTCTCAGGAAGGCCGAGGAGAGCTAAACTCACCATATCATCATCTTCTGTCATGATCCCTAGACTTCCAAGCTCATCCCTGCAGATGGTGAGCTTGTTTAGATATATGGAGATCGTGTCACCCTTTTCACACTTGATTTTCTAAAGCTTGTCTTTCAGCACCAGCTTCCTCTGATCGTTGTTGTTCTGATATAGATCTTTCAATGTTTTCCACATTGAAAACAATGTCTTCTTCCCATGGAGACTCGAGAATGTGTGGTCTCGAACTCCCTCCAGAAGGATTCTCCTTGTTATAGCCACACATTTCTTCCATTCCGCTAATTCTATAGCATCAGTTGGCTTGGGGACTTCTTGAACAATGAATTCCTTTAGACCGTTATCCTCTAATACTGCTTCCATGCAATCTTTCCAGGCTATATAATTCAAGTTGCCATCAAGGGCATACTCGAATATTAAACCATTGAACGCCATTGGTGAAATTGAGATGTGATAAGAACTCGATTTCTATATTCAGGAACCTCAAACTTCGAACTTCTCCCTTCTTGTATACTATTCTTCGCTTTGATCACCTTTGCTCTGATACCATGTAGAAATTCCCACTGTAGATCAATAGATTATGCAATATACTAAAGCAAAATACAAGATCTACTTCTACAACAAAATTTGCAGAAGCTTAATCGAATATGAGCAAGATCAAATAGAACACATATAACTAAGAATGAGAAATCAATCACACATGAACACAGAAGAATAACTCATGGAAAGCCTCAGCCTAAAACCCCAATCTCTGTATTATCATACAAGTGGAAATATGTTCGAATTACAAAAAGAATCAACTCACAAGCTATCCTACTCTCTCTGCAATCACACAATACAGCTCATAGACTAAGTAGACATAAGATATGCCTTTCCTCAGCCCTCCAAGCCTCCTATTTCCTTGCATAGTTTTTCTTAGGGTCCAGTGATGCCACCTGTGTGAATTGGCCTCATCACACTCACTAAAACTAAAGAAGTAACTGTGCAATCTCCAAGGAATCAATTCCTTCTGCATGCAAGAGATATTCACAATGGAATATTCCTGCAACTGATAGTACATTTTCCCTCCATCTGATCTCAACTGGGTCTCTGTCTGAACTGACATGCATGAGTTATTTATGAGAGAATATTCAGTTATCTGAAGTGCAGCAGTTACATGCATGCATGCATTAACTAACTGAAATCACAATTAATTCAACAAACTGTTTGAATTAATCTAACTGGACTTGACTCAGTTAACTGAGCCAACTAATTACAACTAATCCTTATCTCTTTAACTGCTGGATAAATTATTCAATCAATGGAGAAACTGTTGCATGTCCCCACATAGACTTCATGTTTGATTTTCTACAACTAATTAATTTAAGATGAATTAATTAATTATTTTACAAACAGCTGCTAAGATCAAATTCGAATTTTACTTCTCTATTTTAGTTCAGGGACTAACTAAAATAGGAAGGTATCCCGAAATGCTATTTATAGAAGTGCTAAATTTAGCACTTCTATATTTAGCATTTCTTGTTGCTATTTTCAACACACACCAAATGGTGGGAGGTCTAGTTGGGACTTCATACTGGGGTGATCCCCTAAATGTTGGTGGTTCCAGCACTATCAACAGAACCATTGATGATAAAGGGATCCCCTTGCTTGTTAATGGTTATAGGATGAAGTTATACATGAAATCTATGTCTAAGGCAGAATTCATCAGTACAATCAGCAGGGAAGTCAATGTGATTGGGAGTGTCATAGCTTCCAGACCACAGCACTTTTAGATTTTTTTTTAAATAATAATTGTTATAGATCTTAACTAAAAATATATGAGAGATAGAAATAAACCCAAGAATAACAAGATTGAAATAGATATAAATGATTCTTTATTGATCAAACCCTTAAGGTAGGGCAACACCATACATTCACTCCTTAAGGAAAGAGAGCACTCCACAAGCCATATGCATGTTCATAAAATATTCCTTGACACCCCTCAATGTGGAGTCTCTAACCTCTATATAGGCCTCATACATACAATACCATGGGTCATTACCATGGTTCCCTCAATACCATCTATCTAATACCATGGGCCCATTACATTATTACTAGTTACTTGTGGTCCCTTACATGATACGGGTTAACCACATTATTTATTACTATGGCCCATCCCATTATTACATTATTCTCTTGGGTACCTCCCTTTGTACCCCATATTATCCCCCCTAGGTATATAACATTCCACCCCCCTTAGCATGTTTCGTCCCTAAAACATGGGAAGAACACAAATAATAAGATCTACTCAAAAGAGTAGTCCACTGGTACCATGCACGTGCATCTAGCCATCCAAGAGAAAGGTGAACCCTCGATCTAGCTGGTGCCTTGCTCGCTTGAGATGAAATTTGACCGTGGCAGCTCTTCTGTGTTGATGTGTAGTAGGTGGATCTTAGCTCCTCTCTATCTGTCCTGTGGGGGTCGTTTTCCTTGTAGCTAATTGGTTTCCATCTTGTTGGTTGTTGTCTTGCGGCGTGATGTGGGTGATGATATGTTGAATTTTTAACCCACGACGTCTTTTTCTTTAATTCACCCCTCACTGGAGTCTGACTGTTATCTGGTGCATGTTGTGGTGCCTGTTGTGGTGTCTTATCTTCCAATATTACTTCAACCACTAAGCCCTCATCTGATGTATCAGCACCTGTATCATTTTCTACTTCAGCCTCTGTTTATGTTTGATTGTCAATCATCAATGGCTCATCATCTGATATGTCAGTCCCTGGAACATCTTCTACTTCAGCCTCCGTGTACTCTACCTGTTTATTGATGGAAATATCCTGTAATGTAATTTTTTTCTTTTTATACCAGAGCTTCAGGAATTTCTTCTGCACATTAATATTGATAGTACCCACGGATTCCATCTAAGGGTATCCCAAAATAACATCCATGTTATCCATGTATGACGTATAAATATCACCATGCAACACATACTTATCCATTGAAAGCTTCAAATCTTTATAAACTTGCACATCCTGTGTGTTTTCAATGTGTTTTGTTGGCACTTGTAATTTTTTTCCAAATTGACATTTATGAGATTTTTCTTGCAACTAACATTTATAAACACAACAATCTTCTCCTTCTGAATCAATCCATGAACCTACAATAAGGAGATACCAATAGGAAATAACCCCACATGTTTCTCATTATCTTGTTTTCTGGCATGAGACCATCTGTCTAAAAGGAATTTTTCAAATTCTTCGTCGGGCAAGTTGGAACACTTCTTTTGGTTAAGTAATTCTCACCATGTGGTTGCCTCATCTTTAAATTTAGTTACTACCCAAAATTTCCAATGTTTTTCCCATAAATACTTTTGCATTTTTATGTGTTCTTCAATAGTAGGACCATTATCTTTTCCTGTAAAATATGGAGTCGCCATGAAGAGTGTTTTCAGATAAAAAAATTCACTTACTTGACGAAAATTTGAAATTGTCACAGTTTAGTCAATATTGCTCAGAATCCCTATTATGACCTGTTTTCGGAAATGGAACAACCATTCTGCATCTGCCCATGTGATAGAAATCCCGATCCAGGCACTAGAATTTCATATCTGTGCTGCAACTCTCCTGCCATCTCCAAAAATTCTAAAAAAAAATTTAAATCAGCGATATCTCCCTCATTCGGACTCCGATTCAACTGATTTTTTTTTTTAAATTGGGTATTTTATCACAAAGAATATATATCTATAATTATATTTTGTAGATCTTGCACCAAGCCGTCCAGATCTGCGTCACAAACTCGCTGCCCGAAAAATTGTCTGCAACACCACTGATTTTTAGATCAGCGATATCTCCTTCATCCGAACTCCAATTCAGCCAATTTTTTTTTTAAATCGGGTATTTTTCACAAGAAATCCACATCTACAATTATATTTTGCATATTTTTCCCAAAAACTTACAGATCTGATCTACAAACTTGTCGCCCCAGAAATCCTGCAAAAATTTAAAAAATTCTCCACTTTGGCCGAAGAAAGTTCTCTGATACCACTTGTTATAGATCTAATCTGAAAATATAAGACAATGAAAATAAACCCAAGAAAAACAAGATCTGAATATAGATAGAAATGCTTCTTTTTATTGATCAAAACCCTTAAGGTAGGGCAACACCATACATTCACTCCTTAAGGAAGGAGAACACTCCACAAGCCATATGTTTGTTCATACAATATTCCTTGACCTCTCAATGTGGAGTCTTTAGCCTCTATATATGCCTCATACATACAATACCATGGTTCATTACCATGGTTCCCTCATACCATCGAACTAATACCATGGGCCCATTACATTATTACTAACTACTTGTGGTCCCTTACATGATACGGGTTAATCACCTTATTTATTACTGTGGCCCATCCCATTATTACATTATTCCCTTGGGTACCTTCCTTTGTACCCCATATTGTCCCCCCTAGGTATATAAAAATAATAATAATAAAGAGAGAGAACAAATAAAAGGCCTGGATGAAAACCTCTATGAGGCATCTGAAGCCAACTCCTGGGTTGAAAACCTATCTGAGGTAGCCCAGGAGCAAAAAAAGAGAAGAAACAATAAATAAAGATCCCTAGGTTAAAACCTCTCTTGAGGCACCTAGGGTAGAAATGCAGGTTGAAAACCTCCTCTGAGGCAACATGTGTGTCTCAGGAAAAAAAAACAAAAACAAAATAAAAGAAGAGAGTAAACACAAGGAAAGAGTTTATACCATGCATGTTGGCTTCTTTTTTTTTACAGGATTATCCACAGTGGTAGATGTCATCGTTATAGGCCCAACTATTTTCAAGGTGTCCTTCATTATTTCATCCATCCACTTCTAATCCATCATCTCCACTCATATGATCACCTCTCTCCACCATCCATTAGCATGAACTTCAATTTTTACCTCCTCTCTGTGTTGCTACAGGAAGGTCATGTGGTGCTACAGAAGGGTTTTGAAAAGCTACAAGAGGGAGATACAAGGAAGATGGAAGACCAAAATGAACCTTATGACTTTTAAAATGATGAATAAGGTTCCCCCATTACTGTCCATCATCCATCCATCACTCATCCATCTCATTTCACAAAAAAAATCACTCAAATTCTCCACTTTGTCCTACCTCTTAAAAAAAAAAAACACAGAAGCCATCATTTCCATTTCTACAAGTGTCTACATTGCTCTCTCATGATCCTAGTATTGTCTTCAGGACTTGTTACAATTTCCCTCATCACCATCATGTAGATTGAAGACCCCAAAGGAAAAGAAAAGGGTTTCTACAGGAAGAAACCTCCTCCTGTAGCAGCCTATGCATACATCACAGAAATCATTGATCTTGTTTTTTTCTCATTAGAGAGGATGATGGAACCTCATGAGACAACTCTAAAGAAGTCATATCACTCCTAGGACTTTCCCCAACAACAGCAACTTGGACATCAACAAGGTACCCGCACACACATAACAAACACAACAGTCAAGCATCATGAAGAGAAATGAAGATGTGCACAGGAAATAAGCCAACAAGTCAACTCCCTTGATGCCAATGATATGGTCCAGCTCCAGCATGCAAATTCGTACAAAATTTTGGTCATGAGGTAGGCACAGGTATGGAAAACTCTTACCTCCTCCCTATGTGTGAATAATGAAAATGCATAAATGTCAAGAGGGGATGTTTTAATAAGCTGGAGGTATTCAGTTAACTTGGCCACCCTTGGATAGTGAACTAAAAGTGATGGTGATCACTCATGCAATGTGGAGATGTCACATCAACCGAGTTGGGATCACAAATAGTGGGTGGTGATTACGAGGGAAGGATAAATGATTACTCAGAGCGAGGACAATGGTCCAAAAGGAAACCCCGTGTGATTTCCAAGTCACCACAATGCTCCAAGCCTCAACTTAAAAATGGCATATTATGTACTCGGGCTCGGTTTATTTTGCATACTCGCTCATTTCAAAAACATTTAGGGAGAGGAAAATCTTAGTGTGCCATCAAGGAGCTTCGAACCTCGTTTTTCAATTGCAACATGAAAGAGCTATGGACCTGCAATTTCTACAGGAGGGCCGAGAGACTACTACAAGAAGATTGAGAAGGTGAAAAAGGGCCACAGAGGTTCGAATTGATCCCCAAATTACCATATTCATCCAAGGCTATTTGAAAAAAGGTAAGTGCCACCATCTCCTTCATCCATCCATCAAATTGCATGCAAATTCTACTTAAATTCTACATGCAATGGCAATATAATTGTGCAATTAAAAGGTATTTTTGAGAAATATAGTGATTGAAACATAGGCAATTGTTATTGACAAGTAGTTTTTAACTCACTATTGCCACTGAATTAAACATTGAAGTTATAGAAGAACCATCTCTCCCTCACTTAATTAAGGATATAAAGAAGATATTGGGGGAGGATTCAACAGGAGGGAGACCTCAGATACAAAGAGAATCCACCTACACACTCCTATGGTAGACATTTTTAGAAGACACTAATGGCCAGGATTCTTCGAGATATTTAAGGGGTATGATGATGACCTTGCCCTTGAATTTTCCATGGCTTTGAATTCCCAAACAGAGGATAGTGCCACCACTGTTGTGAAGGGGTTGGCTATCTCTCTCAACTGTAAAATAATTATCATAGTAATAACCCTACCTCTAGGGATCAAGTGGAGCAGATAAGACAAAGCCACCAGTGTCACTACTAAAAGTAATTTATTCATTGCCAAAGAAAATCCAGTTGAGAACAAGAATGGATTTAGGAGAGAAAGTGTACCTTATCCTTGGGATGAGGTGGCTTACCATATTCTAAAGTACATATCCTATGAGGGAAGAATGAGTGTGGTATATACTTACTACTTTATATTACTTCATGAACTTAGATTCAAGGCAGAATTGCCTCTTGCTCAAAGTCTTGGTGTGCCATAATTTCTCCTGCAGTCCATTAGGGAAATGAGTCAAAAAGTAAGAGAGGGAAAACACCAACACCTAGCCCACCATGGCCTCATCAAATTGATAGTGGTGGATGCCTTGAACAGTTTGAGAATCCATATCTTTTGGTCCAAATTCATAGACATTGATAGAGAGACTTTCATAGAAACACAATCCCTCACACCAGGAGAGACCCCAACATCTAGTGTTGGAGGAAGAGAGAGAAAAACAGAGGGATAAGAAGAAGTGGCAAAGACAAAAGAGGAAGAGGAAGCAAGGTTAGAAGAAAAATAAAGAGAGACAGAAGAAGAAAGGACATCAAAAGAAGTAGAGATGAAAACAGAGGAAGAAGAGGAAATAGAGACAAAGGTAGGAGAAGCAAAAGATGAAAAAAAAAAGAGGGGGGTGGGACAAGAAAAGGAAACATTAAGTCCTAAGAGGACTACTGAGCCCATAGAAACAAAGATATCCCCATAGAAAACAAGCTTGTCTCTAGGAAACATTGAACATGAGGTAGCTGCAACTTTAGCTACCTTAGGCACCCCAGTCAAACCTAAAAGAAAGAGACAAAGGCAAGCCCCCCTATATTTTAAGACCAAGAAAAGCACCAGGATCAAGAAAGGGAGGCCACAAACTCCCACAAAGGTCCCCATCACAATTGAGGAGTCCCCAAGCAAGAAAGAGGAGGTAGGACCAACTAAAGTAAAATTTGAAGAGGTCACCTCTCCAAAACCCAAAATAAAGACTCCTATAGCATATGTGAGGAGGCCTACCACCAAATCAACCTCCTTCAAACAACCCAAGACACCAACAAACCTCCAATAAGAAGAAAAATGGAAGCTACATGATGGATAGAGTATGCTACAAGAGGGACAGAGGATGCTATAGGAGGGACAAAATGTGTTGCTAGAGGAGCAGAATTTGCTACTAGAAGGGTAGAATGTACCACAACAGCTACAGGATGCACCAACCTCTCCAAGAACATTTAAGAAGGACTTCCCAGAGATCCAAGAGCCTATTCCACAACCTAGCTTGAACTCCTACTACAAATTCATTGAAGGAGGGAGGATTATCCCCCAAAAAATTGTAGTCCCACTTCTTTATGAGCTAGAGATAGAAAGAGGAAGAACCCACAGATGGATGCAAATTGCTAAATCTAAGAAGGTGGAGGATGTAGGCCTCATGGAAGAAAAGGTCATTAAAATTAGAAAATAATTAATTAAGATTAGAATGAGAGAGTCTATAATGAAGGAGCAGCCACAGGCAGAAAATATGAGGTTGACAGAGAGGTTGCAAGAGAAAGAAACAAAACTGGCCACCATGGCAAGCCTCTTCATGGAGGCATTGTAGTGAAAACATCCATCAAAGTCTTATGCCCTCTTTCTCAAAGAACAATGGCTACAATTCCAAATAAAAACCTTGACACAACATGGATCTATGCCCTTTCAGGATTACAAACAATTCATTGAATTTTGCAACCAAGCTAACATGGAAGATAAAGAAAAATTGGTTGAATTTTACATACACAACCTCACTCTGACATATATGAATTTTTGGGATCCCAATGCAAGATTGGGGGATATACAGTTGATATCCTTAGCATCATGGATGAATCATGAGGAGACAAGAGATGAGGAAGTGAAAAGGGTAATGACAAAGGAAGAAAAGGAACCATTTTATATCAGGGCAGAGTTATTGAGCCCAAGGGATGTCATTAGAAATTATGGCATCATCTCCAATGATGTTGATTTAGCACCTAAATACCTTTCCAACCAGAAAGAAGCCATCCTACACTTTGAAGGCACATTCCAGTTGTTGGGAACAGAAAGCCTGCAAGCTTGCCAGAGGAGATGGCATGCCTTATCCCACAGCCTATAGATCAAAGAATATCACTCTCCTGAAAGGTTAAGGAATGCCTTGGAGAGAATACCATTATATAAGAGGATCATGTAAAGGATGAAATTCAGGTGGATATGACTCAAGCTCAGTCCACCCTTGCTGCTAGGCTTACAAGAAGGAAGAGATGAAGTAAGAGAGAAAAAGGAGTGGACAGAGATAGAGAAGAATGTAGGTTCCTGCACCCAGGAAGGTTGTCCATATAAAGTGTCTTGGGATGTTAGGGAGGCCACTAGGGCCATGAGAGAGATGCACATGGATGACTGAGTTTCTCAGAGGATGAGAAACAATTTTAGTAGGGGGGTGATGATGAGGCTCATCAATAGGTACATTATAAGGGTCATGATGCCATCCTCCAGCTTTAGAACTATCTATTTCTCACATTTATTTACATTTTTTGTTATATTATGCTTAGTGAGAAGGATAAAATATGTTTGTCATGTCATGTGGCCTAATATGGTTTAATTGCAGGAAATGGAGCAATTTTTTAGATGATTTCTATGCTTGGAGTAGACAACAAGGAGAGAATATAGGGGGTTGTCCACCTCTTTAACTCCCTCAATCAGCCCAATATCACAACACTCTCTCTCTCATCAGCTCGAGGTCATTGGCAACCAAGCAAGTGAAAGTAATGAGGAACAAGATCCACCATTCTCGAGTTGTAGGAGACAAATATTCCTATTTTCTAGGGAGTTTCTAGTAGCTACCCTATTGTATAAATAAGCATGTAGAAGAGCTCATTAGGGTTGGAGTTTTGTTTTGAGCTAGGTAGCTATTGAGCTTAGGAACTTGGCACTGTTATTTTGAATATTATTTGATGTACTAGACATTGATTCAATGATAATGAGAACCTTCTTGTTGATTCATCATTGAGTTAGTTCCAAAGGGCTAAGGCTTTTGGGTTTAGGCCCAACCCAATGGCTTAGGTCCCTCTTGTGTACTTGTATCTCTTTTCCTTTAGAATATTTCTTAGATTCTTTCATTTTAGTGGAGAATAATACATCAAAATATGTGATTGCAACCTCTACCTCATCTCTCTCATGGGAGCCTGAATAGAAGGATTTACAGCCCTCGCAACTGAAAGGAAACAAATGTATATGTTAATTGGATAATTCTAGTCTTTGTAGAATCCAGAATTAACAAGATCTCAATGTATGTGTGAAATTTGAGATCATTATGTATTTAATCCTTGTATGCATGAATGGAATCGATGATAGATAAGGGAGATCTATCATGCAAGGGTGTGAAGGAATAGATGTATTCATGTTGAAATCGTCATATTAGATTCTCTTGAAATCTCTTCAGTAGCAAGAGAAATTTCACTTGCAAATGTGAAATTGACAATGGAAAACTGAGCACAGACAGTATAGTGAAAATATCCATATATATCGTCTTAGATATCAATTTGAGGTGGACAATTTCAACCGAAAAAATCATGTGCATGTCCTTACCATCCAACGTTTCTTTGTTGTTTGGAAGCACAAAGGATCGTGATTGAATTGTTACTGAAATCATTGTCATAAGAAGTGAAATTGAGTGTGTTGAAGGTAGTAAGAGTATTTTTGTCAAAGAAGTAAAGGCAAGGGGAAACTGAGTCAAGCGTGGTCACATCTTAGTCTTAAAACTTGTGTTGAATGGGAAAAAGGTTTGTGAATTCAAATTATTAAGAAACGAGATCAATTTAAAACCCAACATTGAAACATTAATTTAAGTATACATGAAATCAATGGAGTGAAACGTTTTATGTGAAACAATGGAGTAGCTCTTGAAAAGAGTCTTGCGCACATAAATTGTAGTTCAGGGTTGAGAATGTTGTGTAGTGTTTTATGAATACAAATTTAAGAATTAACTGGTAGCATTTATGTTTAATACTTGGTCATGCAACTGAGGTTGAGCATTAAGGTGCTTAAGAGATAAGGAGAGGGTAATTTGGCAGGTTAATAGGGTTTTCCTGCTATCAATGAGGTACCCTAGATTTCCAATGTGGCTTGACCACACCCAATAGTTTTAGTTCCAATATTGAAGGTGCTTAATTCTATTGCCTTTTATGGTCGACTATCCCTTGCTGGAGTAATTCCCTGCCATGTCAGGTATTTATGTCTAAAATAGGTATGTGAACATTATTGGGATGGATTTTCTTGGACACGTGATTTAGACAATCCCTTAGTTACTCATTCATGTTATTTATATGTTAAGTTGATTGCACTATGTAAGGGTGGAAACACCCATGTTTAGTACAGAGCATCCGAGATTCATCCAACAGAGCATCCGAGATTTCTTTGTTTTGACTAAGTTCCAATGTCTACAACGAAACAAAAAAAAACCATAGAAATAGGAGATATATTAGAATTTTGTGTATGATATTTAATTTTTTTGCTAAAAAGAATGACAATGACAGAGACACTAGATCAGTGACATAGGATAGTATTCAGATTGGTCTTGTTGTAATTCAAGAGTGGTTTGTAGTTTTCGATGGAAGTAGATGAAGAAATATGCAAATTTAAAAAAATTATCAATAAAAGATGTGTCTTTTTTTCTTATTGAAAAAATAGCTATTTATGTGAGAGTTGCTTTTTCAAAAGTACAAGTTCAAATAAGTATAAAGTCAAAGAGTCTTATAAGATGTTCATGAGAGAAAATATTTAAATTAACAATGTAGATGAAAAAATATGTAAATGTAACCATTTTTATTAATGAAAGATGTGATTTTTCGGCCATAACCAAAAACAAGATTTTTGGAACCGAAGAAGGACCGAATACGATGGCAGTGGAGAGGGTTTTTGTAGGTATCTCTTATGCGATCGTCCAGTCCCGCGACCAAGGAAACGTTGACGATCACATTGCTAGATCTATCTACCTACATGCCATCGGCTTTGAGGTCCCGAACAGATTTCCCTACGTGCATCTTATCCATGAACCAAAGTATGACAACACTACACCTGCATGGTCATTGTTTGGATCTAGGTTGATCCTTCCCTCTACGAAATGCAGTATTATCTTCAGATTTGTCATAGGTCTAACAGATTGGGCATCCATAAGACCGAGCGGCCCACACCACGACCAGATCTGAAGGTCTGTACATGCCACAACATCGTTCTACTCTGAATCATAGTCCCAAATCGCAGAGAAGGGTAATACATGGGAAGTGCTGACAGGAGCCTCGAAATCCCTAATCCATATGCCAACCCTACCAGAGGAAACACAAACAACCTCGCTACAAGTTTTACTAGACCCTGCAGAGTTGGATCGGCATATCATCATAGCAATACCGGAATATGCCCCAGAACTGACAAAAATTGAACTCAGATACCAAAAGGGCCTGTTAGGCAAGCAGATCGGCGGTGATCTTGCACGCTGGATCATGATGAAGCTCTGCGCGGAAGCAACGAGACGCTTAGATTTGACAAATCCAGGCACATGGGTAACAGATCCAGCAACACCGCAGGCGGACACACACCCAAAAGAGGAGGATCTGATACAAATTTTCATTAAAACACTGGAAGGCAAGACTTTTTGCTAGAGGATCTGGGAAGGGAGGAAGATACAGGAGCTAAAAAACAAAATCCAGAACCAACTAGGTATACCAACATACCGGAAAAATATGATCTTCTCAGGCCACAATTTATAGGACAATCTCACACTCCAGGATTATGGCATCATCGCAGACTCAACCATAATAATTAACCTGTGTCTGAGGGGTGGAAGTGCCGGAACCAGCTCAAAAAGCACAAGATCCTTCAAGGAAGTAATCAAAGGCAAGGAAAAAGCGCAAGACAAAACCGCAACACCATTTGAGCTTCCAGGACCCTACATTGTAGAACAAAAATCTGAGAATCCTACACTTACCATCACTATGCCTGAGGTAAAAGACCTGTACACAGATCTCTATTCCAAATCAGTTATATGCAGATTCAATGGGTTTTGGCCTAAATCTGATGTTTTGCACCAATGGATTTATGAGGCCTGGTCTCCAAACTGTGAGATATACTTATGCCCCAAAGGTTTTTTTATAGTCAGATTCAGAACAGAACAAGAAAGAGAATATATCCTCAACAAGGGGCCATGGTTCTGGGGCAATGCAGGACTATTTATGACCCCTTGGTTTCCGGAATTTGATGCCAACACAATGGTGGTATCAAAGATGCCAGTGTGGGTCAGGTTGCACAACCTCCCGTTACATTTATGGCATCACAATGTATTAATCGCCATAGGGAATGTATTGGGAAAATTCCTAAAGACTGATGAGGACAGAATCTCAAGGGGGATACTCACATTTTCCAGGATATGCATTGAGGTAGACCTCAGTGAGGGACTACCAGAAAGCATAAACTTGAATTTCAATAATACACAGTGGACACAACCACTAGATTATGAAAACACAGCTTTTCGATGTCGTGGATGTCTACAAACAAGACACCTCCACAGTGCCTGTCCTAAAGCAAAACAAACTCCCAAATGGAACAAGAAGCAACAAAAACAGCCAAAAGGATGGCAATGCATAGCCCCCTTGGAGGAAAAAGTAGAAAAAGTAGAAACAGCAGCATACAAAGCATAAACGGAGGATTAAAAAGACCAGAAAAGCACACTAAAGGAGGAGGAAGACCCCAGCAACCAAATGCAGCACAAAGCATCTCAACTAACAGGAATGGAAATAACAGGCATCAAGCAAACTCATGGATCAGAAGGATCTGATTCTAACAAAGACACTCTCACTGAAAATCAGCATTCCATTGTAACGGCCACTCCCAACGCTGGAGGATGGCGAAAGGTGGAAAAAAAGAAAAGGAGAAAAGAATAGTAGTCAATTTTTTTATTTTTTTTTACTTTTTGTCTATCTTTTATCCTATGAAAATAGGTACATGCCATATGCATATGCTTTTTAGCATCTACAAAATGTAATTTTGTCTTATGAATAAAATTACAATTTTTTCCAAGGAGAAAAAAATGTGTTTTTTCTTATTGGAAAAAAAAACACAACTATTTATGTGAGAGTTGATCTTTTAAAAGTACAAGTTCAAATAGGTATAAAGTCAAAAGAGCTATAAGATGCTCATGAGAGAAAATATTTAAATTAACAATATCGCAAAATTAGATTCATCCAACAGTTATGGTCGAATGTTTAATGCACCCAATTCATAATATTGATAAACTCACAAGCTAAATTCATGTTGTATTAGGGAGTATTGTACATATCCATTATTTATTGAATGGGAAGAAGTATAAAAAAAAATGTAAGTTTAAATTTCTATTATATTAACAAAAATATAAAGTTCAAGTATTGTTTGTCAGTGGCTTTCCACTAGGGAAACTAGACCATTGACAAGCCAACAAGGAATTAGTCACAAACCAAGTCTTAAGTGACAGGGCATCAATCATGCATTGACATAAAGTTTGGGATATCAAAATGAGCCCCAATGAACAAGTTAGACACTTTGAAAACAGTGTGCCTAGCTAAATAGGGAAACATGCAAAATTGAAAAGCTAAAACATGAAAATAATGGAGAGCTTGAGCTATACACCTCTATGGAACTTGGCTACTCTTTGTTTGCCTCCACTAGGACCAAGACTTGAAGGCAGTTGCTCTTCAATGTTCTCAAGATCGAGCCTCATTTGCTTTTGGTTCAAGACCACCTTGTCCAACATCTAAAGAATTTCTTCCTTTGTCTTATGCATGTCCATAATGACTTTCCATAATAGCAATTTGATTTTCTAATAGAGATCTATGGTTAGAGTATACTGGTTGTTTCTTCCCCGGGTATGGCCCAATTTGAGAACCCAATTCCCAATATTCGCTAAGACCTCGAAGTCTAAGGTACATGCTCGATCAATTGCCACTTCCGCCTTGCGCTCCCTTAACTCCTCGTGCACCATGTCAGGGGTCTACTCGGAAAAATCCTGCACCGAGGCTTTTGCATGAAGTTGAACCCTAGAACTTATTGACCCTTGACCACTATTGCCACTCATATGAACATGAGCACACGGTTAGACCCTAATGATAGACTCACTTACACTAGAAGAAGATGACCAAGAGAGAAATGAGCCACTATGACTGAAGGAAGAGGGAGTGACTAGCCAGAGAGGAGAAGGAAGCACTATGGTGGCAAAAGAACCTTGCTCCCCCAAAGAAACTAGACACGCGGAAGACAAACCCCTCCCCTAGGAAGAAACCAGAGATGTCAATAAAAGAAACAGCCAAGTGAATAGGAAGAGTCATTAAAACTTGTCAATCAAAGAAACGGCCAAGCAGATAGGAAGAGCCATTGAAACACCTAGTTCTAGAGAAGAAATGGTCATAGCTTGCCATGAATTCAGACAAGAATAATGTCAACATTGAAGGCATTTTTTAGAATGATGGATCTGGCATGAAAACCATTGCATCCCAAGTGAAGATATGTGCAAACAACATAAACCACATTCTAGCCCACCAAGATTTAGACAATCACCTCCCACGCAACATTAAATCCATATATGCACCGCCTTGCTACATGAGTTAACACCAAGGAGGCAAATCACATGCAATTATTGCACTAGGTGGCAGCGGTTGCATAACATCCTTTCACACCTGATCCAAGGTGGAAAGAAGTATAAAGATTAACAAGAAGAATTTAAAAAATATTAAACCTCTCATTTTGTTGAAAGGCTTAATTCTAATTAAGGAGCAATTCATAATAACAATCCATCAAAATATTATCATTCACATAAAAATAAAAATAAAAATAATTCCTTTTAAAATGCTTTGGGTATCATGGAAAAAAAAATTAATAAATAAATATTGATTTCTTTATAATGTAATTTACTAAATATTCTTATTATAAAGAATTATGATTTATACAATACTAACCCTGCAAAAAAAAATTCTTAAATTTCCTTAAATAGTTTTGTTTGGAATTACAATTAAATACATAGTTTTATTTCCTTTCAATACTTATTTCAAATTACAATTAAACCAAAAAAATCACATATTACGATTTGTTAAGGCATATGCATTCTATACCATACTCATTGATTCATTTTAACTTAGACTATTACAAATATATAGAAAGATCAAAATAATTTAGGCTATTATAAATATATAGAAAGATCACTAACACTAACATTCTCTTTATGTACATTTTTCACTCAAAAATTTCCAAGATATTTTAAAATAGGTATGTGTGGAAAAAAATGTTGTGTTTATTTTAATATTTAACAAATGTTACATAATAGCTAGTACATGCAGCCTAGTTTAAATATAGCTAAATTGAAGTAAAAAACAATAAATAAATAAAAAACTAACTAACTAACTAAAATTGCATATATCCCATCTTGCAACAACAAGACAATTGCATTTAGGCAATAGCCTTTGATGTATTTGTTATTTATTATCTTTGTTTCTTATGCTTACTTGATAGAGTAAATGAAATATTTTAATAAAGATTTTCTTAGGCATCCTACCATTGAATGTAGTCATAATAATTTAACTTGGTTTGTTTCTCAAGTTACCACTTTTCATATTCCCTCAAATTCCATAGTTCTAATGAAACATAGATTTTCAAGTCCAAAATGCTTAGCTTAATGAAATTCAATCATTCAACAACAATGCTCAAAATCTTACTTTGTCTAAGCTAATTTAAGCTAATTGTGTTTGGACACTTCTTCTACATATTGTGACCAACTTGGCAGAGATAAGTCCCTCACATGTGATTAAGGAGGTAGTGTTACATGCATGAATGGGTGGTAATCATATATTAAGTTATCACACTACTCTAAATGCAAATATATATATATATATATATATATAACATAAATATAAATACTTTTAAATATAAACAATTTTAATTACTATAAATATGAAAAATGGCATCATCATATTTATTTATTTTTAAATGATTTATTTGAGAAAATTTAAAAATTAATTTGTAATTGTTTACACGTGAGTTTGTTATTAACTTGCACTTGTGATGCATCCCATTTTATATGTAATGGGCATAGGAATTTGGTTGAACACTCTATAAGTAAAACCTTTATTACACGGGAACCACTCCCTAGAGTTGGGAAACCCGTTCCAATGGCTCTTGTGTTCCCATGAGCTTTGGAACTGTATGGGAATGATTCTTTTTCAAAAGGAGCTGCCATGGGAGCTGGAGAAAGTTTTGGGAGCTTTGAAGACTGTTTTTTTTAGTTCATGTGTTCCTTAGGGTTGGGGAATACAAAGATTGTAGAGAAATATGTTGAACTGCCCACAAAACATGACCCTATGTTGAAACCTTCGCAGGAAGAAAGGTCAAAGGCATCCTTAACAACGATATTTTTAATTGAGAAACTGGAGCAATCTCTTGATGGGTTAAGGAAGCGTGTGGCACATCGATGTAAGGGCGATATCTGGGATGTCATGCCGATGAGTATTTCTTTTGTTGTTTATGTATATATATCGCAGAAGATTGTGTGGCTGTCAATGCTTAAACATTAGAGTTGCTTTACTTTTTCTCTTAAGAATAACTAGAGAAACATACGTAAAATTGTTCCTTTGTATTTTTAAGCCAGATTGTTTCAAAGACGGTCATGTATCAAAGAATTGGTAATGAACTTGACATTTTAATATTTTATATATATAAAAAGGAGAGACTCAAGGTGAGAGACACCCAAAGAATATTTATATATAAGAGATTATATATTTATATATTTAAATTGATTTTATATTTGAATATTTTGATTCAATATTAATTTTGATTATTATATAAATTATATGATTGAAAAAATATTTTATATTTTTATATTTTTAATTTATTTATTATATAATATTACCGCTCTCGATTCGTCGTTTCCTGTAAATTTTGGGGAAATCTCTTCTCATCCCCAATAGCCGTACCCAAGTTCCCTACATTCCCACGATCCAGAAACTCATGCAATATAGGTAAAAACCAAAGGTGTTGACAAAATGCCATGTGTAGTAATCCACTTATCCAACCCGTTCCCAACATTCCCACGATCCAGAAACTCATGCAATATAGGTAAAAACCAAAGGTGTTGACAAAATGCCATGTGTAGTAATCCACTTATCCAACCCGTGAAAGTTTTACGTTGTACTACTTCAACCCTTGTTGTAATAAATATGACAATTTTCCCAAGTTTTCAACATTCCCACGTTCCAAAAACTCATGCAACGTTCCAAAAACTCATGCAACATAGATAAAAACCAAAAGTGTTCACAAAATGCCATGTTTAGTAATCCGTTTATCCAACCCATAAAAGTTTTACGTTGTCTTATTAGGCATATACTACTGCAACCTTTATTGTAATAAATATAACGATTTTGTTTCCAACAGATTATTATATATTAGTAATTAAACATTAAATAACAATACCATCTGTCATATGATCTGATAACAATACCATCCACAAGCAGAAACTATCAGGACGAAATAAGATATGAGCAAAATGAACCAATTAAATGAAAGGGGAAAAATGATCTTATGAAATAATAATACAATTTAATTTATAAAATTATACTTTGACAGTTTAAAAAATATTAGTCAAAAATAAAGTAATAGCAAGTAAATGCAAAACTTGATGCCTTATACATTGTATAACTAATAATTATGTATAATAAATAATTATAAAATTAAAGTAGTAATAATTAAATTATTAGATTTTATATTTCATTCTCACTTAAGTTAGATTCTAATATAGCATTATATTTATTTTAATATTTAGCAAATAATTTGAGATATATAGATATAAGAATAGTTCGAACGATAAGAGATTTATATTGGAGTTGTTTTTACTGTGATTTTTTGGATTTTTGGGGTCAGAATTTGGTGGAAAAATTTAAGGTGAAATCTTGATTTGTGTTATTTACACTGGTTTTTCACTATATATGGATTCAGCACCCTCAAAAACCCCAAAGACACTTAGATTGTGGAGAGGTTACCCATCAAACTTGTAATTTCAATAAATCCTGTCAAATTTTAAAGAAATTATACCAAAAAACCACCAACAAATTCCAAAAAATAGAAGAAAAAAAAAACAAAACAATAAAACTCCATTTATATTTAAATCTTTTCGTCCAAATTTTATATCTCCAGTAAAAAGTTAAATGTTCAGACCGCAGTTATCTCTGTAGCGATCATTGGATTCTCTGTGTCAATGAAACGATAGTGTCTTATCAATGACACATCATCAATGACAAGTAGCTCCAACTCTTGCTTACGTGGAACACATTCTATCTGATGATCAAATCTTTATCCCTTCCCTGTAAAGAATGTGTGATCTCCGTTTGCACTTCCATCCCTTCTTCGATTAATTTAAACCAATGGATGCAATAAGTGCGGTCACCAATGCGACAATCAACTGCCACTACCCATATTCTTTCGAAGGGCTATATCGATTTTATTTTCATAGATGAAGAAGACACGTGGAGAGTTTTTGCTGGAATTTTGGTTCTTGGATTGTAGTTTTGTTAAAAGTAAACGTCGGCACACTATTTGATGTAAGAACAAAGGTAGATACCTACTTCTCTAATCGGGTGAAGTTACCCAACCTTCTCCTCGAGTTCTACACTGATGCAGGGCCTAAGGCCATTAGGGACGCCCTCAAAACGTTTATCACAATGGACAACGGCTACAAGGAAAATAGCACTCTCTCAATGGCTCACATCTTGGTGGATTAAGATGGGAGGCTAGGTTTATTTGAATCGCCTACCATAATTTGTGGGGACAAGTCCTTCAACCAGCAACTTGCAACTTGAATATGTAAATTTGTTATTCAAGTATTCTTAGTGTTATTCAATAGGACAATATGACAAAATAATGATAGGTTGTTTATTGAAAAGGTTCGTGAAGATATTGAGATGGTCGTTTATTTAGGAGTTGAATATGAATAATTTCATTACACAAGAATTGGGTCTGATCATAGTTCACCTCCTCTCGAAGGTGGGACCAATCCAACTTAGTTTTGGAAGTTGAGGAGATCCCACAAGTGCATATTGAATCACTAGCTCATTCGCTTTCACTTGTGGAGGAGTACTAGCCTATGAATGATATTGCAATTTTCAAAAGAAGGAAGTTTGTAATGGATAATATGTTTTTCTCTTTATACCAGAGATCACTAATGTGAGACTCAAATTAATGGACACAAAAGGAGTTGATTGAAGGCTTGGACTCTTGGTATTGTAATGGGTAGAGGATGGAGACTCTTTGGCAGTTAGCCAATCTTGAGTACAATTCAACAAGCCAATTCTACTTTCATCCTTAATCTTCCTCATTCTTCATTGATCAAGAGATCTCTCCACTCTCAAAACTTGATTCCCATCTCCTCGAGAAACAAGTCTCATGTTCGAACAACGCCAATCCACAATGTTCCATCCTTGTGGATCTTTCCAAGGACTTTGATCCCCCATCGACTACTTTAAATAGCCAAACTAATCCCCATCCTCTTGGTTCCCCCACTTCCTCCAATCACAAAGACCCC
This sequence comes from Pinus tabuliformis, assembly GCA_031772625.1. Classification (NCBI taxonomy): domain Eukaryota; kingdom Viridiplantae; phylum Streptophyta; class Pinopsida; order Pinales; family Pinaceae; genus Pinus; species Pinus tabuliformis. The sequence continues at coordinate 732,516,452 of CM062819.1, forward strand.
TACCTTTTGTGTCCCCACTTGACCTCCCAAGGTTGTAGAGGATTGGGCTTTGATATCCCTAATGATTGGACCCTTCAAAGGTTGGCTAGAAGTCTTCTATCAAAATTATGTAAGAAAATTCCTCTCGATCGATAAACTAGCGCCATCAACATGTTCATTCAAGGGTGCTTAAAACCAAACCTACCCCTAAGGAAAACTTGTCATAAAGTTAATGGCTTTGAATGTGCGTGGCTTGGGAGGGCTAGCCAAGAAAGCTCCACTCATATAGATGGTTGAATTGGAAAGTCCAAATATCATTCTCATTCAAAAAACAAATTTGTTTGGATTCTCGAGAGGTCTTGTTACAATATTTAAGAAGATTTTCACTTTGAACTTTTATTTTACAGTGCACTTAGGTGTTTTGACTTATGTGCACAATGAAGAGCCACACTTGGATTTTTCCATCCTTAATTTGCACTGGACCCATGAAGGTGAGGAACAATTTTGGAACCACATTTTTCAATGTTAGTAGTTTATAGGTGGACATTCTACAAGACTTGGATTTTTCCATCCTTGATTTGCACGAGCCCCTTGAAGGTAAGGAACAATATGAGAACCACATTTTTTAGTCTTAGTTGTTTATAAGTGGATATTCTCATTGGCGATTGTGAATTAAACTTCACTACTAGAAAAGAGGAGATATGGGGAACTCATACCTGTGAGGAACACTTATTGGGTTTTTTTTTCCATACATTAGTTTGAAAGAGTTAGTTGGATCAACTACTTTAAATAGCCAAACCTAATCCCCATCCTCTTGGTTCCCTACTTCCTCCAATCACAAAGACCCCTACCTTATGTGTCCCCACTCAACCTCCCAAGGTTCTAGAGGATTGAGCTTTAATATCCCTAATGGTTGGGCCCTTCAAAGGTTGGCTAGAAGTCTTCTATCAAAATTGTGTAAGAAAAGGCTTTCCCAAAGATAAACAAATGCCATCAACACGTTCATTAAGGGTGCTTAAAATCAAACCTACCCCTAAGGCAAACATGTCATAAAGTTAATGGCTTTGAATGTGCATGACTTGGGAGGGCCAGCCAAGGAAGCTCCCATCTAAGGAAATCCCAAGTATCATTCGCATTCAATTCTCATTCAATAAACACATTCCTTTGGATTCTTGAGAGGTCTTATTATAAGGTTTAAGGAGATTTTCATTTTGAACTTTTGTTTTACAACGCACTTAAGCATTTTGACTTCAGTGCATAATAAACAGTTGGACTTGGATTTTTCCCATCCTTAATTTTTACAGACCCATGAAGGTAACAAACAATATTAGAACCACATTTTTCAGCTTTAGTTGTTTATAGGTGGACATTTTGCTAAACTTGGATTTTGCCATCCTTAATTTGCACAAGCCCCGTGAAGGTAACAAACATTATTGAAACCACATTTTTCAGTGTTAGTTGTTAATAGGTGGACATTCTCATTTTCGGTTGTGAATTAAACTTCACTACGAGAACGGAGGAGATATGGGGAACTCACGCCCACGAAGAACCCTTATTGGGTTTTTTTTCTCCATAGATTAGTTTGAAAGAGTTACTTGGATCAACTTGGGGTTGCGAATTAAACTTCACTACGAGAATGGAGGAGCTATGGGGAACTCACGCCCACGAAGAGCCCTTATTGGGTTTTTTTCTCCATATATTAGTTTGAAAGAGTTACTTGGATCAACTTGGAGCTAATAGGAATTGGGCCTACATGGAACAACAATCGCAGTGGGGATAATGCAATCTCAAAGTGGTTGGACCACTTTCTAGTACATCAAGCTCCATTATAGAGAATTGACCAGCTTCAACCCTAGACTAAGAAAGTTTATATCTTGGATCATTATCATATTATATTGGAATTATGTTGTGGTGGACGAAAAAACCAAAGGGCCCTTTTAAATATGATTAACATTACAACAAGGAGAATTTTCAAGCTCTCAAGAAGGAAAATTGGCCACATTACCGACACATATCGAAGGTCATTGCATGTGTCGAGTTTGCAATTGGTCTCAAAATAATTGAGGTATTCGAGTGGGCAAGAGAAAAAAGGAGGCAGAGATCTCATGATTTTAGTAAGATCGAGATGCACATATTTATGAAAAATGTGACTTGAGCACTATATCACAAGCACTTTTGGATCATATGCAATATCTAGAGCAACGAAGATTGAAATTACACCTAGGTCATGAAAGGGAGTAGAGACTCAAAAAACCATGCGTTGTGACTTGAGATGAGGGATCAAAATACCAAATACTTTCAAAACATTGCAAACCACCACAAGAATTATAATACCATTCGGGATTTATAAGGTGGGCTAAAAGGTCAAGCGGTTTGATAATTTGGTTATGATGGGAGACAATCACTACGTAAATTATTCAAGGCACCATAAGCATGAAAACACTAGACCTATGCCTTTGATTCTATCCCTCTTCCCCAAGGCTAATCAGCAATGAGGAGTTTTTTTTTCAAAAAGAAAAAACCAATTTTCTATTTTAACAAAAGGATGTCTACAAATAGCATATGTGTTAGTATTATCCCCAAATTACATATGATTGATATTAAGAAATAGGGCACTCAGGCCCATCAAAGAAGTAGGGAGAACCAGATATAGCCCAAAAAATGGGCAGCCGCTCATCAATATGGCAAAGTTGGAAGATGCTTTGACCAACAAGATAACATGTTGGATGATATTTTGACCAGCAAAAAAAAAAGGAGGTTACTCTGCCCAACAAAAACAAAAATAACACCATAAGATACTCCGGAAATTGGTGATGAGTAGTTATCATCTGCTTCTTGGGGTTATCCACTCTTTCCAAAAGGGAAAATTTTGGGCCAAACAATTTTTTTGTTGCTTTTTTTTAGATTATGGGGGAGGATCTACTTTTACTAGTGGCATGTGTTTAATAGTGTTAACTCTACATTCATCACCCTCATCTCAAAGGTGGATTATCCCAATAGATTTTGTGATTTCAAACCAATCTCTCTCTGCAACAATTTGTAGAAAATTATTGCTAGAGTGATTGTTGTGAGACTAAATCCATTACTATCAAGGATGATTTTATTGGAGAAATTTGGCTTTCTTTAAGGTCAGTTAATTTCATGAAGCAATTCGATGTGCTTAAGAAGGCATCCACACAATTAAAATGAAGAACAATCCTACAACAATCCTCAGAATTAATAACAATCCTCAGAATTAATCCCTCCAAAGCATATGAATAGGTCTCCTAAAGTTATTTAAGGCCATTGCTTTTATAAGCGAGTTTCAACTTACCATGGGTTGTATGATGTACTCATCTATAGTTTCAACTTACCATAAGTTGTATGATTTCCTCCTCATCAATGATCTTAATGAATGTTGTGAGCTCAAATTTATGCAAGCCTACTCAAAGCCTCTTTTGTCGTAATTTTGTTTGTTGAAGAACGAAATAATCACTTTTCTTCCCACCACTCCTGAATACCCAACAAGGGTGCCATTATTTCCTTGTTCTTACTTATTGAAGATCCATCTTAACCATGGATCTAAAAGCGTCGAGAAGGATCAAATCTCTCGAGGTTCCAACCTCTTTTAGAGTGTAAAAAATTGAAAATATATTTGTACCTTGAAAGTTGTGATTCCTCTAGGCACTTTGGTTAAGATGCATCTAAACTTCAATTGCATTTTTGAATGCTTAAATGGACTCAAAACTTCGAAAATTTCCTTTGACCCTTAGATTGGATACCTTACGCAACTTAAATTTACAAAGTCATCGAATCTGTGCTAGATTTAACACAAAATTGACCAAAAAAATATACCTAACAAAGGGTTAGAATGTATAATAGCGACTATAAAACTCACTTTTTTCAATTGCTCTATATAATATAGACATTGAAATAGTTATATATATATATATATATATGAAGTTGATATTCAAATAAATTAGTTAACATGGATATTGAAATAGTTTATTCAAGTCTTGTACTCAAATACTTTTAGAAAGTAAAGTGAAAAAAAAAAATATATATATATATATATAGATATACATTGTTTACCTCTCTATATATAGTTGATATAAAAGTATGTTGCTTGATTATTTGAGTGAGTGATATATTTTTACCACATCTCTATCTACTTCATACTAGGTCGTAATATCGACAATGAAATCATGTTACTTGTGTTATCACTCAGGTTGTTCCCCAAAAGTTGTAAGAAAAGGGAATACGGCCGAGGTAACCACAGACCAATCTTTTAGATGCAGGTTCTAACCAATCTGCATCCAGAGAGGGCTCTCTCTTTATGATTTAGTTTTGTTTTGAGGTATATTAGGTTAGTTATGAAGTACAAGGGTTTGTTTGATTTTTGGATGGTGATTTTCAATAGAACAGGGGTGTAAATCTGTGAAGTTCAATCCACTGGGCTAATGGAGTCTATGAGGATGAATTGTTGGATATGGTTTATTTGACAGAGGGTGGTACTACAGAGCAAGGTAATCAACCATGGTACAATTTATAAGCTGGATTCAGTTGGGATGGAGTCAGTGGGTGAAGGGCAATTAAGAATCCTTCATGATGTGTACAGAGGGAAAGTGGATGAATATTGCCAGGGAGCAGTTAAGAATTCCTTAGCTAATATTCAAGATGTAAGAACCCAGGGAAACAGGAGCAATTAATAATTCTTTCTCATGCTAATTCTAAAGAAAACATAAACAATAACAGAGATTGAACACAGAGTGCAATCAAGCAAGTTCTGAGTTATTCTTTTTCCCAGTTACTTAGATCATGAAACATAAATGATATATGAAACGTAGAAACTGTAAAACATAAGTAAGAGAGACTTATTGATCCACAAAATGATTCAGGAATTCTGTAACATAGTCCTCTGCTACCAATTCCACATCCAGAGAGTCCAGCGACAATGGATTCCAACAGCTTTTGTATTCAGAAGATTATCATAGTTACAGCGTAGTTCCAGAAATGTATCACCAACCCCTAATACTTCGCTTGGGGAGGCATTTGTACAAAAATGTTTACAAAATATCTCAAAGAGACAGGACAATATCTAGTAATAACTTCTTCTACCTACTTTACAAGAGAAGTAAATGATCTTGGGAACAGGGAGAAATAAATGCAGAAGTGAATGCTGTTGTGTTGGCTGCTCAGTTGGTGAGATGCGTTGACTGTGAGCTCGGTGAGTCAGCCGGTGGCTGTTTCCGCTGATATTCTGCGCTGCTGGCTCAGCTGTCTCGGGCATATCTATTTTTGATTTGATAGACTGCTAGCCCGCACAACTCTCATCTGTTTCCTCCCTCCGCTTTATGGCATCTGTTGTATCCTGGGTGAAACAAAATTTGAAACGTGCCTATAGGATTTCCAACATGCTTTGCCACCACTGTTCTTCTGGTAACTGATGTCTTTGTAGCTTTCTGAAAGTCTCATCAGCGTCTGTGTATCTGTAGAAGTTGGGCTGGACTGTAAAGAGATGTTTCACTTCATGCTCAATATAGAAGAGATTTTCCAAATTGTTGTAGAGAGTTTGGCCAGATGGAAGGGTCTTCTCTGCTGGAGTGCTTGATGATGCATTTACTTGATCAGCAGCATGTTTATTCAACCTGTGCATGTACTCAGCTTGTCTCAACAGGCGTTCATTGTTTCCCAACAGACTTGGCAAGCCCCTTTCATGCAAAACTGCAAATCTCTCTATAAAAGAATTTACCTCCACTTGCATGTCCTGGCTCTTCCTCTCCAAGTTCTGCATTAGGGTTTTCATGGTCAAAACTCTTTTGACTGTTAGAATGGTGGTTGTCCTGTCTCTGATGTCCAGTGCTGCTAATTCTTCACTGGTTTTAGTGTTCAAAAAATGTATTAACCTGTTGGCCTGTTCGGGCATATGTCCCAATAAATTTCTGGCCTTTTGAATTTCCACCTGGGCTACTGCTATCAAGTCAATCTGCTCATATATAATCTGAATAGATCTCCATATATTACAAATGGATTCACTGATGTTAGCCCACAAAATTCCTTTGATTTCTCCTAGAGGCTTATCTAAAGAGAGGTCCTTTTCCAATGCTTTTACTTTGTTCTCTAATGCCTTCACCTCTCTTGTCTTTTCTGCCACAGTCATTGGTGGGCTCCAGTATTGTAGCAATAATGCTACAACTCCTGGAGCTTCCTGTCTCTTAATTTTATCAACCCGGTAGTTCGTACAAACTTGGAAGCGATGGTGCTGTATGCACAAGTACTAGCTCTTGCCGCAGCTGTCACTTAGTCAGCTGGCACAAGTCCGCTAGGGGCTCAAGCCAACTTCTATGAGCTCTTAGAAGAATCTTTTTAACTGATGGACGAAAGCTAACTCGAAGGAAGCTAATCTACTTGCGGAAAGAAACTGAAAGCCAAAAAGAAACGCAAACCCTAGCAAACCCTAGCAAACCCTAATTCTACCAACTAGTCCTACTGATGCAAAAATGAGAATGCAAACTATGAGAAGAGATGTCATTACTTCTAGGAAGGTAAAATGCATGTCTCTAAGTTATCACTATCTGAAGAAAACATCTTTTTGTATTTTTGATTAAGTTATAAGAATTGTCATGCATGTGCTTTTAACTAGTTTTCCACTGTGCAGGGATGGATCAAGGGATGAAATGCTTTGGGAAAGGTTGGGATGGTACAGAGAGGGTCTAAGAGATACCTGACATTCTCTCTGAGAGTTTCACAAAGTTTGGATGACATGCAACCGTGCTTATGAACTTCTACAGGAAGTCTGCAGGGGTTTCTACAGGAAGTTCTGTAAGTCTTCTATAGGATGTTCTGTAATTCTTCTACAGGATGTTTACGAATTGGATTTTTGAGGATGGATGGTTGATGGAAGATGCATGGATGGTTATGGAGGTAGGATGGGGGTCTGAAGTGACCTAGGAACTGATGGATGGAGTGGTGAGATGATGTGGAAGGCTGACTTGCATCAACGAAGGTTTAGGCAATGGAAAAGCAAGAAGGTAGGGTTACGTGGCAAAAGAGCAGATGGGAGATGAAGAAACAGACTTGGTGATGGAGGAGCTGACCTGAATGAGGCTCAGATGAACGAGGAGGTGATGAAGGTGATAGAGATGCCCTGCACAATGCTTATTCAAACAAATCAATGAATTCTTGCAAACAAACCAAGTCCTAGCTAACTCAATCCAACTGTTAATGAATGAATAAATAGCAGCTTTGTTTGGAAAGAGAACCATATACATCACGTGAGCAAGAACATGCCAAAAGATCTAAATGCATAACAAACTCCTACCAATCTATTATAAACATGAAAAGCTACTTGAACCATCAAAAGAAACCTAAGTAACAAAGCACGAATTAAATCTAAAGAGCAGATTTTATTTCAAGAACGCAGCAAACACATAAATATAAACAAGGGAGGTACTGGGCGCTTGAGATGGGCCCAACCCCAAGAACTACAGCCTCCAAAGAGCGATTTAGAGCTGGTGCAAAGCTGGATCCATCTTTATTAATCAAGAAATGAAAAGTACATCAAAACTGTCCACAAGGAGAACTTGAACATGCGCTGAAAGCAAAGCTAATCTATTGCATAAAAATCGAACTACAAATTAGCTAACTAATGGCTAAAACAAAATGACTAACTAGCTACAAAATGACTAACCACTAGCTAACCAAAATGAGGCCCCAAGCCCTCTTATTTATACAATTTGAGGACCCAACAGTCCTCCTAAAAGTTAGGGACTTGGCTGCCCAAGACTTGTAGTTAACAGCAGTCCTACTTGACTTGCTTGGCTGCCCTTGTGCTCATTGATTTGGTGGCCTTTGAACTCCGAACTGATGGTGGAGAATTCGAGGTAAGGGCCCATAAATGAGGGGGACACCTTCCTACAAATCCTCTAGCTTGTTCTCCCACGAATTTGGCTGCCAAGTGCTCATTAAGACCTTCCATTTTGTCTCCAAGTTGACCAAAAAGGCTACACAAAGCACCCATTAGACTTGTTGGCATAATGACTAACCAAATTCACTCTATTAACATAAAAATAATCAAAAACATGCAATAAACAAATGAGAATGGTGGACTAAGCCAAATTAGGAGGTTGAATGAGCCCAAATAATTGTACATTTTTGGGGCTCATCATCACCCCCCTACTGAAAGTGTTGCTCATCCTCTGAGCAACCAAATCTCTCCCCTTGTCTTTGATGGCCCTGGTGACTTCCTTGGCTAGCATCTCGGCCAATTTCTCCTTTGGCTTCCCGCTTTTCAAACTTTCCTGTAGAAACTGTTCGTTGGCTTCCTGTAGAAACAGTCCTGTAGCTGAGTTTTGGCTTCCTGTAGAAACAAACAGCACCACTATATCCTGCCAGATGGTTGTGTCAGCCTTCATCTTCTCCTCCTTTCTGCTCTTCTTCCTTACTGTCTGCTGCTTTTCTTAGTGAATCCTCAGCCTTGTTATGAGTGCACAAGTTTATGCAATCATATGGAAGAAATGGTGCCCTCTTCTCTGTCAAAGACAATTTACCAGCATTTTGTGTGAAAGCAAATATACCATCAAACTATCACCTCTCAGCTCCAAAGTAAGACCTTCACAGAAATCACCAAAGATGAACATCTTGCCAACAATTCCTCAAATGCTAAGTTGGACCAGTTAGCAGAATGAAGCCATCACCAAATCAACCCACTTTTCAAAGGCTTTGGTAAGCAGGTTATTGTGCTTAAGCATATTAGTAAATGGAATAAGTAGCAATATACGAACACACCCAAGTCCCAAGTTGAAAACACCTTCCTCTTTTATAAATTTCACAAACATCAGTGAAATAAGGAGACACAAGACAATCAATCAGAACCAAGCCAAAATAGTGTTTTCAGGACTTCCTGTAGAAAGTCTTGTAGCTGATTTCTGGCTTCCTGTAGAAGCCGTTTTTTACACTTCCTGATTTGGCTTGCATGGCTGGGGGTGTCTTCTTCTTTAATTTTGCTGTGGTTGCCTTGGTTTTGTCTTCACTTGGTTGGCCTTTTTCAGTCTTCTCTGCTCGTGCTTGCAACCGCTTCTCCTTTGGCGTTTGTGTTTTTACTTCACCCATAGCTTTGGCCTCAGCACCTTATCGTTTTTCTTGCTTTTCCTCTAGCTTTTCCTGTTGCTTTACCTGTGGCTTTTCCTGTGGTGGTCTGTCTTGGGTTTCCTTACCCCTGGCTCTCTCTTCTGCCTCAATGTGCTCCCTTTCCTCACTGCTGGATGAAGTGAGTTCCTCGGCCAGAATTTGGATATAATGCCCTATTTTGTCTTGTGCTCTGATCAGAAGGAGAATTCTGATATGGCTTTCCTCCTTGACTCTCAGGACAAGATTTCTCCGTTGGTTGTATCTCCCCTCTCACCAATTCCTTGGTTATAATATTGTTGCTGCCCCAAAATTTGACTGTCAAAATGAAATTAGGCTCTCACAGACAGAGTGCGGAGCTAATTTTCATACCAACCATATAGCAGTCACAAAAGAAAAACATGTATATGTGCACAGGTGAGCCTTACAGCGGTTTCAATTTTTCTACATGAGAGATTTTAATTCAAGACCCTGGAGAAAATCTCACATGCAGACCATGAAGACAATTCCAGGCAGCGATAATAAAAACAACTTTTGAATTCGTAGACAGACTCCCATTCACATTTTCCTTACCCCCTCAACACATCGAATTCACCACCTTTTGAATTATTTGCATGGGAAAGTTATGTTCAGGCCTACCTCACTGAGAATTTCCACCTTTACCAAGAACACTTGAACCAGGCCTATGTGATTTCAACTCTGTCAAATGCTGGTTAGACATATTTCCATTACCCTTAGAAACTCCATTCTCTTTATCGCCAGTCACATTAGATTGGCCTGCAGTTGAATCACGTACTTCAGACTGATGTTTGTGGTCATCATATGCTTCACCATCTGTCTCAGTACTGTCTTGAACAATTGCTTTCTCTTCTGCTTGTTTTCTTTTTGCAGGGCAGTTTTCTGCGTTTCCTGTAGAAGACTTCCTGTAGAACGCCTGTAGGGTGTCTCTGCGTCTTTGAATGATCTTGGCATGTGGGAGAATTTTTAACAAGCTGAAAAACTTGGCGAAGGACGTCAGTTTAACAAAATTCAGAGGCAGAGGATTCGACTGAAGAGGTGTGCAAGTGTAAGTGAATCAGCAGTTAACGCGAGTCTTCAGCCGAGCCGTCATTAATTGCTGCGTGACTTGCATGAGAGAGTGAAGTGGCCAAGTGTACGTGGCCACATGAAACGGCAGTGCTGTGAAGCTGCATGTCCTCTCCCCGTTAATAGACTGCACTAGAGTTAAACTTTCTGCTTTTTTTTCTTTTAAATTTTTTTAATTTTTACGTGAGTCCATTGTCCACGTGCACTGCGTGGCTGCCGGCGGAGTTCTGAAGCAGACAATCAGTTGAGCCTTGCTACATTCGTGGCTTAATCCCTCATCCCATTCGTTTATGCAGTTCCCAATTAAATCTATGCAATAGAAGAATGAGATTAGTCACATACCTCGAAGTTGAATGGTTGCCGTGAGCTGCTGTGGCCTGTCCTTGCTGGATGCATTTGATTTTATGGTTGCATGATGGCTTGGTTGCTGATTCATGGCTGGTTTCCTTGTGCAGGTGTCCTCTGGCCAGATGCATGCAACAAGAGTTCATTTCCACGTTCAGATCTGCACCCTCAAACTGCTGCCATTGAATTTTCACAGGACCAGAACTTCTTTTTGCCATTTATCCCAAACGGTAGATCGTTTTGATCTGAAACTCGGTGAGCATGTTCCTACCATCATTATGCATCTCCCACAGCAAATTCGTGATCAATGGATGCACGGATTTCGAGAAAAATGGAAAATGGATGAAGATTTCAGAGGTTGATTTCTCGGAAACCGTGCATCGGAATCGGCTGAAACTGCTTGGGTAGGCTACTATCATCCATGTGCATCTCCCCATGAAACAGTTTTTGAAACGGATGCACGGTTATGGAGAAAAGGCAAAAATGGCTGATGGTGATGGAGGCTGATTTCTTGGAAACCGTGCACCGGAATTGCATGAAACTGCTCAGGCATGCTGTCATCGACCTTGTACAATCCCCCATAAAATGGTTTGTCAAATGGATGCATGGTTTTCAAGTTATGGCATAAACAAATTTGGCTCTAGGTATTTTTGCTTCAAGGCACTTTGCATGAGTTTGCATGGTATGACAAAATGAATTTTGGCTGTGATGCAGGTATGGGGCTGATGGAGGAGGAGTTGGAAGATTGCATGAGGGCTTCTGGACCCTTGAGGAAGCTACCATGCTTGCCAAACCACTTTTTGAAATGCATGCCTAGTTTCCCACAATTTCTACAGGAAGTTCCTGTAGAAGCACAACGAGAAGCACAAGGAGGTGAAAAAATGATGGAGAAAGGCAAGGGATGGACACACAAGTGCTTGTAGGCCTAATCAACAGATTCCCACCATTAGATTCACTTTTGAAATTGTATTTGGCTCGTCCAAAGGTTCTACAGGATGTTTCCTGTAGAAATACAGAGCTTCCTGTAGAAGACACAGTTTTGAGGAAAGAAGCATAATGACATGAAAAAAATGATGGAAAAGGGGTGAGGAATGGAAACATGGATGTGGATAGGCCTCATCGACATATTCCAAGCCTTCAGGTCCTCCTCGGAGATCAATTTGGCTTTTTTGTAAGCTTCCTGTAGAAGATACGAAACTTCTTGTAGAAGGCACAAAAACTCCTTTGTCTTTGATTTGAGTGCTTCTCCTGTCATGAAACGTCCTTCTTTAACCTGCAATGTCATTGCTGCAACATGAAATGGAGATTAGCTTTTTATTTTTTCTTTTTTTTTTCTCTTTTTTTTTTTTGAAAAACAACTAGGGCGCCTCATGGAGGTTTTCACCCTAATTGCCTGCCCTGGGCGCCTCCAAGGGAGGTTTTCACCCAGAGATCTTTTTCTCTTTTCTCTTTTTTTCCCAACCCATTGATCGCCTCATGGAGGTTTTCAATCAATGAGCCAATCTAAGGCGCCTCCGAGGAGGTTTTCACCTTAGATTTCTATTTTCCTTTTTTTCATTTTTTTCTTTTTCTTTTTTCTCTTTTTTTTTCTTTTTCTTTTTTTTTCTACCCTACCCTACTTGAAAAAAACAAAATCATTTTCAAGTATAAGAATACTTCCAATGGAGCCATGTGCACATCAAGATTAGAGACAAAATGATGTGAAGGCTCGGAATGCATGCTTTGACAACTATCCAAATTTCAGAGACAAAATGATCTGACTTTGAAAGTACAAAACATAGCTGAGGAAGAGAGTACTGCTGCAACTTAGTGACTGTCTGGAACCATGTCTCAATATAGCTTTGATATCCTTGGTCCTTTTTCTGATCTGAATCATGTTTCATGTCACCTTCTAACATGACTTTCTCTTCTTCCTCTTTTTGCTGATCTTTCTCTTGACTACATGGAGGGTTTGATGGTAACCATGAGGAAGCTTTCTTGATCTCTGATTCTGATCTCTTCACTTGATCAAGTGCAGCCCATGGTTCTTTGATTTCCTCTTCTGAATCTTCTTTTTCCTTTGGTCCTTCAATGTTGTCAATATAATCTTTGTTTTGCAACACTCTTCCTGAGCTTTGGTGGACATCATTGAGCTCAAAAGGAGTCATTTGCACATGTTGTGCCTCAGATTTGCAATGGGGTTGAGCTGCTCCATTGTATGGTTTTGGAAATGGTACGGGTAGTTGAGTGGAGGTGTGAAATTGAGATGGAGATGGATGGCATTGCGATTGGGTAGGCATTTGAGGTTGCCTTGGTGGAGGAGTAGGCGATGGTTGTGGATGAGCAGGTGGTGGAGGAAAATGAGCGGGATGAGAGTTGAACTGGGGCCTCCACTCCTGATAAGGTGCATTCCACTGAGGCTGTGGCTGAGCATAAGAGTGAAATGGATGAGCAACTGGTTGGCCATAATATGGATCTGTGAAGGAACAAGGAGGATATGACCAAGGAGGAGGTGTAGACCAGGAAGGATGAGCAGGGGGACCCCAAGTGGCTTGATATGGGTCATAATAGGTCTCGGATGTCCCTTGCACTTCCTGCTGATAGGATCTAGGTTCATGTGGCCTCCTTTGGTTCATATAATAAAGTGGTTCAGTGGCTCCTCTGGCTCTCTGATATGCAGCTTTGAATCTGGGTAAGGAAGGGCACTGATCTGTAGGATGGTATTCTTCACAGACAAAACACACTTCTATGGAGTACAATGGACATTCGTTCCTAGGATGCTTTCTAGTGCACCTAGGACAAAAAATGACCAAAGCCCTCTTGGCTTCCTCTTGCTTCTGTTGGATCCGCAAGGTATCCAGTTGCATGGCAAGAAACTGCCTCATATCACTCTTGAAATCTTTGATCTGATTTTCAAATTCATCTTTGGACAAGGGACTGCTCCCAACATTTCTGCCCAGCGCAGGTGCTTTTCAGAGAATATGAACTTCAGCGCACTTCCCGAGTCAACAAGTTGCACTGCATTTCAAATTCTCTATGTTACAGGTGCGCTGATCAGACTAGCTCTGTGCAGTTTTGGCTTCTGTGATTCATTCTTTCCAGTTCTATTCCTGAATTTTGCTACCTGTGATCAGTATATGTCTGTTTGAAACCCCTTTTCCTTGCTGTTATTCCACCTCCTTTGTACAAAAGAACTGCAGATGTTTTTGTGTGTTTGTTGAGTCATTTACAGTTCTCCTTTGCAAAAGTAGCATAATCGTACTATCGTCCTTTGATTTGAAACTATCGCAAGTGTCGATTTCAATCGTAGGAAAGAGTTTGATTACTGTTGATGGTCGATTATCCTGTTACTATTGCTTTTGGTCTGAATTTGTAATCTTCTAGTGTCAAGAACAAGTATTCAGTAGAAGAAAATCGTAAGGTATTGTGATCGTCTCCATTTTTTATTTCGAAAAGGAACTTGTTGATATTTGTCGCTTGGAAAAGAAATTCAGGTTTGTGCATCAACTTTCTTTTAGGATTCATATACTAAGAAAGTCGAAAACAAATACATGCATGTGCATTTGCATATAGACAATCTGATTGGCTTGATTTAGGAAAGTGCATTTAGAGTGTGCTATTTGCTCTTTGTGAAAAGATTCTATCTTTCTTTTCCTTAGTAGCTAGGATTTTCATTGCACAAAGAAGATAAAAAGTTTGTTTATCATCTTAGATTGCATTTTAGGAATTACATCTACATCTCGTGGTGAACCTGAAAGGCAAACTTCATAAACAAGATCAACTTAAAATAAATTCAATGAATCTAACAACGCTTTGGAACTTATCGCACAACATTTAGAAGTCTAGGTTAGAGACGTATTCCGGCGTCGTAAAGCCTGGTAACTGTTGTTCTCGCTTATGGTTGGGTGATTCCTCCACTTTGAGACGATAAGTGCCAGTACGGACTTGTGCTCCCACGTACCGTCGAGTATATTTTGGAAGACCCCAATAGGCTTAATCCTTTATCCATAGGAAGTCTGTCTGGCCGCCCTATCGATCGCAATGCACTGAACACAGCATTCAGGAATATTGACTGTCGTACCGTAAAAAGTATTCTACAGTTTTGCGATTGTTTGGTAATCCCTCTACCTAGATTTCCTGAGCAGTCCCTTTCATTCCTTTTCAGACTCCTTAACAAAAAAGGTCCATCTGAACACTTGTCACTTCAGGCTCATTAAAAATCGAAGGAGACTAGAGTCATATTTTGTTTTTTCTCGACTCTTAAAAATTGAAAAAACAAGTTGTGTCAAAGCGTCTAAAATTTATTTTAAACGGAAAACTCATTACCCCCTTTCCTACATTGATCTTGGGTTGAGAAAATGGAATCCACCAACCAAGGAATTCCCCTTGGAGGAAATCCTAGTCCATTCTCGTCTTGGGGAGATGTTGGTGCACCCCATATAGCCACATTGTCGCTTCCAGGACTAAAAATTGGTTTGCCTGTATGGCTCTTCTCAACCTCTGTCGTTCAGAACACCACAATTCTTGAACAATCGAACCAGCAACTAGACGAGTCCAGAGTTACCCACCAACCTTCTACTTCCTCTAATTCTTCCTCTCCTCCTTCGTCTTCGCTTGATGGGGCTGGTAAAGCCAAAATTCAAGTACCTAAGGAGAAGAAGGAAAAGAAGAAGAAGGAGCCAAAAGTGAGTGGGGACAAACGAGTGTCATCTAGCGAAAATCCACACACTGCACCGACCAGGCCTAAATCGCCATGTGTCATTTGCAAAGGTGTTGTGGTCACCAACAACCCCCCTCTTTGATTGGTATTAGCAATAACACCAAGCAAATGGGGACCCTTAACAAAAAATCCAAAAAACTTTTTATCAAAATTTCTGTATTTTGACTCCCTAAAGCTATATCGCATCGCGAGAAGAGAACGAGACGTTTTCCTATGCGCATAATGAGCTGTGAAGAAGCGACGCGAAATTCATCGCATCGCTTATATTGTGAAGCTCTCTTAAATAAAAAGCTTAAGGAATCGCCGACGGCCGATATGCGACGTCGCATATCGCAACATCGCATAAGCAGCACACAATGATTATGATTAAGTGCGATCTGCGATATTGCGATCTGCGATATTGCGATCTGCGATGAATGTGATCATCAAATCCTACGATGACTCATCTAAACGACGCAATCCTCGACACTGCGATGCGAGTCGCAGAAATCACTCATCGCAAAGGTTCCTCGGCACAGCGTTCAAGGAAAGCTGTCTGCAGACCAAAATTGGGCGCGCGCCTTAAAAAGAAATTAATGATTGTACGCCAAAGTATCCGAGAAGGATTGTGTTGTGTTTTTCGAAGAGTCAGTTCATTATGAGTGTCATGATTATGCATTCATTAGAGCTTAAAGCTTTCATGTCAATCTTTTTGTCGTTACTCTTTTCCTTTGCGTAAACTGTAAGACAGCAACTAATATAAATCAATGTGCAGGAAACATCTAAGGAAAAGGGGAAAGCGTCAATACTCGGAGAACAGAGAAGAAATGCCTTCGCAAACAGATGCCGCATGCAGCAGGACCGCGGATTCCAGAGTATCACTCAAACAGAGACTGATGGAAATAGACTATCCAAGACTCAGAGTCAAAGGCGCACAAAAGCAGCATGTTTTCAAAAGATCCTGAAGCTTAGACTTGGTAAAGCAAAAAGAAAAACGCTAAAGAGGGAAAACGCACCAGAAAAGCCTGGAACAAAGAACGGAAGCATTTTTGAATACAGAAAATTGTTCAGAGAGCAAAGTCCCTAACTTGCTCAGTCATTCGCCAGGCCGAAAACCGAAATAGCAACAGCACAATCAGTTTGAGAGAAATTTGGGATATTACCAAGTATACACACAGCGAATACACCAAGCCAGAGGAAAATATCTTCCAGTTTGTCAGAAAGCGGTGCTAGCTCTTGTTGTTTCTATTTTCGTAATTCAAACGAAAGGAGAAAACAACCAGCCGACTCTTCCCAGGTGAATGTTGCATTGCTTACAGCACTAAGTAGCAAATACAAAAACGGTTAGAAATTAGATTCAATTTTTAGAAATAATTTGCTTTAGTAGAAGGGAAGTCATTTGAAACCGTGTCCTAAATTTATGTAATTAAGATTAATTAGTTAGCAGTATTTAAACCCTTCTCAGGCATTTGGAGAAGGGTCCGGAAATTTGTCAAAAAACTTGTCCTCAGAACATGCACTTTTGCACCCTCGGAGGGGGTTTTTGGTGAATGGATGGATCGAGATTTATCAATGTTTGCATTTAATGTCTGCTACTGATGTTGCACTTTTGTACTCTTAGTAGATGTTAGAACAAGTAGAGATAAATCGTTATTGCTTAAAGCTTATGAGTGGAAACCAGTCATAAATGGTACTTTTATCTCTTGACCTGTTTCTGTTCATATTCTTAAAGTGATATGCAGTTTTCAGTTGTTTATATGTTAATGCATGAATGTGTGGGTTACCATTTGGCACTTCTGTACGGTGGAGTCATTTATTTGTGCTTGATATATGAATAACTTATTATGCGATATGTTGTTCACAACTGTTTTGCCTAACTTTTTATGCAGAATGGTTTATCTTAATTGATTTCTATTCTTATGATAGCTGAATGATCTTTATTACCAGTTATTGTTCGAAATCTTTTTAGATCGCATAATAGAAGAAATACACCCGGGTTAGTGTAGATTAGATGTGTTGTTTTTCCTTTATTAGATTACAATAGCATAGAGTTAGCTTAGAAGTTTGAATTAAATTAGCTTAAAATACTCCCAGATCAGCATCATTCAACTCTACACACACACACACACACCTTAGATTGGGAAACTGGTCCCATTATCACCAGTCGGACCCGCTATACCAAACGGATAAGGAGATGCCAACCAAGGTCCGGACCGGGTGGGTATCCCCCTTGTTGTCGACCCGATTTTCGGGGCCTCAACATATTTGGCGCTAGGAGGGCCCGAACTATGAATGGCATCTAAATCAAAATCTAAATACCATTCTGAGAGTAAATCGCCCTCACCAACTCCCCCGACTTCCCTAGTATACGATTAAATCCAGAGTCAGAAGTCACTCGGGTATCAACCGATGCTACATACCCTAATATTTCAGACCAATCTATCATTGAACCCCCTGAAGTTCAAACTCTGATTCGCAAACTCCAGGGATTTTCTATTTTTACTCAGAGGTCTGAAAAATCTCAAAGCCCCAATGAACAAGTTAGACACTTTGAAAACAGTGTGCCTAGCTAAATAGGGAAACATGCAAAATTGAAAAGCTAAAACATGAAAATAATGGAGAGCTTGAGCTATACACCTCTATGGAACTTGGCTACTCTTTGTTTGCCTCCACTAGGACCAAGACTTGAAGGCAGTTGCTCTTCAATGTTCTCAAGATCGAGCCTCATTTGCTTTTGGTTCAAGACCACCTTGTCCAACATCTAAAGAATTTCTTCCTTTGTCTTATGCATGTCCATAATGACTTTCCATAATAGCAATTTGATTTTCTAATAGAGATCTATGGTTAGAGTATACTGGTTGTTTCTTCCCCGGGTATGGCCCAATTTGAGAACCCAATTCCCAATATTCGCTAAGACCTCGAAGTCTAAGGTACATGCTCGATCAATTGCCACTTCCGCCTTGCGCTCCCTTAACTCCTCGTGCACCATGTCAGGGGTCTACTCGGAAAAATCTTGCACCGAGGCTTTTGCATGAAGTTGAACCCTAGAACTTATTGACCCTTGACCACTATTGCCACTCATATGAACATGAGCACACGGTTAGACCCTAATGATAGACTCACTTACACTAGAAGAAGATGACCAAGAGAGAAATGAGCCACTATGACTGAAGGAAGAGGGAGTGACTAGCCAGAGAGGAGAAGGAAGCACTATGGTGGCAAAAGAACCTTGCTCCCCCAAAGAAACTAGACACGCGGAAGACAAACCCCTCCCCTAGGAAGAAACCAGAGATGTCAATAAAAGAAACAGCCAAGTGAATAGGAAGAGTCATTAAAACTTGTCAATCAAAGAAACGGCCAAGCAGATAGGAAGAGCCATTGAAACACCTAGTTCTAGAGAAGAAATAGTCATAGCTTGCCATGAATTCAGACAAGAATAATGTCAACATTGAAGGCATTTTTTAGAATGATGGATCTGGCATGAAAACCATTGCATCCCAAGTGAAGATATGTGCAAACAACATAAACCACATTCTAGCCCACCAAGATTTAGACAATCACCTCCCACGCAACATTAAATCCATATATGCACCGCCTTGCTACATGAGTTAACACCAAGGAGGCAAATCACATGCAATTATTGCACTAGGTGGCAGCGGTTGCATAACATCCTTTCACACCTGATCCAAGGTGGAAAGAAGTATAAAGATTAACAAGAAGAATTTAAAAAATATTAAACCTCTCATTTTGTTGAAAGGCTTAATTCTAATTAAGGAGCAATTCATAATAACAATCCATCAAAATATTATCATTCACATAAAAATAAAAATAAAAATAATTCCTTTTAAAATGCTTTGGGTATCATGGAAAAAAAAATTAATAAATAAATATTGATTTCTTTATAATGTAATTTACTAAATATTCCTATTATAAAGAATTATGATTTATACAATACTAACCCTGCAAAAAAAAATTCTTAAATTTCCTTAAATAGTTTTTTTTGGAATTACAATTAAATACATAGTTTTATTTCCTTTCAATACTTATTTCAAATTACAATTAAACCAAAAAAATCACATATTACGATTTGTTAAGGCATATGCATTCTATACCATACTCATTGATTCATTTTAACTTAGACTATTACAAATATATAGAAAGATCAAAATAATTTAGGCTATTATAAATATATAGAAAGATCACTAACACTAACATTCTCTTTATGTACATTTTTCACTCAAAAATTTCCAAGATATTTTAAAATAGGTATGTGTGGAAAAAAATGTTGTGTTTATTTTAATATTTAACAAATGTTACATAATAGCTAGTACATGCAGCCTAGTTTAAATATAGCTAAATTGAAGTAAAAAACAATAAATAAATAAAAAACTAACTAACTAACTAAATTTACATATATCCCATTTTGCAACAACAAGACAATTGCATTTAAGCAAAAAAAAAACATAATAGCTTTTGATGTAATTGTTATTTATTATCTTTTTTTTTTGTGCTTACTTGATAGAGTAAATGAGATATCTTAATAAAGATTTGTTTAGTCATCTTACCATTGAATGTAGTCATAATACTTTTACATATAGATGCAGTGTTAACTTGGTTTGTTTCTCAAGTTATCACTTTTCATATTCCCTCAAATTCCACAATTCTAATGAAACATAGATTTTCAAGTCCAAAATGTTTAGCTTAATGAAATTCAATCATTGAGCGACAATGCTCAAAATCTTACTTTGTCTAAGCTAATTTAAGCTAATTGTGCTTGGACATTTCTTCTACATATGTAACCAACTTGGCAGAGATAAGTCCCTCACATGTGATTAAGGAGATAGTGTTACATGCATGAATGGGTGGTAATCATATATTAAGTTATCACTACTCTAAATGCAAAATATATATATATATATATATATATATATATATATATATATATAACATAAATATAAATACTTTTAAATATAAACAATTTTAATTACTATAAATATGAAAAATGGCATCATCATATTTATTTATTTTTAAATGATTTATTTGAGAAAATTTAAAAATTAATTTGTAATTGTTTACACGTGAGTTTGTTATTAACTTGCACTTGTGATACATCCCATTTTATATGTAATGGGCATAGGAATTTGGTTGAACACTCTATAAGTAAAACCTTTATTACACGGGAACCACTCCCTAGAGTTGGGAAACCCGTTCCAATGGCTCTTGTGTTCCCATGAGCTTTGGAACTGTATGGGAATGATTCTTTTTCAAAAGGAGCTGCCATGGGAGCTGGAGAAAGTTTTGGGAGCTTTGAAGACTGTTTTTTTTAGTTCATGTGTTCCTTAGGGTTGGGGAATACAAAGATTGTAGAGAAATATGTTGAACTGCCCACAAAACATGACCCTATGTTGAAACCTTCGCAGGAAGAAAGGTCAAAGGCATCCTTAACAACGATATTTTTAATTGAGAAACTGGAGCAATCTCTTGATGGGTTAAGGAAGCGTGTGGCACATCGATGTAAGGGCGATATCTGGGATGTCATGCCGATGAGTATTTCTTTTGTTGTTTATGTATATATATCGCAGAAGATTGTGTGGCTGTCAATGCTTAAACATTAGAGTTGCTTTACTTTTTCTCTTAAGAATAACTAGAGAAACATATGTAAAATTGTTCCTTTGTATTTTTAAGCCAGATTGTTTCAAAGACGGTCATGTATCAAAGAATTGGTAATGAACTTGACATTTTAATATTTTATATATATAAAAAGGAGAGACTCAAGGTGAAAGACACCCAAAGAATATTTATATATAAGAGATTATATATTTATATATTTAAATTGATTTTATATTTGAATATTTTGATTCAATATTAATTTTGATTATTATATAAATTATATGATTGAAAAAATATTTTATATTTTTATATTTTTAATTTATTTATTATATAATATTACCGCTCTCGATTCGTCG
Source organism: Pinus tabuliformis (assembly GCA_031772625.1). NCBI lineage: Eukaryota > Viridiplantae > Streptophyta > Pinopsida > Pinales > Pinaceae > Pinus > Pinus tabuliformis. Next base: position 732,537,611 of record CM062819.1, read on the forward strand.
TTTCCTGTAAATTTTGGGGAAATCTCTTCTCATCCCCAATAGCCGTACCCAAGTTCCCTACATTCCCACGATCCAGAAACTCATGCAATATAGGTAAAAACCAAAGGTGTTGACAAAATGCCATGTGTAGTAATCCACTTATCCAACCCGTTCCCAACATTCCCACGATCCAGAAACTCATGCAATATAGGTAAAAACCAAAGGTGTTGACAAAATGCCATGTGTAGTAATCCACTTATCCAACCCGTGAAAGTTTTACGTTGTACTACTTCAACCCTTGTTGTAATAAATATGACAATTTTCCCAAGTTTTCAACATTCCCACGTTCCAAAAACTCATGCAACGTTCCAAAAACTCATGCAACATAGATAAAAACCAAAAGTGTTCACAAAATGCCATGTTTAGTAATCCGTTTATCCAACCCATAAAAGTTTTACGTTGTCTTATTAGGCATATACTACTGCAACCTTTATTGTAATAAATATAACGATTTTGTTTCCAACAGATTATTATATATTAGTAATTAAACATTAAATAACAATACCATCTGTCATATGATCTGATAACAATACCATCCACAAGCAGAAACTATCAGGACGAAATAAGATATGAGCAAAATGAACCAATTAAATGAAAGGGGAAAAATGATCTTATGAAATAATAATACAATTTAATTTATAAAATTATACTTTGACAGTTTAAAAAATATTAGTCAAAAATAAAGTAATAGCACGTAAATGCAAAACTTGATGCCTTATACATTGTATAACTAATAATTATGTATAATAAATAATTATAAAATTAAAGTAGTAATAATTAAATTATTAGATTTTATATTTCATTCTCACTTAAGTTAGATTCTAATATAGCATTATATTTATTTTAATATTTAGCAAATAATTTGAGATATATAGATATAAGAATAGTTCGAACGATAAGAGATTTATATTGGAGTTGTTTTTACTGTGATTTTTTGGATTTTTGGGGTCAGAATTTGGTGGAAAAATTTAAGGTGAAATCTTGATTTGTGTTATTTACACTGGTTTTTCACTATATATGGATTCAGCACCCTCAAAAACCCCAAAGACACTTAGATTGTGGAGAGGTTACCCATCAAACTTGTAATTTCAATAAATCCTGTCAAATTTTAAAGAAATTATACCAAAAAACCACCAACAAATTCCAAAAAATAGAAGAAAAAAAAAACAAAACAATAAAACTCCATTTATATTTAAATCTTTTCGTCCAAATTTTATATCTCCAGTAAAAAGTTAAATGTTCAGACCGCAGTTATCTCTGTAGCGATCATTGGATTCTCTGTGTCAATGAAACGATAGTGTCTTATCAATGACACATCATCAATGACAAGTAGCTCCAACTCTTGCTTACGTGGAACACATTCTATCTGATGATCAAATCTTTATCCCTTCCCTGTAAAGAATGTGTGATCTCCGTTTGCACTTCCATCCCTTCTTCGATTAATTTAAACCAATGGATGCAATAAGTGCGGTCACCAATGCGACAATCAACTGCCACTACCCATATTCTTTCGAAGGGCTATATCGATTTTATTTTCATAGATGAAGAAGACACGTGGAGAGTTTTTGCTGGAATTTTGGTTCTTGGATTGTAGTTTTGTTAAAAGTAAACGTCGGCACACTATTTGATGCAAGAACAAAGGTAGATACCTACTTCTCTAATCGGGTGAAGTTACCCAACCTTCTCCTCGAGTTCTACACTGATGCAGGGCCTAAGGCCATTAGGGACGCCCTCAAAACGTTTATCACAATGGACAACGGCTACAAGGAAAATAGCACTCTCTCAATGGCTCACATCTTGGTGGATTAAGATGGGAGGCTAGGTTTATTTGAATCGCCTACCATAATTTGTGGGGACAAGTCCTTCAACCAGCAACTTGCAACTTGAATATGTAAATTTGTTATTCAAGTATTCTTAGTGTTATTCAATAGGACAACATTTTATGACAAAATAATGATAGGTTGTTTATTGAAAAGGTTCGTGAAGATATTGAGATGGTCGTTTATTTAGGAGTTGAATATGAATAATTTCATTACACAAGAATTGGGTCTGATCATAGTTCACCTCCTCTCGAAGGTGGGACCAATCCAACTTAGTTTTGGAAGTTGAGGAGATCCCACAAGTGCATATTGAATCACTAGCTCATTCGCTTTCACTTGTGGAGGAGTACTAGCCTATGAATGATATTGCAATTTTCAAAAGAAGGAAGTTTGTAATGGATAATATGTTTTTCTCTTTATACCAGAGATCACTAATGTGAGACTCAAATTAATGGACACAAAAGGAGTTGATTGAAGGCTTGGACTCTTGGTATTGTAATGGGTAGAGGATGGAGACTCTTTGGCAGTTAGCCAATCTTGAGTACAATTCAACAAGCCAATTCTACTTTCATCCTTAATCTTCCTCATTCTTCATTGATCAAGAGATCTCTCCACTCTCAAAACTTGATTCCCATCTCCTCGAGAAACAAGTCTCATGTTCGAACAACGCCAATCCACAATGTTCCATCCTTGTGGATCTTTCCAAGGACTTTGATCCCCCATCGACTACTTTAAATAGCCAAACTAATCCCCATCCTCTTGGTTCCCCCACTTCCTCCAATCACAAAGACCCCTACCTTTTGTGTCCCCACTTGACCTCCCAAGGTTGTAGAGGATTGGGCTTTGATATCCCTAATGATTGGACCCTTCAAAGGTTGGCTAGAAGTCTTCTATCAAAATTATGTAAGAAAATTCCTCTCGATCGATAAACTAGCGCCATCAACATGTTCATTCAAGGGTGCTTAAAACCAAACCTACCCCTAAGGAAAACTTGTCATAAAGTTAATGGCTTTGAATGTGCGTGGCTTGGGAGGGCTAGCCAAGAAAGCTCCACTCATATAGATGGTTGAATTGGAAAGTCCAAATATCATTCTCATTCAAAAAACAAATTTGTTTGGATTCTCGAGAGGTCTTGTTACAATATTTAAGAAGATTTTCACTTTGAACTTTTATTTTACAGTGCACTTAGGTGTTTTGACTTATGTGCACAATGAAGAGCCACACTTGGATTTTTCCATCCTTAATTTGCACTGGACCCATGAAGGTGAGGAACAATTTTGGAACCACATTTTTCAATGTTAGTAGTTTATAGGTGGACATTCTACAAGACTTGGATTTTTCCATCCTTGATTTGCACGAGCCCCTTGAAGGTAAGGAACAATATGAGAACCACATTTTTTAGTCTTAGTTGTTTATAAGTGGATATTCTCATTGGCGATTGTGAATTAAACTTCACTACTAGAAAAGAGGAGATATGGGGAACTCATACCTGTGAGGAACACTTATTGGGTTTTTTTTTCCATACATTAGTTTGAAAGAGTTAGTTGGATCAACTACTTTAAATAGCCAAACCTAATCCCCATCCTCTTGGTTCCCTACTTCCTCCAATCACAAAGACCCCTACCTTATGTGTCCCCACTCAACCTCCCAAGGTTCTAGAGGATTGAGCTTTAATATCCCTAATGGTTGGGCCCTTCAAAGGTTGGCTAGAAGTCTTCTATCAAAATTGTGTAAGAAAAGGCTTTCCCAAAGATAAACAAATGCCATCAACACGTTCATTAAGGGTGCTTAAAATCAAACCTACCCCTAAGGCAAACATGTCATAAAGTTAATGGCTTTGAATGTGCATGACTTGGGAGGGCCAGCCAAGGAAGCTCCCATCTAAGGAAATCCCAAGTATCATTCGCATTCAATTCTCATTCAATAAACACATTCCTTTGGATTCTTGAGAGGTCTTATTATAAGGTTTAAGGAGATTTTCATTTTGAACTTTTGTTTTACAACGCACTTAAGCATTTTGACTTCAGTGCATAATAAACAGTTGGACTTGGATTTTTCCCATCCTTAATTTTTACAGACCCATGAAGGTAACAAACAATATTAGAACCACATTTTTCAGCTTTAGTTGTTTATAGGTGGACATTTTGCTAAACTTGGATTTTGCCATCCTTAATTTGCACAAGCCCCGTGAAGGTAACAAACATTATTGAAACCACATTTTTCAGTGTTAGTTGTTAATAGGTGGACATTCTCATTTTCGGTTGTGAATTAAACTTCACTACGAGAACGGAGGAGATATGGGGAACTCACGCCCACGAAGAACCCTTATTGGGTTTTTTTTCTCCATAGATTAGTTTGAAAGAGTTACTTGGATCAACTTGGGGTTGCGAATTAAACTTCACTACGAGAATGGAGGAGCTATGGGGAACTCACGCCCACGAAGAGCCCTTATTGGGTTTTTTTCTCCATATATTAGTTTGAAAGAGTTACTTGGATCAACTTGGAGCTAATAGGAATTGGGCCTACATGGAACAACAATCGCAGTGGGGATAATGCAATCTCAAAGTGGTTGGACCACTTTCTAGTACATCAAGCTCCATTATAGAGAATTGACCAGCTTCAACCCTAGACTAAGAAAGTTTATATCTTGGATCATTATCATATTATATTGGAATTATGTTGTGGTGGACGAAAAAACCAAAGGGCCCTTTTAAATATGATTAACATTACAACAAGGAGAATTTTCAAGCTCTCAAGAAGGAAAATTGGCCACATTACCGACACATATCGAAGGTCATTGCATGTGTCGAGTTTGCAATTGGTCTCAAAATAATTGAGGTATTCGAGTGGGCAAGAGAAAAAAGGAGGCAGAGATCTCATGATTTTAGTAAGATCGAGATGCACATATTTATGAAAAATGTGACTTGAGCACTATATCACAAGCACTTTTGGATCATATGCAATATCTAGAGCAACGAAGATTGAAATTACACCTAGGTCATGAAAGGGAGTAGAGACTCAAAAAACCATGCGTTGTGACTTGAGATGAGGGATCAAAATACCAAATACTTTCAAAACATTGCAAACCACCACAAGAATTATAATACCATTCGGGATTTATAAGGTGGGCTAAAAGGTCAAGCGGTTTGATAATTTGGTTATGATGGGAGACAATCACTACGTAAATTATTCAAGGCACCATAAGCATGAAAACACTAGACCTATGCCTTTGATTCTATCCCTCTTCCCCAAGGCTAATCAGCAATGAGGAGTTTTTTTTTCAAAAAGAAAAAACCAATTTTCTATTTTAACAAAAGGATGTCTACAAATAGCATATGTGTTAGTATTATCCCCAAATTACATATGATTGATATTAAGAAATAGGGCACTCAGGCCCATCAAAGAAGTAGGGAGAACCAGATATAGCCCAAAAAATGGGCAGCCGCTCATCAATATGGCAAAGTTGGAAGATGCTTTGACCAACAAGATAACATGTTGGATGATATTTTGACCAGCAAAAAAAAAAGGAGGTTACTCTGCCCAACAAAAACAAAAATAACACCATAAGATACTCCGGAAATTGGTGATGAGTAGTTATCATCTGCTTCCTGGGGTTATCCACTCTTTCCAAAAGGGAAAATTTTGGGCCAAACAATTTTTTTGTTGCTTTTTTTTAGATTATGGGGGAGGATCTACTTTTACTAGTGGCATGTGTTTAATAGTGTTAACTCTACATTCATCACCCTCATCTCAAAGGTGGATTATCCCAATAGATTTTGTGATTTCAAACCAATCTCTCTCTGCAACAATTTGTAGAAAATTATTGCTAGAGTGATTGTTGTGAGACTAAATCCATTACTATCAAGGATGATTTTATTGGAGAAATTTGGCTTTCTTTAAGGTCAGTTAATTTCATGAAGCAATTCGATGTGCTTAAGAAGGCATCCACACAATTAAAATGAAGAACAATCCTACAACAATCCTCAGAATTAATAACAATCCTCAGAATTAATCCCTCCAAAGCATATGAATAGGTCTCCTAAAGTTATTTAAGGCCATTGCTTTTATAAGCGAGTTTCAACTTACCATGGGTTGTATGATGTACTCATCTATAGTTTCAACTTACCATAAGTTGTATGATTTCCTCCTCATCAATGATCTTAATGAATGTTGTGAGCTCAAATTTATGCAAGCCTACTCAAAGCCTCTTTTGTCGTAATTTTGTTTGTTGAAGAACGAAATAATCACTTTTCTTCCCACCACTCCTGAATACCCAACAAGGGTGCCATTATTTCCTTGTTCTTACTTATTGAAGATCCATCTTAACCATGGATCTAAAAGCGTCGAGAAGGATCAAATCTCTCGAGGTTCCAACCTCTTTTAGAGTGTAAAAAATTGAAAATATATTTGTACCTTGAAAGTTGTGATTCCTCTAGGCACTTTGGTTAAGATGCATCTAAACTTCAATTGCATTTTTGAATGCTTAAATGGACTCAAAACTTCGAAAATTTCCTTTGACCCTTAGATTGGATACCTTACGCAACTTAAATTTACAAAGTCATCGAATCTGTGCTAGATTTAACACAAAATTGACCAAAAAAATATACCTAACAAAGGGTTAGAATGTATAATAGCGACTATAAAACTCACTTTTTTCAATTGCTCTATATAATATAGACATTGAAATAGTTATATATATATATATATATATGAAGTTGATATTCAAATAAATTAGTTAACATGGATATTGAAATAGTTTATTCAAGTCTTGTACTCAAATACTTTTAGAAAGTAAAGTGAAAAAAAAAAAATATATATATATATATAGATATACATTGTTTACCTCTCTATATATAGTTGATATAAAAGTATGTTGCTTGATTATTTGAGTGAGTGATATATTTTTACCACATCTCTATCTACTTCATACTAGGTCGTAATATCGACAATGAAATCATGTTACTTGTGTTATCACTCAGGTTGTTCCCCAAAAGTTGTAAGAAAAGGGAATACGGCCGAGGTAACCACAGACCAATCTTTTAGATGCAGGTTCTAACCAATCTGCATCCAGAGAGGGCTCTCTCTTTATGATTTAGTTTTGTTTTGAGGTATATTAGGTTAGTTATGAAGTACAAGGGTTTGTTTGATTTTTGGATGGTGATTTTCAATAGAACAGGGGTGTAAATCTGTGAAGTTCAATCCACTGGGCTAATGGAGTCTATGAGGATGAATTGTTGGATATGGTTTATTTGACAGAGGGTGGTACTACAGAGCAAGGTAATCAACCATGGTACAATTTATAAGCTGGATTCAGTTGGGATGGAGTCAGTGGGTGAAGGGCAATTAAGAATCCTTCATGATGTGTACAGAGGGAAAGTGGATGAATATTGCCAGGGAGCAGTTAAGAATTCCTTAGCTAATATTCAAGATGTAAGAACCCAGGGAAACAGGAGCAATTAATAATTCTTTCTCATGCTAATTCTAAAGAAAACATAAACAATAACAGAGATTGAACACAGAGTGCAATCAAGCAAGTTCTGAGTTATTCTTTTTCCCTGTTACTTAGATCATGAAACATAAATGATATATGAAACGTAGAAACTGTAAAACATAAGTAAGAGAGACTTATTGATCCACAAAATGATTCAGGAATTCTGTAACATAGTCCTCTGCTACCAATTCCACATCCAGAGAGTCCAGCGACAATGGATTCCAACAGCTTTTGTATTCAGAAGATTATCATAGTTACAGCGTAGTTCCAGAAATGTATCACCAACCCCTAATACTTCGCTTGGGGAGGCATTTGTACAAAAATGTTTACAAAATATCTCAAAGAGACAGGACAATATCTAGTAATAACTTCTTCTACCTACTTTACAAGAGAAGTAAATGATCTTGGGAACAGGGAGAAATAAATGCAGAAGTGAACGATGTTGTGTTGGCTGCTCAGTTGGTGAGATGTGTTGACTGTGAGCTCGGTGAGTCAGCCGGTGGTTGTTTCCGCTGATATTCTGCGCTGCTGGCTCAGCTGTCTTGGGCATATCTATTTTTGATTTGATAGGTTGCTAGCCCGCACAACTCTCATCTGTTTCCTCCCTCCGCTTTATGGCATCTGTTTTATACTAGGTAAAACAAAAGTTGAAACGTGCCTATAGGATTTCCAACATGCTTTGCCACCACTGTTCTTCTGGTAACGGATGTCTTTGTAGCTTTCTGAAAGTCTCATCAGCGTCTGTGTATCTGTAGAAGTTGGGATGGACTGTAAAGAGATGTTTCACTTCATGCTTAATATAGAAGAGATTTTCCAAATTGTTGTAGAGAGTTTTGCCAGATGGAAGGGTCTTCTCTGCTGGAGTGCTTGATGATGCATTTACTTGATTAGCAGCATGTTTATTCAACCTGTGCATGTACTCAGCTTGTCTCAACAGGCGTTCATTGTTTCCTAACAGACTTGGCAAGCCCCTTTCATGCAAAATTGCAAATCTCTCTATAAAAGAATTTACCTCCACTTGCATGTCCTGGCTCTTCCTCTCCAAGTTCTGCATTAGGGTTTTCATGGTCAAAACTCTTTTGACTGTTAGAATGGTGGTTGTCCTGTCTCTGATGTCTAGTGCTGCTAATTCTTGATTGGTTTTAGTGTTCAAAAAATGTATTAACCTGTTGGCCTGTTCGGGCATATGTCCCAATAAATTTATGGCCTTTTGAATTTCCACCTGGGCTACTACTATCAAGTCAATCTGCTCATATATAATCTGAATAGATCTCCATATATTGCAAATGGATTCACTGATATTAGCCCACAAAATTCCTTTGATTTCTCCTAGAGGCTTATCTAAAGAGAGGTCCTTTTCCAATGCTTTTACTTTGTTCTCTAATGCCTTCACCTCTCTTGTCTTTTCTGCCACAGTCATTGGTGGGCTCCAGTATTGTAGCAATAATGCTACAACTCCTGGAGCTTCCTGTCTCTTAATTTTATCAACCCGGTAGTTCGTACAAACTTGGAAGCGACGGTGCTGTATGCACAAGTACTAGCTCTTGCCGCAGCTGTCACTTAGTCAGCTGGCACAAGTCCGCTAGGGGCTCAAGCCAACTTCTATGAGCTCTTAGAAGAATCTTTTTAACTGATGGACGAAAGCTAACTCGAAGGAAGCTAATCTACTTGCGGAAAGAAACTGAAAGCCAAAAAGAAACGCAAACCCTAGCAAACCCTAGCAAACCCTAATTCTACCAACTAGTCCTACTGATGCAAAAATGAGAATGCAAACTATGAGAAGAGATGTCATTACTTCTAGGAAGGTAAAATGCATGTCTCTAAGTTATCACTATCTAAAGAAAACATCTTTTTGTATTTTTGATTAAGTTATAAGAATTGTCATGCATGTGCTTTTAACTAGTTTTCCACTGTGCAGGGATGGATCAAGGGATGAAATGCTTTGGGAAAGGTTGGGATGGTACAGAGAGGGTCTAAGAGATACCTGACATTCTCTCTGAGAGTTTCACAAAGTTTGGATGACATGCAACCGTGCTTATGAACTTCTACAGGAAGTCTGCAGGGGTTTCTACAGGAAGTTCTGTAAGTCTTCTATAGGATGTTCTGTAATTCTTCTACAGGATGTTTACGAATTGGATTTTTGAGGATGGATGGTTGATGGAAGATGCATGGATGGTTATGGAGGTAGGATGGGGGTCTGAAGTGACCTAGGAACTGATGGATGGAGTGGTGAGATGATGTGGAAGGCTGACTTGCATCAACGAAGGTTTAGGCAATGGAAAAGCAAGAAGGTAGGGTTACGTGGCAAAAGAGCAGATGGGAGATGAAGAAACAGACTTGGTGATGGAGGAGCTGACCTGAACGAGGCTCAGATGAACGAGGAGGTGATGAAGGTGATAGAGATGCCCTGCACAATGCTTATTCAAACAAATCAATGAATTCTTGCAAACAAACCAAGTCCTAGCTAACTCAATCCAACTGTTAATGAATGAATAAACAGCAGCTTTGTTTGGAAAGAGAACCATATACATCACGTGAGCAAGAACATGCCAAAAGATCTAAATGCATAACAAACTCCTACCAATCTATTATAAACATGAAAAGCTACTTGAACCATCAAAAGAAACCTAAGTAACAAAGCACGAATTAAATCTAAAGAGCAGATTTTATTTCAAGAACGCAGCAAACACATAAATATAAACAAGGGAGGTACTGGGCGCTTGAGATGGGCCCAACCCCAAGAACTACAGCCTCCCAAGAGCGATTTAGAGCTGGTGCAAAGCTGGATCCATCTTTATTAATCAAGAAATGAAAAGTACATCAAAACTGTCCACAAGGAGAACTTGAACATGCGCTGAAAGCAAAGCTAATCTATTGCATAAAAATCGAACTACAAATTAGCTAACTAATGGCTAAAACAAAATGACTAACTAGCTACAAAATGACTAACCACTAGCTAACCAAAATGAGGCCCCAAGCCCTCTTATTTATACAATTTGAGGACCCAACAGTCCTCCTAAAAGTTAGGGACTTGGCTGCCCAAGACTTGTAGTTAACAGCAGTCCTACTTGACTTGCTTGGCTGCCCTTGTGCTCATTGATTTGGTGGCCTTTGAACTCCGAACTGATGGTGGAGAATTCGAGGTAAGGGCCCATAAATGAGGGGGACACCTTCCTACAAATCCTCTAGCTTGTTCTCCCACGAATTTGGCTGCCAAGTGCTCATTAAGACCTTCCATTTTGTCTCCAAGTTGACCAAAAAGGCTACACAAAGCACCCATTAGACTTGTTGGCATAATGACTAACCAAATTCACTCTATTAACATAAAAATAATCAAAAACATGCAATAAACAAATGAGAATGGTGGACTAAGCCAAATTAGGAGGTTGAATGAGCCCAAATAATTGTACATTTTTGGGGCTCATCATCACCCCCCTACTGAAAGTGTTGCTCATCCTCTGAGCAACCAAATCTCTCCCCTTGTCTTTGATGGCCCTGGTGACTTCCTTGGCTAGCATCTCGGCCAATTTCTCCTTTGGCTTCCCGCTTTTCAAACTTTCCTGTAGAAACTGTTCGTTGGCTTCCTGTAGAAACAGTCCTGTAGCTGAGTTTTGGCTTCCTGTAGAAACAAACAGCACCACTATATCCTGCCAGATGGGCTGTGTCAGCCTTCATCTTCTCCTCCTTTCTGCTCTTCTTCCTTACTGTCTGCTGCTTTTCTTAGTGAATCCTCAGCCTTGTTATGAGTGCACAAGTTTATGCAATCATATGGAAGAAATGGTGCCCTCTTCTCTGTCAAAGACAATTTACCAGCATTTTGTGTGAAAGCAAATATACCATCAAACTATCACCTCTCAGCTCCAAAGTAAGACCTTCACAGAAATCACCAAAGATGAACATCTTGCCAACAATTCCTCAAATGCTAAGTTGGACCAGTTAGCAGAATGAAGCCATCACCAAATCAACCCACTTTTCAAAGGCTTTGGTAAGCAGGTTATTGTGCTTAAGCATATTAGTAAATGGAATAAGTAGCAATATACGAACACACCCAAGTTCCAAGTTGAAAACACCTTCCTCTTTTATAAATTTCACAAACATCAGTGAAATAAGGAGACACAAGACAATCAATCAGAACCAAGCCAAAATAGTGTTTTCAGGACTTCCTGTAGAAAGTCTTGTAGCTGATTTCTGGCTTCCTGTAGAAGCCGTTTTTTACGCTTCCTGATTTGGCTTGCATGGCTGGGGGTGTCTTCTTCTTTAATTTTGCTGTGGTTGCCTTGGTTTTGTCTTCACTTGGTTGGCCTTTTTCAGTCTTCTCTGCTCGTGCTTGCAACCGCTTCTCCTTTGGCGTTTGTGTTTTTACTTCACTCATAGCTTTGGCCTCAGCACCTTATCGTTTTTCTTGCTTTTCCTCTAGCTTTTCCTGTTGCTTTACCTGTGGCTTTTCCTGTGGTGGTCTGTCTTGGGTTTCCTTACCCCTGGCTCTCTCTTCTGCCTCAATGTGCTCCCTTTCCTCACTGCTGGATGAAGTGAGTTCCTCGGCCAGAATTTGGATATAATGCCCTATTTTGTCTTGTGCTCTGATCAGAAGGAGAATTCTGATATGGCTTTCCTCCTTGACTCTCAGGACAAGATTTCTCCGTTGGTTGTATCTCCCCTCTCACCAATTCCTCGGTTATAATATTGTTGCTGCCCCAAAATTTGACTGTCAAAATGAAATTAGGCTCTCACAGACAGAGTGCGGAGCTAATTTTCATACCAACCATATAGCAGTCACAAAAGAAAAACATGTATATGTGCACAGGTGAGCCTTACAGCGGTTTCAATTTTTCTACATGAGAGATTTTAATTCAAGACCCTGGAGAAAATCTCACATGCAGACCATGAAGACAATTCCAGGCAGCGATAATAAAAACAACTTTTGAATTCGTAGACAGACTCCCATTCACATTTTCCTTACCCCCTCAACACATCGAATTCACCACCTTTTGAATTATTTGCATGGGAAAGTTATGTTCAGGCCTACCTCACTGAGAATTTCCACCTTTACCAAGAACACTTGAACCAGGCCTATGTGATTTCAACTCTGTCAAATGCTGGTTAGACATATTTCCATTACCCTTAGAAACTCCATTCTCTTTATCGCCAGTCACATTAGATTGGCCTGCAGTTGAATCACGTACTTCAGACTGATGTTTGTGGTCATCATATGCTTCACCATCTGTCTCAGTACTGTCTTGAACAATTGCTTTCTCTTCTGCTTGTTTTCTTTTTGCAGGGCAGTTTTCTGCGTTTCCTGTAGAAGACTTCCTGTAGAACGCCTGTAGGGTGTCTCTGCGTCTTTGAATGATCTTGGCATGCGGGAGAATTTTTAACAAGCTGAAAAACTTGGCGAAGGACGTCAGTTTAACAAAATTCAGAGGCAGAGGATTCGGCTGAAGAGGTGTGCAAGTGTAAGTGAATCAGCAGTTAACGCGAGTCTTCAGCCGAGCCGTCATTAATTGCTGCGTGACTTGCATGAGAGAGTGAAGTGGCCAAGTGTACGTGGCCACATGAAACGGCAGTGCTGTGAAGCTGCATGTCCTCTCCCCGTTAATAGACTGCACTAGAGTTAAACTTTCTGCTTTTTTTCTTTTAAATTTTTTTAATTTTTACGTGAGTCCATTGTCCACGTGCACTGCGTGGCTGCCGGCGGAGTTCTGAAGCAGACAATCAGTTGAGCCTTGCTACATTCGTGGCTTAATCCCTCATCCCATTCGTTTATGCAGTTCCCAATTAAATCTATGCAATAGAAGAATGAGATTAGTCACATACCTCGAAGTTGAATGGTTGCCGTGAGCTGCTGTGGCCTGTCCTTGCTGGATGCATTTGATTTTATGGTTGCATGATGGCTTGGTTGCTGATTCATGGCTGGTTTCCTTGTGCAGGTGTCCTCTGGCCAGATGCATGCAACAAGAGTTCATTTCCACGTTCAGATCTGCACCCTCAAACTGCTGCCATTGAATTTTCACAGGACCAGAACTTCTTTTTGCCATTTATCCCAAACGGTAGATCGTTTTGATCTGAAACTCGGTGAGCATGTTCCTACCATCATTATGCATCTCCCACAGCAAATTCGTGATCAATGGATGCACGGATTTCGAGAAAAATGGAAAATGGATGAAGATTTCAGAGGTTGATTTCTCGGAAACCGTGCATCGGAATCGGCTGAAACTGCTTGGGTAGGCTACTATCATCCATGTGCATCTCCCCATGAAACAGTTTTTGAAACGGATGCACGGTTATGGAGAAAAGGCAAAAATGGCTGATGGTGATGGAGGCTGATTTCTTGGAAACCGTGCACCGGAATTGCATGAAACTGCTCAGGCATGCTGTCATCGACCTTGTACAATCCCCCATAAAATGGTTTGTCAAATGGATGCATGGTTTTCAAGTTATGGCATAAACAAATTTGGCTCTAGGTATTTTTGCTTCAAGGCACTTTGCATGAGTTTGCATGGTATGACAAAATGAATTTTGGCTGTGATGCAGGTATGGGGCTGATGGAGGAGGAGTTGGAAGATTGCATGAGGGCTTCTGGACCCTTGAGGAAGCTACCATGCTTGCCAAACCACTTTTTGAAATGCATGCCTAGTTTCCCACAATTTCTACAGGAAGTTCCTGTAGAAGCACAACGAGAAGCACAAGGAGGTGAAAAAATGATGGAGAAAGGCAAGGGATGGACACACAAGTGCTTGTAGGCCTAATCAACAGATTCCCACCATTAGATTCACTTTTGAAATTGTATTTGGCTCGTCCAAAGGTTCTACAGGATGTTTCCTGTAGAAATACAGAGCTTCCTGTAGAAGACACAGTTTTGAGGAAAGAAGCATAATGACATGAAAAAAATGATGGAAAAGGGGTGAGGAATGGAAACATGGATGTGGATAGGCCTCATCGACATATTCCAAGCCTTCAGGTCCTCCTCGGAGATCAATTTGGCTTTTTTGTAAGCTTCCTGTAGAAGATACGAAACTTCTTGTAGAAGGCACAAAAACTCCTTTGTCTTTGATTTGAGTGCTTCTCCTGTCATGAAACGTCCTTCTTTAACCTGCAATGTCATTGCTGCAACATGAAATGGAGATTAGCTTTTTATTTTTTCTTTTTTTTTTCTCTTTTTTTTTTTTGAAAAACAACTAGGGCGCCTCATGGAGGTTTTCACCCTAATTGCCTGCCTTGGGCGCCTCCAAGGGAGGTTTTCACCCAAAGATCTTTTTCTCTTTTCTCTTTTTTTCCCAACCCATTGATCGCCTCATGGAGGTTTTCAATCAATGAGCCAATCTAAGGCGCCTCCGAGGAGGTTTTCACCTTAGATTTCTATTTTCCTTTTTTTTCATTTTTTTCTTTTTCTTTTTTCTCTTTTTTTTTTCTTTTTCTTTTTTTTTCTACCCTACCCTACTTGAAAAAAACAAAATCATTTTCAAGTATAAGAATACTTCCAATGGAGCCATGTGCACATCAAGATTAGAGACAAAATGATGTGAAGGCTCGGAATGCATGCTTTGACAACTATCCAAATTTCAGAGACAAAATGATCTGACTTTGAAAGTACAAAACATAGCTGAGGAAGAGAGTACTGCTGCAACTTAGTGACTGTCTGGAACCATGTCTCAATATAGCTTTGATATCCTTGGTCCTTTTTCTGATCTGAATCATGTTTCATGTCACCTTCTAACATGACTTTCTCTTCTTCCTCTTTTTGCTGATCTTTCTCTTGACTACATGGAGGGTTTGATGGTAACCATGAGGAAGCTTTCTTGATCTCTGATTCTGATCTCTTCACTTGATCAAGTGCAGCCCATGGTTCTTTGATTTCCTCTTCTGAATCTTCTTTTTCCTTTGGTCCTTCAATGTTGTCAATATAATCTTTGTTTTGCAACACTCTTCCTGAGCTTTGGTGGACATCATTGAGCTCAAAAGGAGTCATTTGCACATGTTGTGCCTCAGATTTGCAATGGGGTTGAGCTGCTCCATTGTATGGTTTTGGAAATGGTACGGGTAGTTGAGTGGAGGTGTGAAATTGAGATGGAGATGGATGGCATTGCGATTGGGTAGGCATTTGAGGTTGCCTTGGTGGAGGAGTAGGCGATGGTTGTGGATGAGCAGGTGGTGGAGGAAAATGAGCGGGATGAGAGTTGAACTGGGGCCTCCACTCCTGATAAGGTGCATTCCACTGAGGCTGTGGCTGAGCATAAGAGTGAAATGGATGAGCAACTGGTTGGCCATAATATGGATCTGTGAAGGAACAAGGAGGATATGACCAAGGAGGAGGTGTAGACCAGGAAGGATGAGCAGGGGGACCCCAAGTGGCTTGATATGGGTCATAATAGGTCTCGGATGTCCCTTGCACTTCCTGCTGATAGGATCTAGGTTCATGTGGCCTCCTTTGGTTCATATAATAAAGTGGTTCAGTGGCTCCTCTGGCTCTCTGATATGCAGCTTTGAATCTGGGTAAGGAAGGGCACTGATCTGTAGGATGGTATTCTTCACAGACAAAACACACTTCTATGGAGTACAATGGACATTCGTTCCTAGGATGCTTTCTAGTGCACCTAGGACAAAAAATGACCAAAGCCCTCTTGGCTTCCTCTTGCTTCTGTTGGATCCGCAAGGTATCCAGTTGCATGGCAAGAAACTGCCTCATATCACTCTTGAAATCTTTGATCTGATTTTCAAATTCATCTTTGGACAAGGGACTGCTCCCAACATTTCTGCTTGTAGCCATTTGCTTCAGAGGAATGTTTCTTCTTCTTCTCCCCTAGAGGTTCTTCAGATATGTCTTGATGTCCACCCAGGGGTTCTTTCATCACAGCCATCGAAGAAGAACGTTGGCTGTGTGAAGCAGTGGGGGTGTTGTGCAATCATTTTTCTAACTTATCTCTACTCCTACAAAGCATGAAATGAAATCTTTTTGCTTGATTTTTGTTTTTTTCTACTTCTACTTGCAAAACTGAAATAGATTGAACTGCAACTAACTCTCTTGCTCAAATGAAATTGCGGAATTGGAAAGCTAATCTAGGAAAGCGAGAAATACTAATCTATGAAAGCAGGAAATGCTAATCTATGAAAGCAGGAAATACTAATCTATGAAAGCAGGAAATACTAATCTATGAAAGCAGGGAATACTAAACTAAGAAAGCAGGAAATGCTAATCTATGAAAGCAGGAAATGCTAATCTATGAAAGCAGGAAATTCTAAGCTACTTTTGCAGAATGGAAATGAAATAAACTACTGAGCAGAAGTAAGATTACGAAAGTAGAAGAAAAGCAACAATTACTAATACTCTGACGCTTCCCCGGCAACGGCGCCAAAAAGATGGTGGGCTCCAGTATTGTAGCAATAATGCTACAACCCCTGGAGCTTCCTGTCTCTTAATTTTATCAACCCGGTAGTTCGTACAAACTTGGAAGCGACGGTGCTGTATGCACAAGTACTAGCTCTTGCCGCAGCTGTCACTTGGTCAGCTGGCACAAGTCCGCTAGGGGCTCAAGCCAACTTCTATGAGCTCTTAGAAGAAGCTTTTTAACTGATGGACGGAAGATAACTCGAAGGAAGCTAATCTACTTGCGGAAAGAAACTGAAAGCCAAAAAGAAACGCAAACCCTAGCAAACCCTAGCAAACCCTAATTCTACCAACTAGTCCTACTGATGCAAAAATGAGAATGCAAACTATGAGAAGAGATGTCATTACTTCTAGGAAGGTAAAATGCATGTGTCTAATTTATCACTATCTGAAGAAAACATCTTTTTGTATTTTTGATTAAGTTATAAGAATTGTCATGCATGTGCTTTTAACTAGTTTTCCACTGTGCAGGGATGGATCAAGGGATGAAATGCTTTGGGAAAGGTTGGGATGGTACAGAGAGGGTCTAAGGGATACCTGACATTCTCTCTGAGAGTTTCACAAAGTTTGGATGACATGCAACCGTGTTTATGAACTTCTACAGGAAGTCTGCAGGGGTTTCTACAGGAAGTTCTGTAAGTCTTCTACAGGATGTTCTGTAATTCTTCTACAGGATGTTTACGAATTGGATTTTTGAGGATGGATGGTTGATGGAAGATGCATGGATGGTTATGGAGGTAGGATGGGGGTCTGAAGTGACCTGGGAACTGATGGATGGAGTGGTGACATGATGTGGAAGGCTGACTTGCATCAACGAAGGTTTAGGCAATGGAAAAGCAAGAAGGTAGGGTTACGTGGCAAAAGAGCATATGGGAGATGAAGAAACAGACTTGGTGATGGAGGAGCTGACCTGAACGAGGCTCAGATGAACGAGGAGGTGATGAAGGTGATAGAGATGCCCTGCACAATGCTTATTCAAACAAATCAATGAATTCTTGCAAACAAACCAAGTCCTAGCTAACTCAATCCAACTGTTAATGAATGAATAAATAGCAGCTTTGTTTGGAAAGAGAACCATATACATCACGTGAGCAAGAACATGCCAAAAGATCTAAATGCATAACAAACTCCTACCAATCTATTATAAACATGAAAAGCTACTTGAACCATCAAAAGAAACCTAAGTAACAAAGCACGAATTAAATCTAAAGAGCAGATTTTATTTCAAGAACGCAGCAAACACATAAATATAAACAAGGGAGGTACTGGGCGCTTGAGATGGGCCCAACCCCAAGAACTACAGCCTCCAAAGAGCGATTTAGAGCTGGTGCAAAGCTGGATCCATCTTTATTAATCAAGAAATGAAAAGTACATCAAAATTGTGCACAAGGAGAACTTGAACATGAGCTGAAAGCAAAGCTAATCTATTGCATAAAAATCGAACTACAAATTAGCTAACTAATGGCTAAAACAAAATGACTAACTAGCTACAAAATGACTAACCACTAGCTAACCAAAATGAGGCCCCAAGCCCTCTTATTTATACAATTTGAGGACCCAACAGTCCTCCTAAAAGTTAGGGACTTGGCTGCCCAAGACTTGTAGTTAACAGCAGTCCTACTTGACTTGCTTGGCTGCCCTTGTGCTCATTGATTTGGTGGCCTTTGAACTCCGAGCTGATGGTGGAGAATTCGAGGTAAGGGCCCATAAATGAGGGGGACACCTTCCTACAAATCCTCTAGCTTGTTCTCCCACGAATTTGGCTGCCAAGTGCTCATTAAGACCTTCCATTTTGTCTCCAAGTTGACCAAAAAGGCTACACAAAGCACCCATTAGACTTGTTGGCATAATGACTAACCAAATTCACTCTATTAACATAAAAATAATCAAAAACATGCAATAAACAAATGAGAATGGTGGACTAAGCCAAATTAGGAGGTTGAATGAGCCCAAATAATTGTACATTTTTGTGGCTCATCAGTCATTTTAGATTTGTCATAACTTATTTCTAACTTTGCCAATTTCTCTTTGGCTTCTTTCAATTCTGATACTTGGAGTTTTAATTCCTCCATAGCCTTTATTAACTCCTCTGTGGTCATGGTAGTGTTGTTGCTCGTTGTTGTTGTTGTTGCTGAAGTACCTGCTGCTGATGTTGGGCCAGTGGGAGGCAATGTTGTTGTAACTGTAGGAGGAGCAGTTGTAACTGCTGGAGTTATTTCAAGTGGCTGGGAGGTCGACACTCCCTGCTTTTCTTGTAATGCTCTCTCCAGTTCCTGCTCTGTCTCACTTAGTCTTTGATTCATTCTCATCAGCAAGTCCATCATGTCCTCCTCTGCTTTTTTCTGCACAACCTCTGTAGTTTGTGGATGCATGGTAATAGGCAGCTTCAATTGTTTCCTGAGGGCAGCAATGTCCTCTTCCTTCTTCTTAATCAATGCTTTTATTCCTTTGGCATCCTTAGGATCATGTCCCAACTCAATGATAATATCCTCCAAGGACTTTATCCTGTTGTCCTTGGCTAAAGAAGATGTGTTATAGACATTTTTGGGCCCTAAAACCCCAAGCATGAAATGTCCATAAACCAAGGGCTTCTAAGTCCCTAAAAGTGTTGTTCTAACCCCTAAAGGAACAAGGTCAACAGATTACAGCTTCTCCCAGAAGTTCTCTATGAAAAACTACTCAGAATTGGTCAAAACAGGATCATTTCAGCTGCTCCACTGGCTAAGTGCGTTGCATCTCACCTAAATACACTGTGTGGGTGCGTTGCATTTCAAAAATCCCTTCTATGGGGTGCGATGGGCGAGAAATGACAAATGGAAGTGTCATTCCGCGAGGTGGAGAGGCAATGGAAGCTTCCAGAAACTTCTCCTGTGACACTTGCCTCACTGAATTCGACCAAGGATGAGTAAGAGACCATCAATCTCCAAGTGGAAGCAAGAACTATCAGAGGGAAGACACTAATCAAATCACAAGCTGACTCATCCTCCTTACAGATATCTATATATGGATCCCTCATCCCAGAGATCCAGAAGCTGGAATTTTGCATATTGTAAGGAATTGTTGTTGGTTTCTTGAGACAAACATCAGATTGTTGGGTGATCTAAGCTTTGTTTGAGGTGAAGAGGGGCTTCTTTGCTGGGAGGTTGATGCTGGGTCAGAACAAATGGTTGTAACTCCTCTTGGTTTTTTCTTGTTTATCAATAAAAGCTATTTAAGTTTTCCTCCATGCTCTTGTGTCATTGATTCTTAATACATTTGTATGGTCAATTTACTTTTGATCCTAGATTGTTTATGATTATAGATCCATGTCTTTGTATAGTGCTATGCTTCTGTGATCTTACAGGTACTTTGTGAAGTTGGGCGTGCAAGGGAGCAGGTAGCTAAAGACTATCAAAGAAGAGAGGAATCAAATCAGGAGATTAGCGCAAGACAAAGGTTGGTCTTTCTGTTCCTCTCTATCTATAATTCATAAAGGAAAAACGAAAGTAGCTTTTCTCTGTTTGTTTCTAAGGCAGCTGTCACACCTTAGTGGGATAGAGTAGTTCTATATAGACACTTTTCCCTGTAACAAAATGGCGACTCCGCTGGGGAGATAATTAGTTTGTTTGTTTATCATTCTTTGTTGTCTATTTCATAAACTTATAGGTAGCATTCGAACTGCATTTGCCATAGCAAATGCAAAGTAGATAACTGCTACTTCAATCCATCTACTGGATCTGTTTATGATTTAAACAACTGATTCTCAAACTCTCTGATTGCCCTTGTTATAGCTCTTAGATCCTCCTTAGATCTACCCCTGATTGTTGCATTACTGATTGCTTTTTGCTCGGCCAAAACCCAAGAACTGAACTGCAAACTGTGACCTAGAATCCAAACAGAGTCTCGTTTCTGGCCCAGCGCAGGTGCTTTTCAGAGAATATGAACTTCAGCGCACTTCCCGAGTCAACAAGTTGCACTGCATTTCAAATTCTCTATGTTACAGGTGCGCTGATCAGACTAGCTCTGTGCAGTTTTGGCTTCTGTGATTCATTCTTTCCAGTTCTATTCCTGAATTTTGCTACCTGTGATCAGTATATGTCTGTTTGAAACCCCTTTTCCTTGCTGTTATTCCACCTCCTTTGTACAAAAGAACTGCAGATGTTTTTGTGTGTTTGTTGAGTCATTTACAGTTCTCCTTTGCAAAAGTAGCATAATCGTACTATCGTCCTTTGATTTGAAACTATCGCAAGTGTCGATTTCAATCGTAGGAAAGAGTTTGATTGCTGTTGATGGTCGATTATCCTGTTACTATTGCTTTTGGTCTGAATTTGTAATCTTCTAGTGTCAAGAACAAGTATTCATTTTAAAATCGTAAGGTATTGTGATCGTCTCCATTTTTTATTTCGAAAAGGAACTTGTTGATATTTGTCGCTTGGAAAAGAAATTCAGGTTTGTGCATCAACTTTCTTTTTAGGATTCATATACTAAGAAAGTCGAAAACAAATACATGCATGTGCATTTGCATATAGACAATCTGATTGGCTTGATTTAGGAAAGTGCATTTAGAGTGTGCTATTTGCTCTTTGTGAAAAGATTCTATCTTTCTTTTCCTTAGTAGCTAGGATTTTCATTGCACAAAGAAGATAAAAAGTTTGTTTATCATCTTAGATTGCATTTTAGGAATTACATCTACATCTCGTGGTGAACCTGAAAGGCAAACTTCATAAACAAGATCAACTTAAAATAAATTCAATGAATCTAACAACGCTTTGGAACTTATCGCACAACATTTAGAAGTCTAGGTTAGAGACGTATTCCGGCGTCGTAAAGCCTGGTAACTGTTGTTCTCGCTTATGGTTGGGTGATTCCTCCACTTTGAGACGATAAGTGCCAGTACGGACTTGTGCTCCCACGTACCGTCGAGTATATTTTGGAAGACCCCAATAGGCTTAATCCTTTATCCATAGGAAGCCGTGTCTGCCGCCCTATCGATCGCAATGCACTGAACACAGCATTCAGGAATATTGACTGTCGTACCGTAAAAAGTATTCTACAGTTTTGCGATTGGTTTGGTAATCCCTCTACCTAGATTTCCTGAGCAGTCCCTTTCATTCCTTTTCAGACTCCTTAACAAAAAAGGTCCATCTGAACACTTGTCACTTCAGGCTCATTAAAAATCGAAGGAGACTAGAGTCATATTTTGTTTTTTCTCGACTCTTAAAAATTGAAAAAACAAGTTGTGTCAAAGCGTCTAAAATTTATTTTAAACGGAAAACTCATTACCCCCTTTCCTACATTGATCTTGGGTTGAGAAAATGGAATCCACCAACCAAGGAATTCCCCTTGGAGGAAATCCTAGTCCATTCTCGTCTTGGGGAGATGTTGGTGCACCCCATATAGCCACATTGTCGCTTCCAGGACTAAAAATTGGTTTGCCTGTATGGCTCTTCTCAACCTCTGTCGTTCAGAACACCACAATTCTTGAACAATCGAACCAGCAACTAGACGAGTCCAGAGTTACCCACCAACCTTCTACTTCCTCTAATTCTTCCTCTCCTCCTTCGTCTTCGCTTGATGGGGCTGGTAAAGCCAAAATTCAAGTACCTAAGGAGAAGAAGGAAAAGAAGAAGAAGGAGCCAAAAGTGAGTGGGGACAAACGAGTGTCATCTAGCGAAAATCCACACACTGCACCGACCAGGCCTAAATCGCCATGTGTCATTTGCAAAGGTGTTGTGGTCACCAACAACCCCCCTCTTTGATTGGTATTAGCAATAACACCAAGCAAATGGGGACCCTTAACAAAAAATCCAAAAAACTTTTTATCAAAATTTCTGTATTTTGACTCCCTAAAGCTATATCGCATCACGAGAAGAGAACGAGACGTTTTCCTATGCGCATAATGAGCTGTGAAGAAGCGACGCGAAATTCATCGCATCGCTTATATTGTGAAGCTCTCTTAAATAAAAAGCTTAAGGAATCGCCGACGGCCGATATGCGACGTCGCATATCGCAACATCGCATAAGCAGCACACAATGATTATGATTAAGTGCGATCTGCGATATTGCGATCTGCGATATTGCGATCTGCGATGAATGTGATCATAAAATCCTACGATGACACATCTTAAACGACGCAATCCTCGACACTGCGATGCGAGTCGCAGAAATCACTCATCACAAAGGTTCCTCGGCACAGCGTTCAAGGAAAGCTGTCTGCAGACCAAAATTGGGCGCGCGCCTTAAAAAGAAATTAATGATTGTACGCCAAAGTATCCGAGAAGGATTGTGTTGTGTTTTTCGAAGAGTCAGTTCATTATGAGTGTCATGATTATGCATTCATTAGAGCTTAAAGCTTTCATGTTAATCTTTTTGTCGTTACTCTTTTCCTTTGCGTAAACTGTAAGACAGCAACTAATATAAATCAATGTGCAGGAAACATCTAAGGAAAAAGGGAAAGCGTCAATACTCGGAGAACAGAGAAGAAATGCCTTCGCAAACAGATGCCGCATGCAGCAGGACCGCGGATTCCAGAGTATCACTCAACAGAGACTGATGGAAATAGACTATCCAAGACTCAGAGTCAAAGGCGCACAAAAGCAGCATGTTTTCAAAAGATCCTGAAGCTTAGACTTGGTAAAGCAAAAAGAAAAACGCTAAAGAGGGAAAACGCACCAGAAAAGCCTGGAACAAAGAACGGAAGCATTTTTGAATACAGAAAATTGTTCAGAGAGCAAAGTCCCTAACTTGCTCAGTCATTCGCCAGGCCGAAAACCGAAATAGCAACAGCACAATCAGTTTGAGAGAAATTTGGGATATTACCAAGTATACACACAGCGAATACACCAAGCCAGAGGAAAATATCTTCCAGTTTGTCAGAAAGCGGTGCTAGCTCTTGTTGTTTCTATTTTCGTAATTCAAACGAAAGGAGAAAACAACCAGCCGACTCTTCCCAGGTGAATGTTGCATTGCTTACAGCACTAAGTAGCAAATACAAAAACGGTTAGAAATTAGATTCAATTTTTAGAAATAATTTGCTTTAGTAGAAGGGAAGTCATTTGAAACCGTGTCCTAAATTTATGTAATTAAGATTAATTAGTTAGCAGTATTTAAACCCTTCTCAGGCATTTGGAGAAGGGTCCGGAAATTTGTCAAAAAACTTGTCCTCAGAACATGCACTTTTGCACCCTCGGAGGGGGTTTTTGGTGAATGGATGGATCGATATTTATCAATGTTTGCATTTAATGTCTGCTACTGATGTTGCACTTTTGTACTCTTAGTAGATGTTAGAACAAGTAGAGATAAATCGTTATTGCTTGAAGCTTATGAGTGGAACCAGTCATAAATGGTACTTTTATCTCTTGACCTGTTTCTGTTCATATTCTTAAAGTGATATGCAGTTTTCAGTTGTTTATATGTTAATGCATGAATGTGTGGGTTACCATTTGGCACTTCTGTACGGTGGAGTCATTTATTTGTGCTTGATATATGAATAACTTATTATGCGATATGTTGTTCACAACTGTTTTGCCTAACTTTTTATGCAGAATGGTTTATCTTAATTGATTTCTATTCTTATGATAGCTGAATGATCTTTATTACCAGTTATTGTTCGAAATCTTTTTAGATCGCATAATAGAAGAAATACACCCCGGGTTAGTGTAGATTAGATGTGTTGTTTTTCCTTTATTAGATTACAATAGCATAGAGTTAGCTTAGAAGTTTGAATTAAATTAGCTTAAAATACTCCCAGATCAGCATCATTCAACTCTACACACACACACACACACCTTAGATTGGGAAACTGGTCCCATTATCACCAGTCGGACCCGCTATACCAAACGGATAAGGAGATGCCAACCAAGGTCCGGACCGGGTGGGTATCCCCCTTGTTGTCGACCCGATTTTCGGGGCCTCAACATATTTGGCGCTAGGAGGGCCCGAACTATGAATGGCATCTAAATCAAAATCTAAATACCATTCTGAGAGTAAATCGCCCTCACCAACTCCCCCGACTTCCCTAGTACGATTAAATCCAGAGTCAGAAGTCACTCGGGTATCAACCGATGCTACATACCCTAATATTTCAGACCAATCTATCATTGAACCCCCTGAAGTTCAAACTCTGATTCGCAAACTCCAGGGATTTTCTATTTTTACTCAGAGGTCTGAAAAATCTCAAAGCAGCGTGACTTCGTAGTACAATCCTGCTCATCCTCTGACCAGATTAAAGAGTGAAAAATTTGGCATCCAGCCAACTGAATTCCCTCTTCCCACCAGGAAAAGAGCAAGGAAAACACCACCAGAGTCTGACAGTGAGACTCTTTCATCTACGTCGTCCATCTCAACTCCCTCATCGCGAAGTCAGCCACCCACGTCTTCATTTCAAACCATTCATCCATCTTCCACAACCCCTCCTCTTCAATCATCAAAGATCATAATACCTTCATCTTCCCAGCATCAGGGATCATCCTCTGCACTTGCATTCACTAGCAGCTCAACGATGGCCCAGTCTCCATGGAACAATCCTGGGGCAGTTTTAATGCCTCCACCTCTGAGCCCAATACCGGCCCATCCTGATAAATGGCTACCCAAATTCAATCCAGAAGCAGGCATGCTAGCTGAAGAACATATCAATAATTTCATGCTTTCTGTTAATCTCAACGGAGTTACCAACGAGGATGCTGTCGTCCGGATTTTTCCCTACACAATGCAAGGGACAGCCGGGTCATGGTACTTCTCATTACCTTCCGGGTCTATCACAAGTTGGGACATTTTTCAAAGTCAATTCCTTACCAAATTTGGCGATGACAGATCAACGGCGACTTTAATAAATGACCTATCCAATCTTAAAGCCGAGGCTAGAGAACCCATCAAAGACTTTAATTTACGGTTCAATAAAATCCTCAACAAAATTCCTACTGCTTCCCAGCCCAGCGAAGAAGTGAGATGTGAATGGTATATTACGGCCTTACCATCGAACTTGGAAATCTTCGTGGATAGGGAAAATAAGACAACCTTAGTTGAAAACTTGACAGAGGCGATAGCAGTAGAAAAACGCGTAGTAGCCCTCGAAAAAAGATCTGTGATAGAGGAACGCAAATCTAAGAAAGTCTCCTACAAGGAAGACCCCAAGAAGAAACAATCGAAAGATCCTTTCGATTTGGAAGGATTACAAAAAGTGTTAAAAACCATGTCCAATGAGATGATTGACATAAAAAAACAAGTAGCAGAAACTTCTTCGAGAAAGCCCTACAGAGCTTTTAAAATAAATCCTTCAATGGAGGTGAAACCGCCCAACGCTATCTCAAACGTCGAATCCGAAGAAGAAGAAGAAGAGAATACCACTGAAGGGCAGACCGATGACGAAGAAGTTGTGGAACTACAAGGAATGTGGGATTTCATCCTCCCACAAGAAGAAGATCAAGAAGCATTTCTGGTTAGTACACGAAGCAAAAATCAACTTGATCCTCCCCAAACTACCCCTAAGCAGAAGGGCGCAAGCCCTGCAGCAAAAGATAAAGTCGCAACAAAGAAAACAACCGCTAAGGCGACTCAATCTAGCCCAGTCCAACCAGATCAAACACCTCCATCAAGAACACTGATTGTGTCGGATGAAATGGAGTATAACATTATTGATGACATAAAAAAGACTAGGGCTAATATCACTCTTTATGAGTTGAGCAAATTGAAACATCAACAGAAGATAATGATGAAAGAATTACATGCCGTGCCTACTACATCTTTGCCTACAGCTGTAGCTTCCCACAACACAGGAAGACCTCCAACCAACACGATCAATAAAGTTGACCCAAATGACATCGCCTTGACTGGAGGGAGATCAAGGTCTCACACTCCCCCTTTTCTTCTCACTTATGAAATTTTCAAAAAAAACGTGCACAATTGTTTGGTAGATTCTGGTGCTTCAACGAATATTTTACCCAGATCAATATGTGCCAAGTTGAATGTTCAACCGCAAAAATCCGCAGTGCGCATAGTTCAGCTTGATCGATCCCAAGTCGAAGTGATTGGTGAACTTAATCAAGTGACCATAAGATTGTCATCTAACCCGAAGGTGTGTCAAGTTATTGACATTCTAGTAGCTGATATCCCTGAATTCTATGGCTTAATTCTTAGCAGGGATTGGTCTGAAAAACTCCATGGATACTTCTCAACCGACTGGTCGCACATGTGGTTACCCTACAATGGTAAACCGAATCAAATAAAGGTTGAATGAGAGTTACACCAGAAGTACATAGTGACAGAATTGGAGGGTGAAAATGAAGCAATAGCATACAACAGCAGTATCATAGGAAACTACTCGGTAGATTCTTTCCTCGGCAATTTTAATGCTCATACCTCACCTTACTTAGAAAATTCAGTTTTGTCCCAAGTCGAAAACTTTTCCCAAACTGATGATTCGAAGTGTGTTAATTTTTTAGATAACTCTGTAAATACATCTTTGTTTTGGAAATTATATTTTGATGGCTCCAAATCTAACGAGGGAGCAGGAGCAGGATGCGTTCTGATTAGCCCAGACGGAAATAAGACCATGCTTACGTGCAGACTTGAATTCGATTGCACAAACAATACAGCGGAATATGAGGCCTTGGTGCAAGGCCTATACAAAGCAATTGGGTTGAACGTTAAGTACCTTCAAGTCTTCGGAGACTCTGAGATTGTCGTCAAACAGGTATGTAACACCATACATTGCTTATCAGGTCATTTGAAGCACTATCAATCTTTAGTACAAGATCTGACTGCACATTTCATAGCATTCAATATTTCGTCAATCCCAAGACTCCAAAATGCGAGTGCATACATGTTAGCTAACGTAGCCTCTAGACTTATTCCCTTCGAAGATTTTAGTCCAGATAGATTCTCAATAGAATTAATTTTTAGACCGTCCATCCCTGACAACATTACAAACTGGAGAGTATTCAATGACGATCCAGACATTGTAAATTTCCTCACTTCTGAAGGATCCTACTCAAATCAAATAATTGACGAAGACCATCATGATCACCAAATACAACAATATAGCACTGATAATGCTATACCTAAGTCGGTGGTTAAGTTAGAAGACTTATATGATTTGAAAAGTTAGTTTAAAAGGTCTACCAATGTTAAACTTTATAGTTCGACTCTGAACTACGATTTAGTAAACTTAGGAACCGATGAGAAACCACAAAACGTTAATCTAGGCCACGGCCTAGACCCTGAAGAGAAATTAGCATATATCCGTCTTTTGAGACAATACAGACATGTTTTTGCCTGGAACTACGATGAGCTGAAGACATACGACACTTCTATCATTCAACACACTATCCCGATGATTGACAATGAAAAACCTGTCCAACAGAAGCTCAGAAAAATCCACCCCAATTTAGAAAATCAGATAAAAACTGAGCTAAATAAGTTGTTGAGAGCCAGAATAATCTTCCCCGTCAGACATTCCAAATGGGTCTCCAATATGGTACCCGTTAGAAAGAAAAACAGAGATATTCGAATTTGTATTGATTTTCGAAATCTCAACAAAGCCTGTCAAAAAGACAATTTTCCCCTCCCACCTATGGAGCAGATATTACAGGCAGTAGCAGGCTCAGAATTAATGTCTTTTTTGGATGGATTTTCAGGATACAATCAAGTGTTGGTGCATCCCGATGATCAGTTAAAAACCACATTCCGAACTAAATGGGGCACATACGCATATCAGAAGATGCCATTTGGTTTGATCAATGCCGGCGCTACATTTCAGAGAGCCATGGACATCGCATTCAAAGGTTTAGTCAATAAATCTGTAGTGATTTACCTGGATGATATAACAGTGTACTCCAAGAAGCGAAGCGACCATCTCAAAGGCTTGAAACAAATCTTTCAACAATGTTTAAGGTATGGGATTTCACTTAACCCGAAGAAATCTTTTTTCACATTAAGTGAAGGAAAACTTCTAGGATTCATAGTGTCAAAATCTGGCATTCACATTGAACCTGACAGAATCAAAGAAATTTCTGAAATATCCATGCCTCATAACAAAAAAGCCATGCAATCTTTCCTTGGTCAAATTAATTTTGTGAAGAGATTTGTCCTAGATTTCTCACGTATTGTGTCTCCTTTGCAAAATATGATCAAAAAGAATTCAAATTTTAAATGGGGTCAAGATGAGCATGAAGCATTCAACTTGATAAAACAAGCCATCATTAACGCTCCATCTTTAGCAACCCCAAATTTTTCAGAATCTTTTATCTTATACACATTTGCCTCAGAGAAATCTTATGCCGCGATTCTAACTCAAACAAATCAAGAGAAAGCGGAAGCTCCAATCGCATTTTTTAGCTCGAATTTACAAGGTGCTGAACTCAACTATTCCGACATGGAGAAACAGTGGTATGCTGTTTTCAAAGCGATCAAATATTTCAGAACCCATACTAAAGTCATAGTACCGTTTCCAGCGGTAAGAAACCTTCTGATACAGAAGGATGTGGGCGAAAAAAGAGCAAATTGGATCACCGCTTTACAATAATACAATCTTGAGATCAAACCAGCAAACATTGTAAGAGGCCAAGGCTTCTGCAAAATGTTTTCTGGAGCATCGCAAATTCCTGAGAATTCATCTGACGAGGTACATACGTATGAGGTAAGCCTAAACGATGCAGAATCATTATATGCTGACACCATTTATTATCTTAAGAATAGGTATGCTCCATCACACCTGGATCACACCAAGAAAAGAGCTCTGAGATTGAAAGCTAAACAATACCAGCTCATAAATGATGTTCTATTTAAAAGGAATTACGATTTTGTGCTTCTTAGGTGTCTTGAGAAAACTGAAGCCGAAAAGGTTTTGCAGGAACTCCACGACGGACCAGCAGGCGGACACTATGCTGGAGATGCTACTGCACATAAAATCTTACATGCAGGATATTATTGGCCCACGTTGTTCAAAGACTCACACAGTTACGTGAGGAAATTCCAAGTCTGCCAGACTGCTGCAGGGAAACAAAAGAAACCGTCCATGCCACTACAGCCGGTAAACATCAAGCAACCATTCAGCCAGTGGGGCTTGGACATAATAGGTGAGATCGTTCCTCACTCTTCTAAGCAGCATAGTTACATCCTCATGGCAACAGATCATTTTACTAAATGGGTAGAAGCAGTTCCTCTCAAGACAGCTAATTCTGAAAACATTATTGAATTCATAGATCAATTTATAATCACTAGGTTTGGATTGCCAACGGCCTTAATATTTGATAATGCTTCATACTTTTCTAGAAATACAATGACTGAGTTTGCACTTAAAAGAGGGTTCAAACTGAAATATTCGGCCAACTACTATCCGCAAGGTAATGGATTGGTTGAATCAACAAACAAAAACCTGATTAGGATTATTAAAAGAACAGTCGACCAAAACCAAAAGAATTGGCACAAAGCGTTGGTAAATGCTTTATGGGCAGATAGAATAACGAAGAAAGCTTCAATCGGAACTTCTCCCTTTAATTTAGTTTATGGGAAAGAAGTGGTTCTTCCAACCCACTTAGTCATTCCCTCTTTGTCTTTAGTACAATACATCGATGAGGTATCTACCTCCTCCATACAACTAAGACAACTGGAAATAATTAAATTATAAGAATGACGAGAACAAGCTAAGAAAACCCATGCTCATCACCAAGCACTGATAAAATCCTCTTTTGACTCAAGCATAATGACCAGAAAAAAATTTCAGATGGGAGATTTAGTTTTGAAATGGGATAAGGCTCATGAAGAAAAGGGCAAACATACGAAATTCCAGAAACTGTGGCTTGGTCCTTTTCAGATTGTAGAAGTTATAGGCCCATCGATGTTTGTGTTGCAGGATTTAGCAGGTAGAAGAGATTCTCTGCCTGTTAATGGACAGATTCTTAAAAAATATTTTCCATAGAAGATCACTCTTCTATTTTTGTAGGATAGTTTTAGTTTTTATTTGTTTTTCTCTTTCTTATAAATAAAACCAGTTGTAGATGGTCACTAAAAGGGTTCATGAAAAAGACACCAATTCTCTATCAGATTTTGAGCTTTTCGCTTGTACAAATAGCAAAAATTTTCGAAAAATCTGATTTTTATTATTGACAGGTAGAGTTAACTTTAGCCTAGACATGATGCTAGTTTCAACTTCAAAAATTTAATGAAAGCAACCTTTGGTAAAAAATTGTTTTATATCAGCACAATGAAAGGTATCAATAATAAAATAAATATTCTCTGTAAAGCTGTTGTTTTCAAACTCTATTATTGTCGTCCAGAGCTTTCTTAAGGAAAAACAATGACTTCCTCCCTGCTAAAGGAAATCGCAGCATTCAGAGGAACAATCCGAGAAAACACTATGTCTCAAAGAATAAGAGGTCTCATCATGAGCCGGCTTATCATGATCACAGATATTATAACTTGCTGACTTTGCCAATACTGTCTACCAAAACAGGCCAACGACTCAAGATTGTTACAATCAAAAGACAGGGGGTCTCATCACGAGCCAGCTTGTTCAGCAAAAGTGTAAATCAAGTGAATGACTGTGTCATAATTTGGCCACCAAACCAAGACATTGTTCTTTAGAGAATAAAAAAGGAAAAAAGTGTCAAGAAGGGGTTTTCCTCTGAAAAGTTGTAAATAACCTCAAGCAGGATAAAGGATCATTGCTGGGTAACAGGTAACCCTGCCGAGGCTATAGCAGAGGCTCTACCTACGAAAAATGAGCATATTTTAAAAGGCCAGCACGCAGAGAAGACCTTATTTTATCTTTAAAAGACCAAGTAGTGTCTGGTGTGAATACAAGAACTAAGTCTGAGGAAACAAACGATTGGAATATGAAAAGGTTGAGACGAAGTATCAATGCTAGGATAAGGCATAATATACTCTATCTGTCCATAACAAAATTTAGATATATGAAAATTTTCTGCTTCGGAAGTTGAAATTCAATAGAAAAATAGAGATAACTAGTTCTTCACAGTGAATCGCCATTGTTGTGGTCACCAACAACCCCCCTCTTTGATTGGTATTAGCAATAACACCAAGCAAATGAGGACCCTTAACAAAAAATCCAAAAAACTTTTTATCAAAATTTTTGTATTTTGACTCCCTAAAGCTATATCGCATCGTGAGAACAGAACGAGACGTTTTCCTATGCGCATAATCAGCTGCGAAGAAGCGACGCGAAATTCATCTCATCGCTTATATTGTGAAGCTCTCTTAAATAAAAAGCTTAAGGAATCGTCGACGGCCGATATGCGACGTCGCATATCGCAACATCTCATAAGCAGCACACAATGATTATGATTAAGTGTGATTTGCGATATTGCGATCCGCGATATTGCGATCTGCGATGTTGCGATCTGCGATATTGCGATCTGCGATGAATTCGATCATCAAATCCTGCGATGACTCATCTTAAACGACGCAATCCTCGACACTGCAATGCGAGTCGCAGAAATCACTCATCGCAAAGGTTCCTCGGCACAGCGTTCAAGGAAAGTTGTCTGCAGACCAAAATTGGGCGCACGCCTTAAAAAGAAATTAATGGTTGTACGCCAAAGTATCCGAGAAGGATTGTGTTGTGTTTTTCGAAGAGTCAATTCATTATGAGTGTCATGATTATGCATTCATTAGAGCTTAAACCTTTCATGTTAATCTTTTCGTCGTTACTCTTTTCCTTTGCGTAAACTATAAGACAGCAACTAATATAAATCAATGTGCAGGAAACATCTAAGGAAAAGGGGAAAGCGTCAATACTCGGAGAATAGAGAAGAAATGCCTTCGCAAACGGATGCCGCATGCAGCAGGACCGCGGATTCCAAAGTATCACTCAACAGAGACTGATGGAAATAGACTATCCAAGATTCAGAGTCAAAGGCGCACAAAAGCAGCATGTTTTCAAAAGATCCTGAAGCTTAGACTGGGTAAAGCAAAAAGAAAAACGCTAAAGAGGGAAAATGCACCAGAAAAGCCTGGAACAAAGAACGGAAGCAGTTTTCAATACAGAAAATTGTTTAGAGAGCAAAGTCCCTAACTTGCTCAGTCATTCGCCAGGCCAAAAACCGAAATAGCAACAGCACAATCAGTTTGAGAGAAATTTGGGATATTACCAAGTATACACACAGTGAATACACCAAGCCAGAGGAAAATATCTTCCAATTTGTCAGAAAGCAGTGCCAACTCTTTTTGTTTCTATTTTCGTAACTCAAACGAAAGGAGAAAACAACCAGCCGACTCTTCCCAGGCGAATGTTGCATTGCTTACAGCACTAAGGAGCAAATACAGAAACGGTTAGAAATTAGATTCAATTTTTAGAAATAATTTGCTTTACTAGAAGGGAGGTCATTTGAAACCGTGTCCTAAATTTATGTAATTAAGATTAATTAGTTAGCAGTATTTAAACCCTTCTCAGGCATTTGGAGAAGGGTCCAGAAATTTGTCAAAAAGCTTGTCCTCAGAACATGCACTTTTGCACCCTCGGAGGGGGTTTTTGGTGAATGGATGGATCGAGATTTATCAATGTTTGCATTTAATGTCTGCTACTGATGTTGCACTTTTGTACTCTTAGTAGATGTTAGAACAAGTAGAGATAAATCGCTATTGCTTGAAGCTTATGAGTGGAACCAGTCATAAATGGTACTTTTATCTCTTGAACTGTTTCTGTTCATATTCTTAAAGTGATATGCAGTTTTCAGTTGTTTATATGTTAATGCATGAATGTGTGGGTTACCATTTGGCACTTCTGTACGGTGGAGTCATTTATTTGTGCTTGATATATGAATAACTTATTATGCGATATGCTGTTCACAACTGTTTTGCCTAACTTTTTATGCAGAATGGTTTATCTTAATTGATTTCTATTCTTATGATAGCTGAATGATCTTTATTACCAGTTATTGTTCGAAATCTTTTTAGATCGCATAATAGAAGAAATACACCCCGGGTTAGTGTAGATTAGATGTGTTGTTTTTCCTTTATTAGATTACAATAGCATAGAGTTAGCTTAGAAGTTTGAATTAAATTAGCTTAAAATACTCCTAGATCAGCATCATTCAACTCTACACACACACACACACCCCTTAGATTGGGAAACTGGTCCCATTATCCCCAGTCGTACCCGCTATACCAAACGGATAAGGAGCTGCCAACCAAGGTCCGGACCGAGTGGGTATCCCCCTTGTTGTCGACCCGATTTTCGGGGCCTCAACAAAAGGAGACCACTATCACAGAGATTGTCCTTGCATCCCTCGGATCTTAAGGGACTGGTCTCCTCGTTTGCACAACCCGGTGTCGTCAACCTCTGATGATCATGTTGAAAACGCGCCATCAACTAGTGAAAGTGAAACCCCAGGACAAAAAGGAAAATATAGATTTCCTTGTAAACTGTGCGAAGGCGATCATGTCGTCCACCGTTGTCCCTTCTTAGACGAGGCTAAAAGAGTTTTGGACGATCGTCTGGTTTCACCGTTACGACTTCCTCCTGGATATAAAAAACTCTGGCCAAGTCCGTCACTAGTTGAAAATCCGGCTGGCCCGCTCAGGTGGTCGGCTGAAGCATCTATCATTGAAGAAAAACCATCTGAACCCATACCAGACGAAATTCAAAAGGTCGAGGCGACGGTTGACCCGGTCTTGCCTTCAGAGGTTCCATCTTCAGATGATACAATCACCGAAGAGAACAAGGATGACACCGTCCAAATTCTTTTCATAAGCACAGACTCCAACGAACATGGGGGCAATTTACCCGTTCCTTTACCGCAGGAAGGAAGTTCGTCAGAGTCGTACCCGGCCGCCTATTCGGTCCCACCTCCAAGCAACCTAGTTGTCTCCTTCGACTGGAATCAACTAGGCAGACCCCGTTTACCGGCTAGTATACCATTCCGAATCATTGTTCAAATATATAGAATGGTTATGGACGGTACCATCATAGATGAAGGGGCTTCTGTGAGTATCCTCTCCTCAACTACTTGGAAAGCACTTGGTTCGCCATCGCTTTTGCCTGAGATGAGAAATCTAACAGGCTTTGATAAAGGAACTAGTCGACCGTTAGGGATCTTTCCCAATGTGCCCATAACATTGAGAGGGAAAACCGTTCACATGAACGTAATGGTAGTTCAAGGACCCCTGGATTACAATCTACTCCTAGGACAAGACTATATTTATTGCATGAGAGCCATTGTCTCATCACTCTTTAGAGTGATGTGTTTTCCGCACGAAGGAAGAGTGGTCAAGCTCGTAGACCAGCTTTCATTTCCCGGATCACGCATAGCAAATAGTCATATACCATCCCTGAATTGTCTTTTCACGCAAGAAATGTCTCGATCCCCAGTCTGTCCACTCGATGAGCGCGAGTGATTCGGGGAGACATGACTGAAACCCAGGGGGCATGCACCCTGGTCTGCTTCGGCAGGAAAACTTCAGGTATAGGGTAGGTTTTCGCGAGAGAATATGACTAGTCTGTACTCCCGTCCGTGATTGGAAGAGAGGGTTATTCTGGAACAAGATTCTCTTGTCAAAGTTATGTGAGTGGGGTAGCCTCCTTCACTCACCTTTGTCTATTTCGGTAGACATCGCCGAAGAAGTGTTTTTTTTGTGTTGTGAATAGAACAATCTTTGGTAACCTGAAAGAGGTATACCTTTCCTGATAAAACAAATGTTTTGTCAACTTGAATAAAAGGTGACCTTGAAACTCTGTTTTATACCTGGGGGCATGCAAACCTTTTGGCGTGCAAGTGAAGAGCGACTATTTATTTTTTAAATTTGTAGGTCCTCTAACCCTTTAAACTCGTAGGATGGGTCGTTTCCTAACTTGCATAAAGAAAGGATGTGGGTCAAAACTCTAAAAATTGTTGTTTTTATATGAGACATTCTTATCACACGACTGGATTAATCGAGCAGTTTTAGCACATAGTTCAAGCTCGTTAAAAAATAAACATAAGCCATGAGCAAATTTTTCCCCCCGCGTTTAAGCTCGTTAAAAAATGAACTATTCCCCGGTAAATAACCATCGTGAATGTAATACTTCAGCCATTAAAGCCTTGGTCGTGTTTGCACCGTCACCTCCACTTTTGCATTGGCCTATCATTCACCCCCATTTGATTGTTTACCCATTTTGAGGAACAGCTGCGAAGAGTGATTTCACTAGCCATCCTTGTAACACTGCCGTGATTGGAAAATTCCAAACCTTACCTGGAATCAGCTGCTACCCATTTTATCACTCGTTCCTCAAAAGACGAGTCTCCTTTAAGCTCTTTTCAACTGACTCGTAAAATATGAAAAGATTGCCGAGCCATTGGCCTCTCCATCTCGTTAAAGGGACAGGAAGTGCTATCCCTCCTCTAAATTTTAATCTTTTTGGGCCTGAGGAATTATTACACAAAAAGATCGAGCGCTTGTTTTGTTCGGCTCGTTAAAAGTATCGAAAATTCATCCCTTCTGTATTGTTTTATACTTTTTGGACTTAAGGGATTAGATGACGAAAAAGGAATTTTGGAGTTACCTTTACATTCCTTTTCAGACTCTCTAAAATTGAAAAGGATCGAGTTATCTTTGTCGTTAAACTCGTTAAAAAGATTAATAGCGACAAACTTGTCTATAGACGAGAACGAGTTTCACTATCGCTAGGCTCGTTAAAACATAGCGATGGGTTTGCCCGAAGGGAAAATTATAGAACAAGCATATGTTATCCTCCTCAAGCTTGACAAAAATAAAGAGGTACTGGTCAGCAATGACTGGGGAAAATTGGGAAGAAAACTTGAAGAAACTTTGTTGGTAGCAAGTCACTCTTGAACATGACACTTCCACTCCATGTCCGAGTCGGGTTGGGTTGTTTCATTCACCGGTCAAATCACCATGGTCCCATCATACCATCCACATTTGGGGCTAATGCTACCAATCTATCACATCAGTGTCACCGATATGTTCAAGAGAATTCATTCAGAGACTTTACCTGTGTCTCACCCACTACCATACATTTACACTCCATTCTTTCATGACCGCCACCCTGAACCTTATATCACCAGATCGTTTTCACGTCCATTAAAATCATTTGCTCTGTCCCGTGTCATTGATGTGGGATTCATTAAGGCCCTCCTGTGACGGATCACTTCTTGTCGACATCAACTCATTATCTAAGAAGTTGATCTAGGAACACCCCATTCAGTACTTTGAAGCTTGCATGCCTCAATGGCAAGTTTCTCACTTCCGGCGACAGGTTTACATCAATGGCCTTCGACCGAAATATTTTGCGTGGTGTTCGACACCAAGTCCTTTATTCACACCACGTGAATTGTACTGCAGTACCTTGAGGGTCATTATCATTATCGGTGACTCCTCTCGCGCCTGTTAACAGCTTACATCATTGGCTGATAATCAGGCGATGTCTTTCCATGTTCGACTCCATAACAGCTTTCACATGGATCAACTTGTACTTCGAGTGAAGATCGAACGAGATTGAAGACCCCGGATCTAGTTTCATCCATCCGAGCTGCGATATATATTCAGGGAAATAAAAACATCAAATGTACATCATTGTTGCACAGATAATCATCCAATCAAAAGGATGATGGCTCTATAAGAATCATCAGTCTACACTCAGACGATTGTCTGTCCTATGTACATGAAAATGAATTTATAAAGCTTAGCATGGGAATGCCCGCCTCAGCTAGATCATGAAAATATTATGAAGATAATGTATTGTATTGTATCTTATTACAGGTCTCCTCTTAGCATTAAAAGAACTTCGGATCCTCATAATAAAGCATTTCACCCGACATCAAAAGATTAACGACCTCATGCTTTAGGGGGAAACTGTTATAGACATTTTTGGGCCCTACAACCCCAAGCATGAAATGTCCATAAACCAAGGGCTCCTAAGTCCCTAAAAGTTTTGTTCTAACCCCTAAAGGAACAAGGTCAACAGATTACAGCTTCTCCCAGAAGTTCTCCATGAAAAACTGCTCAGAATTGGTCAAAACAAGATCATTTCAGCTGCTCCACTGGCTAAGTGCGTTGCATCTCACCTAAATACACTGTGTGGGTGCGTTGCATTTCAAAAATCCCTTCTGTGGGGTGTGATGGGCGAGAAATGACAAATGGCAGTGTCATTCCGCAAGGTGGAGAGGCAATGGAAGCTTCTAAAAACTTCTCCTGTGACACTTGCCTCACTGAATTCGACCAAGGATGAGTAAGAGACCATCAATCTCCAAGTGGAAGCAAGAACTATCAGAGGGAACACACTAATCAAATCACAAGCTGACTCATCCCCCTTACAGATATCTATATATGGATCCCTCATCCCAGAGATCCAGAGGCTGGAATTTTGCATATTGTAAGGAATTGTTGTTGGTTTCTTGAGACAAACATCAGATTGTTGGGTGAACTAAGCTTTGTTTGAGGTGAAGAGGGGCTTCTTTGCTGGGAGGTTGATGCTGGGTCAGAACAACTGGTTGTAACTCCTCTTGGTTTTTTCTTGTTTATCAATAAAAGCTATTTAAGTTTTCCTCCATGCTCTTGTGTCATTGATTCTTACTACATTTGTATGGTCAATTTACTTCTGATCCTATATTGTTTATGATTATAGATCCATGTCTTTGTATAGTGCTATGCTTCTGTGATCTTACAGGTACTTTGTGAAGCTGGGCGTGCAAGGGAGCAGGTAGCTAAAGACTATCAAAGAAGAGAGGAATCAAATCAGGAGATTAGCACAAGACAGAGGTTGGTCTTTCTGTTCCTCTCTATCTATAATTCATAAAGGAAAAACGAAAGTAGCTTTTCTCTGTTTGTTTCTAAGGCAGCTGTCACACCTTAGTGGGATAGAGTAATTCTATATAGACACTTTTCCCTGTAACAAGATGCATTTTCCAAATCTAGTTGGGCAGATGCGCTGTTCAATGAGTTCTGCAATTTGTGAGCTAACATTGCCTCATCTGCCAATGTAGAGTAGACCATCTCTCCAGTTTGCTTATGCAGCTCAATCTGATCCATAGGATGAATGTCTTTGGCAAGGACCTCTAGATTTGTTCTAATGTAATCAACAGCTGACTATGGCTGCTGCACTTTGGGCTTAAAGTGGCTCAAGATCATTTTTCCTTCTTTAATGTCATATGCAGACATTAACCTTTGTTGGTTGGTGGGGGTCATCTTGAGAAATTGATCATAAAGTTGCAGCCTCAATGGATCATTTCTAGCCTTAATCTATGTGAATGTTATTTTGACATCTGAGGCCTGCTTGATTGATGGTCTGGTGGATGAAACTTCCACACTATGCTGCCTTTCTAGGTCCTGCCTATGAGAGCTAGTGGATGTTTCTACCACTGGGGATGTCTGTGGGCTGGTTGCCCTCTCACCTCTTGTACTTTCTAAGGTTTCCTCAATAATTTCCTCTTCAGGTAGAGGATTTATTCTTTGCCTTTTTGCCCCTGGTTTCTTTGTTGGTCCACTTACAGGTGTGGTCTCTTCTCTGTCCCTTTTCTTGCCCCTTTCCTCATTTAGAGGAGTCTGTAATACTAGTACCTCTGGTGCTTTGGTCTGGACAGGAGGAATTTGCCCTTGGCCCTGTTCCTTTGATGATGTTGGCTGATCTGTCATTATGTGATGCTCTGAATCCGCCACTTCTTTGCCCTTTGATGTCCCTGCAACTGGTGTAGTGCTTTCTTGGGCAGGTTGCTGTGAAGTTCTAGCAGATGATGTACCCACTCCGGTTTGCTGAGGCAGTTTGAAAGACACCTGTCCAAAAGAGTCCAGGTCAAGAGTTTTTTCTAGATTTTTCATAGCTTGTTCAATTTTTTCTTCCTCAGTGAGCTCTTCTATCAATGTGCCCTCTACCCACTCATCCTGATTAGCAAATTGCTCTATTTCAGGGATCCTACAATGTTTATAGGCCGATAGCCTATTTTTTACTTTTCTTTCATAGATAAATCCATTTGGGTCATAGGGTACCCACAAAAGCTCCTTTTTAATTTGAGTTGTTCACCCAATATCTTATCAGCATCTTGCCATGCTTCCTTTTTGTTAATGATGAAAGGGCCTAACTGGTTTCTTAATTTCAGCTAAGCTTTTTTCTTTGCACCGTAGAAGTGAGTCAAATCTGAGTTAATAAATTGCCTGTAATATTCTAGAGCAAACAGTTTCATAGGCACATATTTTGGCAGCTTATAAGGGCACAGCTCACAGCCATATATCCTCATCTCAGTGTGATTCTGGTAGAAGTACCAGTCACCTATTTTGTAGCTTTTGGAGAGCTGTAAAATTTTATGCATATCACCAGAGAGTCTAGGAGGAGGAGTTCTCATCAATAGAGAGGAGACTGGATGTATAAACAAATCAATGAATTCACAATAAGTGTAAGGAGAGTTATGGACTTCATGGAAGACTGAGGTCCAAAAGATCACAGGCCTCCTTTCTCCTTTAGAATCCAATTTTCTAATGGGAAACTGAAAACTGTCTGTTTGGTAGTACAAGAACAGATGATATATATATGATGTGTACTTAAAGACTCCTTCTCTGTCTAGATTCATGAATTGGTCATGGATCTTGTTGGCAATGAAAGTAGCATAGTCATATTTGACAGCAGGGGGCTGTCCTGGAGTAAACATGGACAACAAAGCTAATATGGTCTCATCAACATATTCACTTGTCTTAAATCCCAGGACATAGGATATCATATCAATAATGAATCTTCCAGCTTCATTGAACCAGACATGGTGAAAGGGAGGTGGCTCTTTGGGCTGGCAATCTAGTCTCACAAATGTTTGAACAACACTGGTTATCTCTGCATTGGTCAGTTTAGAGCCCTGCTCAAGCAAGAATCCCATAGAAAGATGAGCCAGAGGCTAAGTAGGTTTGAAGTGTAGCATTTCATTTATGGACTCAGGAGTTATATGAAATATGACAGTTCCTGACGGAGTCATAACTGCTCTTTTGACAGGTTCATAATTGGCACAACATAGGTGGATAACATCTGGGAATACATTTACTGAAGGGAGGTAGTATCT
Source organism: Pinus tabuliformis (assembly GCA_031772625.1). Lineage (NCBI taxonomy): Eukaryota > Viridiplantae > Streptophyta > Pinopsida > Pinales > Pinaceae > Pinus > Pinus tabuliformis. The sequence continues at coordinate 732,578,312 of CM062819.1, forward strand.
GGGCAGATTGGATTCCCATATCCCATAAAGACTAGTTTTGCTTAGGTGACTGTTCCTAATTTCACAGAATGCTTGGAGGTGGTTTTTGTACCCAGTTAATTCTTATATTTGAAAATCCCTATCAACCAAGGGTAGCCACTCTAACTCTTTGTGAGGCGCATTAAGGGGAGCAATGTTCAGGGCCACTGGGGCCTCCATTCTCGGTTTTTTGTGCTTTTGAACTAGGGGTGGGGCTTTTGCAGGCAAATGGGCAAAATAACAGTGGTTCTAGTGCATATATTTGAAGGCAGTACGGTGAATTCAACTCAAATTTGGGTCCTTTGGACAATTTTGCAGAGGAAAGCTAAAATTCACAGGGTTTGGGAACATAATTAAGGTAAATACCTGTTTTTAACAGCGCACTGTGTGGATTGCAGGTTGCGGGATGAGCTGGAAGACTGGACTGTGGACTCTGTTTGGCTTGGTGGCGGACTGTATGGTCGAGCGCTGCTTTGGACGTAAATCACATGCAATAGTCGCGCAGAGAAAACAAGTGAAAATGAGTGAAAATGACGTTTTCACGTCTTTTTTAACAAAAATTGGTTTGGCGGGCTTTTGGCACCTTTTTTTATGATGTCAGCATGACGTGGTGTTTTTTCGTGTAGCGGGGTGACATGGCGATGACGTGGCGCTGACGAGGAGGTGACGTAAGTGGATGACGTGGTCATGACGTCAGCAGGGGGGTGAGCGGGGGCGGTAAGCGGTTTTGGCCCCGCACCGCTTTTGAACGAAGGTGGTATCGGGTTGGAGGGCAGCGAGCATTGCGGGCGGGCGCCACCTGTCCCAAGGTATGGCGGGAATACCACCATCCCCCGGGCGCTAAAGTTCACTATGGAAGGGTGTCGCGATATAGATCTGGGCTGTTGGATGGGAAGGCCCGGATCCAACGGATGTCGGTCAACAGAGCTGGCGGAGGGCTATGACGTGGGGCCCAACCAAATAAACAATGGGTTTAAACACATCGGGGCGCGCTGATTGGCTGTCGGGGCATTTAATGGTTATTTAACCGGATATCAATTAACTTTGGCATATGTGCGCGCGGAGGGTTATTACATGGTTCCGGATGAACCATTAATTCCTTATAAAACAATAACATATTGCTATAGTTAGCAGGGGCGGGATATTTAAACTTTTTTGGGGTTTTTCATATATTTATATAATACGGGCGGGGAAAAATATTATGTAAGATTTATAAAATAAAGTTAATATGTTAAAATGAGAGATATGTTTTTGAACAAGATCTACATGATGTAATTGCGAATCAGAAAGAGCAATTCCAATAATATACTTAGCTTTGTCATCTCTATTTTTCCATTCAAGTAACTCTTTGGCATCTGTAGGTGCTGCTTCTGAACCATTCACTATTCCCCACAAGTTTTTATTCATTAATTGCAGTTGTATTTTTACTTTCCACGAGGGAAAATTCAAACCATTGAATTTGTCTAACACCATAAACTCCATGATAAAAGAGAAGACAAAATAAAATACCTTTTCTAAAATGGCGAGAAAAATCCTGTTTGAGGAACAAAAAATGATCTTACAGGCTTGGGAAAAAACCGTGCGTTCCTCACCTCAATTTCTTACACCAATAATCGCTGATTGCCTTTCGATCGGGTTCAATTATAACTGGGCATTTGGTGTTGAACATTGGCTACAAGCTGCACTTCATTCATAAACTCTCGATTTTCCCTGTCCAGATCTTACAGACAACTTCTTCACTGCTATTTCCTTGGGCTGGCAGAATCTAAAATTATAACACTCAGAACCGGCGGCGCCCGTCAAAATCTATGTTTATATTTCTCTACTGTATTATTAATGTCTGAGTATGTAAACATGTATACAAACTAAAATAACCAGTCTTACTATACTCGGTCACGATAACGATGAAGATGACGATGAGGCACAATGTACACCCGTCATCAAAGGCAGGATTAGTTTCGCGCATGAGTACAGATCCATCGATGTTGTAGGACTTGTTGTGCGCTGAATCTCTTGGTGACGTCTTTTCAAAGCATCCGGCATATCAAGTCCTTAGCGGAGTGAGATATCGAGAACCACCGATCAGTTGGGAACAGAAGGCGCCCACGTAGGATTGCCTGGGTAAAATGGCAGACTTCAAGCTCTGATACCAAGATAGAAATCATTAGATCATATAAAATTACATAAACACAATCATATTAAGCACAAATGGTGTATGTGTAAACACACTCACACACGATTACATTCAGAGTACTCTTTTAAATAGAGTTTCTGAGATCCAACTTATTCCTAAATTAGATAGAGAGGTTGAGAGAATTTCTCAACCATCACAAACCAACTTCTTAAATATGGAATGTAAGCATTAACTCCAACATTGAGCAGATCCCAACATCTATAGAGGGGAGGTTAGTGAGTGATTTTGGGAGAAGTATGGAGGGAAGTTAGACATGCATCACTTGATTTGTAGCCACACCTTGCCATGATACTTATGATATCCATCAGATGAATCACCTTTGAAAAACAAAATTGCTCATAAGTCTGCTTCTGCAACATCAAAACTGCCTACCCAGCCTATTATACCTAACATTTTTTCTTCCTTTTTCCTTGGGTGCATTTAAACTAGCAAACCCTTACTCTCTTCTTTTGTTTTAGCTACCATCCTATCTAAGTCTGCCCTTATTTCTTCCAGAGGCTCAGATTTAGCTGTTGAGCACCTTTGCTTCTCTACCTAACTACTTATCTGCCAAGCTTGAACTGTTTGGACAGATTTTTCTCTCTATCTCTAAAACAAGAAATTTAAAACATGAACTGGCCAAGATTAAGTTGTTTGGCCATCCATCAATTGTAACAAGAGTCAACTGACTACACATGATGAAATTCTTTGCAAAAATAGAATAGTAGTGGAATTTTGGACTAACACACTTCCCTGGCCTTCTCTTTGAGGTTCATTTCCTTACTTTTTTGACCAATTCATTCTTTTTACCCTTTGATCTTTCTTTTAGGGCATACCCTATTTTCATTTTTTAATTTTTATTTTTATTTTTTCAAAATATGGAACCTTTGCAGCATGGAAAGGATGAACATATTTGCCATTTTACCAATGAATCATGAAATATGACACCTATTGGTATAGGAGCATAACCACTTGATTATTTTTTTTCCACTGTAAATAGTGGAAAAATAATTACTCTTTTGTTATTCATAAAAATCAAAAGAAGTACATATTGTCGTTGTTGTCTGAGAATTCATTCATGAGTTGTAAGCAGCATGTATATCTGAAAAAATATGTATAGATTCAATGATTTTAAGCATCTAAATGTAAAAAAATTGTTGTTCTAAACATTCATGTAGTTATTACGTAGTGTTGCATATAAAAAGTCGTCCTACAATGAAAAGAAGATGCATCCAATTTTCAAAAAGGAATTGAAAAGGTGTATGAGCTAAGAAAAATCTAGAGTCTAAAAATATGATATATTTGGAGTTGTTTATGAGTTCCATTATTCTTGATAATTGAGATGAGAATCTGTGCATGACTCTACTGGAGGAATTTTCTTTGTTTTGGAAAACTGAGGAGTAATTTTGCCCATAGATCCATTGGAGAATTTTTATGTTATAATCTAGTGTTCTATGGGTATGAAGTAGGTACTATGAACTTGGCTTCCCTCAAGTTCTTCAATTTGAATGTGCCCAGGATCCAGCGATAGAGCTCTTTTTCATAACATGTATGCATAAATGTTAAATTCTCTGTAGATGTGTTGAAATTTGATCTCTTGGAAGAAGCTCCTTAATTCTTTGATTCTAATTTTCCAAGCTACCAGGTTTAAAGCTTCTAATTGTGTTGCACCTATCAACCAATCGAATACACATTTTGAGTCTCCCATAATCAGGATGTTTTTTATGTTACTTGATTATTTAAAATTTAAGAGTGAGTGAAATATTTTTTATTCTAGAATGTACCTCTTGATGCAATGAAGGTCTTAGCCATGCTATCTATGATGCAATGGAAACCAAATAATTTTTAGTCTTTTTAGTGTTCACCTCACTCATTTACTTTTTATGATGTTCGTTTTTCAATGAGATCATAAGGTATGCTTCTTAAGATCAATAATACTTTCAATGGTGCAATCAAAATGGAAATCAATATATAAAAGTCAGTGATCTATTTTTAATTGGTGGAAACAATGGACAAACTCATTGATACTTTTAGAATACCCTCTTTTGATCTAGATCAAGGTTTCAAGCGCCTTGGTTACTATATAAAACCCAATAAATATCAAATATCAAATTGAAGCAATTGGGGACATTTGAACATGGATAAATGGATCACCTTTTGGTGTGACCGCTAGATCTATAGAGAATACCCTCTATAAATCTAGAAGTTACACCAAAAGTTGATCCACTTTTCCACCACCTTCAATCATCCCCAATTTCCTTCTTTTGATCTAAATCAAGGTTTCAAGTACCTTGGCTATATATAAAACCTAGTAAATATGGCATAGAAAATTGGGGATGGTTAAAGATGGTGGAAAAGTGGATCAACTTCTTGTGCAAACACTAGATCTATAGAGTATAACTCATTATGTCCTATAAATTGACTTGGCGTCTTGTCACCTTTTGGCCTTGATTCTAAAGAGAATAATAAACAAAATCCACAATATTTGTTTTAATTATTAATGGAAAATTCAGAGTATTTGGAATCCCAACTAGTCAAGTGGAAGCAAATAGCCACCCTCAAATCCCATGGAGAGTAGGCTTTCAAGAATATATTTCTCTTTGAAAAAAGACTAGAAGGAAAATTTGTTTGGGTCATTTTAACCAACAATAGTCATGATAATGTATTTTGGGTTACCGAAGCATTTTGCATATGGATCAATTATGAATTAGATCAAGAACAAGTCAAAAACCACAACAAACTCTTACAACCAATAGAGGGCTCTCACTTTTCATAGTGGGGAAACATTTAGCATGGAAGGTGTGTTGAATTTTTTCTTAGGGCATAATAGAACAACACAATTACAATTTCAAAAAATCATTCTTAACATTCGTATAGCATTTAACAATATCATTATTCAGTTTAGACATTTTACCATTAAAAACATGAAAAGAGCAATAAAATACAACCATGAAACCATAAGACAAGAGACGTAAAAATTAAGCTCACATATAAGGCAAAACCCACAAAGGGAAAACCCAGAAAAATTCTTCCTTGTGAGAGAGAAAGAGTTTACAGATTCATCAATACATCATAAATAACAAATATCATAGTAATCGCCGAACTAGTGACCAAATTTGTGATAAATTGCCATGTCAAAATCCAAGTCCCTGAAATTTTGGCCCTCCCTAGAATTTTGGCCCTCCTATAATTTCGTTGGATCAGAGATGCACGAGACCAATTTAATGTGTCCAAATGAGGAGAAATGATCTCCTTTATATAGTCTTCAAGTGGGGGTCGAATGGGTGCCTCTTAAGAGCCCAACCAACCTAACAATTTTGGAGGTAAATTTAAAAATTCAAATTTCCATTTATTTTTCAAGATGAAGATACCGACCATAGCTACCATATTTTTCAACACTCTCTCTTAGCCAAAGAGGTACTTTTCATTTTCTCTTTCAAAACCAATATTCCTGACAAATGATAGGTCTCACAACGCACAACCTAAGGAAAAGATCACAAATATAAATCCCTCTTTGTCATGATCAATCTCCCCAACCAATTATAGGTCTCACAACCCACAACCTAAGGGAGATATCATCAATGTCATCATAAGGTAAGATACATAGCATCCATCTCAAATCATCTCCTCGACCAAGAGGTGTCAAAGCACATAACCTAAGGTAGGAACTAATAGTACATCTCCTGGACAATGAGGTCTCACGGCACACAACCTACAAGAGGAATCAACAATACATCTCCCATACCACAATGTCTCGCGCACACAACCTACAGGAGATGGTCCATAATATGATGTTATATAATCAATGCTCCCTCTTCAAAGGGATTCTCAATCATTTCAGTTTCTTCATATAAATGTCAGCGACCAATTCATCATAAAAAATGTAGCCATGGTGGATCTCAAATATTTCAATAGCCATGGTAGAGTCCAACAGACAATATGTGGCTTCTCACAAAAGTGAATATCAATATCCATAGTCGAATTCGACAGATAATAAGTGGCTTCTCACAGAAGCAGGCATTAATAAACACAATAGAATCCATGAAACCATTATCGAACCTAGTAAATAATAAATATCTTCTCACATAAGCAAATATCAACAACTTGCTCATCAACAAAAGTAGATGATCAAATGGATCGACAACCAGCTTCGCAAATCACCGACATCTTCAACCTTAATTGTGTTATAAGTAACAAGGTCAATCATGTCATTCAGATCAATAAAGTGCTTCAAGATACGTCCAGTCTAGATGGAGTTAGTAATTCACAGAATCACGGGGTTCAACAAGTCAAACAAAGGGATTCATCAGCGAAGTCTTGTAGCTTCTTCAAATTTATCATTGAACAAATGTCCATGGACTCATAGTCCATCATGCCCCAATCTTAGCAACGTTGAGATTTGCAACAAGAAATGCTAAAAATAGAAAATGTTAAAAATAGCACTGCTATAAATAGTCGAGATATAAATAACAGTGCAACCATTGGAGGTCTTAGCAACAATGGGTGAAAAGTGAGAGTACTAAAAATAGCTTTTCTAAAAATAGCATTTCGGGATCCCTTACTATTTTAGTCAGTCCCTAGACTAAACATAGGAAGTAAAATTCGAATTTGATATCAACAGCATTTTGGAAATTAATTAATTAATTCATCTTGAGTTAATTAGTAAAGGAAATTCAATCTTGAAGTCTATGTGAGGACATGCAACAGTTTCTCCATTAATTGAGGAATTCAACCTTCAGTTAAAGAGATAAGGATGAGTTGTACGCAGTTGACTTAGTTTAACTTAGTCAAGTCCAGTTAGATTAATTTAACAGTTTGTTAAAATAATGAGAGTTCAGTTAGTTAATGCTTGCATGCATGTAACTACTGTAATTCAGATAACTGAGTATTCACTCATGGATAACTCATGCATGTCAGTTCAGTCAGAGACCCAGTTGAGATCAGATGGAGGGAAAGTGTACTATCAATTGTTAGGATATTCCTTGGTGAATATTCCTTGCACGTAGAAGGAATATTATTCCTTATGGATTGCGCAGTTGGACCTAAGGTTACAGTGAGTGTGATGAGGCCAATTCACACATGTGATATCATTGGACCCCAATCAAAATTGCGCAAGGAAATAGGAGGCTTTGAGGGCTTGAGGAAGATATATTCTATGTCTATTGAGTCTGTGAGCTATATTGTTTGAGTGCAGAGAGATCAGGATAGCTTGAGAGCTAATTCTTTTTGTAACTTGAACAAGATTTCCACTTGTATGATAATACAGAGTTGGGGTTTTAGGCTGGTGCTTTCCCCAGTGATATATCTTTTGTGTTATGGTTGATTACTTCTCATTCTTAGTTATATTTGTTCATGCTTTGATAATGCTCATATCGGTTTAAGCTTCCAAAAAGTTTATGGTAGAAGTAGATCTAGTATTATGCTTTAGGACATTGCATATATCAGGTTGATCTACAGGTGAAAATTCTACATGGTATCAGAGCAAAGGTGATCAAGGAAGAATAGTATACAAGCAGGAGAAGTACGAAGTTTGGTTTTTGAATATTGAATTGAGTTCTTATCACATCTATTTCACCGATGGCGTTCAGTGGCTTAAGACTCGAATATGCCCTTGATGGCAGTTCGAATTATATAGCCTGGAAGGATCGCATGGAGGCAGTATTGGAAGATAACGGTCTCAAGGACTTCATTGATCAAGAAGTCCAAAAGCCGACCGATGCTACTCAACTGGCAGAATGGAAAAAGTGTGTGGCTAAATCAAGGAGAATCTTCCTAGAGGGAGTTCGAGATCACATTGTCTCGAGCCTCCATGGGAAGGAGACTCCGTTTTCGTTGTGGAAAACATTGAAAGATCTTTATCAGAATAGCAGCGATCAGAAGACGTTGACGCTGAAGGACAAACTTCGAAAGATCAAGTGCGAAAAGGGCGACACAATCTCTATGTTCCTGAACAAGCTCACCACCTGCAGGGATGAGCTTGCAAGTGTAGGGGTCGTGACCACTGATGACAACATAGTGAGTCTAACACTCCTCGGTCTTCCAAAGAGCTCGCATAGCTACCTAGACTTGATTAATGGAAGAGAGAAACTGCCAGATTGGGAACAAATTTGGTCGGATTTGATGCAGGAGGAGATAAGGTGGAGCACTAGGGATGGATCTTCATCAAAACAAGATGATGAAGAAAATCTAGCTTTAGCGAGTAAAGCTAAGAAAAAGAAAGGGAAGGCATCCCAATCCAAATCTTATCGTGGTGGGAAGAAGGTTGACAAGTCGAAGGTGTGATGCTTTCACTATCATGAAGTGGGCCATTATGCTATGCATTGCCCATAGAAGAAATCCAAGAAGGGTACCTCAAAGGGATCTGATGGTGATGCATTAACTTCACAATTTGAGCTGGATTCCTCGCTTATCGCATGCATGGTTTCACCCATGGTGGGATGTGTTTGGTACCTGGACAATGGAGCTTCTTTCCACATGTCGGGTGACAAGAATCTTTTCAATACATTGGAGGAGAAGGATCTCCAGATGCAGATCGAGATGGGCGATGATGGAAAATACTGTCTCCAGTGAAGGTATAGTTGTGTTTTAGAGGGAGCATGGTGCTCCTCTCACCCAATATGTTGTTAAATATGTACCAGGTTTGAAAAAGAATCTTGTGTATGTTGCTATGCTAGAAGATAAAGGCTATGATGTAGTCTTTAGTAAAGGAAAAGTGTTCCTGAGGCATATCGGCAGCGGACAGACCAAGCGAATAGGGATTCGAGTAAAAAATCTCTACAAGCTGGAGGTAGATCACTGTGTTGCACTGAGTTCCAAAGCAGAGGTGGTGCAAAGCCAAGATGTTGGCGAGATGTGGCATAGGAGACTGGGCCACTTGCATCACGGGGCCTTGAAGATCATGCAGCAAATTTCTACCAACTTACCCAAGGGAAAACTAGAGCAAACAGAGACATGCAAAGGATGCACCCTGGGTAAGTATGCGAAAGCTTCCTTTTAGGATTGGGATAGTAGAGCTGGAGCAATCCTGAAGCGAGTTCAGATGTATGTGGACCATTCTCTACAACGTCCACCACTAAACAAAGGTATTATGTTATTTTCATTTAAGATTTTTCTCGTAGATGTTAGATCTAATTTATGCAAAAGAATGATCAGACCTTCTTGAGGCTTTGTGAGTTTAAAGCCTCGGCAGAGAAAGAATCTGGGAAGAAAGTAAAAGCCTTGCATAGCGACAATGGTGGAGAGTATATCTCCCAGTAGTTTAAAGACTTATGTGCACCAGAAGGAATTAAAAGGGAACTGACGGCACCTCATAACCCACAACAAAATGGGGTGGCCAAAAGGAAGAACAGATATATTGTGGGAGCAGCTCGAGCGATGTTGCATGACCAAGGCCTACCACTTTATCTGTGGGCTGAGGCATGCAATACAGTAGTGTATCTTCAAAACAGAAGTCCTCATCGTGTTTTGGGGATGAAGACACCTATGGAGGTTTTTTCGGGAAAGCGACCAAATGTGAGTCACTTCCGTATCTTTGGATCACCAGTTTTCGGTCGTGTGACCAAAGATGCTCGGAAGAAACTAGACCCAACAGCTGAGTTGGGGATACTTGTGGGGCACACAGATACATCCCAAAACTATCATGTGTTTTCGCCTGCCAGTCAGAGGACCGTAGTGCGCAGGGATCTGAAGTTCGACAAGCAAAGAACCATGTGAGTGTCATTTGAGAGGGAGCTCAAGTTGCATGGCGATGAGGAACTTTTAGTTCCAAAGGAGGAAGAGCCTCCTAATGATGTGGATCAACCACATGCAGAGGATCCAGTAGTGGAGACCACGACTGTTGGAGATTCTTCCAGAGACGGCGGAAACGCTCGCGGGAAGCAAACAAATTGATGCAGGATGCGAGAGAGAATGTGGGGCAGCTATCCTCTCATCACAGATAGAGGAGATCTCCCGAGAGATACACTGGCTGGCCCTGGTTGGGGAGTGTGTAGCAACCGAACCACCTTCTTTTCAGGAGGAAATGCAGCAACCAGTTTGGGTTGATGCAAATGGTAGAAGAGTATGATTCTATCATGCGGAACAGTGTGTGGGATGTTGTCCCTAGACCTGGGGACAAGTGAGTGGTTAGTTCCCGATGACAAGGTAAAGCAGGTCGTTGATCGCAGTGTTGAGAAACACAAGGCAAGGTTTGTTGCCCAAGGTTTCTCATAGGTTGAGGGGATCGACTACGATGAGAACTTTGCTCCCGTAGCAAGGTACTCATCTATCAGATCGATGCTAGCTCTATTAGCACAGATGGGTTGGAAGATCCATCATATGGATGTGAAGATGGCGTCCCTCAATGGGAAGATCGAGGAAGAGGTATACATTGAGCAGCCAAAATGAATTGAGACCTTCGATCATGAGTTGCATGTCTGTCGACTCAAGCGAGCACTGTATGGGTTGAAGCAAGCACCCCGTGCTTGGTATACCAGGATCGACAGTTATTTCACCGGGTTGGGCTTCACCAAGAGTGAAGCAGATGCGAACCTATACCACATCATGGTAGATGGTAAGCCCTTGATTATTGTACTTTATGTCGATGATCTGAATTTGACAGGTGATGAGCAGCTGATACAGTGTTGCAAGGAGGACCATGCAAGAGAGTTCGAGATGAAGGACATGGGCTTCATCCACTACTTTCTAGGCATGGAAGTGTGGCAAAAAGATGGGGAAGTATTTGTATCTCAAGGCAAGTATGCCAATGAAATACTCAGGCGCTTTCACATGGAGAAGTGCGAGCCCATGCAAACTCCTCTAGCTGGGAACTGAAGGAAGGAGGATGCTACTTTAGGAGAGGTAGTAGCTATTTTAGGAGAGGTAGTAGCTGCTACTATTTATCGGCAGCTGGTGGGTTCACTCATGTATCTGGTGAACACACGACCCGACTTATGCTTTGCGGTGAACCCGCTGAGTCAAGCTATGGTTCAGCCTACCAAGCTGTTTTGGAAGGTAGTGAAGCATTTGTTGAAATATCTCAGAGGCACTACACAGTACGGATTATGGTATAGGCAGAGAGAGGAAGTGAAACTGCAAGGCTTCACAGATGCGGATTACGCAGGTAGTCCATCAGACCAGAAGAGCACTTCTAGAGGAATCTTCAACCTTGGTTCAGCTGCAGTTTCTTGATATAGCAAGAAACAAAGATCAGTTGCACTTAGCTCAGTAGAGGCTGAATACATTGCTGCAAGTCAAGTAGCATGTGAGGCCATTTGGATGCGGAAGATTCTAGTGGGATTGTTTGGTCAGATGATGGATCATACGATGATATACTGTGATAATCAGAGTTGCATAAAACTCTGAGAATCCAGTGTTTCATGACAGGTCCAAGCATATAGATATTCGTTACCATCATCTACGGGACTATGTGGTCAAGAGGATTATGATGTTGCAGTATGTTTCAACTGAGGAGCAGGATGCAGATATTTTGACAAAGGCATTGTCAAAATGCAAGTTTGAGATCCACAGAGACAGGATCATGGTCGCTGATAATCCCTTTCTTGTTGAGAGGGAGTGTTGAAATTTGCAACAAGAAATGCTAAAAAAGCACTGCTATAAATAGTCGGGCTATAAATAGCAATTCAACCATTGGAGGTCCTAGCAACAATGGGTGAAAAGTGAAAGTGCTAAAAATAACTTTTCTAAAAATAACATTTCGGGATCCCTTCCTATTTTAGTCAGTCCCTGGACTAAACGTAGGAAGTAAAATTTGAATTTGATATCAACAGCAGTTTGGAAATTAATTAATTAATTCATCATGAGTTAATTAGTTAAGGAAATTCAATCTTGAAGTCTATGTGAGGACATGCAACAGTTTCTCCATTAATTGAGGAATTTAACCTTCAGTTAAAGAGATAAGGATGAGTTGTAATCAGTTGACTTAGTTTAACTTAGTCAAGTCCAGTTAGATTAATTTAACAGTTTGTTAAATTAATGAGAGTTCAGTTAGTTAATGCTTGCATGCATGTAACCATTGTAATTCAGATAACTGAGTATTCACTCATGGATAACTCATGCATGTCAGTTCAGTAAGAGACCCAGTTGAGATCAGATGGAGGGGCAGTGTACTATCAGTTGCTAGGATATTCCTTGGTGAATATTCCTTGTATGCAGAAGGAATATTATTCCTTATGGATTGCACAGTTGGACTTGAGGTTATAGTGAGTGTGATGAAGCCAACTCACACGTGATATCATTGGACCCCAATCAAAACTGCACAAGGAAATAGGAGGCTTGGAGGGCTTGAGGAAGATATATTCCATGTTTATTGAGTCTGTGAGCTGTATTGTTTGAGTGCAGAGAGATCATGATAGCTTGAGAGCTAATTCTTTTTGTAACTTGAACAAGATTTCCACTTGTATGATAATACAGAGTTGGGGTTTTACGCTGGTGCTTTCCCCAGTGATATATCTTTTGTGTTATGGTTGATTACTTCTCATTATCAGTTATATCTGTTTATGCTTTGATAATGCTCATATCGGTTTAAACTTCCGCAAAGTTTATGGTAGAAGTAGATCTAGTATTATGGTTTAGGACATTGCATATATCAAGTTGATCTACAGGTGAAAATTCTACAAGCAAGAGTTCATCATACTTTCAATCTTATAGTTCTTCAATCAGATTCCTCTTACACTTGACAATAATTCTAGAAAGTCAGTGCGCTACTATTAGGTCGATGACTCTTTCTTTTGTTGCAATGCATGATGTCCTTTGTATGTATATAAAGGAAAGAGCTTGTCAACCTAATAATCATCAATTCGGAATTCGGCTTCTGACTGACTTTATATATATATCTCACAAGCTTGAACATTGTCACAAAGTGTACAAAGATGCTTATGTTCTCAGCATCCATAGGAATCTCGCATAGAGATTATAGAATATAGAAGACTATGGTCTGAAATAACTATTACATGTCCTTAGGATTGGACTTTTGAAAGGAACCATAGAGAAAATGCCACAAAGCAGTTCAGAGATTTTCACAGAAGATAGCTTTAGAGAAACTTGAATCATAGAGTTTGATTTGGCTCAATTTTCCTTAGGACAACAGTGTGTCACAAAGTCATTCGCATCTTAGAACCTCCCTTATTCACGGGAGTCTTGGCACATCAAAAGACTTAACACAGGGATGCATTATTTCATAGAATATTTATAGTGCAACTTTACAAATAGAACTTCACATATCTATCAAGGGTCAATGTCTATCACATAAAATATGTCAAACTTCGCATATAACTCCTCAATCAAGGGTCAACGTTTGTCACATAAAAGATGTCAAATTTCGCATATGCCTTCTCAATCAAGGGTTAACGTCTTAAAGCTTGCATGCCTGGAAACAACAATTCATAGAGTTCGCATACAAATAGCCTTACCATATATAAAGTCATAATGTCATAGAGACACATACTAGAAATTCAGGATGACAATACTCACTATTTCTTAGTTCGCACAAATAAAGGAGCCTCAAAGTTCACAAACCATGCCAAAATTTAATTAAAAAAAACAAAGCTTACACTTCAAGGCCTTAAGTTTGCATGAATCATCACAAAGAAGCTCGCTTGAATCACAAGTTTGGACCACAAAGAGACTTTATCAATGCTTGGTTTCTTTACATGTTATCACGCTGAGTATTATCACAATGTGAGATTTGAGATTAAAGTTTTAGGAACTTGAAATAGTTGTTTAATGTTTTTCTTTAAAAAGCTTTGAAAACACTCACAATTAATTTGTCAGCGTTGGTTCAAAAACAAAATAAAGGGAATCGTTGACCAATCAAATGAGAGCAATATGGTTCATATATTAAAATGAATGTGCTGCCAAATTAATGATTAGAGCAACCTATTGTCCAACGACAGTTGGAGCTAACAAATCAAATGTCAGTGGCATGATTTAGTGATTGGTGCGGGGTATTGCGCTAATGGTTGATATGATCTTCTCTTAAGTCATAGCTTCTAATCATCATGAATTCATTACATATGAGCAATGAATGTGATGATTAAGGCATAAGGCCAATAATTTGCTATCATTCCAACCAAATACTCAGAAAATCAAGGTCTTCACAACACAAGATAAGGTTCATGCACTTCGATTTTGTTCCAAAGATCAACACCGCCATTCTAGCATTATCCGCGGATTTCGTGGCCTATTGTTAGCAATCATGGAGAAAGGCGGTCGTTTGCATGGAGGAGCACCGAAAGGCCCTAAAATTCTCAAAGCCATCGTGGAACTCCAGGAACAATTTCGATGAGCAGGTTGTGAAGAGTTATGTTCCAAATGTGATGGTTATCATAATGGAGTAGCTCTAGCTTTTGCAAAGGGGTTCAGTGAACAAAATGTTAGCATCATTGGCATTTCCTTCCCAATCACCAGAGGCGATAGGCCTCCCGATTGATGAGAACCGATGGTTTAAGAATCAAACCTTGGCAAGTATCGATATTCTATTTTTTTTCAAAGAGGAACACAAAGATAAACCCTAGTGGTTAGGTGTGTAAAGGTCCTAGCTCAAAAAACGTTGGCACAAGACCCTAAATGTCATTCAAAGGTATTTTACCTGCGAAGGGCCTTACCACAAAATGGGCATGTAGCATTTTAAGTTTATCGCACACATTTCTAGGCAAGCGCCTATGAATATGCCATATTTTTTTTAATGAATTTGAGAAAGATCGTTGCTAAGATTCAAACTAGGCCAAAGTCACTTTCCCACTCTGTTTTTCATAAAGCCTTGATCAAGATGTTGGTTGTTGATATTTGAAGAAGATAGGTCAAACATGGGAGCATTTTTTGTTCTGGGGAGGGTTTGGAGAGTCAATCTCCCCCAACCCTAAAACCACTGATAAGAAAAAAAAAATTAAGAGGCTTGTTCAGAACCCTAAGATACCAAAACAAGGAACCTCTTCGATCCAAACCAAAAGCAAAACTAAGATCTCTTTGGTTCCATATCCCAAGTTAAAAAAGGTTTACACAAGAAAAGGAAAGTAAGTTGTGGAAGAGAAAACCCCATCTCCTCTTTAAGCATTGTCTCCTCCAAAAGAACATATAAAGATTGCAGAGAAACCATATAGTGGAACAAGAAAGGATCAGGTTTGGAATAGGGGAGGTGGAGCCCTCTCTAGTTGAAATTTATGGGATCAAAAAACACATACCATGCCATAAACAAGCTCAAACTAAAATTTAAACTGAACAAAAATCCTACTTTAGCAAACCAAGTCATTGACCTAGAAGACACACCCCTTAAATATTTATTGATAAACAAGGAGCAACCTACAAATTCTAAGTAGCAAAAACATCAAAAGCAGCAGAGCACAAGGCTAGAAAAACTAAAAGGCTGAAAACATATCAAACTGGTGACGTAAACCTTTTGCTAAGGGCTGCAGAACATCTCAAGTGAAATTTTTTGAACGACATTGCCAATTAATTTGTCAGTATTCATTTTGAGAATTTCACGCAAATCATTGATAATTATTTTGTCTGCGCTAGTTTTATTATGTTTTGGCAGCACCCTATCAGATTGTCTCGCAATATATATTACCATATATTTTGTCAGCGACGAGAAAAGGCTATGTTTTGAGGCAATAGTAATATTTGTAGATCAAATAAAATTTATGAAAGATGGATTAACACTGCAAGTGACAATTTGATGTTCCAAGCAACCATATGAGGTGATTTCGTTGTTTTGACAAAGGCATTGCAGAGTTTGTGGGATAAAATAAAGGTTCTAGATTTCACTGCAAGATATCATCAAGGAATTTTTGTCCTTAGGGTCAACCAGATATTCAGCTACATCTCAATTTTTAGTTTCAACGACTTATCTTTTTGTTTATGACTAAACAAAACAAGTACATTAAGAAAATTTGTATGCAATGTATTTGATTCCAATTAAATATTTACATAGATATTTGAGATTTTGTAATTAAAATTTTCTAAAAACATGGTCACATTTGTGAATGTTGTTGGAAACACTGAGAGAGGGAGTGGATCAGTGTTTCTTTACAATTGTTATTTTACCAGTTTTAGATCACTTATAAACTAAACACAAAATAAACAATAAAATAAATAATTTTTAATCATATATATCGAGGATTCCATTCCTCTTCTTACAATAAATTGAGTACAATAATAATAATTAAGGCTCCAACCTTAGATGAAGACACCAATCTCCAATCCGCCAAGCTCCAACCTATACTTTGCCAAGCACCGACTTGGACTTCACGAGGCTCAAACCTCTAGCGCTCCAACCTATGAGGCACCAACCTCTAGGGCTCCTACCCTATCTTCCGGTTCAGAGTCCAACCTAATCTGGAGGACTCCTATCCTCTAGGGCTCCAACCCACAACGTCAATTCTTCAAGATGGACTCAATGATTCTTCAAGGCTCCCAATATTTTCTGCAACCAACCCTGACAATATCTTCACCTTCAACAATGTCTTCACTTAATCTCCAAATCACTTCATCAATGAGAACTTTATCTTCTCAGAAGTTGTCACCACAACTCTCCATTTCACCCAAACAAAATCTTCAAGGTTACCTCATGATGACTTCAACAATGCATCATGGTCTCCAATAATGTTTCCAAGATCAGCTAAAGCTTCTCAACAAGATGTCTTCAATAGGTTGTACTAAGCCTGCTCCAAAAGCTTCTTTGATAGATTTGCCCTGCAAACTTCAAGGGATCTTCAACAATGCTTTGGTAATGATTCTCTTCAATATGTATATAGCCCAAATTGTCCTCAAACTTATCACAGGTCAACAAACTGAGCTATCATAAGTCAACTCCACAGATCTGAACTCCAAAAGATTGCAAGCCTCTATTAAACTGAGTTGTTTGTGATCACAGTGCTTCAAGTCTGAGCTTCAACAAATCTGAGCCTTCTAGAGTAGACTGTCTACACTGGTTCGGGCCTCCTCGTCACAAGTCTGAGTCTCCTTAGCCATAGTCTTGCAGATCTGAGCTTCTTGACAATTATGCAATTCCTAAAGTCCAATCCTGAGCCTACACAATGATTGTCCCAATCTGAGATATGGCACAGTTCCGACCTCCAAAGGTAGGTGTTCGAGACACAGCTACAAACAAGTCTACGCTAAAGAGATACAAGTTCGGAATCTGCAACAAGACGGGTGTAATCACCGAGCTACCACACGTGTCACTGCGAGTCCGAGCCTCTACAAGTTTTATGCTTAACCACAAGTGTATCTACCCAAGGTTTGAGCCTCCACAAGAAATTGTTCACAAGATTGTGATCTGGTCTGAGATGTAGTTGCTTTTTCAAAAGGCTGCTCACATGACACCGAGCTGCAATAGGTCACTATACCGACCCTTCCAATTGTCAACTTCAAGTCCAAGCTATCACAAAATTATCTGAGGTTTGTAACCCTTATTCAAGCTTGAAAGACTTGTACAAGTGTCATTATCTCGAGCCTTTCCACGGGATTGAAGTCTCTCCAACATTAGGTTACAGGTCTTAGGTTGAGCTTCCATAGAAGCGAGCCAATAGGTGACTGTTGTAGTCTGAACTCCTTGTCCAAAATAAAAATTAGCCCCAAGTAATAAACTTGTATATCCTCCTCGACCTCCTTCCTTCTTTTGTGGCTCGCATGTGTATTCTTCATTGAGAGATGATGGCTAAAATAAAGAGATCAAACTTATATTTATACACAATTTGACCTTCAACCAATAGACATGTCCCTTGGACGTGAGGCCGACTTGCACAAGTAGGCTCATGTGCCAGCGTGGGCTCGTTGGAAAGGGGAAAATGTCAATTACACGCTGGTGTCAATTTCATCCTTTGATAAGCTCATTTTACCATCAAGAAAATTATATTTGTGAAATGTCATCATTATTTTATCCATGGCATCCTTTAGTATTTTATGTTTTGGACCTCCTCCTCCATAGACTTGAGCCTTCAAGATTATGCGGGTTCCTTCACATGTGTTCTTCATTTATAAGGATTAGGGCATCTTCAAAGGCATCATGGGCTTCATTAAATTGTATAGGAATTTCTCATGAACATATATGCACATATGCATCAATAATCTAAAGCTATCTATTGTTTAGATAGAGCTAGGGTTTCATGGGTATTTTAGCAAGGCTAAGGCATCATGAGGCTAGGGCATGTCATCAAGGACTTCTTCAACATTATTAATTGCCCTAGGGTTGACTTCATTAATGGTTTGATATCGTATTGACTTAAGTGATTCTAGGGTTAGGGTATCATCACAAAAGGGTTAAGACATTTGTCATCTCCAACAATGCCATATTGACATCAATGATAACTTTGATCAACAATCTCCCCCTATAAAATCAATTGTGAAAAAAACCGATGGGTAATTTTTTGAAAAAGACAAACCTTGTGTATACTTTTGATATTAATATGATTTGCTATAACCATGGTTGAATGTGAAATTTCAAAGATTCATGTGTGAATGGTTTCGTGTCAGTTTTTTCTATTGTGCTTATTTTTTCCTTAGTCAAAATTTTGATCATTAAATCTTCAATGTTTAAATAAAGCTTTATGAATTAGAATTCTTATTGAATGTTCAATATCATTTGAAGAAATCATACTGCTTTATTTTATATTTACTTTTACAGTCTCCTACCATACCTTGATGTGAATTGTCTAAGAAACCATAATCTATCTTGCTTTTACTAGAATTGTTCATATAATTACTATGTTTTTATATTTATTTTCTACAATCTCCTACGATGTGATTTGTCTAAGAAACCGTAATCTATCTTGCCCTTGCTATAGTTTTTCATATAACACGTGACTAGCAAATATTTTTTTTGTCCAAAACTCTATTGCCCAATGTTCCCTTTTCTTTCTTTTCAAAACCATATTCATTTGTTACTTTCCTTTCCAAACCATATTCATTTGTTACCAACTAAATATGGCCAATGAGTGTATTGATGACTACCACTGGAATGACCTTGAGTAGTAGAATTATGGAGAAAACCCTCTCCAAATTAAAGGGTCATCTTTTAATCCCAAAGCGGTTTGAAAGTTACTTCAATGAGTTTCCTTCCACAACCATTGAAAACTTTTGAGTGATAACACTAAGGAAACTTTGACTTTACTCACAATAGACCCTTCTTACTTACATTGGTTCACCAAACAAAGCGGCCCTCCTTGCAAGGAACTAAACTTTATGGACAAGTGTTTTGGCCCTTACCTTAAAATCAATGCTTTTGGTGCCTTGTGACCAAAACTTCTAAACATACCCAATTGTTGTAGCTACTGCAACACCTTCCAAAATTTTGATTTGCACTCAAATGTCAGAGCTGTGAAAAAGTGTTTTGGCCTCTTTTTCTTGTTGGATTGACTATCGTCTTCTTGGCAAATTTCTTTGTTATATAATGTTTGCAAACATTTTTCTGGCGGTTTCAAAGGTCGAAATTTGTGTATATGAGTTGTCCTAACCATGTAAACATTTGTCGCATCCATACACAAAGTCTTCACCATTGTCGCCATGGTCGTCCGAAAGTCCATCTTAAGTGTCGCACTTGTCACATCTTGTCATGAGGGAGTGACACAGAGAGGAATGTTTTGTTTGTTTGTTTCGATAATCTATGTTGTCATGTCATCAAAGTATGTTAAATGTGTGATCATAGTTCAAGTTCATCACGAGTCAATCTCTCTTCTTGCACTTAGCAATTTTCAAAAAATCTTCCCAATCGAGCAACTTAACTTCACCAAGCCCTAACTGAGTTATGCACTGTGCAATCTCAACCCTCTTGGATGTGACCCAAATGTTTGGAACTACGCAATATACAATCATTGTCCTCCAAGGTGGTTGTTTTGTGTAATTCCAAAGTCCATAAACCTACCTTGACCTCCAAAATTACGCAGTTATGCCTCCCAATTTGCCTTGAACCGCACACTTCGCACCTTCAACCCTCTAGCTTTCCCATGACTTGTTGGAATTGTGTGCAATGCACAATGAACCCAGCCTCCCTTGGCCTCCAAAACTATGCAAATGCTTCCTCTTGTGCCCTTCCCTCAACCGATGTTCACTGCCTTCAGAAACTTCACAAATCTACCTATTAAGCTTCTCTGTTGCACAGTGCCCTTACCTCTTAAACCTGTGCAATTTTCCTCCCAAGGCCCCATCCCGCAGCCTCTAATTTGCTTGAACTACACAAAATTTCCCCTCAGTGGCCACTGTGCAAAATTTCCCTCAATGGCCACTGCACAAATTTTACCCTCAATGGCCACTACACATTTTTCCATGAGTGGGCACTGCGCAAAAATTTCACAATTTGGAATGTGCTATGCACTGCACAATCTCAGTGATCAAAGTCTCCCCTTGTCAGCTGGAACTACGCAATGTGCAATCACTGAGCTCTTTCTCCCAGCGTGTGACTTGTCTCAGACTTTGTTCATAGATAATAATCCATCATATTAAACTAAGAGGTTTTCAGATTGATAGTGTCCCATCATGAGTGAATTGCAAGAACAAGTACACTATCAAGTCATGGCAAGATGATGAAAAAAGAGAGGGAAACATGTTTAAAGACTCATTTGCAGTTGAACTCACAAGTGGATCTGTCAAGGGGGAGCAAAGGGACAAATTTGCAACTACCATCCAAGACTTAAGATCATTGAAGACTTTACAATATCAAACCATGCGAAAAAAAGAAAGCATATCCCAAAAGACATCTAGCACTCGACAACAACAATGATCTAGCATTACCAAATCATCAAGCAATCAATGTCAACAATGTCATGTCATAAATAGTCATATGCCACATCACTTTTGTGGACCATGTGTATTATACCCCATTGTATTGTAAAGTGAAAGTCCAAAGGACACATGAATATGAATAGTCGTGTAATTTGAAAAGTCACAAAAGGGAAGCATCAACCCTTGGTTATATATACCTCTCACTGTATGAACACAACTTTTCACCTTAGCTCCTCCTGCAAAGCATTAGAGAGATCAATTAGTTCTTTGAACAAGAGTGGCTCCAATGTCCCACTATTGGGGCTAGTGATGTACCTTAAAACATGTCTTGGAACTTTCGCTTAATAACAAAAGCCTTTTAAGGCAAACACATTCTTCATCCATGGACTATCAATATTTGTAAGACTATTTTGTGGTCATTTGTATTTCATGTTTGCTTTCACATATACTAAGATAGTTGAACTATTTTGATTATTTTAGTGTTTACCTAATTGAGAATATGCTATAATAATTGTTATTGTTGTCCCATCCTTTTGGATTATTTCACAAGATACTAGACAATTTTTTCCCTATTTGTTGGTTGTAACGACTGTCGAGTTGAACTATTTTGATTATTTTAATGTTTATCTAATTGAAAATATGCTATAATAGTGGTTATTGTTGTCCCATCCTTTTGGATTATTCCACGCGATACTAGACAATTTTTTCCTTATTTGTTGATTGTAAGGACTGTCGCATCCGTTATGGACTATTTCGCTAGATGTTAGATGGGGCATTCTTGTTCATGCGTCTCTTCTTGGGTGGTAACTATTACCGTTCACTTAGAAGCTCACTTTTTCTCCCCCTTTACAATAAAACCTTGACACAGTTGCAACTACACTCACCAAGCACACCTCCCTTGTTTTTCAAAGACACCATCACATCACTCTCCTCTGCTAACAACTAGAGCCAAGGCAAATCTTCAAAGAATTGGCAACTGAGCCTTTATACCTAAATCAAACTCCTACACCAAACAATGTGAAGTCTAATTGAAGCTTCATATCAAAAAGATCCACTTTGATTGATGGATTTCCAACACCATCAACATTCAGGGGATCTCCTCGATATGAAGTCCCTACTCTACCTCAGTCAGTGGTAGTGTAATGCTTTGACTGCAATAACACACGGAGTTAAGTAAGATAACTTTGGGTGAAAGCAAGTGTGTAACCTTGCAAAAACCCAAATGTGATGCATGAAAGTTTACAAAGGGGGAAATATCACCCTTTAGAAGTTTGTAATAGTACACAACTTGAAAAAAACATGAGCGAAATGACATCACAAACTAAAATGCAAAATACTCCAGAAATTAAAGTGAAAAATAAAATCAACACACATCCAACAAGATTCATACATCTACATACAAAGTAGTTCATAAACAAATGCAAGCTAAATAACATTACTAAAGCAACCAAAATAGTCCAACTATATTAACATATACATGAAAGTGTGTCGGCTCTAATAGTATTATTAGAAGTGAAAGTTTCATCTATACATACACCATTGATCACCACTAACACTATTGTGAAACTTTACAATCAAATACACATGTTCTCCAAAAAAAAAATACACTCTACGTTGTAGAAAGGTTTATGTTCATCGCAATACTCCCAAACATTTTCTAAAACCCTAAGCCTAGCCAAATGCTTGGCTCCCAAAGATAATGTTCGGTTCTCTATTTATAACAAAAGGTGGAGTGATCCTTAACATTCCCCTTTGCAACTCTTTGACTACTATCATGACTCTTCAACTTACAAATAATTCATTACATAACATGATAACATTTCATATTCCAATGATAATATTTGGAATTTCACTTATGACATATTTACAAATAATAATATTAAAACAAAATAGATTAGCAACAGCCTAACAAAACAAAACATTATGATCCCAAAGTTTGAAAAAAAACCACCTCGACAACCTCCAACCTCCACTTAGGGATATCATCACACAATATCAAATATGGTATTGTGTGATGATATCCCCAAATTACTTGAAGTTGTCTTTTCTACTAGCATACTCTTGCCTCCATAACATTCGAGTATATCAAAGCATGTGGTCATGAAACTTGTATCCAACTCGTTTTAAAGCACGCATAGCATGGTGTTGACCATGAGAAGACCACTAATGTACCTCTGCATGTTATGTGTGTTCAACTCTTTCACTAGTAGCCTCTCACCTTAGCTGTTCCATGTACTTATCGATCTCTCATCTCGGTGACTTATGGGTTCTCCATAACATCAAAATTATTGTAAAATTGTGCATCTGAGACATGTATGTTGCTAACAAATAAGACAAAGTACTCATAGCTCTGAATCAACATCTAGACTTTTGTTTCAACTCCGCGTCTTCTTTACTAGTGAAGTGGAACGTGGCTTCATCTTCTTTACTAGTGAAGTGGCGCCTCTTTGAACCACATTATCCACTCTTGCACATGGATAATGGCAAAGTGGCACCTCTTTGAACCGCATTATCCACTCTTGCACATGGATAATAGCATTGTCATCGTCCATGTGCAGGAGTGGACAATGCAATACAAGAGGACTTTGTTTCACTTAGCAAAAAAAGATAAAACCACAAGCAAAGCTAGAAAAAAACAAAAGTTTGGATGTTGATTCCAAAACTATGAACAACTAGCTCATACATCAACAGCATACAACATGCAAACCTCATACACATAATTGTACAACAATTTAGATATCATGATGAGAACACAAAATCTCATCAATGAGTTTCCTCACCAAAGCTAAACCAAGAACCAAGTCCAACTAGAGATCGATAAAAACATGGAACAGCTACGACGAGAGGCCGCACACATGACATACAAAAATACATTAATGGTCATGTTATGTTCAACGCATATTGCACATACTTCAAAACAAATTGAATACAAGTTCCAAAACCATATACTCAAATGCCATAGAGGTAAATGTCTACGATCAAAAAGACAACATCAAACAATTTGAAAACATCATCACACCAATCTTCACATTAATAAGCACCAAGCAGAAGTTGAGTTAGTCTTTCCCCAAATTTCAGGGTTATAGTGGTGTCTTGTTAAATTGTCTCTAACTTTTTGTCTTCGATAAATACACGTAAAAAGTTATCATGTCATGTAATGAGTCCCTGGTAAATTGAGAAATCACAATGGCAATTAAAAAATCACAAAAAAAAATGTCAAAAATCACCCCCACCTTTTGTTATAAATAAAACCTCCTAAAGAAAAACTTTGGGGCACCAAACTTTTGACTAAGCTTAAGCTTAAAAAAGGCTAAAGTATTATGACAAGCTTGCTTTTTCCACAACATAAAGCAAATATACTTTGCATAAAAAAAGCAAGATCATTATGACGACCGGCAAAGCAAATATACTTCTTTAGAAGAGCAATTGATATTGACTATAATGCTCCACTGTTGTCAATTGATAGAACAAGACTTTTAGGAGCGCCAAAGAGGCTAGAGTATTATGACAAGCCTGCCTTTTCCACAACATAAAGCAAATGTGCTTCTTACATAAAGCAAATGTGCTTCTTTAGAAGAGCAATTGATATTGACTATAATACTCCACTATTGGAGATCTTAGTTGTCAATTGATAGAACAAGACTCCACTATTGGAGATCATAGTTGTCAATTGATAGAACAAGACTTTCTATCAAGACTTTTGAGCACCAAAAAGGCTAGAGTATTATGACAAGCTTGCTTTTACCAAAACATAAAACAAATAAATATACTTCTCGACTATAATGTTTCAATGTTTCACTATTGGAGCTAATGGTTGTCAATGATATATGTATGGATAAAACTCACTTATAATAATAATAATATATGTATGGTTGTCAATGGTATATGTATGGATAGAACTCACTTATAATAATAATATATGTATCAAAATTTGCACACTTTCATTCATATATTGTTATTGCAGATGGATTATTTTAATGGTTTTAACAATATACATTGTTTAACTTACGAATTTGTTTTATGAACTACTTTATGTGCCATTGTACAAATATTGTTAAATCATATTGTACAAATATTGTTAAATCATATGGTTAGTTTTATTCATCACTTAATTAATTTGTTGTACAAATATTGTTAGTTTTATTCATCACTTAATTAATTTGTTGCACAAATATTGTTAGTTTTATTCATCACTTAATTAATTTGTTGTACAAATATTGTTAAATCATATTCATCACCTAATTAATTTGTTGTACAAATATTGTTAAATCATATTAGTAGTTGTATTCATCACTTAATTAATTTGTAGACTAAACAAATATTGTTAAATCATATTGGTAGTTGTATTCATCACTTAATTAATTTGTAGACCATTTGCATATTGGTAGTTGTATTCATCACTTAATTAATTTGTAGACCATTTGCATATTGGTAGTTGTATTCATCACTTAATTAATTTGTAGACTAAACAAATATTGTTAAATCATATTGGTAGTTGTATTCATCACTTAATTAATTTGTAGACTAAACAAATATTGTTAAATCATATTGGTAGTTGTATTCATCACTTAATTAATTTGTAGACTAAACAAATATTGTTAAATCATATTGGTAGTTGTATTCATCACTTAATTAATTTGTAGACCATTTTGCATTTTAACTGGTGATGTCATTCCACTCTATGTTTTTTTTTTCAAGCTGTGTACAAGGCACACCTCTTCTGTTTTGAGTGTTAAAATTTTCATTCATATCTCAAGGGCTTTGTATAGAAATTCAAATAACGCCTCAAAAAATTTCAAATACCTCAAAGGTTTTGTATAGGGCCTCAAGACTTCACAAAAATTTATCCTTAAAAATGATATACAACATCCCCCAACCAACTCTAAAACCATGGAGAATGTTGAATTTTTGCTTAAGGCATAAGCAAACAACATAATTACAATTTCAACATATCATTATTAGCATTCATGTAGCAATAGAAGGTGATGATTCCAACTCCAAATACGCAATAATGAGCTGCAGGGGCATATATGTACACTCGACAAAATTGGAAATCTTGCAACAACCCAACAGAGCTGACAAATATCATTCGCAATAATTAATTTTTCGACTAAAACAAATCTCATTTTAATTCTCGGAAAATAAATGAACTAGCATGGTCATATAATCCTACAACTGGACAAAATAAACAATGAAGTTCGGTTATAAATCACTGCATGGAGTGGATCTGACTATAATCCAATGATGAAAAAATATGTTGAACAACAGTTCCCAACGAAACGAAAATACTCTTTAGCTCATCCTAAATATCAGGTTCACTTGGGACAAAAGCCCGAAAAGAAATATTGAGGATCCTCGTTTCTGTTATAATGAGGCCTATTTTATTTATGTTGTATTGATTTACAACATGGTTTTGACTTGCCCATTCACCATGCACGTGTAAGATTACAGTGTATCTGCATTTGTGGGACAAAAAACAACATGGCAATCAAAAGATGTCTAAATCTTGCCCACTTTGGTTGCCTTCGGGAATTTGAATGACTCAACAAAGTTATTCAACAATGTAACACCACCTATGAAAGTCACATTGCCCTTCTTGATTCATCTAAACCCTGCAACAAAATGACACCTTCCCATATCACTGATGAATTACACATTAACAGCAATATTGTGTGGGATTTTTACAACAAATACAAGCCTAGGTGGAAGCTCCTGTGTGGTGTGAGCTTCGGCAAGAGCTAACCAGCCATACATTGGGTATTAAATGCCCCTATGGAGGCTGACCCATCTATGTATGTCGAGCGGGTCATGGGGGCGCATCCATCTCCATGGATTGTAACTCCGGCGGCCACCTTTGCGTTTCCGGCAACGAACGCGGGACCCACCAACCGCGAGCCCGCCGCCCCGTCTTGCCTTTGACAACATCGACCTCGCGCCAAAACGCTATTGACTCCCGTTCGAAAATACTCTGCCTCGACGAAACGCAAGAGCTCTGTTCAACCGCCGATTGCTTCCCCTCGCAGGGTGGTTCCCGGGCTCCTGGTACATTCCTGGTAAAGATTTTCTTATATGTATATGAAGGATATGCGGAGCCTAAACCTAGATTTAGTTATAAATTCAATGACGTCTTTATTAATTAGTTCCGTGGATTAAAACGTTAGTTCTGTGAATCAGAATGGATAGTAAAGGGAAAATTTTACAGATCTATATTAATGCTCATTGGAGCAATCTCTCACTCTTGCATGGTTTGTTTGATGCGTGCTCAAACTGAGGCCGCCCTATGGGCATCCGCTGCAGCCAACGTGTTGAGCATTGGAACTGCTTATTGTGACTTAAATTGCCATCTGGGTTGGCTTCTTGCAAACCCTCTACCATTTTTGAAGTTCAATATGGCAAATACAGCGGATTGAGGTGAAAGAGCTGTGTTTAAGTTAGAAACTCATTTTAAAGCATTCCTGGTAAAGATTTTCTTATATGTATATGAAGGATATGCACTTGCGTTTAGAATCATTTGCAAAAATGTTTTTAAGAGGCGGAAACTATTTTGCATTCGTTGTCTCAATTTTTTCTAGAACTAATGCTGACAAATGAGCACAGATCATGGTGATACGTTTATGTCAGTCTATAATGCAATTTAAACATTTGTTTGAGATGTGCGATGGAAAAAGTGTTCCAAACTCGAAGCTTTTCTGATAGCATTTCATAAATTTCTTGGTGATTATGAACCAGATGAAAATGTTTGAATTTAATATTCCAGCTACTTTTAAATACAGTAAGGTTTCACCAGTAGAGAGAGATTAATAGTCAAGTCGGATCCTTGTTCTATGGAAACCTGTTTCTATATGCCATTTCCAGGAGCTGTGATCTGTCACTTTAGTTTAATTAGTTGATTTTGACTTTTATTTTGAGCTGGTGAAGCTCAGGGCTAAAATGTAACTTCATGATTATTGTGTTCATGTCATGCATCTGGCTGGTTGGCTGTTGAAAGTTTACATCATTAAGAGTTTACAAACTGCATTTTTTGAATCTTAAATATTTTGATATATGCAGGCTTTGGTCATTAAGAAACCTTCCTTGCTTTTACATTATGTGAAGAACACTGGCATTTCTACATTTAACATGCATTCATCCCAACATACAAAGTGACAAGTTCCTGCCCCATAGGATTTCTCCATCCATATATAAAATGAAACACATTCGAGTTAAAGTTTGTTCTATATGCCCAAAGTCTTATCACTGATATTTGATTTTCTCTTATTTTTCAAGGATGTGCATTCAGACTTGAGGTAGCATAAAAATAATCAATTTCAATCAGGATATTTTGTCATGTTAAAGTATTCTAACATGAATCTATTTTGTTGTTGTCACTATGCAGTGCTTCTAAGCCCATGGAATGGTGGAAAAGTGGACACTGTGCATTGAAGTATCATGCCGCGCCAATCCGGGTCCAACATATTTAAAATTTGTCCTTCACAATGGGGCAAAAAATCATGTGATTTATAGAATATGGGAAGTGCAGGGAAAGACAACCAATAACGAAGCATACTACATTACACTTGTTGCAGGTTTAAAAGAGGCAAAACACAATGGCGTGAATAACATAACAGTGCTGAGAAACTCAGATTTAATCTGTAATCACATGTTAGGCATCTACAATGTTCGCGCAGACAATTTGAAGCCCCTCTACAGAGAGGCAAAAATCTGGAGTGCTCGATTTAATTCTTTTTCGATAAAGCACCTTGCGTAGATCCATAAAATCTCTACTGATCTAATGGTTGGAGCAATTTCAAGTGTAGATGCAGGTGCCAGAGATGAATCAGATGCAGGTGCCAGAGATGATTCATCTCTGGCACCTGCATCTACACTTGAGATTGCTCCAACCATTAGATCAGTAGAGATTTTATGGATCTACGCAAGGTGCTTTATCGAAAAAGAATTAAATCGAGCACTCCAGATTTTTGCCTCTCTGTAGAGGGGCTTCAAATTGTCTGCGCGAACATTGTAGATGCCTAACATGTGATTACAGATTAAATCTGAGTTTCTCAGCGCTGTTATGTTATTCACCCCATTGTGTTTTGCCTCTTTTAAACCTGCAACAAGTGTAATGTAGTATGCTTCGTTATTGGTTGTCTTTCCCTGCACTTCCCATATTTTATAAATCACATGATTTTTTGCCCCATTGTGAAGGACAAATTTTAAAGACGCTGGACCCGGATTGGGGCGACATGATACTTCAATGCCCAGTGTCCACTTTTCCACCATTCCATGGGCTTAGAAGCACTGCATAGTGACAACAACAAAATAGATTCATGTTAGAATACTTTAACATGACAAAATATTCTGAGATTCATCTCGGGCACCTGCATCTACACTTGAGATTGCTCCAACCATTAGATCAATAGAGATTTTATGGATCTACGCAAGGTGCTTTATCGAAAAAGAATTAAATCGAGCACTCCAGATTTTTGCCTCTCTGTAGAGGGACTTCAAATTGTCTGCGCGAACATTGTAGATGCCTAACATGTGATTACAGATTAAATCTGAGTTTCTCAGCACTGTTATGTTATTCACCCCATTGTGTTTTGCCTCTTTTAAACCTGCAACAAGTGTAATGTAGTATGCTTCGTTATTGGTTGTCTTTCCCTGCACTTCCCATATTCTATAAATCACATGATTTTTTGCCCCATTGTGAAGGACAAATTTTAAAGACGCTGGACCCGGATTGGGGCGGCATGATACTTCAATGCCCAGTGTCCACTTTTCCACCATTCCATGGGCTTAGAAGCACTGCATAGTGACAACAACAAAATAGATTCATGTTAGAATACTTTAACATGACAAAATATCCTGATTGAAATTGATTATTTTTATGCTACCTCAAGTCTGAATGCACATCCTTGAAAAATAACAGAAAATCAAATATCAGTGATAAGACTTTGGGCATATAGAACAAACTTTAACTCGAATGTGTTTCATTTTATATATGGATGGAGAAATCCTATGGGGCAGGAACTTGTCACTTTGTATGTTGGGATGAATGCATGTTAAATGTAGAAATGCCAGTATTCTTCACATAATGTAAAAGCAAGGAAGGTTTCTTAATGACCAAAGCCTGCATATATCAAAATATTTAAGATTCAAAAAATGCAGTTTGTAAACTCTTAATGATGTAAACTTTCAACAGCCAACCAGCCAGATGCACGACATGAACACAATATCATGAAGTTACATTTTAGCCCTGAGCTTCACCAGCTCAAAATAAAAGTCAAAATCAACTAATTAAACTAAAATGACAGATCACAGCTCCTGGAAATGGCATATAGAAACAGGTTTCCATAGAACAAGGATCCAACTTGACTATTAATCTCTCTCTACTGGTGAAACCTTACTGTATTTAAAAGTAGCTGGAATATTAAATTCAAACATTTTCATCTGGTTCATAATCACCAAGAAATTTATGAAATGCTATCAGAAAAGAGTTTGGAACACTTTTTCCATCGCACATCTCAAACAAATGTTTAAATTGCATTATAGACTGACATAAACGTATCACCATGATCTGTGCTCATTTGTCAGCGATAGTTCTAGAAAAAATTGAGACAACGAATGCAAAATAGTTTCTGCCTCTTTAAAACATTTTTGCAAATGATTCTAAACGCAAGTGCATATCCTTCATATACATATAAGAACATCTTTACCAGGAATGCTTTAAAATGAGTTTCTAACTTAAACACAGCTCTTTCACCTCAATCTGCAGTATTTGCCATATTGAACTTCAAAAATGGCAGAGGGTCTGCAAGAAGCCAACCCAGATGGCAATTTAAGTCACAATAAGCAATTCCAATGCTCAGCACGTCGGCTGCAGCGGATGCC
The DNA here is from genome assembly GCA_031772625.1 of Pinus tabuliformis. Classification (NCBI taxonomy): domain Eukaryota; kingdom Viridiplantae; phylum Streptophyta; class Pinopsida; order Pinales; family Pinaceae; genus Pinus; species Pinus tabuliformis. Next base: position 732,609,090 of record CM062819.1, read on the forward strand.
CATAGGGCGGCCTCAGTTTGAGCACGCATTAAACAAACCATGCAAGAGTGAGAGATTGCTCCAATGAGCATTAATATAGATCTGTAAAATTTTCCCTTTACTATCCATTCTGATTCACATAACTAACGTTTTAATCCACGGAACTAATTAATAAAGACATCATTGAATTTATAACTAAATCTAGGTTTAGGCTCCGCATATCCGTCATATACATATAAGAAAATCTTTACCAGGAATGTACCAGGAGCCCGGGAACCAGCCTGCGAGGGGAAGCAATCGGCGGTTGAACAGAGCTCTTGCGTTTCGTCCAGGCGGGTTGCAGAGGCAGAGTATTTTCGAACGGGAGTCAATAGCGTTTTGGCGCGAGGTCGCTGTTGTCAAAGGCAAGACGGGGCGGCGGGCTCGCAGTTGGTGGGTCCAGCATTTGTTGCCGGAAACGCAAAAGTGCTGCCGGAGTTACAATCCATGGAGATGGATGCGCCCCCATGCCCCGCTCAACATACATAGATGGGCCAGCCTCCATAGGGGCATTTAATACCCAATGTATGGCTGGTTATGGCTGGTTAGCTCTTGCCGTGAGCTTCAAGCAAAACAATTTCTTATTGGCCAGGAAAATCTAGGTATTTGGCAACATGGTTTCAATGCACTTTTCACAGCACTTAGTGCACAATGAAAAAAATATACAACAGATTTTTGATAATTCGGAGTTAGTTGTCCATTGGATGCTTGGATGCTAGACGAAGTACATGTCAGTGATTTGAGTTCTGTTCAAACTGTGTGGCAAATGAAATTAATTGCGGAATAATTTTCAAGAAATTTCTGATATATTATTTCCTAGAAATTAAATATGCAAGTTGGGCTACATCCAAAGATGCTTAATCCGTATAGAGAAATGCATAAGCTAATGAACCCCATTACTATGCTAAATTTTCCAAACAAATTCCTTATTATGGCTATAGCATCCAATTTTGAGACTCCATGCTCATAGAATTATTTATTATGGCTATAGCATCCAATTTTGAGACTCCATGCTCATAGATAAAGAACAGCAGCTCTCTATAATATATATTTGCCATTATTAAGTGATTATGTGCACATACGGTATGATTTTTCCGTAGAAAAGTTATATATTCAACTGAAAATGAGTTAATAATTATCAATAAGCAATTTTTCATGAGATAATTGTCAATTTTAACTGACAAGGTGAGCCGTCTCACCAGTAATTAGTTCGGTATGTACCCGGCCCATACCAAAGAAAGATGTGTAAAAGATTTCCCCACTCCAGTCCTCTCTAGATAGGATCAGAATCATATGTATTCAAACAATCAGAAAGCTATGAAATTAAATGATAGTTTACTCCATGATCCGCCTCAAAATTTCCAAATTTCCTCCCAAAACAAGAAATTTGGAAAAGATTTGAAATGTGCTTTACAATTTTTTTAATTGAGTTTTCCTATGCAACTCGGTAGCAGGGTTACTTGCCTTAGGTAGCCTTTGGAATAGTATTTTGCGTGTTACAGAATCAAAATGCTTTTGTTTGCGAGTGTTAAAGAATCAAAATGCATTTTCAGTTGAGGTGAAAGTTAAAGTGGGCATCAGGTGACTCTTGTCAGGAAGACGGGCATAAAGAGGGTAAAGGTAATATACACCTTCGAATGAGCTAAAAACGACCCAAAAGCAAGTCATGCTCAATACCGCCATGTCACAGCCTCCACAGGAGTATTGAATGATATTGAAGATAAACTATCCATAATCGCCGAAAAAAATTCACAAAATGGCCACATCCGTTTTGAATCCATCAAAAATTTGGCTTTTCTGTAGGGTAGAAAGTACCCTCTTTTCATGGGATACTTTTGTTTTAAGTTTTGATCACTATTAGAAAATTATAAATTTGGTAATGGTTTTCAACGTCTGCAAATGCATAGGATGCAGGAAAAATGCAGGTAAGGCTCTTTACTTTCAGAAGGGTTCACATCTACAATTACAAATACCTCAGCATTTCAAAAAGTGAACCCTTCTAAAAGTAAAGAGCATTACCTGCATCTTATGCATTTGCAGACGTTGAAAACCATTACCAAAATTATGATTTTCTAATAGTGATCAAAACTTATAACAAAACTACTAAATTCAGTTTTATATCCCATGAAAAGAACATCCATAGAAGAAAAAGATATATAGAACCCGTCAACACAAAACTATTAAAAAAAACTTAAATTAAACTCAACAAAAACTGTTTTACCTAATATGAGTTCCTGCTAGATTTAATGCATTGACATCATCTAAAGAAGCTAAGGAACCAAAAATATTTTTTAAGAAATGGATCTTGTAGTAAAAACAGGTAAAAATCAAAATGGCCTTAAATAAATGTAAGAATGTGGAATCCATATGGAGCTCAAGTAGCCATATAAGAGACCACCCGGCAACGAAGAACACCGTCATGAGAGATCTAACAGGGGTTTGAAAACTCAAAACCCTTGGCGTCCCTCTCAATTTTAGTTTGCCAGACACGTAACGACATCTACCAACTTATTTCAACAGTAGACACCTGACTAGGTCTGGAATATACCCAATACCACCATACTTCTACAATAACCTGAAATGACCGAAACATTCTCTATTTCATGACATAACCAGAGCTTAAATCATCCACTGCGTGATATGATATTATTGACGCTAGTACTCACAGACTGTTAGAGAAACATCTACAGATCTCAGTGACCAGATCTGAGATTCACCTTAGCTCAGCAGTCCACGGCGTGGAAACCTGTACAGCGAAAAAGAACATACATTTTGCAAAGACAAAGACGAGAAAAGAGCATATATACAGAGTAAAATGAAGCTTCGGGCTTCAGCAGTCGAATCCAACTTTCATTATAATGATAAAACCCTAGTTTCAAACCCCTAATTTATTGTTTTCAAACCCTAACTTGACTCCTTACTGTGTGTAAATCCTCGACGAGTAGGGCCTAACCCTAGAGTTTAGCAAAGAAACCCCGATATTTGTAACATTGTTCTTTCCATTGTTTGGAAGTATGGTAAAAGTTTTAATGATGCTTTCTTAATTAAATGGGCTTAGGCTCGTGGTGGCTGGTTAGGAGCAAGTTTTATATTTCATGTTTTACATGGCATGTTAGATTAGTAAGCACATCTAGTGAGATGATAGGGGTCGATTTATAACATTTAAGGCTGTATACTCATATTACGAACTTAACCCACCCTATGCTATGGTGATAAAAGCGGATATGCATGGTATATATCTACTTCCTCACCACATTTGAGGAGGGGCATTTGTTATATTTTTTTAATTAAAATTAACCTTGAAGGCTTAGTATCTCCCTTGTGGTAAAATGGTATCTTGGGCAATGGGCATTTGTTGTATTTTTTTAATTAAAATTAACCTTGAAGGCTTAGCATCTGCCTTGTGGTAAAATGGTATCTTCGGCAATCCATCTTATAAAGGCTAAATATTTTAGGATTACTTCAAATCTCTTTCATTTGGCATAATATTTACTTATCAAGTCTCTTTTGAATATCATATTAATCATATTGAAAAGATCACACCAAACTTACTTTGAAAAAGAACCTAATGCATAACACTTAAACACAAAATATTCCATGGAGCCTCTTTCAAATAACTCATTAAACCTATTTAATTTATGAACCTAACTAGCCATTGGCCAAACATGAAAGATCTTTCCCTTTCGAATGCTCTTCCCCATGGCAAGCCATCACACTCTTTTGAAAGGTGGTACATTTCGAATGATCGCTATCGAACACTTTTGAAAGATTTACTTGATAGGCCTCGAGCCCTTTTGAAAGTTGGCCATTGTATAATTTTCAAAAGATATGCCCACTAGGTCATCGGGCCCTTTTGAATGACTCTTTAGAATATGTTCTTCCTAAGCTACTTGGTAGTTCATCCTTCAAAATATTTTCTTTAAAGTTCACCTTGTTACCCCCTAACATATAAGGGGAACTATAGGGTATTTTTTCTTCAATGATCCACATTAGAGACAGGGTTTTGAATTATGACATTTAGGATTCTCCACAGACAACTACACATAGATGCCTCTCATATCATGATTAGCCCACTCATCAGATATGGTGTCCTACGCACATGATGTACATTTGTCTATTGCTTCATATTAAGTGTTAACACAGTGATCATGAGTTGAATGGAGTTGAATTAGATAATGAATCATGAAGGTTGGAAGTCATGCCTTTTGCCTTATTTCACCTTGGTTGTAAACCATCAATCCCCTGGTCAAGTGTTGCTCTTGGGTAAAAGGGACAATATAGGTGAAATGTGCCTATCTCCCATAACATGCTCCATCTACCCCTTCATTGTTGTCCTTTCTTTTGGGTTGATTGTTACATGTCTCTCAAAAAGGTTCATGCTTCATGCTCCTTACAACTATGGGAGTCATAATTGTTGGAAAATGTAACTAGCTTTGATCTTCATTAAATGTATTTGAGTCATCTTGTAACGTACTTCTCAAAAGAATAAGGAAATTAAATTTTATTATTATTATTGTGACTTATTAAAGCATGGGTTTCATGCTTGGGTCACCATGTTTTAAGTCAAAGTCCCCATTTAGGACTTCTAAGATTTATTCGGAATCAATAGAGCCATTGTACTTTTAAAGAGACCCTTCTTAGGCTTTTGAATCATGTAAAAAGGTTAAGTATTGAGTCAAATATGAATTAGGTTGTCTCCACACCAAGTCGACCTTAAAGATGATCAAGTCAGCCTCAAAGGAGGCTATTCGACCTCACCAAAGGACTATAAATGAAGGCATTCGGATTCCATTTGAAGCACTCACTTTCACAAGCAAGTTTGATCTCTCTTAAAGCTAGAAGAAGTGCGAAATAGAATAAGAAGGATAAGGAAGTGTGAGTTTGGTCTAGGAGAAGGAGAAAGGGAAAATTGAATCTTTGGTGCAACTATCTCTCTCTCTCATGCCCTAGTTTGGAAGATTGAAGTTCTCTTATTGATGTCGTAGCTACTTGTCGTATGATGTCGTAACTTGTTGTCATGTTGATGTCGTAGCCAGTTGTCGTGTGATGTTGTCACCTTAATAAGTTTTATTGGTCCAAGATTGAAGTCTTTCAGTGAAGATTGAAGTCTCTAAGGCAAGATCGAAGTTGTTAGGTCGAAGAAAGTGTTGTCGTTGTTGTTACTAATTCTAGGTCAAGAAGGATCATCTGCAAGTAAGGAAGAAGGTTGACTTGGTGTGGAGGAAATTTTGTGTCAAGGTTAAGAGTCTTGGAATATCTCCAGAAAACTATTGAAGGAAGAATTATTGATTGGGTTTTCCTCTCGAGGGAGGTTTTTCCCTGGCACAGTGCCTATATCTGGTGTCCATTTTTTATGTGCTTTAGCTTTGGTAATTGCTTGATGAACTAAAGAAAGAAGATATAAATAAATCTTAATAAAAAGTCAAAAACATCACAAGTAATTATCAAGTATAAGAAAATATTTATGCCTTTCTGATTTTCTAACAATAATTTGTTACAAGGGAGTAAAATTCTTGGCTACTTATCCAAAGGTCAAGAAACAATTGCAGAAAGCTAGATGGTTGAAATTCTTTGAGAAGTTTGAAGGTTACGACACAGAGGTTACAAGAGCATTTGCAAGGGCATTCAATGGAGTTGAGGCTAAAATTGGAGACATAAGGTTGAAAGTGACAGAATCTTTCTTAGCAAAAGCTACAAAGCTCCCAAGAGTTGGTGAAAATTGGTTCAAATGCTAGAAATGAAAGATGAATCATGTAAATGTTTCTTTCAAAATCCATACATTTATGTCTCAACATTTAAAAAAGGTATTCTTGTCTTTGCATTCAAAAGAAAATGAATTTTTTATTTGTTCTGCAAAAGTTTCTCACATGTGAAGGTAGATATGGGGTCATTTGTTTTATCATGCTCGATTGTTGATGTATTTCATAAAGGGAAAAGAGTTAAATTTGCCATATTATCTATTGAGTAGTTTAAGGAAGATGGCCTTTAATATTCAAAGAAACTCAAGAAATGTCGACATAGCTCTTTATCACCATGGATTGGTCAAGATTATTGTGGAAGCATAATTAAAGGCTCAAAATAACAATTGGAGAGACATTTTAGTAAGGAATCACTTTATTGAAGTCTTAGATGAAGAAACGGTCCAAAAAACAAGGAAAAGAAGAAGTAGGGTTTATCCAAATTCTAACCCTCAAAAAGAGAATGCAAGGAATAAAGAAATTCTAGTACGAGAGAATGAAAATGAACAAACAAAAATAGGGGACATCCATACTAAAGGAGTGGAGCATTTCGATGCACCATAAAGTCCATTAAAAGAGAGTCCAAATACAATTAAGCCGAAAAAAGGGTTCAAATTTGTCAAATATTCCATTAAAGCTAGCAAAAGGGAGACCTAAGAAGAAGAAGAGCATTAAAAAACGAAAGGAAGAAGTATCAAAACGAGACATAATACTGAAAGAAGAAAAGTCGAAGACCATTGTTCCACCCAATCCAGAAAAGTGAAATATTAAGAGGAAAAACGTTTAAGAGACAAAGCATGAAATGAAAAGTAAAAAAATCACAAGAAGTATGTTAAAGCAAGATAAAATCTCTTCATCAGAAGATATAGACCTTCAGGACTCATAATCACCAGTGCCACCAACCCCAAAAGCAAAAATTCTAGAGATAGATGTTAATCAACAACAATTATACGATTACTTTGAATCTTTGGAGAAAGGAACACACTGGGAAAAGGTAAATCCTTCTTTTGAGCTTAATTTTAATGATGATATTCCAATATATAATAGCCCTGATGGTAGCATTCCTTTTCATATGGAACAAGAAATAATTAAGACATTAAAGGAGGAGATAGTTGAACTTGAACTATTAGAAAATCGTGTGAAGGGATAAAATCAGTTGCTCAAGAAGCAAAATGATAAAATGCTCAAACAAATGTACCATTGGTGTTAGGTCCCTATAATACTAGTGTAGCCCCCATATTGTTATGGTTTTCCCCATAGAAACCCACTATCATTATTGTTGTTCCCTTACATTATTGTTGTTATGTAGGCCCTAATTATATTTTGACCCTTAGACTCATATATATACCAAGGAAGTATTGTCATTTGAATCATCCAAGAATTGTTCATTTATGTGAGGTAAAGGGAGGTTCCCCCTCGAAGAGGCTTATTATCTAGTTGTTGATATATATTTTCTTATGTTTCTGTGTTATTTTGATTTGGACATAACATTTGATATCAAAGCTCTTAATTCTAGGGTTTCATTGCTTCAAATGGGTCATTGTGCCATTTTCTCTATGACTATTTTTTTTTGTGAAGTTTCAAAACGTGAAATTGCTACCACGTGGAGGTGAAAACTCAATGAACATATGGTTACAATTTCATACCTTAGTTTGATATATTTTCGAATATATGGTGCAAGGCAATTAGGATTTTTGTATGCTCTAGAATTCAGTCTCAAACAGGTGTCCCGGGGAAAATTGTCATAACATTCTCTTTGAGCATCAGATTTGAATTTCGTAAAATGTGACTAAAATTGCACAAACAATAGTTTTTTGGGTAGGAGTTTTAGGGCCAAAGGTTGAAACAGGAGCACGTGGAATCTCGTACAAGTGTTGTCTATTGAACGAGTCCATAATTAGGTCATCATGGGATATTTGGCATAACTTTATCTTAAAGAACCCAATCTTGATCTAACTAGTGGGGTTGGAAAGAAGACACTGAGAGATGCCTCAAGAAGTAATTTCAAACCTTGAGGCCGAAATCATAGAGATACAACAATTTCAAGGTAAACCATATAAACAAGCTCAAAATCAAGCTCTTAAAAGGTGTGTATTTTTAAATTTGCATAACCTTTGTTTGAAATACTAGTTTGAAGAGAATAAAAGGGAATAATGAAGAATAGAAGTCATTAATTGGTTCCAAAAAAACAAAAAAAAAAAACAAAAAGCTACACCCATTAAGCCCTCATAAAGCTTTATATTGAAGCACGAAGAGTGTCAGGCCAGGAGGTAACTCCTCAAATCAAATTGTGTTTCTTCATTAAGGTTGCTCATTGTTATATACAAGAAGGGAGAGACTCTTGGGCTTCACCTCCCAATGTCTCTTCATTTTCTTATTCTCCATTATTTACTATTTACAATATTTACAAATGTTCACCCAATCCCAATGATTAGGTGTCAACATTCCCCCCCTTAATATGAAGGGATGTTGATGAGTCCAAGCATCATTTTGAATCTTTCAAACTTTTCTCTTTCAAGCGCTTTGGTGAAGATGTTTGCAATCTGCTCATTAGTGGAACAATGGTGTAGATGGATTTTCTTGGCCTCAACATGATGTTGAATCAAATGGTATTTTGTATTGATGTGCTTCGTTCGATCATGGAACTTTGGGTTCTTGGCCAACTTTATTGTAGAGGTGTTGTCAATCATGAGTGGAGTTGAATGTACTTGTTTTACCTACAATTCTTCCATAATTTTCCTAAGTCACACAAATTTTTTGTTGCCTTAGCAGCTGCCACATATTCTGCCTCTGTTGTGGAATCTGCTAGAAGTGATTGTTTGCATGATCTCCAAGAGACAACTCCTAATCCAAGCCTCATAGCATAACTTGAAGTAGATACCCCAGTTTCTTTGTCTCCATCGAAGTCTGAATCAACGTATCCTATCAAGTTGAAGTCACCCACCTATTTATACTTGAGTCCAAACTCGTGGGTTCCCTTCAAGTACTTTATAGCTCTTTTTGCAATAGACCAATGTCCCTCACAAGGCTTTTTCATAAACCTAGAGAGAATTCCAACAACAAATGAAATATCTGGTCTGGTAGTAGTCAGGTAGTTGAGACTTCCTACAAGCTGTCTATACCTTGTTGCATCCTCAAATTCTTTTCCTTTGATGGATGTGAGCTTTAAGTTCTATTCCATTGGAGTAGTCAAAGGATTGCACTCATCCATGCCAAACCTATTTAACGTATATCCAATGTACTTCTTTTGAGAGAGGAATATATACTTCGGATGTTGAGTTACTTCAATACCAAGATAGTAGTGAACATAGCCCGAGTCAGTCATTTCGAAACCTTTCCTCAATTGCTTCTTTATGGATGCAATGTAGCTCTCATTGTTCCCTGTCATCAAAAGATCATCTACATATACCACAAGATATACAATTGTTTTTCCAACTTTCTTAACAAACAAAGTTGCATCATCAAGATCATAATGTTTGAAGTTGAGTTTTAGAAGATGCTCAGTTAACTTTTCATACCAGGCTCACGGTGCTTGCTTGAGACCATATAAGGATTTCACAAGTTTTCATACTTTATGTTCATGTCCCTTCACAACAAATCCTTCTAGCTGGGACATAAAAACATTTTCTTTCAAATCTCCATTTAAGAAAGCAATTTTTACACCCATTTGATGGACTTTCCAATCATTCTAAGATACCAAGTCAAAGAGTGTCCATATGGTAGCCCATTTTGCTGTGGGGGAAAAAGTCTCCTCATAATCAACCCCTTCCTTCTGTGCAAAACCTTTTACCACAAGCCTGGATTTGTTCTTGTTAAGTGATCTATCAACTTTATACTTGTTCTTGTAGACCCACTTGCAACCAATTGGTTTGGTTCCCAATGGAGGATCAACCAACTTCCAAGTGCCATTCTTTATCAAGGCATCATACTCCTTTTGCATCGCTTCTTTCCATTCATCATGAGAAGCGACTTCTTTGAAGGAAGTTGGTTCAAAATCTATAGAGAAATTCAATTCACAATCATAAGAAACATCCATATCAACAGGTGAATCAGAATCATCTACATCACCTCCATTTTACCTGGCTGAATTTCTTGTTCCTGTATTTCCAACCTCATCGAGATTAACACTTTCAAGTGTCTTTGTCAGCCACTTTGGGGGACCTTTCTGAGATGGTCCAGGTTGCTCAGTTGACTGAGTTGGGACTGAATCAAGATTGAGTCTCCCAATTCTATAAATCACATCACTCAAAGTATCATCAGTGGTTGGAGTTTCATGTGGGGGAGAGAGTGTTTCAGAAGAAGATTCCACATATTGATCTAGTATAGGAATCCCCCCTTCAAGATGTGGAATTTGATTATCAAATTCTTGAAATGATTTTGTATGTCCGAATCTATCCAAGCGATAAAGTTGTCACTCAACAACATTGTCAGCTTTGGAAGATTCAATAAATATTACATCTCTAGATACAACAAACTTTTTATTAACTTCATCATAGAGACGGTATGCTTTGGAGGTATTTGAATACCCCAAGAAGATACACTTACGACTCCTTGCACCAAGTTTTTCTCTTTGTACCTTTGGTATCAATGCATAACAAGTGGAACCAAAGACCCTGAGATGCTTTACTAAAGGAATGTGGCCATACCACATTTCATAAGGAGTCTTGTTTCTAATAACATTAGATGGACATATATTCTTTACATATACAACACATAGAACTGCATCAGCCCAAAACGTCAGTTTTACATTCTTGAAAAACATCATGGAACGTACCATATTTAAGTTTGTCCTATTCATTCTTTCAGCTACTCCGTTCTGTTGGGAATTATAAGGCACAATTATTTGATGTTCTATCCCATGTTAGCGAAGATAGTTTCAAAATTATTTGAAGTGTATTCTTTTCCATTATCAGTGCGAATAGAGACAATATGAGATTGTGCATCACTTTTAATCCATGTTTGAAAGTTCTTGGGTGTGTGAAAAGCATCAGATATTTTCTTTAATAAACAAACCCAACACATTCTGGTGTAGTCATCAATAAATGTCATCATATATTTATTTATGTTTGCCGAAGGAACATGCATTGGAACGCATAAATCTAAATGAATGAGTTCAAGTTTTCTATGTGCTCTGGTATGTGAATCATGAAAAGACTATTTGTTATGCTTTCCTAGAATACAAGCATCACATTGCTTAAGTTTCCTAGGAATTGTAGGCAAACTAGTAACACCATTTTTCTTCAACAAGCGAAGGTTGTTATAGTTAAAGTGTCCAAATCTAGCATGCCATAATAGACTTGATGGAAATGTACCTTCAGCATTTTTTTCCGAGGAGATAGAGTTCGTAATTTCTATTAAGAAGATAACAGAGATTACATGTTGTTGATGCCGAAGCATATGCTGTAATGTGGTATAAACCACTGATCAAAAGGTTACAAAATAACATCCAGAAATGTCCAATACTGTAGATACTGTGTTTAGTATCCATCACAAAAAGAAACCAAAATAACAGTGTATCAAGTATCGGTAAATAGACAGGTAACTGAGGCATAACATCCTCCATCAAAGAAAGATAGATATAGTGCTGAAATAGTGCATAGCTGATATATACAAAAAATATGAACATGTAGATCAAAAATTTCTAAGTAGAGGGGGGGTCCCCCTGCTGAAGGCCGTCGATGTATGGGCGGTGGTAGAATCTGTGCATGCCTTCTGGAGTGTACTCTTCAATCTGCCAGTCTCCTATAGGCCGATCCGCCGCTTCTTTCGAGAGCCGGTCAGCAAGCGCATTTCTTTCCCTGTAGATGTGAGAAACAGTGATCTGGTCAAAATGTGTTTTTAGAAAAACAATTTCTTCCAAGATATGTTTCAAAGAATATGCATGGCATAAAGTTTTATTGTTTGCCCAATCAATCACAATCTTTGAATCCCCAAAAATTTGTATTTGTCTGCAATGTTTGGTAAGAGCAAAGTAGAGGAGATGTCTCAGAGTGATTAGCTCAGCATAGTTATTTGAGCCTGTCCCTAATCCCAATCTCAGGTGATAATAATGAGAATCTGTTAGATGAAAAACAATACCCCCCCCACATCCTTGTAGAGGCGCAGCCCCGTCAAAAAAAGCCCAAGGTATTTCCTTGTTGATGATTTCAGGCTGGATGTTCCGAGGAATATTAGTTTTATGCTCAAAAGGAATTTCAGTGTAGGCCGCGCAGATAGATGGCGGAAGATGATGCCAGTTTACTCTATAGTCCTCAAATATAATGGCATTGCGGTTGTTCCAAATGAACCAGGACACCACCGGAGGAAGGTTCCTGGCCTTTTCGGAGGACACCGCAGACCACCATTGATCCCAGGCAGAGGGTATATCAACACCCTGCCAGACAGTGTTAATATTGAGCGCCTGTGTGACTTGAAACCATATGTTCTTTGTAACTTCGCAGTGAAGGAAAAGATGGGCCGTCGATTCCTCCTCTTTTTTGCAGAGGACGCACCAAGATGGTCCTGAGAAAGCCCGCTTCCTAAGAGTGACACCTGTTGGAAGCTTATCAGCTATGATGTTCCACATAAGAAGTCTGGCACGGGGCTGTGCTTGTAGCTGCCAGACATCTCTCCACCAGCTTTTAAGAATGTCCGGCTTCTTCGCTTCGATTAACTTTAAGTAGCCGAGCTTTGGTGCATATGAACCAGATTTGGCTGGTGCCCAAATTAGTTCATCTTCCTCCTCCTGTAACTTGATGTGAGTTTCGGTAAGAGCCTGAATGTAACCTTGCCAAAGTGCAGACCAAGCCTCTGGCAGATGCCATTGCCGATCCGTGACCCAAGCTTGTGTAAATATAGTTGATCGTTGGGGGTCACCGATCTGTGCCAAATATTTGATGCCTCTGTTGTTGAGATGTTGGATTAATCCTTCAGGCAGTAGATGTGCATTCCCAGAGCCAGGCCATGGATCTAAACCAATGCGAACCTGTGCACCATTCCCTATTTTCCATAGCAGGTTATCGCGGATTAGAGGCATAGCTTTTAGAGTGGCCCTCCAGATTGAGGATATGCCTAGGTGGTTCCAATTAGGTCTGCGGAGCCATTCCGTAATGCTGGAAGGCCATATGTATTTGTGGTGTACAACTTCCGCCCATAAGCTGTCCATCTTAATGAGTGACCAACCCTGCTTTGCAGTTAAAGCTTGTGCAAAAGCTGACAGTGTTTTAATCCCCCATCCTCCCCATCTCTTTGGCATGGAAACAAGAGACCATCTGGTCCAAGCAAAAATCTTACCCTTTTTGTTGCCATTCCACAGGAATCTATTACATATTTGTTGAATTTTTTGTAGTATTCCTTTTGGAATCCAAGTAAGCGACATCCAATAGACAGGTGTAGCCTCGAGCACAGATTTGATCAATAGAAGTCTGCCCGCTTTTGACAGTAGACGGTGTTGCCAGCCAATAATCCTCTTTTCAATTTTATTTATGAGCCATGTCCAGTGAGCCACTTTGTAACCATCCGGCCTTAATCTGAAGCCAAGGTATTTTATGCCATCCATCAACTGGCTTTCCAAGAAGGGAAAGTGCTGAGCAGCCAGCAGAGTTTCCTGTTGAGAGCAACGCATCAAAGATCTGGTGGATTTGTCCTTGTTTATTTCCATGCCCGTGGCTTTACAAAAGAGCAGCAGAATATCATTTAAAGCAATAATGTCTCGGACACTTCCATTAAGGAAGATTAATATGTCATCAACAAACAATAAATGGGTAAGAGAAAACTGTTCAGTGATTTTGAGACCGCTGATATCACCATTCCTTTTAGCTTCCGCTATGAGCCTACTCAAACCCTCCATGACAATGAGAAAGAGTAGTGGGGAGAGGGGGCATCCTTGCCTGATCCCCCTATTGATATTAAATCTGTCCGAGGCTGCACCATTGATAAGAATAGCAAAGGAAACAGAGGAGACACATCCCATAATCCAGTTAATAAGAAGGTGAGGGAATCCCAGATGTGTAAGGATCATCTTGAGATAGAGCCAATTTACTTTATCAAAAGCCTTTGCAAGATCAATCTTTAATGAGATACCTTTGAGATTCTTCAGTTTTATGGAGTGTAAGGCTTCCTGGGCAGTGCCAATGGCCTCGTGGATGTGCCGGTTGCGGAGGAAAGCAAATTGTTCAGCCGAGATATGCGAGGATAGGATAGGTTTGATGCGATTAGCAATGATTTTGGCGATAATTTTATAGAGGCAGTTACAGAGGGAGATAGGGCGAAAATCATTGAAGGATGTGGGGTCATCTGATTTAGGTATCAAGGCAATGAAGGTCTGGTTCATAGGAGGATGAATGTGCCCTGTGATCCTGCTTTCCTCGACGACAGCCAATAAGTCATCTCCCATCAGATCATAGAAGGCCAGGTAGAACTCCACTGGCCATCCATCTGGCCCTGGACTCTTATCCTTCTTAAACCATTTGAGAGTACTTTCCAGCTCTTGAGTTGTGACCGGTTGACTGAGTTCTTCTCTGTCTTCCTGCCCTACAAATCTAGGGAACTTTCCAGCAAGTCTGATAATATCTGGCAGATTGACGTTGTTTGGGGCCGTGAAGAGTCTCTTGAAGTGATCAACCCCCAACCTAGCAAGTTGTTGGTGTGTGGTAGCCCATCCATCTGGTTCCTTTGGTAGCTTCCAAATGGTATTGGATGCCTTTCTGCCGTTTGCAAGATTATGAAAATACTTTGTATTACTGTCCCCGGCTTTGAGCCAGATGGCCCTGCTTTTGAGTCTCCATAGTTCCTCCTTTTCTTGCAATAACTTCGATTTTTGCTCAAACAACTGGCATAGAAGTGTTTTTGTGGCATCGGATTGAAATCCAGCTCCTCTCTCATCAGTCAGTTTAGCAATCTGTTCTTCCGTATCCTTCAGAATCTGATCATCTCTATTCCGTTTTGACCTTGCCCATATCTCAGTCATAGATTTGAGTTTCTTTAGCCTTTCGCAAAAATCCAACGCTTTCCTCTGCTCTCTCAATGGGGGTTGAGATGCCCAGAAATCCGTGACCAGCTTGATATATTCTGGTTCTTGGAGATAACCAGCAAAAAATTTGAAGGGAGAGCGCGGCTTGGATTTGTTGTCACTAATCTGTAGAAGAATCGGGTGGTGATCAGAGAGGCCCCCAGTGCAGACCCACTGTCTGTATAAGGGGAACATCTGTATCAATTCTTCATGCATCATATATCTGTCTAGTCGCCTTCCAAGAGCAGCCTCTCCAGTTCTTTGGTTGTGCCAAGTGGGAAGCTTCTTGTTCATGGGGATATCCACGAGGTGGTGAGCATCAAGTAACATGCTCATCTGCTCCGCAAGAGGATCACTCTGCGCCTGATGACCCCAGGTTTCCCCAGCCCCCAGAGAGAAATTGAAATCGCCCCCAATGACAGTGTTCTGAGTGATATGGTGGCCAGATAGGAAATGTTGCCAGAAAGTTAATCTGTTCTGGTTTGGCCCATAAATATTAATTATTCTGATTGGGATGTCGAGCTCTCCCATAATAATGTCCATCCCAAGAAATCCACAGCCCCCCCATGCCGAGAGAGGCCTGCTTTTTCTAGGGTTTAAACCGATAAGCAGTCCACCAGATCTGCCACAGGCATCCAACCCATGTAAGACCCATCCAGGGAGCATAGCTTGAAGAGTTTTCACCGCCAACTCAGCGGTGCAGAGGGTTTCCTGTAGGAAGATAATGTCACATCTAGATTCTTGAATGAGCCGCTTCAGAGCCAGGCGTTTTTTGGGGTTGGCTAGTCCCCTGCAGTTGAAGGAGAGCCAGATCATGGGGTAACACAGGTCAGGGGCTCATTTGCTCTAAGTGCCCGTTCAATAGTAAACTGTCGTCCCATGGCGACATCCGCAACCGCATTAAGCTTTGCCGAAGAGATATGAGATGGTCGACCGCGCTTTTGCTTGCGGTGACGGCCAGGGGATGATCCCAGGCCCAGAACTTTAGTGCGTGCCCGGGACCGCAGGTGGTAATGATGTGCTCCGGAGACGACCGGGGAGGGAGGGGAGTCAGGCCAATCCAAGGCAGGATTGTGGGAGGGGGGGGTAGTAGAGAAGGTGGGCGGAGGAGGGGCAATGGTACACAGAATGGAGGGGAGGGAGACATTTTCTGTGAAGGAGGTCCGAAAGGAAGAGTGCATAAAAGATTGCAATTCATCAGAAAAAAAAGGATTACAGATAGGGGTGGAAGCATTACCCGAATGAGTAGGTGCTGCCTCCGCCGACTTTGGTGCAGCCTCTGCAGTCTTAGAGCGGGTACGCGGCGGCTCTGAGGAAGACAATGCCTTTCTTCGAGAACTCTTTTTTGCACTATCACCCGGCTGTTTTGTTGGAATCTCCTGATGAGCCTGTCCACCTTCAGAAGGTATGTTTTCTCCGGCATTTCGGTCCACAGAAGCCTGCTGACGAGGTCCTTTGGGTTCCTCCGATTTCACCCCTGTAACCAATGGGCAATCCTTATACAGATGGCCAATTTTATGGCATCTGCGACAGCGGAAGGGGACGCCTTCATAATCCAGTAGCTGTTTCCGGGAAACATGGCCGTGGTGCAGAGTAATTTTCTCTGCTAGGCCAGGTTTGGTATCCAGGTGTACAAGTATTCGAGCCAAGGTCCTTTTGCCCGTATTCTCATATGAGCGGTCGTGCTCCAAATATGTGCCCAGAGTGTTCCCTATCCTTTTGAATGCATACGTGCTCCAAAATTGCCATGGCAGACCAGGTAGGCGAACCCAGATGGGGCCGGCCCCCAATTGTTCTCGTTCAGGATCAAATAAAGGATCCCATCGCTTGAGCATGACTGGAGCTAGCTCAATGTGCCAATATTGTGAAAGAATCCACTGGGTGAGATCAGGCCGACTGAAGTGTAAGGCAAACCAGCCCCTTGTGAGGACCATAACCTCTGGTAATTCCTTAAGCAGTGAGCCCCATATCTCCTCTACCCAGAGCTTTAATCGTTCTGCCGTGTAGGTGCGTCCACGGACCCTACCAACCAGGACCTTGCGAGAAGCGTCCATCACGTCTGGCAGCGGGGCTTCAGGCCCAAAGATAACACTGAAATCAGAGTCAATAGCACGTAGGCATCTGCCTTTCGTCACCTTCTCAGAGCGCTTGCCAAAGGGGGTCTCCTTCAGAAGTTTGCGGCAAGGGTCCGAGGAGCTGTGCTGTGCGGAGCCCGCAGAGCGAGCAGGTATCAGCGGAGTAGTGAAACAGCCAGAACGAATAGGGGAGCGGGGAGCCGAGGTACTAGTACCCGGAGGGAAGGGTAGGGAGGAGTGGGGGGGGAGCCGTTGGGTCTGCGGCATAAAGGAGACAGAGGGAGAGTGAGAGCTAGATGGGGGCGGAGGCGGCTGGGGTGAAGGGAGATCAGGCCTGATGTGAAGCTGAAGCGGGCCGTCCAGAGATGGCGAGGTTTGTAAACACGAGCCCAGAATCTGTAGCGTGGCAGGAGATAACGGCGGGCAGTCCAGCGGGGTGGCGTCCGCGAGAGAATACTCCGGGGTTTTATCCTTCCCTTTGAGCGGCAAGTGCGGGTGCCGCGAAGAAGCACCTGTCGCGACCCCGAGTGCTACACTCCTCGGTATCATAAGAGGCCTACTAGTATGTGCCCAGATTTCCTGGTGGGGCAAGGGGTCCGCTTCATAATCCACTATGTCTTCGTCACCCATAGTTGTTGTCGGAGTATAGCGCCTGAAACGGAGATCGAGCCGGGGACCCTTCAGCGAGAAGAACGGAGGTCGGTGCGCCAGAAAGTATCCGGGAGGGGACCGCAGCGCAAAAGACAAAAAGAAACCCGTGAATCGAAACCTCTGTCGGAGTTCAGGCGGTCAGTGCTGTCGGTCCCAAGTAGCTCCAGGTGCCAACCGCCATGAATCGTGGACTCTGTAACAAACCCTAGCTAGGGTTCCACCATGGTTCTTCCTCGCGGTCGCGCTCCTCCAGATCCAAAACCAGATCCATTTCCCAAAAGACATAAACTTTTGTGCAAATCCGCCAGTTACCTTCATCATAATGAGAACTGTATGAGAAATTTTGTGCACGAGCAGAGGTACCTTGCAGCTTCAGAAGTCTTTCTTCTTTTATCCCCATCATGACAAGTGAGTGATCTTATGCTTTTCTCACCTCAACCTTGCGATCAAACATATGAATGGAGTGTCCTTGTTGGCGAATGTGGACCAAGGACAACAAGTTTCTCCTCATATGTGGGAGATATAAAACATCATGCAAAAAGAAAGTCAGGAAGACCAGGAAATTTGAGCCTCATTGTGCCAAGCCCTGATGGCTTGAGTTTTGATTTGTCTGCAAAGTAACTGCTCCATCAACATTGTCAGTAAATTCTTCAAAAAATCTCTTCTAAAATTCATGTGGCAAGTTGCTCCTGAATCAAGCAACCAATAATTTTTCCAAGAAGCAAGTGAAGCATTAAACAAGTCTTCATTTACTCCAATATTACAATGTGCCACAACATAGTGAGCGGATTCGGGTGCTTTACCTTTCTCTTTATCATTGGTTTTACCTTTGGCTTGATTTATTTCCTGCTCAATTTTATCCCAAGGCAACTTGCATATGGATGCATCATGTGATCCATCTCTATTGCAGCATATGCAATGAAGATCAGACTTTTCTCCTCAAGAGTGTTTGCCCCCTCTACCTCTGAAATTTCTTCTTCCTCTTCCTCTTCGACCACCTATTCCTCTAGGAGAATCTTGAGCATGATTCTTCTCTCTATGTGCAAGACACACAACTTCTTCATAAGACTAAGGAGCTATCTTCTTCTCAAAATCTTTCTCTCTCTCAACAAATTTATTCACAAGGGAGTTAAAGTTAATCTCTTTGAGGGTGGCATTGTAGGACCGAGGAGTATATGAGTGTAACAGGAGTGGTGGGAGTGGTGTAATATATTAACAAAACTGCACATATATCACAGTTAAAAAACTGAAGCAGATTCAAACCATGGCAGCGTTAAAAAACAACGCAATATAAAATGCAGTGTGAGAGTTGTGAACCAGTGCTATGGAAGGAGGAGCGCTGACCGGTGGGAGGAGAGGTGGTGGTAGAGTATGAGGATTCGGTGTGATGGGAGCTACCGAATTGGTGTGGTATGGAGGTGACGAACCTCACGTGACAGTCAAACAAGACTATGATACCAAGCGACGTATGAATGTTGAGAGACTGGAGCAACATTGTGGTAAAGCGAGCCCGACTGTGGATCGGTGGGTATGGAGTTGACGGGTTTGATGAGAGGAGTCGAGGGTGTATAAATTGTGCAATTGGTGGTGGGGCACTGCAGGGGTCGATGCAACCAATTGTGGGAGAGCAACTAGCACCACGAATTATATCAGCGAAGGAGTATTCAACCAACAGTGTTCAGGAGTATGCGTTAACCAACAATGTTCAGGAGTATGCATCAGGCAACATTCAGAACTGGAATATTAAAAATGCATATGACAGTGTATGGAAGGTGGGTTTGGGCCTCAAGAGCAATGGCAGAGGTGTAAGTTCTGCAAAATAGACAAAACATAGGCAGGAGGGAGTTATAAGGACAGAGAGGGAATTGGAGCTGGCTTTGATACCATGTCAGGCTAGGAGGTAACTCCTCAAATCGAATTGTGTTTCTTCATCAAGGTTGATCATGGTTATATACAAGAATGGAGAGACTCTTAGGCTTCACCTCCCAGTTTCTCTTCATTTTCTTATTCTCCATTATTTACTATTTATAATATTTACAAATGTTCACCCAACCCCAATGATTAGGTGTCAACAAAGAGGAAGAAATGAAACATGATATATCAAAATTAAGGGACCAAGTGTAACAAATTACGCTCTCACAAAGAGAAACCAACGATGAACTAAAGGGGACATAGATGGTTTAAAAGGGGGCATGGAAGGTTTAAAAGTAGACATGGAAGGTTTGACAATGTTGCTACAAGAAAGGCTTCTTAATGGTGATAAGGTATTCCACAAAACTCACGATGAAAACAAAAGGAATTTGAATCATGATTTTAGAGACTCCAACTTTGGGTTGAAGACCAACCATATTCTAAATATCGATATGAGGAAGTTTGATGGTAAGGATTCAGTAACATGGATACTATAGATGGAGAATTTCTTTGATCTACATGATGTGCAACACACACAAAAGGTATGCATTGAATCTTTATATCTAGAACCCAATCAATTTGTGTGGTATCAATGACTTTGTTCTTGTAAATCACTTGTCACTTGGACAATTTTTATGAAGGAATTGATAGCACATTATGAGGATACAAAGAGAAATACCTTATTTAATTATTTGATAAATCTCAAACAAAAGGGTTTAGTTGTGGAGAACATTGAGGACTTCTGAATATTGAATAATGACAATGCCTTCGAGCTCAACATCCCACTGTTCCTTGGTCTACACCTAGTGTTCAATGTAGATCGCCTTTGGTCATACTTTCCACCATTGTTGGACACATCTAACGTTGCAGAACAACTCAAACCAACAAAGCTCAACCCGGATTGCATGGAACAGGCCACAACTGATCAAATCATGGACACATAGATCAATAACACTTGGCAATAGAGGATACAACTATATCAAGTTGTCAAAGTAGGCCAACTCCTTCACTAATGCAAATGGCTCTCTAAGGACCAAGTTCAGTAGAAGTTTCCTCATCTCATGGAGGAACTCAACGTAATGGGGACCATTGCTTCCTAAGGGGTGAGGACTTATCCAGGTGGATATTGGTGGCCACCTGCCTATTCCACTTGGACCCTCACCATTGTTTCTTTTAGTTGTTCAGTTTCCTTAATTGTAGCACAATTTACTATTTTTGGCAGTTTTTCGGGTCCTAAACTTCCAGAGATGTTTTGAGGCCCTAAATGACATTTTTTTGGGGAAAAATTCCTCCAATGATTGCTACCAAAATCATGTTGAGAATGCAACAAGATGATGGAGCTTAGTGGAAAGAAGTCGCCTTCACTAAGTGGGCCCGCAGGCTATTTTTGGCGCAAAGTCTATTTTTAGACATATGGATCATGGTCTATGAGTTGTAGGATGTTATTTGTGGATGATTGGCCATGTTGGTAAAAATAGATGGACTTCTATTTTTAGACATATGGGTAGTTTCTATTTTTAGACTGCCAGGCTAAAAATAGAACAGTCGAATATTATTGTCTCATAATAATATTTGGACTATAAACATTATCTTATCCTCTTGGAGCACTTCAGTTTGAGCTACGGATGTGGCACATGCATCTGTCAGAAGAAAATACGCTTTTCTTGTGGGTCAGTTGAGCTATTGCATGCAAGACTTCAGTTAGAACTCATGTGGTTGAGCTTCGGTGGAGTTGATTGTGGAGTTGATGGAGTTGTGTTCAGTTTGACTTGGTTGAACTAGTTGTATTTTAGTCTAACTAAAGAATACTCTAGTGATGAGTTATGTGAATTAAATATTAATTAATCCACTAATTATTAACTCATAAAGCAACTGAAGAATACATTAGTTAACTCAGTGCATGGACAGTTCAGTGGAGACAGGTGTTAGAGGTTGAGATTGCTATGAGTTGTGACTATAGTTGTGCATGAGATCTTGCACAATCAATGGGATTGAGTTATGCCAATGAGGACTGCGCAGTGTGGGCCAATACCAAGGTAATTGTAGCTTGTGCTCACGTGATTTTTCACTTGGGATTGTGCAGTGGAGGCAGGCAAAGCAGCGGTGGAGATTTGAACCTGTGACTTGTTCGGATCTGAGCTAGTTTGTGTGTAACAGGTGGAGATAGTACTGAGTACTTGTGAGGAGTATTGTACTATGTATTGTTACATGTTCTCAATCAATATAATATACAGATAGTTGGGGGTTTTCAGCTGTATGTTTTCCCCGTGATATACTGTGTTGATATGTGTGATTGATGCTTCAATGTGCGCATGCAATTGTTTATGAATACTGCAAATTGATGATCAATAGTAGAGGAGTTTATGTATTATGCATGCATTCCGCAAATAGTGTATAATCAGGATAATCTTTGTGAATAAGTGTCATATTATTCAAAATTTCTACATGGTATCAGAGCAGTTGATCATCAGATCTATTATTCAGAAAGTGTTTACATTTTATTTCTTCAGGTAGATTCTATAATCGGGCCAGGTAGCTTTTGGATTCATCCTTCCTTTGGAAGGTAAGATATCTGGTAAAAGCCCATACAGTCAATCTCTGTACGAGAAATACTTTGTTCTCATGAATTTTAGATCAGAGGTGGTTGAGTTTTGAGCTGGTGGAATTCGAATTTGCAGCAGTGTTTTCTTGGTGTCAACATTGCAATGTCTTTCAATGGATTGCGATTGGAGTATGCTCTTGAAGGTAGCTCGAATTATATTGCGTGGAAAGACAGGATGGAGGCGGTGTTAGATGACAATGGGTTGAAGGATTTCATAGAGGTTGAGGTCCCAAAGCCTACTGATGCTGCTGAAGCTGTGGCTTGGCAAAAGAAGACAGCAAAGTGTCGAAGGATTCTATTGGAGGGCGTGAAGGATCACATTGTGTCTAGCCTGCATGGAAAGGCTTCTCCATACTTGATGTGGAAAGCATTGACAGATCTATTCCAAAGCAAGAGCGACCAGAGGAAGTTGGCACTCAAGGATAAACTTAGAAACATTAAGTGTGAGAATGGAGATAGTATGCCCAGGTATCTCACGAAGTTCACCCAATGCAGGGATGAGCTGGGAAGTGTGCGGGTGACTGTCGATGATGAGGACTTGGTGGGCTTGGCTCTCCTTGGTCTTCTGAAGAGTTGGCATTCCTATCGAGACTCTGTCAATGGTCGGGAGAAATTGCCAGGATGGGAGAGACTTTGATCGGATCTTGTGCAAGAGGAGATTAGGCGGAATACCAGGGATAGATCTTCAGTAAAGGCATCTGATGAAGAAAATTGCGCTTTGGATGCCAAAGCAAAGAAGGCGAAGGAGAAGGGTTCTCTTTCTAAATCTAGTTCTTCCAATGATGGGAAGAAGGTTGACAAATCGAAGGTGAGATGCTTTCGTTGTCATGAGGTGGGCCATTATGCTACAAATTGTCCACGGAGGAAATCCAAGAAGGGATCCGCGGAAGGATCTGAAGGTGAGGCACTTGCTTCACAGTTTGAGTTCGATTTCACACTCTTCGCATGCATGGTTTCATCCATGGTGGGAAGTGGTTGGTTTCTTGACAATGGAGCTTCTTTCCACATGACCGGTGACAAGAGTTTGTTTAGTACTTTGGAGGAGAAAGATCTCCAGATACTCATAGCGATGGGTAATGATGAAAAGTATAGTGTCTCAGGTGTAGGCATGGTTATTTTTCAGAGGGAGCATGGAGCTCGCCTTACCTTGACCGATGTCAAGTATGTACCAGGACTGGAGAGAAACTTGGTGTCGATCGCAATGCTGGAAGACAGAGGCTATGATGTAGTCTTTAGTAAGGGAAAGGTTTTCCTTAGACACATCATCACTAGACAAGTGAAGCAGATTGGTTCACGGGTCAAGAACCTGTATGCTCTTGAGGTTCAAGATGCATGCAAAGCCTTGAGCAACGAGGCAACTGATGGAGACTTGGTGGTTGAGAGGGAGCGTATATTACCTCTCAACATGCAGAACCAGAAGAAGTCTCAAACGATTGTGGAGGAGCCACGATTGGTGCAGCAGCTTCAGGAGGTTGTGGAGTAGCCACAACAAGGGAAGCTGAGAGGAGATCGAGTAGAGACATCTACTCATGCAGAGACCTCCAGTAGGGGGAAACTTCAAGCCAGGTGGGCTGAGGGATCACATGCAGCCATACCTCCAGGTAGGAGGTGGGGCGATATAGAGTGATCGTCCCAAGGAGGAGGGGCAGGATCCTTGAGGTACCCAACCTCTTGGATGAGACCTTTCTACAGGAGCCCCAATGTGGAGTAGCAGGAACTGACTGATTGGGTAGAGACAAATGCGGATGAAGCGGCAGAGAGAGCGATAGTGTAGGGAATCCCAGGACAGTGCATAGCTAGCAGGCTGCAGCAATGCGAGAGGCACAAGTGTTTTGCACAGTGCTAGGTGGCACAGAGAAGTGTGCAATGGTGCGAGATGCATGGAGATGTTGTAGTAGCGCAGATGTTAGAGAGGGAGCATTTGTTAGCAGCAGGTAGAGCTTCAGCATCAGAGTATGTTCCTAGCCCAGCAGAGTGGTCAGTTGGGAGTGTTTTTGTTCCAAGTGTTGTTGGAGCAAGTGGACCGGGCAAATGTGTTGCATGCAGAACATTCTAGATTTGCAGGATAGGGGTTGCAGATAATCCATATCTTGTTGAGAGGGAGTGTTGAGAATGCAACAGGATGATGGAGCTTAGTGGAAAGAAGTCGCCTTCACTAAGTGGGCCCACAGGCTATTTTTGGCGCAAAGTCTATTTTTAGACTATGCCTATTTTTAGACATATGGATCATGGTCTATGAGTTGCAGGATGTTATTTGTGGATGATTGGTCATGTTGGTAAAAATAGATGGACTTCTATTTTTAGAAATATGGGCAGGTTTCTATTTTTAGACTGCCAGGCTAAAAATAGAACAGGCAAATGTTATTGTCTCATAATAATATTTGGACTATAAACATTATCTTATCCTCTTGGAGCACTTCAGTTTGAGCTACGGATGTGGCACATGCAGTTGTCAGAAGGAAATACGCTTTTCTTGTGGGTCAGTTGAGCTATTGCATGCAAGACTTCATTAGAACTCATGTGGTTGAGTTTCGGTGGAGTTGATTGTGGAGTTGATGGAGTTGTGTTCAGTTTGACTTGGTTGAACTAGTTGTATTTTAGTCTAACTAAAGAATACTCTAGTGATGAGTTGTGTGAATTAAATATTAATTAATTCACTAATTATTAACTCATAAAGCAACTGAAGAATACATTAGTTAACTCAGTGCATGGACAGTTCAGTGGAGACAGGTGTTAGAGGTTGAGATTGCTATCAGTTGTGACTATAGTTGTGCATGAGATCTTGCACAAGCAATGGGATTGAGTTATGCCAATGAGGACTGCGCAGTGTGGGCCAATACCAAGGTAATTGTAGCTTGTGCTCACGTGATTTTTCACTTGGGATTGTGCAGTGGAGGCAGGCAAAGCAGCGGTGGAGATTTGAACCTGTGACTTGTTCGGATCTGAGCTAGTTTGTGTGTAACAGGTGGAGATAGTACTGAGTACTTGTGAGGAGTATTGTACTATGTATTGTTACATGTTCTCAATCAATATAATATACAGATAGTTGGGGGTTTTCAGCTGTATGCTTTCCCCGTGATATACTGTGTTGATATGTGTGATTGATGCTTCAATGTGCGCATGCGATTGTTTATGAATACTGCAAATTGATGATCAATAGTAGAGGAGGTTATGTATTATGCATGCATTCCGCAAATAGTGTATAATCAGGATAATCTTTGTGAATAAGTGTCATATTATTCAAAATTTCTACAGATCACATTGGCAATTGTAGTCCTCGGAGATATCTTTCCAACGAGGTATCATACGCATCAAACGAAGATAATATGACCAAGTTACGACCCTGGGAAGTTGGCTGCCCAACTAACCCCAACGGGGCCCATAAACTCTTGGTGTTACATCTCGTTGGGTTAGGATTTTGGTTTTTTAGGGTTTTATCTTATTCTTCAATAATAAGAAGGCCCTTGAGCTTCATTGTAACTTAGTTCAGAGGCATGTAGCCACCACATCTCTTCTCAGAGATAAGATACCATCGCCTGGGCCATCTTATTTCCATTTTGTTTGTAAGCACAGTTCAATATTTTTCTATTAATGAAATGAAGTGTTTTTCTGCTGCATCTCTGTGTTTATGATTATATATGTAAGTTGTAGCATTCATGTTTAAGTTCAGATCACACATTTTACATTTTCTCATTTTTTGAAAAATACAATATTATATTACAAATTGTGGCAAAATACATTGACAACATAAGACGTTTGTGTGAAACTTTAAGAAGCCATGACTTGGCAATGATGACATAAGACTTCATTATACTAGTGTATCAATGCCAAGTTCCTCTCTCTATTGTTGTGTCTTCATCTCTTCATTGTACTTCATCTTCATCCTCTAAAGGCGTTGCTTATAGTATTAGAGTCTTCCATGTTGTATTGATCTCCATCCATCTATCGTAGTTTAGTGTCCCTTCATCTCTCTGTTTGATGGTCTCGTTGAGTCTCACCTCCACAAGTGTCTTCTTACATCATCTCCTTGAGGTCCTCCTTAAGCATCATCCTACCATGTTAATATAACAAGACCTGCAAATGAAGTTCACTCATGACAAGACAATATCAGTCTCTAAATCGCTTAGTCTACCTTGTTTCTCATGAAACATGCTTATTGTGACGGGACAATGCGCATGGGTTGAGGAGAGAGGACTTCTTGAGCATAATGTGCAGTGATATGAGGCATGGAGTGATGGAATAAGCATTATGACTACGCAGTGCACAGTGGCAAGGGAGCAGGCAGGTTAGGGATTACATAGTGGGCAAGTCTAAGATGCAGGGAGGCATGACTGGGAACTATGATTGCGCAATGCACAGTGGCTGAGGGAGAGGAGACTGCAAAATTGAGCACTACAAGGGTCCAAAATAGGCTCCGCTATCCACTGTGGTTATGAATGCACAAGGCAAGGTAGGGCTAATTAGAGTTGCGCATTGGGCAAGTGCAACAACAAGATAGAGTGACTAAGCACTGCAATTTCTTAGTGCATAGTTGAGGTAGGTTGTCCTCTAGGATTATGGAGTGCGTCCAGGAGATAGAGGCATCATCATTATGACTTAGGACTACATAGTGCACAGTTTCTAGAGGCCAAAAGGTTGGTCATTGATTGAGCAAGTTGTGAGGACAATGAAAACACTAAAAATGACTAAGTGTGAGTCAGTAAGACAAGAAGGTAAGAATGAAAGCATAACAAGACTTGAACATGATCACACACACATAAATGATCAAACACTTGACAATGAGATACTCATTACCCAAAATCAACATGTATTCATTGAAACGACAACAAGACGACACTTACCTCCAAGTGCGACACTTAAGATATACCTTTGTGACACAAGTGTTAACTGCAAAGAGAAAGTGCATAATACCTTAAGAATGAGTTAAATGCATGTCCCTATGATAGACATGATGCACTAATGCAATAGAATGCACTAGAGCTGCCTCTTAAAGATGTACCAAAATTGTCTTTCACAAAGAACAACACTTCCCCTAACAAAAGGTGACATTTTGGATTTCTTTAGAAAGGTACTTGAAAACTTAGAGAACAAGTATAAAACCACTTTAGAAACTCAAAACGATAGTTCACATGAATTAAACAAAGTCTTTCGATAGAAATCACATGAGAGAATTTATTTGGCCAATGCATTTCGAACCAACAAGTGTGGTTCATCATTAGGACCAGATGAAGAGGCAAACCATGGCAAAGGCTTAAATAGAGAGCAATGTAGAGACATTGCTCTCTATTATGTCTCTACATTGCTCTCTATTTAAGCCTTTGCCATGGTCTACCTCTTCATCTGGTCCTGATGATGAACCACTCTTGTTGGTTCGAAACGCGTCGGCCAAAAAAAATTCTCTCATGTGATTTCTACCTAAAGACTTTGTTTAATTCATTATGGATCACAATAGCTTGAATACAAATAGTTCACATGATCAAAGGGATGCTCTAAAATTTGAATGTAGGAAACATTTTGGAGGGTGTTGTAGTAGCGACAATACTTAGAAATTCACGGGAAGAACCCTAGTTTCTCTTTTCAGGTATGGCGTTATGCACATAGTCTAGTCTTTCAATTAGTATTGATTCATCGTGTGGATCACCTCAACTTCCCCACTTATCTCAGTTATAGGTGTAGTCTCTCCTACTCCCTTTCTTGGATCAAACACTCTTATAAGGATTGTCATATCTCAATTATTTCAAATGGGTAGAAGGATAGTATGTATTCATGAGTTAGAATGATTAGAGTTTTAGTTCCATCTTTGGTGTTGCTCCATTGCCAGCAGGCCTATTCAGTAACCCGATGGAGTCACTTTCAAGAAACACAAGCATTGCTTCACTGCCAGCAAGCTTGTTCAGTACCCGGAGAAGTTGCTTGCTTCACCTCTCTGCGCAGGAAGCCTTTCTCTTTTTTCACCCCTTGTTTTACGTTTAGTACACTCATTGACATTTTATTGATGTTTATATCGCTAGGGTGGAGGAGGGATCCCAACTTATTTGAGAGCAAGAGAGGTTGTTTCTTTTGCAGAGACTCTTATATACCTATGAAATTGATATGCTCACTTTTATTTTTTCTCCTTTCCCTTCTCTACTTGACCAGATCAGTAGGCAAAACACCATTTAATTACAATATTGAGGCAAGGAATGAAGATCCTAAAATAGATACATGAATCATGGTTTCGATTATAGATTTTTGTTAAGAATGAATCATATTTTCCATTCAGACATCATTTACTTTAAAGATATTATACCCAAGAAAAGAGGAGGGACCGAAAGTTAACCAAGTGTTGTTTAACGTCACAAATCCCTTTAAACTTTTTCTACATTTGTCAGAACCAAATAAAACACTTCCAAATAATGTCTTATTTGTGTATACTGGCCAAAATAAAGCAAAGAAAGAAAAGATGACGCATGACATGAAAAAAATAAGAGTGATAAACATACAAGGAAATAAATATGTACATAGGTAGAAACGTTGCCCAAGGCTGCTACTAAAAGTAATGCTTGAGATCTTAACCATTAACGGGAAGGGAGTCAATCTTCCCATCTAATGATTGTAGAAGATAATTATGTTGGCCAAGGTTTTCATGAATGATAAAGGTTCCAATCCACAGAGATGGGAATTTGATGTGTTTACCTTTCTCCTCATGGGGATTTTCCTATTTCAATACTAGGTCTCCCACATTGAACTCCTTATTCCCTGCAAAGTTCTTGTCAAACCAACGCTTGGTATGACTTTGGTACACTGCAAAACTTTTCTTTTGTTTTACACATTTTCTCCTCTAATTTTAAAAGGGTGTTTATCCTACTTTGAACAACAAGATAGGGTTTACCTCAAGATTCTTGAGAAAGTTGTAAGGCCGAAAGGTATAAGTTCGGAGAAAGGATAACTTATTTTCCATACACGAGGAAGTAAGGGGAGGTCTTCAGAGAGGGCTTAGGGGTAACATAGCCAACCCATAAAGCATTCACCAATACATTATGTTAGTTCCTTTGCTTACAATAAACAATTTTCTTGACGATTCAAATTAATTCTTATTAGTAGACTCAGCTAGACCATTTCCCTGAGGGTAATATTAGATGAGTGCTTTAAAATAATACCCTTTTCCAATGCAAAATCATAAAGCTTTAGTGATTAAAATTAGGTTGCATTGTAAAAAACAAGTGATGTAGGAACATTAGATCTGGTAATAATATTATGGTTGATAAATTGAATGACTTCCTACTCATTCACTTGCTTCAACAAAACTCCCTCAACCCACTGAGTAAAGTAATATGTGGCATTTAAGATATATCGATGTTTCTTTGATGAGTGGGGAAAGATATCACCAATAGCATCCAATCCCCATTATATAAAATGCTCTTCAACAACAATGGGCTGCAATGGGGTGACTGACTTCTTATCGCGACCAACACATCTTTGACATACAAGACACTTACGGGTGTAGGCATGTGCATCCTTAAATAGTGTGGGCCAATAGTAACTAACCTGCATCCCTTTGTGAGCTGTAGTATCACGTAGGTAGTGCCCACCAGTTGGCCCATCATGAAGGTCTTTCAATACCCTTTTTGAATCCCATGATTCTAAGAATCTAAG
Source organism: Pinus tabuliformis (assembly GCA_031772625.1). Classification (NCBI taxonomy): domain Eukaryota; kingdom Viridiplantae; phylum Streptophyta; class Pinopsida; order Pinales; family Pinaceae; genus Pinus; species Pinus tabuliformis. The sequence continues at coordinate 732,638,709 of CM062819.1, forward strand.
TAAGACACCATTATGGTACTTTTGGAAAAGAACACTATGAACAAGCTGATATGATAAAGCTTTGAGAAAATCGCCCTTTTCTATTTCACCGATAAGTGTGAGGGTAAGGTGCATTGCTCTAAATATTGTCATACATCAGTGTACCAAGACATGGTTATGTTTTTAGGGGCAACTTTCTCGATGTTATACATTTTAATCTCTTGTTCCCAACCAAAAGAATCCTCTTCCGGTGAATTGATTACTTTTGCTACAAGTTGAAAAAGACCGTGCATTTTATTATATGAACTAGCTTAAATTCTAGATTATATTCTTGAAGGCTTGTCATCCAGATTGCCCTCCTCTCACTCAACTCTTGTTTCACAAAGAGTGATCTAACTGCTGGGTGAGGCACAAAGATGATAACATGGATTTTCAAGACATAAAGCCTAAAGTGCTTTACCGCCTTGTACATTGCATAGGCTTGCTTATCTATGGTGGGGTGATTCAATTCCGATCCTTGTAAGCGAATGCTCATAAATTATATTTGCTGCTCATTTCCTTGATTTTCCTTCTAAGTAAGAACGATTGCAATAGATGTATCAAAAGTAAAAATATACAACAAGAAATATTTATTAAATTCTAGACTATATAATGTTGGGACATTGACAATCGCTTGTTTAATATGGGAAAAAGCATATTTCTCCCTCTTGTTCCATTTGTAAATTGCATCCTTCTTGATTGTCTCTTGCAATGGTTTAACAATTTGTGCATAATCTGAGATAGATTTATGGAGAAAAATAATTTTCCCTAAGAAGTATTGCATCGCTTTCTTATTCACGAGAAAAGGGATCTAACCAATAGTATTGACCCACTCCGGCTCTACTTTAATTCCGCTCTTAGCTATAATGTGTCCCAAAAAGTTGCCTTCAAACACTCCGAAGATGCTCTTCTTTGGTTTTAAAGATATACCATATTTTCAACATTGCTCAAAGATTTGCCTTAGATGATGAAAATGGTCAGATATTTTCCTTGAAAACATTGTGACATCATCCAAGTAAACAACCACACTCTGTCCGATCAATCCACATAACAACACAATGTCCATAGACCGCTAAAAGGTAGCACCAACATTTATAAGTCCAAACAAGATTCCTCGAAAAGCGAATGTACCCCATTTAGTCCTGAATGTTTTTTTTTAATCTGTCAGGTTCCGCTACCAGAAGTTGGTTGTATCCAGAAAATTCGTCCAATAACAAGAACATATTTTACCCAGATCCCATCTGGAGTATCTACTCCATAGATGGAACAAGATAATTACCCTTATCTGAAGCCCAGTCCAGGTTATGAAAATTAACACATAAACATATTTCTCTAGACTTCTTTTTGATTGGAACCAAATTAGAAACCCAGGTAGAATAACGAACTTTAAAGATGATCTGAACATCCAAAAATTTCCTTCGTTCTTTTTGAATTAGGGGTTCAAGCGTAGGATGAACTTTTTTCAACTCTTACTAGAATGACTTTACCCCTTTCTTTATAGATATCACATGTTGGATAATTCATGTATCATAGGTTTTCAAATCATCATATGTCCATGCGAACACATCTGGGTATTGTTTGAAAAGACAAACAAAGGCTTGTCATTCTTGGGGAGAACAACATTTAACTAGTTCACATACTTCAGATATCCTTTGGTACTCAAGTTAACTGGTTTGTGTGACAATATGGAACTGTGAGTTTTTGCATTGATTGGTACCATAAAATAGTTTTGCAGGTCATAAAGCTTCTCTAAAAATACCACACCCTTGGGCATGGGGTTCCCTTTATGTTCCTAAACTAATTCTTGCAAATCCCTTTCATGCTCATCTTCATCAATTGTCACATCTTTAAACATGCCAGCATTAGCCATGAAATCTAGTATATGTTGGTCATCATTAAATACATGTAAATTAGTGTCATTGTTAGGTATGGATGGCTTATAAATAATATCAATAGAAAAACTATCTCTAAGTGGCAATAACCTAGTAACATCATTATCTAATATGTTAATGGTTGCATTGCGAAGCCTAGGAACATAATTACTGTTAAATTCTTGAAGAAAAAATGAAATGCCATACCTTTTAACACCAAAAAATCGTACAACTGTTAGTACAGTCTAGAAGACACAAAAAGTGTCCAACATAATGCATAGGTGAACATTTTCCAACTGAATACATTATGAAGTTCAAAAAATCAAAGTTCTCCTAAGGTCTAAAGTTTATAAAGGAAAAACAATTAAGGTTGTGCATCTATTTCTTCGATAAATGCGCGCATGCAAAATAACCTCCAAAAGTCGTGCAGTTGCAGAAAAGGATGACTCAACAATCCGGGACCACTTTACACACTTAGGGCTCATTCTCTAACATGAGCTCAGTCCAGTATAGCCGAATTCGAGTCTACTTAAAGATATGAATCCCTCAATGGAATCATCTTGTCCTACTCATGTGTCTTTATCATACATGTACCAAGAGAGGGAAGAAGGATTCAACCAATCTATATAAACAAGCCACGCCGTACCAAGACCGTGACCTAGAGATGGATACCCCCATAGGATATTCTGTCACACAACAACAATGAGGCATCAATCCCAAACTATGAGTAGTACCACCTCTCATACAATCTAATTGGTTAGTTCTAAACCAGTATAGATAAACTCTACCAAAGCCTCTCATAGCATGAATGATACCTATATAATGCACACATTTCCAAAATAACCATCCCTTCAAAAAGAGGGTCAAGGCCTTGTTCAATCTCAACGTTACCCCTCAGACATTCACCGAGGGGGAGATAGTCCTCCGCTACAATGTCACCCTGGAAGAAGTAGGAGCCTGGAAAGTTTCAAACCCTTTGGAAGGGCCCATACATCATCAATAATTACCTCCTCAATGGGGTATACATACTATCAGAGCCTGACGGGAATTGCCTAAAAAATCTCATCAATGGTCTCTACCTCAAAAAAATTCACCCATAAAATGCTAGAGTAGACATATGTGTACCATGAATTATTTTTTATGATGATCTCCTCATCATAGATTCACTCTAAAAAACATTCTCTCATCGCGTGTCAACAAAAGGATCTTTCGCCAGCTTATCACCACAGGTTCGCTGACGATGCATCTTGATGGTCACAAGATCTCGCTACTGCAGCTTGAGCCATATACTCTCCTGACCAAACACCTCGTCTCTTTAATGGAATTTATATCGGGTCAACCACCAACAATCAAGTAAAATATGACGTCGTCATAGGCCTCTTGGTTGATGCCCACCACCTAGGTATTTGTCACCTGCATGTATTCCTTGATTCCCAACTAGTAGTATCACAATTAAACAAGACCTTTCAAATTCGTGATCCATGTCTTTTTCAGAAATATCTACATGCACAAAGGTTAGCTAGATATTTTGATCAAATCACATTTACACATATACCAAGAGATCAAAATCATATAGCTGATCGCATCACTAATCAAATCCTAGACTGACATGCATCACATATATATAACCATCAAGATACATAAAACATCAACATCAAATACATCTTAAAACAAAAAAATTGCAGAAATACACCAAAAGTATATACACATATAGCACATCATGAGAGTCGCCAAAAATGATCTCGTATATACATAAAAAAATATGTGAGTACAAAAAATCATTGGCCCACGACCAGGAAGAAGAAGTCAAAAAAATATACAGGACATCCTCATAGATGGGTGCTTGCCCTGGTACATACATCATTTCATCAAAAAGAAGAAAACCAACAAGTCTGTTTAGGGCCCTGAGGCCCAATCTCTGCATCTGTAGCCAAAATAGGACCAGTCGCAGCTGTAGCCATGGCAATGCGGCGCAAAACTAATCGGTGCACCCACTCTAGGGACATTGTCGTCTCAACAACGACCTCCGCCAGGTTGTCCCATCCATCAACGGGAAACCCTCTAGTCAGGGAAACAACTCACCCTCAAGAATCATGATAACCACATAAATCCACCTCAACAGCTACTAATCGCGCCTCTGCATCCTCAACACATGCAAGTAATCTCACTGCATCCTCATCCACCGCTACCATGCCTCCCTCTTTGGAGGGCCCACCAATCTCAAACTGGCACTACTGCGCCGACTGCTCTAAGCCATCTTGAGGAATAATCAATGGCCTTGCCATCCTTAGTCCCTGCGAAATAGGGGCAATCCCTGCAACACCCAAGTGCCTCGGATCATGGCCTACCAGATAGGCCAGTGGACGCCCCCGTAGCCTTGCATCTACAAAGTAAGCAAAGCATATTGTCAACATCATTGCAAATAAAAAGTTATAAACAATACATGAAAGCACACATATGTATACAAATGCAAAAAATAAAATATACATGTTGGTCCCCAAGCAACACCATGAGGAAGCCCCATATCTGGATCTCCTCGGAAGTCTACTCCATGATAAGGAAAGTCCAGGATCAGCTGAGGGTTGGAGTTAAAATAATCCTCTACCATGGCGCTCTAGTAGCGCCCCATCGCTCCACCACTAGCTCTCAACATCACCCCTCCCCAATGGCGCATGCGTGGGTCCCTAGCAAGCCCCGCTGGTACTGCAAGAATAAGGCACAACATGACTACCTGCTCATGTAGTATGCTGCAGAGCACACTCACATAACAAAAGCTCCTTAGGGTCCCTGCTATACCTGTGTGAGTTGTGACAACATCCCCTGATGCAGTAGTCGAGTCCAATAAAAAAAGTGCCCTGCTTGTAGCCGCTATAGTACTACTATATGGGGATCCGAACAGCGATGGGGGATGCTGACCCCACCAATCTGACAATCATAGCCAACGTTGATTGCTCAAATAAATCCAAAACCGCTACAATCCTAATGCAACCCTCATCATAGGGGTCAAGATTGCAGTGACCCTCACACTCTGGCTCAGCCCAATGTTGAATATCCACATGCTCAGCTGGCAGTGGAAAGGGAAGTGCCTCCCCATGAGACATCAAACCTGTAACAAAATAGATATCGGTATGAACTGATATTGGAAAGTCCGTGAGATGAATGACCATCACTTGATAATTTGAGTTCCAACAATGCACCAAAGAATGCAGGAACCTGTCTTGCGACCTCATCATGGGGTACTGAAGAAATTTCAGGAGCCCCCACTACACCAGTAGCTGACTAGCTGTAGGATCTTGTGCCATGGCGGTACATAGCCTCTCCCAATATCTCTCCCACCATATCATCCTGCCACCTAGGATACCACATGTCAAGCCAAAAAATTAACCCCCCACGTTATTAAAAAAAAACCCAAAAGAGGGTTAAAAAAAGAAGTGAAAATCTTGTTTTTTCCCCACTGCACGTCTGTTTCCCAAACAGGTGCACAATGCATGAGCCTATTTTCCAAACATATGCACAGTGAGCACGTATGTTTTCCAAATATATGCACAGTGAGCGCGTCTGTTTTCCAAACATACGCACGGTGAGCGCGTCTGTTTTCTAAATAGACGCACGGTGAGAGCGTTTGTTATCCAAACAGACGCACGATGCGCACACCTGTACCTTACACAGGTGCGCGCCCATCGCACAATCCATCAGATAAGCCGTGGCGAACTCCGCAGGGGTCTTCTACGACATTTTCCTTCTCAGATGCATGCTGTACGTGCATGAGTGGCCATTTTGCGCGGGATCGCCTCGCAAAACCCCAAGGTACACGCAGTGACCGCGTGACCCCAAATGAGTCGCTCGGGCGGCCAAGCTAAGTTGAACCTAGAAGGTCATATAAGGGACCCCTGTATGGCCTACCTAACTATTGTAGTAGCTACAACCACCCTCTAAAATTTTTCCTTAGCCTTGTTTTGGAGCCTCCCTTCCAACCTTCACATCAGCTTTCCTTGCTTCATCAAGTTCACAAGCTTTAGTGTCTTTCTTGTACAAAGGCAGCCTATCGGTCACAACTTGATCCATTCCCCTCACAGGAAACCAACCTTCCCTCCAGAAATTATGTAATCCTCTCTGGAAGTCTGCTGGGCTCTAAGATTGCACAATCCTGCCTGCCAACACTCCCAACAGGATTTGCGCAAATTTCCCCAGCAAGGCTGCTCCGCCCAGAATTTGTGCAAATCTGGGAAGCAGTCAGCTGCTCTGCCCAGAAATTTGTGCAAATCTCCTGGGCAGCCAGCCCTAGTTCCCAGCCATAGATGCGCATTTTTCTCCAACAGTTGAGTAGTCTCTTGCATGTGGAGCTGAGTTGACCAGTTCCCTCCACAACCTCAATGTTATCAAAACTCATCAACTGACACTGCAAATCTCATTCCTCACATCAACCTTGCACCTTTGACATCCCACATCACATCTAGGAGCAGTCGGCACATTCAACTCAGCTGTTTTGGGGTAAGCTCGCTTCCCATGCCTTGCGTTGCATTTATGTCACTTTTTGTGTTTTCGCTTGTGGGAGTATTGTTTGTTTGATTTTTTTGAATGCTTGCTGTCGTTTACATATATACTAGCTTGTCCTAGCTCTATTTCGGTTTTTGTTGCTATCTCACTATTGTCGCATGCATGAAACTATTTTGCACAAACGTTCGCCCAACCACCGAACTGCCTCACCCACATGCATGTTGATTTGTTTGTTGAATATTTCATTCATGTTTTTCATGCACTGTCAATCATTTCTACTATCACTTAGTGTCACCATGCATTTACTGTCTTAGCTGCTTTCAGTTGCCCATCCGCGAGTTAGACCAACCTTGGCCCGAACTCTGCCTTCACCAATGTTGCATTGTGCAATCTGGGGAAGGAAGGCTCACCTTCCTCTCCAGATTTGCGCATTCCTACCCAGCACTAGCCTCCAGGACTGTTTTTCACATTTCTTGAGGACAGTGGCTGCCTGGCCCAAGAAATTGCGCAAATATGTCCCTAGGCTATTAGTCTTTCCTAGCTGGAATTACGCATTGCGCAATCCTAACAGTCAGCAGCCAGACTAGACTGTGCATTGCGCAATTCCAGTAGTTAGCCAATCTCCCAGCAGCCTAGACTGTGCCTTATGCAGTCTTGGTAGCCGGTCTCCCGACCTCCTAGCCGAAATTGCGCAACCTTCATGATCATGCACCCAGGTATGTTGCAAGTCAGTTCTCATGTTCATTTTGGTTTTCGACTGACAGATTGCTTTCCATGAGTGTTGCCATGTCTCCAAGTATCCCAGGTGTTCATCTGCCTCTCAGCAGTACAGGTACAATGGTTTCCAGGAGAGCAGAGATGAAGACATCGTTCAGAGCACACTTGGGGATGCAGTTGATCAAGTGCCCATGGACTTGCCTAGCCATAGAGACATCAAGTTGTTTGTAGACAAGGACATCAAGATATGACAGCATCAACATCACAGCGAGAAACATCATGAACAGCAACTGAAGACAACATACCAAATGCAACGAATGCAAGAGGAGGGTTGTTGACAATACGGAGGCGAAACAAGGTTGTAAGCTCAAGCAGGTCCATTGAATATGAAAGCAACTTTGGAGACTCTGGCTATGAAGTGATGACACGACATGAAGATCACGCGAAGGCAGAAGATGGAACAAAGAAGGAGTTGCATGTGCTGAAGCAGCAACTCAGGAAGAACATGAATCTGCACAGACAGACGAATGAGTTACAACAGGAACAGGAACAACAATGGGTGCAACATGCACTCACGGATGAAACTGCGCTCGTACAAGTTAAGGATCCATCCCAGCAGCTGACACAGAGCAGACATGGTGAGCAATGTTGTTGATCGCATGCAAGGGATTCAACAACATGCATGTCGTTGAGTGCACACATGCAATCTAACCCATTCAACACACTCAACAAGGCGAAGACAAGAAGCAAGTCCAACTGGGGCTGAACATGTACTTTGGCAAGTTGATGTGCATGACCATCAGCACGGACACTATGCATCAGTGTGTTGCCGATTCAACCCCACCCAAGAAGATCATGCACATGTTAGTAGACAAGTTGGATGAAGGGGTCGAACGAATGCACCAGTTGCAACGGAGGCAAGAGTTCGCTTCAGCAAGATGTCACCATGAGGTGCATGCACACCATCATGAACGACCAAGCTTGGCATCAACTCACCACCTTCACCATCACAAGCATGTCAAAGAGTTGGTCTCATCACAACGGACTGAGTGTCAGTGATGTCTTGCAAGGTTTTCTCAAGCCATATTGTCTCACATGAGTACATGTGCATTGTAATGTTGAGTCAGGTCAAGTGTAAGTCAAGTGTCAATGGATGGATAACAATCATAGAGTAGGTGAAGAGTCATGAGGCTAGTTGAATTGTCGCAAAGGGGAATGTCAAGGGTCACCCCACCCTTTGCTATAAATAGTCCCTCATAAATCATTGTAGAGGCTTTTGGTCAGCCAAGCTTCTACTAAGACTATCTTGAAGAAGGCTTGGACAGTATTGTAATGTGCCTTGGCTTCTCCACTGCACGGAGCTAGTATATCTCTTTGGAGGAGCAGGCGGATGTGGCTGTAACGTTTCACTGATGGGGCTAGCAGGTCTACATGGATGTATTGTATGATTGGAACTTACACTTTTATATAATAAGAGCCAACACATTTTCATGCATATGTTGTTATTGTAGTTGGACTAATCCAGTTACCTTAATGATATATGTTGTTTAACTTATGTATTTGTGTATGAATTGATTCACATGCAATTATATGAATCTTGTTGTTAATGTGTTGTATATGTTGTTAAAGTTGTCACCGTCTATGTCCACTGCTCTGCCCAACACCAGACAAACCTTTCATATGAACCTTGTTGTAACAACCGTTGCACTCATTTGGACTGATCCGTGAGTGTTGTACGTGTTATCTTACCTTGTATGTTGTGGCTACCGCATTCGAGTGGACTGCTCCGCCAAAAGCTGTGTGTGTCCTTTTGTGTTGTGTGTTCCTAACCGAGTTGGGGCTGATTCCTTTCAACCTGGAACTCACCTTCACCCTTTTCTCCCACTTTTGTGTTAGAACCTCTCATACATCTTCCTTGACTCATTGCATCAGTCACACCCTTGCTACTGACAAAGTTATCTTACTTGCCTATGTGCAACATCGCGGTTAAGGCATTACCTTATGACTCACTGTTGGGACTTCTACACCAAACTGTTTGAGGTCTAATTGGGACTTCTTACTAGGGAGGTCCCCTTGACATGTTGGCAGGTCCAGCACCGTCAACACTAACCCAACAACTACCAAATTCACAAAGGCTAAGGTACGAGCTCTTACTTGGATCTCTCTACGTGAATCCCGGGTACTTAAGCTTACCGCAATGGCAAGAAAAGCTCCAAAGGTGCTCTCTGACCTCCACAGATTAGCAATGCAAATGAGTGATATTTGGGCCCCTTCACCCTATCTATCGCCCTTTTCACCATCTCTTGGGGCCCATAATAGAAGCATGGGATATCCATTAACAAAACCAGAAGAGACGCAAGGATTAGTACCACACCATCTTCATCATGGAACCCTCTGTGTCAGTAAATACAAAAACTCATTTTTTGTCTTGTCGCACATGTTAGTTACTTCTCCTCCTATCTAAAAACTATCCTCACCTGTATGGATTCATTATTTAACAACATCAAATCCTACCATGGAAGGGATATGATGGACAACGCATCAGAATTCGAGAAAGAATATCTATTGATGCATCCCCTGATGATGGACTCACTTGGTAGTCCGAAACGTTGGGTTCACTAAAACTCTATAACGGGTCATTCCTCCTATCTAAAAACTATCCTCACCTGTATGGGTTCATTATTTAACAACATCAAATCCTACCATGGAAGGGATATGATGGATAGTGCATCAGAATTCGAGAAATAATATCTATTGATGCATCCCCTGATGATGGACTCACTTGGTAGTCCGAAACATTGGGTTCACTAAAACTCTATAACAGGTCATTCCTCCTATCTAAAAATTATCCTCACCTGTATGGATTCATTATTTAACAACGTCAAATCCTACCATGGAAGGGATATGATGGACAGTGCATCAGAATTCGAGAAAGAATATCTATTGGCACATCCCCTGATGATGGACTCACTTGGTATTCCGAAACGTTGGGTTCACTAAAACTCTATAACAGGTCATTCCTCCTATCTAAAAACTATCCTCACCTGTATGGATTCATTATTTAACAACATCGAATCCTACCATCGAAGGGATATGATGGACAGTGCATCAGAATTCAAGAAAGAATATCTATTGACGCATCCCCTGATGATGGATTCACTTGGTAGTCCGAAACGTTGGGCTCACTAAAACTCTATAACAGGTCATTCCTCCTATCTAAAAACTTCTCTAGTTCTCTAAATCCATAGATTTTATTATATATGTATGTCTTGAACAATGATTTCACTTGGGTTATTGGATGTATCCACTGCAGGAACATCACACATGATCCGATTCAACCAACTTCCCAACAAGCAAACAACAAAGCAAGTATCATTATCCACTCAGCATGATAGGCTTCCTCCTAAAGATTTGCATATCATGACAACATTTCTCCAAAATTCACCATAAGATCCATCATGTCGACCATGTTTATCACCATCTCACCCTTGTATATGATAAACATTCGCGTTGATCGATATACCCCTCCCCTCATGGCTCACTTCATATTTGCAGCCCCTCCTTCACTAAAAAGGAGCCATGGCCACTCATTCCAGTTTGGGAACCATCTCACGTACATATCTTAAAGTTTAGCCTCAATATGCTACACTCATTATGCATACATCCCATTTCCTGAGCGATCACAGGTACTGAACATATGCACCCTCGCGTCCTACATTTCACCTATCATTCATCTATATTGCGTATCCCATTTGTGTCACATCACCTACCTCACCAACCCAACACAGAGACCAACCGATGGGGCCCCTGCCCTCAGCATATACACCACACCTCTATGCAGGTTACCATCATCATGGGGTACCTGTCTCTATGGTTATACATCCAAACCACCCTCATATTCTTTTGGCAAGTGTACACAGATTTAAAAGAAAATTAATCTCTCACCCACATTTTATGTTTACAATTCATGACCTGCTCCTGGCAATAGTCTCCAGTCACCTTTGGTCGAAGCTTACATCTCACTAACAAATCACCTTCCATTTTTCACGCTTGTCAAAACCTGCTCACACCTATCCTAGAAATCCTACTGACTCTGGGACCATTGTTATAGACATATTTGGGCACTACAACCCCAATCATATATGTCCATAAACCAAGGGCTTCTAAGTCCCTTAAAGTGTTGTTTCATACCCTAAAAGAGAAAGGTCAGCTGATTACATCATCTCCCAGAAGTTCTCCACGAAAATTACTCAAAATTGGTCAAATCAGGACCATACAGACTGCCCAGTGCTAAGGGTGTGATGCATCTCACCTGCCACATGCAAAAAGTGCGATGCATACTGGAAAGCCCTTCTATAGGGTGCGATGAGCGAGAGCAGACAAATGGCACAAGCAATTTGCTAGGTGGAGACCCTGAGAATCTTCTAGAAGCTGCTCATTTGACACTTGCCTCTCTGAATTCGCCCAAGGATGAGTAAGAGATCATGAAATCTCCAAGTGGAACCAAGAACTATCAGAGAGATGACACTAATCAAAATCCCAGAAGCTGACTCACCCCCCTGCAAACATCTATATATGGATCCCTCATCCCAAAGATCCAGAGGCTGGAATTTTGTAATTTGCAAGGAAGTGTTGTTGGTTTCTCTTTGAAGACATTGTTGGGTGATCTTGCTTTGTATGAGGTGAAGAGGGCTTTCATGTTGGGAGGATGGCACTGGGTCAGACCAAGTGGTTGTAATCCTCTCTTCTACTACTTCTATCAATAAAGTTATTTGAGTTTTCCTCCATATTCTTGTATATCTCTGAATATTGTGTTGATATATGCATTTGTATGGTCAATATATATCTGATCCTATGTTGTTTATGGTGATAGATCTCTATGCTTTGATGGTATTATGCTACTTTGACTCTACAGGTGCTCTTTGAAGCGGGACAAGTAAGGAAGGAGTGGCAAGATTCTGTCAAAGGGGAAAGGAAACAAGCAAGGAGCCAAGCGAAAAGACTGAGGTTGGTACTCTCTGCTTCTTTCTCATCTATCTCTCGTAAAGGAAAACACAAGTGACTTTAGTTTGTTTGTTTCTAAGATAGCTACCCATCTTAGTGGGACTAACAGTTCTGAATAGACACTAGTTTTCCCGATAACAAAATGGTAACTCCGCTGGGGAGCGAATAGTTTGATTGCTTGTCTCTATTTGTTTGCTTCATAAACTACAGATGGAGCCTGAAGTTAAGCCAGCTATCCTTCGAACTACATTTTCTATGCAAGTGCAAAGTAGATCAACGTTGCTTCAGTCAATCTCTGGGTTTGTTTATGAACTGAACAACTGACTTGCAAACATCCTAAGTGCCTTGGAGGTAGCTCAAGTAACCTCATTAGATCAGCCCCTATAATTTGTATTTACTTACTATCATTAGCTCGACCTAAATCCCTAAACTAAGCTGCAAACTGTGACCAAAAACCAAGTTAAAGTCTCGTCCTTGGACCATCGCACTGTCTCCTTTTGGCAGACTAGATGCATCGCACCTCCCGTGTGCAGTAGGTGAGATGCATCCCTGTTTCCCTGTGTTACAGGTGTGATGATCAGGTAAGATTGTTTCTGCCTCCAAATTTTGGTTTTTTCTTGACTGTCTTCAACTTTATTCAGGAGTTTTACTGTTTGTGATCAGTATACCACTATTGAAACCCCCTTCCTTTGCATTATTCAGCCTCCATTGTACAAAGAATTGTGAATGTTTTTGTGTAATTTTCGCCATTTACAATTATCCTTTACAAAAAGTAGCTTAATCGAATTGTCATCTCTTGATTTGAAAGTGTCACAAGTGTCATTTTCAGTCAAAGAAAAGAAACCTTCTCTTTTTGATAGTCGATTACATTGTTACTCTTGTATTTGATCTGAATTTATAGTATTTCAAGTGTCGAAAGTAGTTTTCAATTCAAAATCGCAAAGTGTCATCTTGTCTCCCTTTCGTTTTTGAAAAGAAAATCGTTACTACTGTTGCTTTGAAAGAAGAAATATTTTAGATTTGTATTGAGCATTCTTTTTGTCATTCACACATTAAGAAAGCGGAAAACAAATACATGCATGTGCATTTGCATTTAGACTGCTTGTTGATTTTGATTTAGGACAGTGCATCTACTATGTGCTCTCTACTCTATGTTGAAAGGATTTCACTTCTCTTTCCTTAGTAGCTAGGATTTTCATTGCAAAAAGAAGAGTAAATGACTGTTTATCATATTAGATTGCATATTTAGGAGTTGTATATCTACATCACGTGATGAACCTTTAAGGAAAACTTCTTAAGAAAGATCAACTGTAAAATAAATTCAATGAACATAAAAACACTTTGGAACCTAATGCACAACATCTAGAAGTCTAGGCTAGAGACGTATTCCGGCGTCGTAAAGCTTGGTAACTGTCATTTTCATCGTAGGTTGGGTGATTCCTCCTCTTTGAGACGACAAGTGCCAGTACGGACTTGTGCTCCCACATATCGTCGAGTATATATTGGGAGACCATAATAGGCTATATCCTTTATCCTTAGGAAGCCGTGTCTGCCGCCCTATCGATCGCAATGCATTGAACACAACATTCGGGAAGATTGACTGTCGTACCGTAAAAAGTATTCTGCAGTTTTGCGATTGGTTTGGTAATCCCTCTGTCTAGATTTCCATAGTAGTCTCTTTCGTTCCTTTGCAGACTCCTTAAAGGAAAAGGTCCATCTGAGCACTTGTCACTTTAGGCTCATTAAAAATCGAAGGCGACTAGAGTCATCTTTAGCTTTTTCTCGACTCTTAAAAATTGAAAAAGCAAGTTGTGTCAAAGCATCTAAAATTTATTTTAAACAGAATAACATCACTGTTCCCTCGTTGATCTTAAGTTGAGAAAATGGAGTCCACCAATCAAGGATTTCCCCTTGGGGGAAATCCTAGTCCTTTCTCCTCTTGGGGAAATCCTAGTCCTTTCTCCTCTTGGGGAGAAGTTGGTGCACCTCATATGGCCACATTGTCCCTTCCAGGATTGACAATTGGCCTGTCGTATGGCTTTTCTCGACCTCTATCGTTCAAAGCGTCGTGATTCCTGAGCAATCAAATCAGCAACTAGATGATACTAGAGTTACCCCCTAACCTTCTACTTCATTTCTTTCTCCCTCTCCTTCTTCCTCTTCGCTTGGTGAAGCTAGTAAAACTAAAAGCCAAGTAACTGAGAAGAAGAAGAAAGGGAAGGAGGAGAAGAAGAAGGAGCCAACAACAAAAAGGGGCAACCGTACATTGTCTAGCTAAAATCCACACACTGCACCATCCAAACCTAAATCTCCATGTGTCATTTGAAAAGGGGACCACTATCATCGAGATTGTCCTTGCATCCCACGGATCTTAAGGGACTGGTCTCCCTGCTTGCACAATCTGGTGTCGTCAACCTCTGACAATCATGTTGAGAGTACATCGTCAACTAGTGAAAACAAAGTCACTGGACAGAAAGGAAAATCTAAATTTCCTTGCAGACTATGTGAAGGTGATCATGCCCTCCACCGTTGTCCCTTCCTGGATGAAGCTAAAAGAGTCTTGGATAATCGTCCTGCATCACCGCAACAACTTCCTCCTGGATACAAGAAACTCTTACCGAATCCATTGCTAGTTGAAAATCCGATTGACACACCTTTGTTGTCAGTCGAAGCACCTATCATTGAAGATAAACCCTCTGAGTCCACATCGGACCAAAGTCAACAGGTCGAGACGGCAGTCGACCCCATCTTGTCTTCAGAGGATTTACCTTCAGATGATACAGTCACCAAAGAGAATGAGAACGACACCGTTCAAATTCTTTTCGTAAACACAGACTCCGATGAACATGGGGGAAATCTACCCATTCCTTTACCGCAGGAAGGAAGTTTATCAGAGATGTATCTGACCATTTATTCGGTCCCACCTCCAAGCAACCTAGTCATCTCCTTCGATTGGAATCTACTAGGCAGACCCCGTCTACCATCTAATGTACCATTCCGAATCATAGTGAAAACTTATAGAATGGTCATGGTTGGTACCATCATAGATGAAGGGGCTTCTGTGAGTATCGTTTCCTCAACTACTTGGAAAGCACTTGGTTTGCCATCGCTTTTGCCTGAGATGCGAAATTTGACAGGCTTCGATAAAGGAAACAATCGACCGTTAGGGATCCTTCCAAATTTGCCTATAATTTTGAGAAGGAAAACTGTTTATCTGAACGTAATGGTAGTCCAAGGACCTTTAGATTACAATCTTCTCCTTGGGCGCGACTACATTTATAGCATGGGAGCTATTGTTTCCTCACTCTTTCGAGTGATGTGTTTTCTGCATGAAGGTAGAGTGGTCTAGCTCATAGACCAGCTTTCATTCCCCGGTTCACACATTGCTAATAGTCAAATGCCATCCCTAACAGGTCTTTTTGCGCAAGGAATGTCTCATCAATCTCCAGTCCGTCCACCTAATGAGCGCGAGTGATTCGATGGTTGTGACTGAAACCCAGGGGGCATGCACCCTAGTCTTCTTCGGTAGGAAAACTTCAGGTATAGGGTGGGTTTCCGCCGAGAATATATGACTAGTCTAACACACCCATCCGTTTAGGAAAATGGGATTAGACTGGAATAAGATACCTCCGTCAGAAGGTATGCCTTTCCCGACAGAACAAATGTTTTGTCTGCAAATTGAAGGGTAACCTGGAAACTCTACTTCACTATACCTGGGGGCATGCAAACCTTTTTGCATGAAAGTGAAAATGACCATTTATTTTCTTAGTTTGTAGGTTCTTAACCCTTTAAACTCGTAGGATTGGTCGTTCCTAGCTTACATAATAAAAGGAGTCAGAGCAAAATTTCGAATGGTGCAAGCTCCCTAAAAAATGAACCTATCGATGAGACATCCTTATTATATGACTGGCACGAGCAGTTTTACGCGAAGTTCAAGCTCGCTAAAAAATAAACCTAGCAATGAGCATATGTTCCACCAGAGTTTAATCTCGTTAAAAAATGAACCCACCTCCGGTAAATAACCATTGCGATCGAATTATTATCAGCTTTTGAGCCTTGGTCGTGTTCTTACCATCACCTCCAATCTTTTTTAGCCAATCATACGCCTCCATTTGAGTGATCCTATTAGCCACCTTCTTTACACTGCCGTGATTGAAAAGTTCCAAACATTACCTGGAACCAGCTGCTATCCGAAAACATCGTTCCTCAAAAAACGAGTCTCCTTTAAGCTCTTTTCATCTGACTCGTAAAATATGAAAAGATTACTGAGAAATTGGCCTCTCCAGCTCGTTAAAGTGATTGGAAGTGCCATCCCTCCTCTAGATTTTAATCTTTTTGGACCCGAGGGATTATTACACAAAAATATCGAGCGTTTGTCTTGTTCGGCTCGTTAAAA
This sequence comes from Pinus tabuliformis, assembly GCA_031772625.1. Taxonomy (NCBI): domain Eukaryota; kingdom Viridiplantae; phylum Streptophyta; class Pinopsida; order Pinales; family Pinaceae; genus Pinus; species Pinus tabuliformis. Next base: position 732,655,212 of record CM062819.1, read on the forward strand.
CTATCAAAAAGTCATCCCTTTCGCATTATTTTATAATTTTTTTCGGACTTAAGGGATTATATTACGAAAAAGGAATATTGGAGTTTCCTTTCCGTCTCTTTTCAGACTCTCTAAAATTGAAAAGAACCGAGTTATCCTTGTCGTTAAACTCGTTAAAACAATAGCGACAAACTTGTCCATTCAGACAAGAACGAGTCTCACTGTCTCTAGGCTCGTTAAAACATAGCGACGGGTTTGCCCGAAGGGAAAATTATAGAACAAGCATATGTTATCCTCCTCAAGCTTGACAAAAATAAAGAGGTACTGGTCAGAAATGACTGGGGAAAATTGGGAAGAACAATTGAAGAAACTTTATTGGTAGTAGGTTGCTCTTGAACATGACACTCTCACTCCATCACCATGATTGAGTCAGGTTGGGTTATTCCGTTCACCGGTCATATCACCATTGGTCCACCGTACCATCCACTTTTGGGGTTAATGCTACCAATCCATTTCAGTGTCGCCAATATGTTCAAGAGAAGTCACTCAGAGAATTCACCTACCCAGCTTGTGTCTCATTTGCTGCAATACCTTCACGCTTCATTCTTTCATGACCGCCACCCTGAACCTTTTATCATCAAATCGTTTTCACCTCCACAAAATCATTTGCTCTGTTCCATGTCGTAGATGTGGGATTCATTAATGCCCTCCTACGACGGGTCACTTCTTGTCGACATCAGCTCATTATCCAAGAAGTCGACCTAGGAACAACCCTTTCAGTACTTTGAAGCTTGCATGCCTCAATGGCAAGTTTCTCACTTTCGGCGATAGGTTTACATTAATGGCCTTCGACCGAAAGATTTTTCGTGGTGTTCAACATCGACTCATGTATTCACACCACGTGAATTGTACTGCAGTACCTTGAGGGTCATCATCATCATTATTGGTGATTCCTCTCCTGCCTGTTAACAGCTTAATCATTGGCTGTGTTAGCCTCCTGTTGCAACAGGGTTTCATCTTTCATGATTGACATTTTTACATGCCAAATATGTCATACTTTGCAAGCTGCAGTGTTCCATATTTCCACAAGAAAGCCATGAAGTGTGCTAGTCCAAATGCCACTGCTGATTCCAATTTTGAAGAGTTGTTCCAGTTTTGAAGAGTTTTCATTTAAGGGAGGTCCAAACAGTCTAATCTTGGTCTCCCTAGGTTTCAATTTCCTGTTTTAGAATATAGAGAATGATATCTGTCCAAACAGTTTAATCTTGGCAGATCTGTAGATAGGTAGAGAATTAAAGGGACCCAAATGCTTAATCTGGGCCCTGGCAGAAATAAGTGTAGATTTAGATAGGAAATCATTCAAAAGAAAAATTGTAAATCAGGGTTTGCAAGTCTAAGTGCACCCAAACCAAAAAGAAGAAAAAATGTTAGGAAAGTAGGCTGGGTAGGTAGCTGAGAGGTTGCAGAAAGATGACTTATGATCAATTTTGTGTTACTAAGTGTATATTTTTCCAGATCACAGTTATCAGACAATTTTCATCTGGAGGAGCTCAAAGGTGGACATCACTAACTCCCCCTTCTTCTAATTCCCTAAAGTCACTTACTAACTTCCCAAAGAGGTCAAGATCTGCTTGATTCCTCTTAGTTTCATCATCATCCATATCAGTTGCCTTGGTGAAGATCTGCTTCACTCAAGGATTTTATTTCTTTTCAAATTCTTTTCCCCAAAATTAGCCTAAGGTCCCTGACCTTAGCGCCTGCTTATCATCTCCATATTAACTACTAACTCTAGTATATAACTCCCTATTAGTTTTCCCCTTCCCCTACTAAAACTATGTATATAAAATTCCCCTATGTAAATATCCCCTCCCTGGCAATATAGCCATATTTTTTCCAAGTCCGGGAAAAAATGGTCCACCTGGGGCTGTTTTTAGCCCATCCGAGTCATAGCAGGAGTTAGATGACACCTGGTCATGCTAACAACCTCTCCCCTAGCCCTAAAAACCCTCAAAAACCCTCTTTTCCACCCCCTTACCTTAAGTTTTGGGCAGAAATTGTTAAACCCGCGTGCATTAAACCCATGTTTTACCCCTTATCCCTAAGCCCCAACTGTAAATACATTAACCCGCCCATTTTAAACCCCATAACCCACTTTCCCTAAGTGTACAACCCCCGCCGCGCATTATTAAAATCGGAATATCCCTTGTATATTCCCCTCCCTAACTTCCCGCCGCCTCACCCTTCCCGCCAACCATCCGATCGTCCTGCGCCCAGATCAACGGTTGACGGGCCGTCCCATCTCCGAACCGCCCGAAGGTTAGCATCCGGGAGATGGGCGGTATTCCCGCCGTACCTCCCGCCACGCGTCACCTCCTGGGCTGTGGCGGAGCCCCCTCTGACAAAACCGCTCATGCCCAAAGGCGGTGCGCCCCAAAACCGGAAACCGCCCCTGCCCGGTGACGTCACCTGCTTGCGTCACCCCCTGCCCAGTCACCATGACACGTCACCCGCCTGCGTGGACCTCCTGCCACTGTATCGCCGAGTCACCTGCCACGTGTCCTGCCACACCATCAGACCCGCCGTACTGCCACGTCACCTCCGTACGTGATGACGTCATCATGCTGATGTCATCCCGCCACGTCATCATGCTGACGTCATTCTGCTAACGTCATCCGCCGTACAAAGTCACGTCATGCTGACGTCATCAGCATTTTTAGCGCGAAGGGCGAAAATCGCACTCCGGAGCCCCGGAATCAGTTTCTGAGGCAGTTTTTGATGAGCGATTTGCGCGCGCCTCGCTGGATAAATTAGGCCTGAATGGGGAATCTTTAGGGAATATTTTCATTATGTAGCCCCCAGCAAGCCCGAAAGGCGCCGAATGACCCATTTTTCTTCGCGAAGCTTGCCGTAAGGAGCAGAAGACAGTTCTAGAGGAAACAGAGGCCGAACAACGGCCATTAATTTGTGATTAGACCCACAGCAAAGGAAAATAGCAGCCCAGTTTATTGTCAAAGAGTATCAGAGGAAGAAGAAGAGCCAAAGAGTATCAGTCAAGATTTTTTAGGGGCTCGAAGCACCTGAACATTGATGAGCCCCCCAGAAAGTCAAATCAAGAGGCGTAAGCCCGTCCTTGCCCTCAAATCACAGTTAAAGCTTTAAATACAGGCAGACAACAAAGAAGCAGAAACCCATACACATTTATTTCAGAAAACACTGCACCAAGCCACCGAGGACAACATCATTTACTCAGTTTTGATACGGCGGCCCTCAGCGCAGCCAAAGATATTTTCATGCATTTATTTCAGATAGGATTAGGTCAAATTAATCGTTCTTTAGGACCTGTTTAGGTCAAGATGTAATAAAAGCAGTTGTAGAGAGTTTTTCCCTATATATACCGCCCTCTACATTGTTACAAGGGTTGGTTAATTGAGAATTTTCACTAGAGACTCGCATTGTATACCTGAGTTTTTTCTATAATCAAAGATTGCTGAAAGCTTGGAGAGCAAACTGTCTGTTGTAAATGAATGTTTTGAAGATCTGAAGATGGAATCCTTGTGCTGCAGTCTGAAGCAATAAGTGCATCTTACCTCTGTTTATTGTTTACCACTATCTAAATAGCAGAAAGAAAGAATAGCTTAGAATTTGTTTAAGTACACTCTATGCTCAATTTCTGCTGTTTCTTTATGTTTTCCTCTAAATGAATAGGTTATGAATATGAATTCCTCCTGGCTCATATTTACCCCGATTCACCTGTGTTGGCCAATTATCTAGGGATTCTTTGCTGCCCCTAGGTAGAGCTCTGTTACCCCCATCTGTTAAGCTGATTGAGAGATTCTTAACTACCTCTCATTACTTAGCATTCTTTCCATCATTTAAACCTGAAATATTGTTTCATGCGCAGCTATCTTGCTCCATTTTCCTCTCTTGTGACTGAAGAAATGCACCAGCAGTTCTCCTCCTCGACTCCACGCCCAATGGTTTGAAACTTCCAGACTATGCCTTGCCTCTCTGTCTGAAAACATCAATTTTCCCACCAAAAACAAAACAAAAACCCTCTGAACTCAAAGCCTAGCCTAAAATCCTTTTCAACAAAGATAAATCCGAAAGAGAGAGCCCTCTCTGATTGCAGGTCGGCTAGAACCTGCAGTCCAAAGTTGGTCTGTGGTTACCTCGGCCGTATCCTTTTCCGGAGCTTAAGGACAACCTGAGTGATAACATAATGGCGACTCCACTGGGGAACTTCCTCAGATAGTTTCACGAAGAAGGTAAGAAAGCTCCGCTGAGACCATAAATCAAACTTTCCAATTGCTGTTTATCTCTTAAAACTACAGATGAAGCCTGAATGTCAGCCAGGAAGCCTTTGAAACTGTTTTTTGCTTTGCATTAACAAGAGTAAATAAATGTTGCTTCAGTCAATCTTCATGCTAGTTTTAAGTTACAAATAAGCTGTCCCAAATTTTAATTAGTCCCTTGTTGATTACAAAAACATTCCCAGGAAAAATACCCAAAAAACAATTCGGAAGCTGGCTCCCAAGAAAAATCCACGATATACAAGGTCAAATCCAGATCCCAACCCTCCAGCTGTTTTTGAAAACCCTAACATAATCTCGAAAATCCTTAGGAAGCAAGAAAGACAGGAAAATTTTGCTGATTTGAGCCCTGAAACAGCTTACCCTAGCTGTATTCCGACTCCTGTCAAGGTTTTGTTCCGTTCAACCCCTATTTCCCCTAGTTCATCATCTACATCTCGAACTCCTCCTTCCACACCTTCATTTGCTGCATATACTACCACTACTGTTGTTTCCAGCGTTCCAGTTACTCCTGTGATCCCCGTTACTCCAGTTGTTCCACTTATACCTGCCAATATGGCTAATAGATATGCACCCCTGCAATTACCTGCTAATGCTGGGGCTTTACCTCAAGAGTACCAATCTAAAATTACCTATTTTGACAGCACCGGTCCTTTCACAGCCCTTCAGCACACCAAAAAGATGCAAGACTATTTTGAAAACTACGAGATAGATGATGATAGCGTAAGAATGAGAATTTTTGTTCAGAGTTTAACAGGTGATGTAAGAACTTGGTTCAGATCACTTGCTGCAAATTCCATAACCACCCCAGATGAGCTTTACCAATCCTTTACCAACAGATGGGAGAAAAAGAAAGACCCCTTGCACATACTAGCTGAATATGATACGATTAAACGAGGTCCTCAAGAGACTGTTTTGGAGTACTGTGCAAGATTCAATAATGTATATAACGCAATACCACAGAACTTAAGGCCTCCACCTGACCTTGCCTTGTACAAATTTCCCGATGGATTCGACCCGGATATGGCATACCAGTTAAAAGAAAAAGCTCTTAGACCCTTGCGGACATGCAAAATGTTGCTGTTAGTGTAGAAGCCAATTTAATTGCCAAAAGAAACAGAGCTAGAATGGAAAGAAGAACCACCTTTAAGGAAGAACCCTCAGCTTTTGATCAAAAGCTTGATGCTATCATCAATGGCCTGCAAAGGCTGGGAGAAAGAGTAGAAAATGTTGAGAGAAAAGCATCATGGGAAGGACAACAGTCTAATACCATGAGGAACCCAAATTTTAGGAAAACGCAGAACACAAATGCTGGTAGGACTAACCAAGACCATGATATAAGACCCCCTTTCCAAGATAATTATGTTGAAGGATCTACTTCTAGTGAACCCATAGAGGACACTCACATGAACTTAATGGATCTAAAGGGCGAGCACCAAACTGTCCTGTCCCAAGAAGACCAAAATGAACCCGATTACAATCAGTTTCAGACTAGGTCTGGCGAGTCTTTTGATTTTAAACAAGGTTATGATACTGCTGTGTATGAAGTACACAAACAATATAAGCTGAGAACTAGGACCATTGACATTTCCGAACCTAGCAAAACAAAGGATGGCAAACAGCCCAACAAGATTAAAGGCAAGGCTGTCATAACAGAACCAGCTGATATACCTGTTCCAAACCCGCATCAAGTGACTGTAGAAGACATAACAGACCTGTAGCCTTCCAAAGATCAGCCTTTGCCACCTCCTTCCTCGAAAGAAAGCTCGAACAGGGTTCCCAAAAACTTTCCTGAAACTGTAAAACCGCAAGCAAAAACTTCCCATAACGCTAATAAACAAGAGCGAAACGCAGACAATTCAAATGAAACAGAAAAAAACTGCCATTATCAATACCAAGACTCCATTGGAAAAACCATTTAATTTAGAGGCAGAAATAGCTAAGTTGAAAATATCCATTCCCCTCTCAGAACTTGCCAAACACGATGTATATAGGCAACAAATTCAAAGATCACTTCAAATGCCAGAGGTCAAGGATGATGTAAATGTTTTAGATGACACCCCAGAGCTGCTGTTTGGCCCAGAAGTTAATGGAAAATCAACACATGGACCTGTCCCACCCTTTTATGTCAGTTTGCATATACATGACAAAGTTTTTCACAACGCTATGTTTGACTCAGGGGCATCGCACAATCTTATGCCCAAAGCAGTTATGGAAAAACTGAATCTTGATGCTACAAGACCTTACAAAGATTTATACTCATTTGACTCAAGTCAAGTGAAATGTCTAGGCCTCATCAAAGACTTGTGTGTCTCCTTAGTCCAATATCCCAACAAGACCATCCTCATGGATGTAGTGGTTGCTGACATTCCACCAAAGTACGGTATGCTCCTGTCAAGATCATGGGGAGCAAAGCTTCAAGGATCCCTTCAATTAGACCTTTCCTATGCCACCATTTCAGTCTTTGGGCAACCAAAGAGACTGTATAGAGAAACGCTCATGAAATATGTGGTAAGTAGTGAGAGCAAGCCTGAAAATTTTCCCATTTACTCAATCCACTCTGATATGGATTCCTTTATTTTGTTTAATGATGATACAAATTCTCCAATTGATAATGAGCTCTTTACTCTAGAGCAACAAGTCCACATCAACGAAAAATCAGTTTCACACACTGATGACACAGTCACAACAGCTAATGCAACCAGCATACCAAAAGAACTTTCCCAAACAGAAGTTTCGAATCTGCCCAATCCTAAGCTGACTGACACTTTAGGCATCAACCACAAGCAGGAAATCACATGGTATTTAGAATTTGATGGCTCTGTTAACAAGTTAGGAGCAGGGGCAGGTGTCTGGATTCACAATACATATAACAACCATGCAGAAGGTCATGCCTATAGACTGAATTTTAAATGCACAAATAACATGGCAGAATATGAGGCTCTGTTGCTAGGCCTTAAACTCCTCAAAGCTCTAGGAGCTGCAAAAGTGTCTATTTTAGGAGACTCTGATTTAATCATACAACAAATGAAAGGCAACTTTGTAACCAATGACAACAAAATGAGAGCCTATAGGACCGCTGCTACTAATATACTCCAGGCATTCACTGAATTCAAGCTTGACAAGATTTCCAGAAATCACAACATTCATGCACACAACCTAGCCACCTTTGCTAGTACATGCAAGCTTCCTTTTGACCCAAACCATCACTTCACAGCTGAAATAAAACATAGGCCCGCTGTCCCAAATAACGTTAAAGATTGGCAAGTGTTCGAAAATGATGCCCAGATTAATAATTTCCTCACCCTTGAGCATGAGTTTGCGAATATTAACATCGACATGGATGCTATGAACGGCTCCCAACACCAAACAAATGAAAATCAGCAAGATGTAACAGCTGCAACAGCCAAGCAAATCCTGAAACCAACTATTTTTGACAAAGAAAACATAGAACAGCTGAAACAAATACACTTGGAAGAAGTAGCCAAAACAGAGGCAGAGATCATTGACTTAAAGGATAATTTTCTGCCTGCTGGCCTAACCCCATTAGAAGACATGTTTGATGCTAATGACGTGCCCAGAAAGCCAAAATTGCAGCCCATAAACACTGATATAGAGGAACACAACATTGGGACAACAGAGAAGCCAAAAATGATCAAACTGTCCAAAAATTTACCACCTGATCAAAAGCCCAAGTACATTGATTTGTTCAAAGAGTTCCAGGATGTATTTGCTTGGAGCTATGAGGATTTGAAATCCTATGACACTTCAGTGATCCAACACACAATCCCCTTAAAACCAAACCAGAAACCCTTCAAGCAGAAACTTAGAAAAATTAACCCTATGCTTCTTCCACCGATTGAGAAAGAAGTAAAGAGGATGTTTGAAGCAGGCATCATAACACCTATCAGATTTTCTGAATGGGTGTCCAATCTTGTTCCTACGAGAAAAAAGACAGGTGAAATTAGACTTTGTGTAGATCTCAGAAATTTAAACCAAGTTTCCTTAAAAGACCATTACCCTTTGCCCAAAATGGACCACATCCTACAAAGAGTAGTGGGATCATCTAGAATCTCTTTGCTAGATGGTTTTTCAGGTTTCAACCAAATACTTGTTCACCCGGACGACCAAGACAAAACAGCTTTTACCACACCGTGGGGAACATTTAAGTATGTAAAGATGCCATTCGGTCTTAAAAACGCTGGTGCTACCTTTCAACGAGCAATGGATATTGCTTTTGCCAAAGAAATACATGACTTCCTAGTTGTCTACCTTGATGAATTAACCCCATTTTCCAAATCTGATGAAGAACACCTCAAGCATCTTAGGCAAATTTTCATGACATGTAGGAAATATGGCATTTCCTTGAACCCCAAGAAGTCTCTGTTTGGCCTCAAAGAAGGAAAATTACTTGGCCACATCATATCAAAGGATGGGATCAGAATTGATCCCGAAAGAATACAAGCCATCCTCCAAATCCCATTTCCAAGAAACATTAAAGAGCTACAAGCATTCCTTGGGAAAATCAACTTCTTGAGAAGATTTATTCCAAATCTAGCTGAGCTGATAAGATTGTTAAGCAACATGTTAAAGAAGGATGCCAAGGTAAAATGGTCTCTTGAAACCAAGCAAGCATTTGAGAGTATCAAATCGGCCTTAACACAAACCCCTGTCCTAACTAGCCCACAGTTTGACAAGGATTTTATCATATTTTCGTTTGCATCTGATCACACTATAGCCGCTGTCCTTTTGCAAAAGGATGAACAGGGAGCTGAAAAACCAATCGCTTTTTTCAGCAGAGCCTTAAGAGACACCCCTTTGAAGTACCCAATAATGGAAAAGCAGGCCTACGCACTTGTTAAGGCCATCAAGGATTTCAGAGTGTACATCTTATATTCACATGTGATTGCCTATGTCCCACATGCTGCTGTAAAGGACATATTGACTCAAGAGGGATTAGAAGGCAAAAGAGGCAAGTGGATTGCAAATATCCTTGAATATGACATAGAAATAAAACCAACCAAGTTGATAAAGGGACAAGGTTTAGCTAAACTGATGTCCGAAACAAATTTTCAAGCCTTAGAGATTAACCAGCTGGACAATGAACAGGAGCTGGCGACTCCACAGATCAGTGAAATATTTTTACAATCCCCATGGTACGCTGATATATGCTTTGTATTGTTAAACCTGTGTGCTCCCCAAGGATTGTCCAGAACCAAGAAAAGATTTTTGAAAATGAAGGCTTTAAAGTTTTGTGTTATAGATTGTGCATTATTTTGGAGAAATCATGAAGGTATATTGCTTAATTGTTTAACCATGAATGAAACTAACAATGTCATGAAAGAATTCCATGCAGGTGACTGTGGAGGACATCTATATTGGAAGTCCACTGCTGATAAAATTTTAAGGGCTGGTTTTTATTGGCCCTCTCTTTTTGCAGATGTAAAGAAGTTTGCCATGTCATGTCACAAATGCCAAATTTTTGAAGGCAAAAGAAAGTTGTTACCCCTACCCCTTAAACCCATCTCAACCGAACAACCTTTTCAACAATAGGGTCTTGACTTCATTGGAGAAATCCATCCCTCTTCCTCAGGCCAGCACAAATGGATCCTAACAGCCACCGACTATTTCACTAAGTGGGTTGAAGCCATTCCCTGTAGACAAGCCAATGACACCATCATTATCCAATTCCTTAAGTGCAATATCCTTTCCAGATTTGGCTGCCCTGATAAAATCATCACTGACAATGCCACTGCCTTTAAGTCCAAAAAAATGATCAATTTCTGCCACAGATTTCATATTACCTTGGGCCACTCCACGGCCTATTACCCTCAAGGTAATGGCTTGGCCGAATCATCTAACAAAAGCCTCATCAACATCATAAAGAAAGTGCTGGAAGAAAACAAGAAGAACTGGCACAAAAAACTGGTAAATGCCCTATGGGCAGACAGACTTTCAAGCAAAAGATCAATTGGGATGAGCCCTTATGAGCTGGTATACGACATGGAGGCTAGATTTCCTTCATCCCTGGGCATTCCTACTATCAAACTGTTACAAGAGATTCAGGCTGAACCAAATGACATCCAAAGAAGAATCAATCAGACCATCCATCTGCTGCAAACCAGAGAACAAGTTTATTACAGAGCTCAAATTGTGCAAGAAAAGCTCAAAAAGATGTTTGATAAGAGAGCTAAGGCTGAGGATTTCAATGTTGGTGACAAAGTTCTAAGATGGGACTCAAGAAGGGAAGACAAGGGCAAACATGCAAAGTTTGATTTTTTATGGAGAGGTCCATTGGTTATTTCTGCTGTTCAGGGAAATAACACTTATTTTCTCAGATCTGTAGAGGACGGCACTGCCGAAGAAGGCCCTGTCAATGGCCGTATGCTGAAACATTACCATGACCCCTTTTAAGGGACACAATGCAGTTTGTATATATCTTTGTACATTCTTATTTGTATATATCAGCACTCTGTTTTTATTTTGTATAAGCAGGGCGATTGTTTAAGAAGCAGCAGTAAATTTGTGAAGGCACAGCCAAAACAAGTGTTCCAGTTTTAAAGGCTTTGTCTCTGCACCAATTTCAGCAAAACAACAAAAGGAAAACTGTCACATTACAAGCAATTCATGGTAGAAAAGAACTATTTGCAGTCATTGTGCATAAATATCAAGCACGCAGAAGAAAGCAGGCGATGCTGCATAGTTCACAGTAATTCAGTTGAGGAGAAGGTTGTTCATAGTTCAAAGTTTATATTTTTAGCAGCCAGAACAAATGTTTCCAGTCTACAGCAACCACAGAAGATCAAGGCAGTCTGACCTGCTGTTCTTGGCTTTTCACAAGGAAAAGCCATCCCCAAGTGGAGCCACTGTTAGCCTCTTGTTGCAACAGGGTTTCATCTTTCATGATTGACATTTTTACATGCCAAATATGTCATACTTTGCAAGCTGCAGTGTTCCATATTTCCACAAGAAAGCCATGAAGTGTGCTAGTCCAAATGCCACTGCTGATTCCAATTTTGATGAGTTGTTCCAGTTTTGAAGAGTTTTCATTTAAGGGAGGTCCAAACAGTCTAATCTTGGTCTCCCTAGGTTTCAATTTCCTGTTTTAGAATATAGAAAATGATATCTGTCCAAACAGTTTAATCTTGGCAGATCTGTAGATAGGTAGAGAATCAAAGGGACCCAACTGCTTAATCTGGGCCCTGGCAGAAATAAGTGTAGATTTAGATAGGAAATCATTCAAAAGAAAAATTGTAAATCAGGGTCTGCAAGTCTAAGTGCACCCAAACCAAAAAGAAGAAAAAATGTTAGGAAAGTAGGCTGGGTAGGTAGCTGAGAGGTTGCAGAAAGATGACTTATGATCAATTTTGTGTTACTAAGTGTATATTTTTCCAGATCACAATTATCAGACAATTTTCATCTGGAGGAGCTCAAAGGTGGACATCACTAACTCCCCCTTCTTCTAATTCCCTAAAGTCACTTACTAACTTCCCAAAGAGGTCAAGATCTGCTTGATTCCTCTTAGTTTCATCATCATCCATATCAGTTGCCTTGGTGAAGATCTGCTTCATTCAAGGATTTTATTTCTTTTCAAATTCTTTTCCCCAAAATTAGCCTAAGGCCCCTGACCTTAGCGCCTGCTTATCATCTCCATATTAACTACTAACTCTAGTATATAACTCCCTATTAGTTTTCCCCTTCCCCTACTAAAACTATGTATATAAAATTCCCCTATGTAAATATCCCCTCCCTGGAAATATAGCCATATTTTTTCCAAGTCCGGGAAAAAATGATCCACCTGGGGCTGTTTTTAGCCCATCCGAGTCATAGCAGGAGTTAGATGACACCTGGTCATGCTAACAACCTCTCCCCTAACCCTAAAAACCCTCAAAAACCCTCTTTTCCACCCCCTTACCTTAAGTTTTGGGCATAAATTGTTAAACCCGCGCGCATTAAACCCATGTTTTACCCCTTATCCCTAAGCCCCAACTGTAATACATTAACCCGCCCATTTTAAACCCCATAACCCACTTTCCCTAAGTCTACAACCCCCACCGCGCATTATTAAAATCGGAATATCCCTTGTATATTCCCCTCCCTAACTTCCCGCCGCCTCACCCTTCCCGCCAACCGTCCGATTGTCCTGCGCCCAGATCAACAGTTGACGGGCCGTCCCATCTCCGAACCGCCCGAAGGTTAGCATCCGGGAGATGGGCGGTATTCCCGCCATACCTCCCGCCACGCGTCACCTCCTGGGCTGTGGCGGAGCCCCCTCTGACAAAACCGCTCATGCCCAAAGGCGGTGTGCCCCAAAACTGGAAACCGCCCCTGCCCGGTGACGTCACCTGCTTGTGTCACCCCCTGCCCAGTCACCATGACACGTCACCCGCCTGCGTGGACCTCCTGCCACTGTACCGCCGAGTCACCTGCCACGTGTCTTGCCACACCATCAGACCTGTCGTACTGCCACGTCACCTCCGTACGTGATGACGTCATCATGCTGATGTCATCCCGCCACGTCATCATGCTGACGTCATTCTGCTGATGTCATCCGCCGTACAAAGTCACGTCATGCTGACGTCATCAGAATTTTTAGCGCAAAGGGCGAAAATCGCACTTCGGAGCCCCAGAATCAGTTTCTGAGGCAGTTTTTGATGAGCGATTTGCGCCAAATTAGGCCTGAATGGGGAATCTTTAGGGAATCTTTCCATTATGCAGCCCCCAACAAGCCCGAAAGGCGTCGAATGACCCATTTTTCTTCGCGAAGCTTGCCTTAAGGAGCATAAGACAATTCTAGAGGAAACAGAGGGCGAACAACGGCCATTAATTTGTGATTAGACCCACAGCAAAGGAAAACAGCGGCCCAGTTTATTGTCAAAGAGTATCAGAGGAAGAAGAAGAGCCAAAGAGTATCAGTCAAGATTTTTTAGGGGCTCGAAGCACCTGAACATTGATGAGCCCCCCAGAAAGTCAAATCAAGAGGCGTAAGCCCATCCTTGCCCTCAAATCACAGTTAAAGCTTTAAATACAGGCAGACAACAAAGAACAGAAACCCATACACATTTATTTCAGAAAACACTGCACCAAGCCACCGAGGACAACATCATTTACTCAGTTTTGATACGGCGGCCCTCAGCGCAGCCAAAGATATTTTCATGCATTTATTTCAGATAGGATTAGGTCAAATTAATCGTTCTTTAGGACTTGTTTAGGTCAAGATGTAATAAAAGCAGTTGTAGAGAGTTTTTCCCTATATATACCGCCCTCTACATTGTTACAAGGGTTGGTTAATTGAGAATTTTCACTAGAGACTCGCATTGTATACCTGAGTTTTTTCTATAATCAAAGATTGCTGAAAGCTTGGAGAGCAAACTGTCTGTTGTAAATGAATGTTTTGAAGATCTGAAGATGGAATCCTTGTGCTGCAGTCTGAAGCAATAAGTGCATCTTACCTCTGTTTATTGTTTACCACTATCTAAATAGCAGAAAGAAAGAATAGCTTAGAATTTGTTTAAGTACACTCTATGCTCAATTTCTGCTGTTTCTTTATGTTTTCCTCTAAATGAATAGGTTATGAATATGAATTCCTCCTGGCTCATATTTACCTTCACCTGTGTTGGCCAATTATCTAGGGATTCTTCGCTGCCCCTAGGTAGAGCTCTGTTACCCCCATCTGTTAAGCTGATTGAGAGATTCTTAACTACCTCTCATTACTTAACATTCTTTCCATCATTTAAACCTGAAATATTGTTTCATGCGCAACTATCTTGCTCCATTTTCCTCTCTTGTGACCGAAGAAATGCACCAGCAGTTCTCCTCCTCGACTCCACGCCCAATGGTTTGAAACTTCCAGACTATGCCTTGCCTCTCTGTCTGAAAACATCAATTTTCCCACCAAAAACAAAACAAAAACCCTCTGAACTCAAAACCTAGCCTAAAATCCTTTTCAACAAAGCTAAATCCGAAAGAGAGAGCCCTCTTTGATTGCAGGTCGGCTAGAACCTGCAGTCCAAAGTTGGTATATGGTTACCTCGGTCGTATCCTTTTCCGGAGCTTAAGGACAACCTGAGTGATAACAGGCTGGTAATCAGGCGATGTCTTTCCATGTTCGACCTCAGAACATCTTTTCACATGGACCGACTTGTACTTTCGGGCGAAGATTGAACGAGTTTTGAAGACCCCAAATCTAGTTTCATCCATCCAGGCTACGATATATTCAGGAAAATAAAGACATCAAATGTACATCATTACTGCACAGATGATCATCCAAACCAAAGGATGATGGTTCTACCAGAATCATCAGTCTGCTACACAGACGGTTATCTGTCCTATGTACATGAAAATGAATTTATAAAGTTGAGCATGGGAATGCCCGCCTTAGCTAGATCATGAAAATATTATGAAGATAACGTATTGTATTGTATCTTATTACATGTCACCTTCCAGTTCGAAAAACCTCGGATCCTCATAATAAAGCATTTCACCTGACATCAAAAGATTTATGACCTCATGCTTTAGGGGGAAAATTTTATAGACATATTTGGGTACTGCAACCCCAATCATATATGTCCATAAACCAAGGGCTTCTGAGTCCCTAAAAGTGTTGTTTCATACCCTAAAAGAGCAAGGTCAGCTGATTACATCATCTCCCAGAAGTTCTCCATGAAAAACTATTCAGAATTGGTCAAAGTAGGACCATACAGACTGCCCAGTGCTAAGGGTGTGATGCATCTCACCTGCCACATGCAAAAAGTACGATGCATACTGGAAAGCCCTTCTGTAGGGTGCGATGAGTGAGAGCAGACAAATGGCACAAGCAGTTTGCTAGGTGGAGACCCTAAGAATCTTCTAGAAGCTGCTCATTTGACACTTACCTCTCTGAATTCGCCCAAGGATGAGTAAGAGATCATGAAATCTCCAAGTGGAACCAAGAGCTATCAGAGAGATGACACTAATCAAAATCCCAGAAGCTGACTCACCCCCCTGCAAACATCTATATATGGATCCCTTATCCCAGAGATCCAGAGGCTGGAATTTTGTAATTTGCAAGGAAGTGCTGTTGGTTTCTCTTTGAAGACATTTTTGGGTGATCTTGCTTTGTATGAGGTGAAGAGGGCTTTCATGCTGGGAGGATGGCACTGGTTCAAACCAAGTGGTTGTAATCCTCTCTTCTACTACTTCTATCAATAAAGCTATTTGATTTTTCCTCCATATTCTTGTATATCTCTGAATATTGTGTTGATATATGCATTTGTACGGCCAATATATATCTGATCCTATGTTGTTTATGGTGATAGATCTCTATGCTTTGATGGTATTATGCTGCTTTGACTCTACAGGTGCTCTTTGAAGCGGGACAAGTAAGGAAGGAGTGGTGAGATTTTGTCAAAGGGGAAAGGAAACAAGCAAGGAGCCAAGCGAAAGACTGAGGTTGGTACTCTCTACTTCTTTCTCATCTATCTCTCGTAAAGGAAAACACAAGTGACTTTAGTTTGTTTGTTTCTAAGATAGCTAACCGCCTTAGTGGGACTAGCAGTTCTGAATAGACACTAGTTTTCTCGATAACAACCATCACCTTCAGTAAACATGTTTTGACCGTCGCCATTGGTACATCAAGCTCCAACCTCAAGATAGCTATCCATATCCTCCTATATTGAAAGCCCTCACTATCATACCTATCCAACCCAAGTTATTACAATATGTTCATATCTCACATTGATTTCCTGACTCACCATGTCGGGTGGTTAACGCCCCTTTCCTGTCGACTTCAACAAATGTATTCCAGGAAAGAGGTAGTACCTTGGATACTCCCCCCATCAAAAGGGATATCCTCGGGTGGCACAATGGGAACCATTATTTCCCACTGATGTCATCGATCCCCTTGACATTCGACACCAACTCAAGCATTCATGTCATGGTGGTATTGTACTTAGTTACTGTTGAAGTTCATCCATTTAGTCAAAGACCCCCGCATCACTAAGAACCTCATTCAACAATTCTTACATTATGATATGGGGGAGGTAACCACATGCATACCACAACACCCCTGTTAGTAGTGCTTCAACTTGGCTATGCATAGGGGAACCATATTACACCTATTTGACCAGAAAATGCCCTTGAGGGTGTCAACAATTATCATCATCAGCTATCAGCACGTCAACAACCACAATGTTGGCTGGACCACAATTAGTCTTTGTTCAAATTGTAATGAAGTCTGATTAGCCATCATAACTAGCATGGGAGATGCCCGCGTCATACATACACATTTTTTATTGTAGGTTTTCACTAGAGCATGGTTACCATTGATACTCAATCAAGAGGTTTTTCTCTACTCATCTCTGCAACAAGCTGTCCTCTCTCTCAAAAAGTCGATCAAACTCTCCATCAGAAAATAAAACGTGATGAATTTCGGCTATGCGGTTCCTCCTAAACTCATACATTAGGGGGCAATTGTTAACACCAAAAAATCATACACCTGTTAGTACAATCCAAAGACACAAAAAGTGTCCAGCAAAATGCACAAGTGAACATTTTCCATCCGAATACATTATGAAGTTCAAAAAATCAAAGTTCTCCTAAGGTCCAAAGTTTATAAAGGAAAAAAAATTAAGGTTGTACGTCTATTTATTCGATAAACATGCATGCGTGGAATAACCTCCAAAAGTCGCGTGGTTGCAGAAAAGGATGACTCAGCGATCCGGGACCACTTTACACACTTGGGGTCGATTCTCTAACATGGGCTCAGTCCCATGCAACCAAATTCGAGTCACCTTGGAGATATGAAACCCTCAATGGAATCATCTTGTCCTACTCATGTGTTTTTATCATACTTGTACCAAGAGAGGCAAGAAGGATTCAAAAAATTCTATATAAATAGGCCATGGGAGAACCAAAACATGAGACATTGTTATTCCAGCCAAATTGATGTTTGATAAAACCACCATCGCATTGTTGAAGCCAAAGGAGGGAAAAACACTAACATGCTGGTCATATTTCTTCTAAGCAACCCATCTTCTTAGTGAGATAAAAGGAATCCACCATTGGAGAGTCTTCACACTTCTTTGAGAGAGAGGAGAAACTTACAAAGATATTGAGGAATTAAACCCCCTTGTTGAGGATTTGTGAGCCCCATAGCTCAAATAATTCTCTTCAAGTGTCTAAGATTCATCTATTGTATTCAACCTCTACCACCAACAATAAATAAAGGGAGATTTTTCCATATATTATTGATTTGTTTGCTCCATTTGAGCATTGTTTTGTTTATGTACCTCTTTTTTAGTTTATATTTATGTATGCATTGTTTCCACTATTTACAATGTTGTGTTCATTTAAGTCTGTCCACTAACAAGACCAATTTTGATTGTGATCCTTTGCAGGGAACAATAAACTACTAAGGGTGTGTCATTTCGTACACTTGTGCTCCAAAAACACTACAACAATACCTCTTGTTGGTAGTTTTTCAGATTATGTGACACACAGTGAATAATATTATGTACCTATCATGTAACAAATTATGAGTCACCTATTACCTTTAGCGGTCCCACTTACGTTCTATGGTTTTCTTTAGTCCCAGTATAAGTGCTTCATATTCTGCAATGTTATTCATGCACTTGAATTCCGATCGACATGAAATCAGATACTTGTTCTTCTAAGGGTCAATCAAAATGCAACCAACTCCAGAACCCTCTTATGTTTTCAAGCCATCGATATACAAATTCCAAACGTTAGTACCAACTAGGTTAGTTTTTACACTAGTACTATTTACATCTATATTACAAAAGTCATTTGCACTAGTTGGATAGCAAGGAAGGAGTTCCAAATGTGCATCTGGTGGTAAAGGGGATGGCTACGTGAGATAACATCCATGAACAACTTCTAAGAAACGATTTCCAAAAATTACTTGTGCAAAGCTAATCAACTCGTTATGTGCATAAAACGTCATAACAGTATGCTTCATAAAAGGTTGACTCTCAACTCGAATCTGATTATCCTTGGCCTTATAAGGAAGCCACAAATGTGACTAGTTAGTAGCAAAGTATCCTTGCAACTTACCAGACCAATATCTATTTAAAAGCAATCCATAAGCTTCTAGAATGTTCATAATGACAATATCGATACACTGGTGAACTCTATGATCTGAAGGTAGGAAAATTATAACATTGTTCAGTTCACCAATTCACTGCACTAATGATCTATCTAATTGTATGATTCTGATGTCAATATTTTCCCACTTTGCATCAATTTTCTTCGCAACATATAAAGGCATAATAATTGTAGATGCACCATAATCAACAAGGCAACTGTGGACATTATAATTGAAAATTTGAAAAGTTAGAAGAAAAGGGGGAAATGTAGATCTAAAATTTTCATTAGCAACATTAACTACCAATTCGAGAATAGTGGGAGACTTACTAAACGAGGTTAGGGAAGTAGAAATTGTCCTACCTGACAGAGACTGAGATGCAAAAGATTGGATGACTTTTCCAAGTCATAGATGGAAATATTTTCATGTGCTTCCTTATGTCTTCAGGAACGTTATATTCAATGTCTTCATCTTTGGCAAGGTGTTTGAAGTGGTAGGTGGTGAAACTTTGTTTGATACCTCGGGAGTGACGAACTTGTTATTATTATTTCCAGAAACATTCTTTTGAGGTTAAGCCCTTCCAAACTTGGTCTGAGTGCTCTAAGTAGGATTATTAGGAGGTAAAATTTTCAACTTCTTCTTATTTACATCTTTCTCAAGCACCAGTGCTTCGCTCCTCAAATTGTATTACCTAGATGGTTGTTGAGGAGGATCTTCAGCCGTTCGGGGCTCACTAGCACCTTGTCAATCATTATTCATAATAAGATCAAATGTGAAAACAAAATCACCAACACTTGTGTTTTCCTTTGTCTAGGTTGATTCATCAGTCCCTTGAGTATGCTCTGGATTCTCTTATGTTGACAAACTTTATATGACATTGGAAACCACAACATTCATGTTATTTTTCCATTACGAGCATGTTTTTTCAGAATGTACTTCTTGATGAAAAGTACAATAATTATCCATGCCCAATTTCTCAACATTAAATACAACATTAGAGCTTTGTGCAGACTTATCCGGTTGATTGGTGTTATTCTTAAAGTACAACTTAAAGAATGTATGATTAGTAGAAGCCTCACTTGACTTCCTTTTGAGTTCAAATACTTCATTGGATAAAAATTCAAGGACTTAGTCAAGATTTCCATGTCAAAAGGATCCTTCTTAATGAATAATGCTCCTTTAAGTCACTGAACACAACTCCCAAATTTTCCCTCTAGCTGATCATTCTTCCATCGACGAATCAACACATAGGGTCTTCTTGTGATTTGTTCACAAATCCGTTTGTGAATAATTCCTAAACTGTCGATTGCTGCTCCTCAACACTTAGGGACTTCTTCCCTCTATCGTCTTCCTGTGTTACTCCAATGAAGACAAACTTAGGGCATAGAGGGTTGCCCTCTATCACTGTAAGATGTCATTCTCTTCAATAAACTTGAGCTAGACAAACTACTCCCTTGGTTGACTTCTTTTGTCCTTCAAAGATCAGTCCCTAAACTTCTCCAAATATGCCTCTCCTAATAGACCTAATTCCCTTCTCAGATCTGCACTTAGGGCTTCCTTGAACACCTACTTGTTGCCCTACTAATAATCACAAGATGTCCAAACAATTTGTCCTAAACTAGGACTCTCAACCACCTAGAAACATTCAACTTAGGGAGAACAATAACATACATTTTCACAATTTTCTAGGCCTGTGTATGTTGTTATAAAATATCAGCCTGGTTAGGGCTTCTTATCAGTCTACTTCAACCCTACTTTCTTTCTCCAAAATCCTCTTCTCAAGCTGTAGTCCTCCTTCCTTATCAAGATCCTTCCATACGTTGGCCTCTAGGACAAAAATGACACCTTTTGGCCTCTCCAAAATAGAGACTACAGGACCTTCGAGCCTCTTTCCCAAGTTGTACAAATCTAAGGCCTAATTTCAGAGGTCTATCCGCACAAAATATCATGCAAAAGTTGCCCATAACTCTCCTCCAAGTCTCAGTCTGCCTGCGACCAAACTCAGCCCCTAAAAAAATCACATAAATATACAATAACATACTTATTTCTCCTTCATTGGGCTGCTTTGGATCTACGACTATCTTCGATACTCTCTCACTAATACAAATTTCACTTGGGTTGATCGATGCCAAAATGAAGTCACACACTCTTCTATTTATATGACTCTCATGTGGCAACGTCTATCCCTCTCTTGGGTTGTCATAAAACAAGCTCGACTTGTCTTTTGTGCCACAAGCTTTGTCACACGTAAATAAATAAAAAATTCTTCATTTTCACACATGCTCTCTTGGTGCTTGAAGAAAACCCATGTTCCTTTGAGGGTTTTCTTCCATCTCTAAGTGTCAAATCAAAAAAATCATCTTTGGTTTCACACCCACAAACTTGGGTACAAATGCCACATCTTGGGTACTTAGTCCACAAAGCCTTTTTGTGATGCCAACTCCTCCACAACCTTGTACCCTAGGGTTTGGAGTACCTCCCAAGCTACCAATTCCAATAGTTCCCCCACTTCCTCCAATCACAAAGACCACTAACTTCTGTCCCCACTTGACCTCCTAAGGTTCTAGAGGATTGGGCTTTAATATCCCCAATGATTGGGCCCTTCAAAGGTTGGCTAGAAGCCTTCTATCAAAATTGCGTAAGAAAAGGCCTTCTCATATATAAACCAAATCCATCGACATGTTCATTCAAGGTTGCTTAAAATCAAACCAACCCCTAAGGTAACCCACTCAAAAAGTTAATGGCATTAAATGTGCATGACTTGGGAGGGCCGACCAAGAAAGCTCCCCTCATGTAGATGGTTGAATCAGAAAGTCCAAATATCATTCAAAAAACAAATTCATCTGGATTTTGGAGAGGTATTTATTTCAGGGTTTAAGGAGATTTTCATTTTGAACCTTTGTTTTACAATGCACTTAGGTGTTTTAAAGAGCTTGACTTGGAATTTTCCATCCTTAATTTGCACTGGCCCCATGAAGGTAAGGAACAATGTTAGAACCACATTTTTCAGTGTTAGTTGTTTGTAGGTGGACATTCTGCTAGACTTGGACATCAGAGAAATTTTGAGTTAAAAAATGGGTCTCAAAACAAAAATGCGCAAGAAAAAAAAAACTTTATAAGAACTAATAGGATTCAGTATGATGATGTCAACCATGGGGATGATTCACCATTTTTGGAGTAAAAAAAAAAAAAAAAAACTACTTTTTCAACTTATCTACTTACTATTTTACTCAAATTTAGAGTGAGAACAATAATTGGATGTAATATTTAATTTTTCATCCAAGGAGCACCCATGTTGCATACTTTCGATGGACCCTACTACATGAAAAATGTGAAATACATAAAAAAAATGTGATTGCAATCACAATTTTTCATATATTTCACATTTTTTGTGTAGTAGGGTCCATCGAAAGTATGCAACATGGGTACTTCTTGGATGAAAAATTAAATTTTGCATCCAACGAGTGCTCCTGCTCGAAATTTAAGTAAAATCATAGGGAGATAAGTTGAAAATACGAGTTGAAAAAATAGGCGTTTTTTTTTTTTAAACCTCATCTTATTTTATTATTTCCACTATTATTTTATAAAATTCCTTAGGAAGCCCATTTTAGACCTCAAAATTTATCTAATTGGTTTTGTCGTCCTTAATTTGCACATGCCCCATGAAGGTAATGAACAATATTGAAACCACATTTTTCAGTGTTTGTTGTTAATAGGTGGACATTCTCATTGTCGATTGTGAATTAAACTGCACTACGATAAAGGAGGAGGTATGGGGAACTCCAGCCCATGAGGAACACTTATTGGGCTTTTTTTTTCCTTAAATTAATTTGAAAGGGTTAGTTGGATCAACTTGGAGCGAATCGGAATTGGACCTACATGGCACATCAATCACAATGGGGATAATGCAATCTCAAAGTGATTGGACCACTTTCTAGTACATCATGTTCCATTACAGAGAATTGACCAATTTCAACCTTGGACTATGAAAGTTTGCATCTTGGATCACTATCCTATTATATTGGAATTACATTGTGGTGGACAAAAGAACCAAAGGGCCCTTTTAAATATTATTAACATTACAACAAGGATAATTTTCAAGTTCCCGTGAAGGAAAATTGGCCACATTACCAACCCAGATTGAAGGTCTCTGCATGTTCTAAGTTTGTAATTAGTCTCAAAATAATTAAGGAGGTATTTCAATGGGAAAGTGAAAAAAAGAGGCAAAGATCTCATACTCCTAGTAATATTGAGATGGAAATAGCAGATATTTATGAAAGACATGACTTGAGCACTATATCACAAGCACTTTTGGATCATATGCATTGTCTAGAGTAGCGAAGATTGAAATTGCACCTGTGCCGTGAAAGGGAGTGGAGACTAAAAAAACCATGCATTGTGACTTGAGATGAGGGATTAAAATACCAAATAACTTCAAAACATTGCAAACCACCGCAAGAACTATAATACCATTTGTGATCTATAATGGTGGGGAAAAAGGTCAAGCAGTTTGATGCATCATAGCATAAAAACATCAACTCCATGCCCTTGATTCTAGTCTATTTCCCAAGGTTAGTTAGCGATGAGGTGTTATCATCCACTTCTTGGTGTTATCCACTCTTTCCAAAAGGACAAATGTTGGGCCAAACAACTAGACCGTTGAATTTTTTGCTGATTTTTTTTTAGGTTATGGGGATGATCTACTTTGACTTGTGGCATACCATTAATAGTGTTAACTCTACATTCATCACCCTTGTATCAAAGGTGGATTTTCCCAACATTTTTTTGATTTCAAACCAATCTCTCTTTGCAACAAATTATACAAAATTATTGTTGAAGTGATTGTTGTGAGACTAAAACCATTACTCTCAAAGGTGATTTTATTAAAGCAATTTGGCTTTCTTTAAGGTCAGTTAATTTCATGAAGCAATTGTATGTGCTCAAGAAGGCATCCACGCTATCAAACCGAATAACAATCCTACAATGATCCTCAAAATTAATCTCTCCAAAGCATATGATTAAGTCTCCTAGAGTTATTTAAGGCCATTGTTTTTATACACAGGTTTCAACTTACCATGGGTTGTATGATGTCCTCATCATCTATTGTTTCAACTTAGCATGAGATTTCATCAAGTCTCTCAAGGTATAAACTTCTTTTAGAGTGTAAAAATTTGAAAATGAATTTGCACCATAAAAGATTAAATCCCTCTAGGCACTTTAGTTAAGATGTATTTAGACTTCAAATGCATTTTTGAATGCTTAAATGGACTCAACACCTTGAAAATTTCCTTTGGCGCTTAGATTGGGTACACTACACAACTTAAATTTACAAAATCATCAAATCTTTGCTAGATTTAAGACAAAATTGACCTAAAAATATATACCTGAAAAAGGGACAAAATGTAAAATAATGATGATAGAACTCATGTTTTTCAATGCTATACATTGAAATAATTTATTATAATTAACATATACATATATGTATATATATAAATTTTTCTCCTCTCTATATGTAAATGAAGTTGATATTCAAATAAAAAATTAGTTAACATGGATATTGAAATAGTTTACTTCAAGTCTTGTACTCATATACTTTTATGAAAGTATAGAGAAAATATCAATTTTTTTTTGAATTAATTTATCTCTCTATATAATTGATATAAAAATATGTTGCTTGATTATTTGAGTGAAAGTACTTGACTACTTAAAAGCTGAGTGAGAATGATTTTTTTTTTTTTTATTTTATTTTTTATATATTGTAAAATGCGCCTCTCAATACAACCAGCCTAGATCCATCTTAACTGTGGATCTACTAAGCGTCGAGAGGGATCAAATCTCTTGATATGCAAACCTCTTTTAGAGTGAAAAGATATTTGACCCCTCTCAATGCTTGGTAGATCTAGAGTTAAGATGGAACTAAATTTATTTATTTTCCCCTTTAAATAGGCTATATTCCACTTGAATACCATGGGTTCTCAATACCATGGACCATTTTTATTTTTATTTTTATTTTATCTTTATAGGGTTAATTTATTAATTAATTTATTTTTATTTTATCTTTATAGGGTTAATTTATTAATTAATTTTTTTTTTTTTTTAACCAAGTTAAAATGTTTACATTACGTTAATCTTTCTTTCTTTCTTTCTTCTTCTTCTTTTTTTTTTTTTAATATTTTATTATTATTATTATTATTATTATTATTATTTTTTATCTAATTTGACTTAGTCAAAATGTTAAATATTACATTACAACATCTCCACCATATAGGGCTGGAGAGCGCCTCTCGACACAATGAAGGTCTTAGCAATAATATCTATGATACAATGGCCACACAATGGCCACCAAATAATCTCAATATAATGAAGATCTTAGCCATACTATCGATGATACAGTGGCCACACAATGACTGCCAAAGAATCTCAATATAATGAAGGTCTTATCCATACTATCTATGATGCAATGGCCACACAATGGCCACCAAATAATTTCGAGAGTTTGATTAATGTTCACCTTACTCATTTACTTTTTATGACATTCTCATTTTTTATTTTCAATGAGATCATAAGGTATGGTTCTTATGAACATTAACACTTTCAATGGTGCAACCATGATGGAAATCAATCTACCAAATTCAAAAATCTATTTTTCATTAGTGGAAGCAATGGACAAACTCATGATATTTTTAACTTTCCTTCTTTTGATATAGATCAAGGTTTCAAGCACCTTTCTCTTCTATCAAGCAACCCAATAAATATGAAAAAACATATTGAAGCAAATTGGGGATGGTTGAAGGTGGAAAAGTGGATCAACAATTAGTGTGCCTGTTATACCTATAGAGAATAGTCATTTATAAATCTAGAGGTTATACCAGAGGTTGATCCACTTTTCCACCACCTTCAACAATCGCCAATATCCTTCTTTCTATTTAGATCAAGCAATACCTTGGTTATATATAAAACCCAATAAATAAATACATGTGGCATAGCAAATTGGGGATGGTTGAAGATGGCAGAAAAGTGGATAAACTACGTTATATTTAAAACCCAATAAATAAATAAATGTGGCATAGAAAATTGGGGATGGTTGAAGAAGGTGGAAAAGTGGATAAACTTTTTGTGCAAATGCTAGATCTATAAAGTACAACTCATTCTTTTATTAAGTCTATCTTGGAAAATGAACTTGGTATATTGCCACCTTTTGGCCTTAATTCCATAGATAATAATAAACAAAATATGCAAAATTCCACATAAATATGAATGGAAAATTCAGGATATTTGGAATCCCAACTAGTCAAGTGAAAGCAATTAGCCACCCTCAAATCCCATGGAGAGTAGGCATTGAAGAATTTATTTCACTTTGACAAAACACTAGACCGAGTATCTCTTTGGGTAATTTTAACCAACAATATTCATGTTGATATATAGTTACTGAAGTATTTTGCATTTGCATCAATTAAAATTAGATCAAGAACAAATAAAAAACCACAACAAACTCTTACAACTCATAGTGGGGAAAGTGGGGAAACATTTAGTATGGAAGGTGAAGGTTCCAACTCCAAATATGCAATAATGAGTTGTAGGGGCATATATGTACACTCAACTAGATTGGAAATCCAGGAACAATAATATGTAATCAAGGTTGGCTCTCAACCCAACAACTGACAACTTGGATGCTAGTGAGTATCATCATTCACACTGATTACTTTTATAAGTTAAACAAAGCTCATTTTAATTTTTAGAAAAGAAATGAACTAGCATGGGCATATAATCCTACAAGTGGACAAAATAAACAATGAAGTTGGGCTATAAATCACTGCAAGGAGTGGATTTGACGATAATCATGGAAAATAATAGCCCAACTGATGAGCCTCGGTATTGCAACAAGAATGCTACAACTCCCAAGGCTACCGACTTTAATTATCAACCCGGGGTTCGTATAAACTTAAGAGGTATCAACACTATATGTGCAGCATGCAATGTGTCCTTCCTTTGTTGTCATGAGAGAAAATAAATGTTGCCTATTTGCAGGAATGAAAGAATGAATTTAAAAATGCTTGTAAAGTAACATGAAATCCTCTATCTAATTATTAACACACTTAGCTTACAAAAGAGCCCTATTTTGACCCTATTTGTCACATGTGATGTTTTAACTAATCTAAGCATGAAATCTGATCTAGAGAGTACTAACTGTTGTGTGCATGTGTAAATATAAAAGAACTCATTTTTTAATCTTTTTGCTTTATAAATGCAAATGCTAATCTTTCCTTGATCTTTGGCAGGGGAGATAGGTGTGGAGGAAGAGGGGTACAATGATTTTGATGGCTTGGAGGTCAAGTAGGGGCCTAATCCCAGCTTCAATGATGATTTTTCTCAATTCGGGCTCAAAACAGGCCGCTACAGGATTTCCTATAGGATGTACTAGTTCTCCTATAGGATCCCCTGTTTTACTACAGGATGTTACATATTTACTATACGAAATTATAATTCATCGAATGACCAAGAAAATCAAATCCAAATTGGATGGGACAAATTTTTTTATTGACTAGGATGTCTTAGGTCTCCATTCCAAGTGGAATCACTCAAAAAGACCTCTGTTAACCCATGCTAAAAAATAGCAGAAAATTACTAGTCTAAAAATAAGAAATTTGAGAACTAGTGAGCTAGTAAATCCATCAAATGCCTAACCTAATCAAGTGAAAATGCAATGGGGTAATTTTTTTTATGAAATAGAATGTTTTGTGATCTAATACAAGTGGAATCAACTTGATTGAAGCTCGTTAGCATGCTCTAAAAAATAGCAGAAATTTACTGCTAGTTGCCACAAAGGAGTTCCAGAAATCTAGATTTGGGAATAAGAAGACTAATCCAAGTAGCTCAATGATTACTATGACCTTCCAAATATTTTCCAAAGATGAAATTATGCTTGCGATCTTGCAAAAGAACTTACATCAACCATTTAACCCTATCCTACAACAATAAATCATTAATACTAAATGCATAAATAGAAAGAAATGAAAATAAGAGATGCATGTGAATAATAAGTGAAAAGAAGGAAATAAAATGATACAGAAGGGTTCTGAGGCTCTGAGATGGCCAAGCCCAAGGAAACTCAGAGACCTGAGGAGGAGAACAAGATTTAGAAGCTGAACATGACACCAATCTTCATTATTTTCATCAATACAATTACATCCCTGCAATAAAATACAATGGAGCTGTAGAAATACGAGTTCTCTCCACAAAAACACTAATGAAACCCCTCCACCCCCTAGAGGCAAACTCGACTTGTTACTTATACAAAATGATTATGAATCATTCCCCATGAATGGAGGAAGCTTTCCTCACCAAAATCCCTTGATTAATGGATTTGGTTCCCAATACTAGGAATTTGCATTAAATGGCAAGGAACACATTCTTAGATTTTCTCAATCATTGGAGTTCCATAATTTGTGCCATAATTCCATAATATCTTGTTGATTTATTATTTAATAGTGATCCTCGTGTAGTAGGGAGCAAGTCCCTAAATTATCTATTCCTCAAAATCTTCATAATCTGCCCTACATTCTCATAATATTCCACAAAAATAAATAATATTAGGCACAAATATGAAATTATTCATAAACCTTCCTAATGAATACATTAAAGTTAAAAATACATGATCTAATGCAAAAAGAGAGGTTTAATGTGCTGAAGGATGGTCATAGGCTTTAATTTATGTTTAATTTAGAGGCATGGGCCTTAATTTATGTCTAAATTAGAGGCTTATCATACCCCCCTGCTGAAAGTGTTGCTCATCCTCCGAGCAACTTAGTGACCTCATTGTGCCTCATTCATGACCCTTATGGCCTCTCTCTTGTGCATTAAGAATCTTGGCTGTAAGTTCTGCAAGGACAAGCCCAAAAACATATTTTGCATAGAAAATCATTGTTTCTTGAGACCATTGGCTTGCCTTCTTCCCCTTATTCAAGATGCGTTCTTGAATATTTTTCAGTTTAGCAAGGTCTTCCACATCCTTATCAACATTTTTCTACCTTGTTCCATCATTTGGACACCTCTGAAACATTCAAAATGCTTTTAGATAAGAACTAGGACATCTTGTAATAATTCCTGTCAAAACTACAAGAAACCTACAGGAAACTCTGTTAAAACTAGAGGAAACCCTTTTTGAGCATAAATGATAGTTTGAGCCTAGGACAGACTCTCCACTTGCCTCCCATGCCTTTCTCTCATTTCTATAACATCTTTTAGGCCTTGGACAAAAGATAGAAAGATATTAGAGACCACTTGGAAAGTCTCTTTTCATCAATGCAGTTTGAGTTTTGTTTTGATGGTGGATGCCTCATTTCCTTTTGTTACCTTCTTCTTCTCTCTTGTGGTCTAGATGGTTGCCTAATGGCTTTGGAGTTCTCTGTTTTTATTAGGTCCCTCTTAGGCACTATCATTTTGGGTTTTAGCACAATTTTTTCTTTCTTCCTTTTTGTAGCAAAATTCTGCCTTCCTGTAGTAGTCATTCCTTCTTCCTTCAGAGTCTTCTAATTGTATGGGAGTGATGAGAAATGATGTAGGTTTGTGAAAATTGAGAGGATGCTCTTTTTTCTTTCTCAAGAAATTTTCAGGGTGAGATAGGGTTTGTTCTTGAAATTATGAAATGAGATGGATGAATGATTGATAGATAGTGAATATGAAGTGGATGGAGGGCTTGGAGTGTTGTGGTGACTTGGCCTTTGCAAAAATTTCTTCTTTTAACTGATGTCCTCATTCCTTGAAATCATCACCCTTCATAATTTGACTTTTCAACATTGCATGAGTGAAGGAGTCAGCTGCGATTAACTAGTTGAAGGTGGCTGATACTGTTGACCCATCCTTAGCTTATAAAACCTCATCTCTCATGCATTGACAACAAATTTATAACTATAATATGCTCAAGAGAAGAGGTCAAGAATATTACATACTTGTACCTACTTGATGGTCGTTGGAGAGACATGCATGCTACTGCTAAGTTGATGTTGTTGTGCTTCTCATGACTTAGGTACATCTTCTTGACTTCCTTTCTCTTTTTTGTTGATCTTATTTTGCTGATGGGTTGTCTTCTTATTGATGTGCAGGTGATGGCTTCCTCTGTTGTTGCTGAGCTCTGGAGGAGTTTCATTGTGCATGTAGTACTGCTTCTCCTCTTTCAATTATGGTGCTGAAGGTTAGGTCTAGAGCTTACTGTTACTTCCAAAGAGGTTGTTGTAGCTGCCCTTTTTTTTTGAATGTCTGTGTCCTTTCTCTGTTGGAGGGTAAATAAATATTGGAATGAGTGCAAGGTGTGGCCATAGAGTGACATGGCCATGATGGGTGTTGGCTGAGATGTGGTGAAGTCAATGTCCTTTTTTCCTATCCCAAAATAGGCCTGCATCATAAATTTTCCATTGAACTGCCTTTCTTGTAGGTTTTCAGAACTTCCTGTAGTACTACAGGAAACTCTTATAGTAATTCAGGACAACCTCTTATAGTAGACTTGTTTTGTCCATATCTCCCAAACGGTAGAATGGATTGACCTGAAACTTTCTGAGCATGTTTCCATCATCATTATGCACCTCCCCATAAAAAAAAACTGGTCAATGGATGCACGGATCTCAAGAAAAAACTAAAAATGGTTGAAGGTGATGGAGGTCGATTTATTGGGAACCGTGCACTAGAATTTGCTGAAATTGCTTAGGCATGTTACCATCATCCATATGCATCTCCCCATGAAACAAATTTTTAAATGGATGCATGAATATTTAGAAAATGCAAAAATAAATTTATGTTCTATGTATTTTTGTTTCATGTAGTAAAATAGAGCCTTCCTGTAGTATTTTGGGACAACAAGGAAAATGAGTGGTAGAAGCTTGGGAATGATGTGTGGATGGCGGAAATAGATGAGGGTGATGGATTGACATGGCATTGGTCCTGTTGGATCATTTGAGCAAAGGAGGAGAAAGTCAAAATTTGACCTCTCTGGACTAGGTTTGACCTAATTTTCTTTCTTTCTTTGGTGCCAACTTGTTTTTGTTGCTTACAAATGTTGAAGAGCACCTACATTCATTAGAGAGATACATGGAGCAATTTTTTTTTTTTTTTTTAGGCCTACTAACCACCTGAAGGAGGTTTTCAACTAGTAGGTCTGCCTAGGTGCCTCAAAGGAGGTTTTCACCTAGCATCTTTTCTTTTTTTTCTTTTTTCTTTTTTTCCCAACCCATTAACTGCCTCATGGAGGTTTTCAATCAATGAGCCAAACTGAGGCGCCTCAAAGGAGGTTTTCACCTGGGATTCTTTTGTTTTGTTTAACCCTACCCTACTTGAAAAACAAAATCACTTTCAAGTATAAGAATACTTCCAATGGAGCCATGTGCACATCAAGATGACAGAGAAAATGATGTGTAGGCTTGAAATGTATGCTTTGACATGTACCTTGATTTTAGAGACCAAATGATTTGACTTTGAAAGGATCAAGCATAATTGAAGAAGAGAGTATTGCTGCAACTTAGTGACTGTCTGGAACCATATTTCAGTATAGTTGTGATGCTCTTGGTCCACTTGCTGATTTGGATCATCTTGGATGTCTTCTTCTTCCATGCCCTTCAAATCTTCCTTTTTTTGCTGATTGTTCTCTTGAATACATTGAGGATTTGATAGTAACCATGAGGGAGCTTTCTCAATCTTTATTTTTGATGTATGATCTTCATCAAGTTCAGCCCATGATTCTTTGATATTCTCTTTCGAATCTTCTTTTTCTGCATGTTGTCCCTTAATGGCATCAAGAGAATCACTTTTTTGTAATGTCCTTCATGAGATATGGTAAATACCATTTAGCTCAAGAGGAAATGTTTGGAAGTGATATACCTCAGCATTGTAATTGGGTTGAGATACTTCAATGTGTGGGTTTGGAAATGGTGGTAGGGAGTTGAGTAGGAGTGGATATTTGAGATGGATGTGGTTGGGGTTGTGGTTGCGGTGGAGGTGGATGGTAGGGATTACATGGAGTTGGGTATGGACGATATTGAGGAAAATATTGAGGATATTGTGTATGAATCCCATAATTTCCTTGCCAACCTTGTTGCCAAGATTGGTTTTGGGGTTGAGGTGGCCAATGTTGTCAAGGAAAGGGTGTGTTCCAATTACTTTGAGGTGGATGTCTATAATCTTGAAATTGTGAATTACGCTCTTACATCATATAAGGCTGAATAGGATGCCATGGTCCTCTTGGAACTACATAACATAGTTGAATTGGCAATCAACTTGCTCCATTTTCCTCTTGGCAAACTTCTTGCAACCTTGGTAGTGAGGGGCAATATTTGACATCATGTGATTCTGCAACACAAATACCAACATCTTCTTTTTTCTCATTTTGTATTCTTAACATTTATACTTACTTGGTTAGATTGCTAGGAATTTCTATTTTAAATTCATCAAACAATTTCCAAGTTTAGCTTGACTTACCGATCTTGATGCTGATTGACTTACTCTTTCCCTTCCTCTTGATATGTGTTTGCATGTTTCACAAATTTCTTAAAATGATAATTGGTATACATCACCTCTATTCATGAGATTAAGGAGATCAATCCACTCATCCCTAATTGTTCTAAGTAAGAGGGTTTTTAGTGTGTCGGATCCTAAATGATGTAGTTTTGCCCTCTTAACATTATACTTGAACCTCTCTATTAGATTTTCAAGGCTCTCATCTTCTCTTTGATTCATTCTAAATATTTCTTCCTTAAGATTATGATCTTTATATTTTTCTAGAAATATCTTTTGCATATCATTCCATGATCTTATTGAATTAGTCCCTAAACTCATGAACCATTTAAGAGCTTTATCCTTCAATGTTGTTGGAAACAATCTCAGTTTTTGAGTTTTTAATAAGTAACCATAAGATCTATAAACAATTTCAAATTCAAAGAGAAAGGTCTCCGGATCATCTGACCTTAGACCATGA
Organism: Pinus tabuliformis; assembly: GCA_031772625.1. Classification (NCBI taxonomy): domain Eukaryota; kingdom Viridiplantae; phylum Streptophyta; class Pinopsida; order Pinales; family Pinaceae; genus Pinus; species Pinus tabuliformis. The sequence continues at coordinate 732,687,544 of CM062819.1, forward strand.
AATTTTGGAAGAAAAGATGGAGGGATGTTCTTCATGTGCACACTACCATCAATATATTGAATGGGAAATCCGAGAGGATCTTCCTGATTGTCATCATCTCCATCCATTTCTTCTACATTCTTTGACATCTTCTTCTTCTACTTGCAAAAGTGAATGGTGATGTGACTCTTACTGCACCACGTGATCAAATGGGGGCGAGGGGGGGGGTGGGTTGGTGTTGGAGTTTTTTTGTTTTATTTTTATGATTGCATGAAAACATTGATGCAATGCACTTTCTATTTTTGAAATGAAATATGCCTAATGCAATTATTTTTTGCAAAATGTAAAAATAAATGAATCAACTAGGGAAGAAAACAATGCATACTTTGACACCTCCCCGGCAACGGTGCCAAAAAGTGATGAGCCTCGGTATTGCAACAAGAATGCTGCAACTCCCAAGGCTACCGACTTTAATTATCAACCTGGGATTCATACAAACTTAAGAGGTATCAACACTATATGTGCAACATGCAATGTGTCCTTCCTTTGCTGTCATGAGAGAAAAGAAATGCTGCCTATTTGCAAGAATGAAAGACTGAATTTAAAAATGCTTGTAAAGTAACATGAAATCCTCTATCTACTTATTAACACACTTTGCTTGCAAAAGAACCCTATTTTAACCGTATTTGTCACATGTGATGTTTTAACTAATCTAAGCACGAAATCTGATCTAGAGAGTACTAACTATTGTGTGCATGTGTAAATATAAAAGAACTCACTTTTAAATCTTTTTGCTTTATAAATATAAATGCTAATCTTTCCTTGATCTTTGGCAGGGGAGATAGGTGTGGAGGAAGAGGGGTACAAGGATTTTGATGGCTTGGAGGTCAAGTAGGGGTCTAATACTAGCTTCAATGATGATTTTTCTCAATTTGGGCTCAAAACAGGCCGCTACAAGATTTCCTATAGGATGTACTAGTTTTCCTACAGGATCCCCTGGTTCTCCTACAGGATCCCCTGTTTTACTACATGATGTTACAGATTTATTATATGAGATTATAATTCATTGAATGACCAAGCAAATCAAATACAAATTGGATGGGAAATTTTTTTTTATTGACTAGGATGTATTAGGTCTCCATTCCAAGTGGAATCACTCAAAAAGACCTCTGTTAACCCATGCTAAAAAATAGCATAAAATTACTAGTCTAAAAATAAAAAATTTGAGAACTAGTTAACTAGTAAATCCATCAAATGCCTAACCTAATCAAGTGCAAATTAAATGGGGTAAATTTTGTTATGAAATAGAATGTTTTTGTGATCTAATACAAGTGGAATCAACTTGATTGAAGCTCATTAGCATGCTCTAAAAAATAGCAGAAATTTACTGCTAGTTGCCACAAAGGAGTTCCAGAAATCTAGATTTGGGAATAAGAAGACTAATCCAAGTAGCTCAATGATTACTATGACCTTCCAAATATTTTCCAAGGATGAAATGATTCTTGTGATCTTGCAAAAGAACTTACATCAACCATTTAACCCAATTCTACAACAAGAAATCATTAATACTAAATGCAAAAATAGAAATAAATAAAAACAAGAGATGCACGTGAATAAGAAGTGAAAAGAAGGAAAGAAAATGATACAAAAGGGCTTTGAGGCTCCTGGGATGGCCAAGCCCAAGGAAACTCAGAGATCTATGGAGGAGAACAAGATTTAGAAGCTGAACATGACACCAATCTTCATTATTTTCATCAATACAATTACATCCATGCAAGAAAATACAATGGAGCTATAGAAATACGAGTTCTCTCCACAAGAACACTAATGAAGATCCCCCTAGAGGCAAATTCGACTTGGTACTTACACAAAATGATTAGGAATCATTCCACATGAATGGATGAAGCTTTTCCCACCAAAATCCCTTGATTAGTGGATCTGGTTCCCACTATTAGGAATCTGCATTAAATGGTATGGAACACATTCCTAGATTTTCTCAATCATTGGAGTTCCACAATCTGTGCCATAATTCCATAATATCTTGTTGATTTATTATTTAATAGTGATCCTCCTGTAGTAGGGAGCAAGTCCCTAAATTATCTCCTCCTCCAAATCTTCATAATCTACCCAATATTCTCATAATATTCCATAAAAATAAATAATATTAGGCACAAATATGCAATTATTCGTAAACCTTCCTAATGAATATATTAAAGTTAAAAATACATTATATAATGCAAAAAGAGAGGTTTAATGTGTTGAAGGATGGCCATAGGCCTTAATTTATGTTTAATTTAGAGGCATGGGCCTTAATTTATGTCTAATTTAAAGGCCCATCAACAACCGAAAGAAATAATCTTTTTGGTTCATCCTAAAAAATCAGGTTCTCACTCGGGAGAAAAGTCCAAAAATAACCAAGGTCTCACTGGGGACAAATCCTGAAAAGAAATATTGAGGATCCTCGTTTTTGTTATTTATATCGTAATAAGGTTGTTTATTTCCAACATGGTTTTGACTTTCCATTCACCATATAGGTGTTAGAACACATTGAAGCACAAGTGAATCTGCACCATTTGTGGGACAAAAATCAACATTGAGGGTTTCTTCAACTCTTCCTTCCATAATCACAATCAAAAGATGTCTAAATCCTTGCCCATATGGTTTCTTGGGGCACTTGAATGACTAACAAAAATGCATTCAAGGACAATGTAACACCACCTATGAAAGTCACATATTGCACTTCTTGATTCATGCAAACCCTCCAACAAAATGACACCTTCCCATATCATTGGTGAATTACACATTAACAGGAATATTGTGTGGGAATTTTTTAACAAATACAAGCCTAGGTGGAATTTCCTCTATGTGGTGTGGGATTTCATAATACACTTCATTTAAACCACTTTCTCACAAGCCAAACCCAATCTGGGTATTGACAATATGGGGATTTCAATGCACTTTTCACAATACTTATTGGCAATATGGGGATTTCAATGCACTTTTCACAATACTTATTGGCAATATGGGGATTTCAACGCACTTTTCACAATACTTAAATAAACAATCGAAGGAAATATATAACAGGATTTTGGTAATTCGTAGTTGTCCATTGAATGCTAGACAAAGTGCATGTCAATGATTTGGGTCTTCTTTTCAAGCTTTGCAGGAATTAAAATTAATTGAGGAATAATTTGAAGAAATATCTTTTACAACATGTTCTAAAAGTTAAATATGCAAGTTGAAGCTATCTCTAATGAGGCTTAATCCGTATAGAGATATGCATATCCTAATGAGCCACATTACTATGCTAAATTTTCCAAAACAAGTTCTTTATTATGGCTATAACATCCAATTTTGAGACTCCATGTTCAAATAATTATTGAGAAGAACAAATGTTTTCTATAACATATATTTGCCACTATTAAGTGATTATGTGCACATAGTACTTTTGGAATGTTCTAAGGTTAAATTTTCATGAGATAATTGTTATATAAGAAAATTTTCGTGATATAATTATTAATTATATGGGTGAGGGTGAGGGTCTTTAGACGCTCGACCGTAGGGAGAGGAAAAAGAGGCTGTTTGGCCCCCTCCTTATAAGTGAATTTGGGCACGAGAAGCTAGGTTTTGAGGAAGGTGGGTGAGCAAGAGTCTGACCCAAGGAACATGAGCATGAGACAGTTATCCGTTAACTGACAAGGTGACATGGAAAAAATAATAAGTTTGTTCTATGTAAATGATATTTTACTCCCTGATCTGCATCAAAATTTCCAAATTTCCTCCCAAAACAAGAAATTTGGAAAATATTTGAAATGCGTTGTACAATTTTTTAATTGAGCTTTACTATGCAACTCGCTAGCATGGTTGCTTATGGTTGCTTGCCTTAGAACTATATAACATAACATCAACTATTGAGTATCATACAAAGTTCTAGGAAGCGTACACTGCAAAAAAACCCATCATATAGTTCAATTTTGTATCTTAAATATAGTTCTCATAATTTCTACAAATGAAAGAATCCTTTTGGGAGAATGACTCTACTCTAAAAATGCAACTAGCAATATTGTTTGTACTTAATAATCTAGTATATTAAACACCAAGGCTATGATCTACCAACTCATCAATGACAACTTCCTATTTTAGGACTTATTATTGATACAAATACTCAAAATAGGAGGGCAGGCCTGAATACACCCAAAATGGGAGGGCAGGCCTATAGGAAGCCTTTAGAATAGTATTTTGTGTTAAAGACTCACAATGCATTTTCACTTGAGATGGAAGTTCAAGTGGGCATATGGCGACTCTAGTTAAGAATTCAGACATAAAGAGATTAAAGGCAACATACACCTTAAAATGAGCCAAAGGCGACCCAAAAGTCAGTCATGCTGAAGACCACCATGTCACAACTTCCATAGAAGTATGGAGTGATATTGAAGATAGACTATCCATTAGTCTAGATCCATCTTAACCCCAGATCTATCAAGTGCCAAGAGGAATCAAATTTATTTTCATAGTAAAAGAGGTTTGTATCTTAAGAGATTTGATCCCTCTCGACACGTGATAGATCCAGGGTTAGGATGGATCTAGGCTAGTATTAATATTAGATGTTTTTTACATGGCATGATAACAAAATTAATATTTTCAAATATTATAAATTTGACGTGGAAATATTTATGTCATTACACATTTTAATATATCCATGCAATATGGTTCTTCTTTTTAAAGCCTCATTTTACAAATATTTAATTAAAAGAAATATTAAAAGCTTTTGGAGGATTCTTTGTTTGAATTGTAGTGTAGTTTATTATTATTATTATTTTCATTTTTGTTTTGGGCTTGTTGAATAATCTAGGGGCAACAACATGGGATGATTTCTCTGCTTTTGATAACTGTTTGTGCTATATTTTTACTTCACTTAATTTGCTTCTTATTTTTACTTGTTTATTAATAGTGTTTTCTTCATCAAACAACTACCAAACCATAAAGAAAAATAAGACAAAGGACACAAGATATAGGTGATCATCCAGGGCCAAAACCTCTCCAAATTTAAGAGGAAAACCCACAAGAATTCTTCTTCTTATAGAATCTTCAATTGACGAATTCCAAGACCTATACCCTTGACCAAAAGCCTCTCAAAGACCAAGTAAAAGCTTTGTCTCTTTCTTCTTAAGTCAAAGTTAATATTATTCTTGATGATGTTGCAATATCTCCTTCATCCTTAACCTTCAACCTTGCAACACTAGTCTGAAATTTTCAGCCCCTATTCCTGCAATTCTCGGCCTCCTGTAGTTGATTGCAAATGTTGGTGGAATTATATGTATTCTAATTCCAACATTTAATTATCAAATCCAGGATCGTAAGACTTAGAGATGCAAGCACAAGAAATGCAGGATTAGAGCCTATTCTAGCCTATGCTAACAACTAACACTAGAAAGAACTAATTACTAAGGATTATCACTTGTCACTGGACTGTGGGACTCTAATGCTTATCAGGTTTTGAACCACAATCTTTTATTAACAATGTTCATGTGGTTTTATATATGTAGCTTATTAGGTCTTGAGACTTCAATGGTTTTAATCCTATAGTGATGAAAACCCATTAAACATACTATAGAAAAGTAAATTGCAGAAAAGTAAATGCCGACAACTATAAGCAAAAGCGTGCGAGGCAAGTAAAGAAAACAAGGCAATAAACTACAAGAAATGCATTAACAAACTATCAAAAATAAATGCTAAGCAGGCTTAGAGATATATTGTAGGTTCTTATTTGTTGTAGGAATCTTTTATCAAGTAGCTGCAAAGCTCCAATCAATTAAAGAATCCTAAACTGAAAATTACATATTTTTTAATACCCTGTTCTAGTATAGAACCTAGTACCGAATTAAGTACAGAAAGGCTGGAATTTGAAATTCTGAATAAGTACCGAATTAAGTACGAAAATTCTGTAAATTGAAATTCTGAATATTAAAATGTGTTAAGAAACCAATTTAAATTTGTTTGACTCTTAAGCCTAAGAAAAATCAATTTGAATTTGATCATAATGCATTCTACTTAACAAATCTGAAAATAGAGCAATAAATCTAATACTATGTGAAATACAAATCTAATGAAAATTTGAAAAGAAACATCAAATAAAATATGCAATCAAATGTTGAAAATAATATCTTAATCCTACACAAAGAAGAATCAATGGAATGGAATTCACTTCTTAAACCTAAAGAGAAGTACTACAAACTAAATTGAAAGCATGAAAGTGAATAGATCTGAGTTTTATCTAACATAAATTCATTGCAAAATAAAATTAAATTGCTAGATGTAAGACTAATCTACAAAACACATGAGGCATAGCAACACTTACCCACACTAACAGGCCCTTCCCAAGAGGTTAGTGCTCCTAATAAAATCTCAAATCAAGCTAAGAAGATGTACCACAATTCAACAACCATCAATTCTTTATTCACATCAAAAACTTTGTAACAAATTAGCTCTCTAAATCCCTCCAAAAACTAATCATTGATCTCTTCTATTAAAATAATGAAAAACCTACTTCCTCTACCCTTTGAGGCTTTATTTATACAAAAATCCATTGAGGAAGGATAAGGTCCAATCCCCTAAACTCAGAAAATGAATTTACAACTTTAGAGGAAAATCTCAAAACTCTGATTTTTGTGTAATTTTATACAAATTGGCATTAAAGAACCAACCATATCTTCTCTACCATGATGTATTTTGGGGATATGTTTCTAAAATGCCTAAATGGTCATATTTCAACAATAGCCTCTCCTGGAATTTCCTGATTCAATTCCATGGCCTCGAAAATTGTGCATGAAGTTGATTGTTTAGATACTTTTGCCCATTTGGGTTTTGCAAAAATTTTGTACAAAATTTCTTCAAAGAAGCAGCTGTAACTTGCAAACCATATTGAATTTTTGGAAATAGTTTGAGATACAAGTAAATTTTTATGTTGTGCAAAAATCCATTTTCCAGATTCTTGATATTCATCACCATATGCACGAAAATCGAGGCAAAAATGGTAGTTTCAAAACTGTTACCTATTTTTGGTTGTATCTTAAATCATGTGCTAGGATCCCACATATGTGAGATGGGTATATTCCAAGGCTTGTACCAACATATTAGGCCCATGTGGAACCTAATTTACCATGCTAGAGAAAGCAAAGCATATTTTATAGTTTTGAATTTTTTCCCTCCATTTGTGCAAGTGAAAACTAAGTACCAAATCGGAAGCCCAACTTCCAGATCAACCTCAACACAAATTCTGGCAGAATGGTCTCATGTGCAAGAACTGGATTACGAGAAATTGCCCTTCAAGTGCAGGCATTGCTATGGATACGGGCACTTTGCAAGAAACTGTAAAAAGAAAATCGAAGAAGAAGCAGAGAAAATGAAAGGAGACCAATGGACAACGATGCAGAAGACGACCTCATCAAAGCAGCACAGCAAACCGAGAGGGAAAGGGGCACAAGTGGGAACCATTGTGCAATCCAGAGAGCTACATATGGAAGGGGCAGTACCCCCTAGAACAAACCTTCCCTCAAATTCCTTCGCAGCTCTCAACACACAGGAAGAAACCCCTATTACGGAAAGTGATGCAGAATATCAGGCAAACCCCTCATTAATTGAGGAAGGAAACGCAGGGGCCTCCTGTGCCCAAAATGACTCCCTAGAAAGAGGCCCTCCGCCATTCTCTTATGTAGACATGATAAGAAAGAAGCCTTCAGAATTGACAGGCTCATCGAAAGAGGAGACATTTGAAAGGCCCTCAAAGCAGGCATGGAGGAAATCCCTCAAGGAAGTAAGAGAGGAAGAAGCAGAGAGGAAAAAAATGCAAGGAAGTCAGTCCACTCTAGAAATGTCCATTAGTCGAAATACCAAAGCACGTCCACCAAAGGGAGGCCTCTCCTCCACTACCCCAAATAAATAATGCGTATAGTCCCTTGGAACTATAGAGGCTTGGGGAACCACATGAAGGATGCAGCTGTTAAAGATCTCATGAAAGTAGAAACCCCAGAGATCCTCATGCTCCAAGAGACAAAAATAGAAGGGGAAGCCCTTCTTGAGTTAAGCAGAACGAACTGGAAGACCAAAGCTGGGATGGCCATAAGTGCAAGGGGAACCTCAGGAGGACTTGCCACGGTCTGGATGGAGGAATTGTTCTAGCTGGAGAATTCCTTCGAGACTCAACATTGGATTTACACCGAGCTTTGACATAAAGCAAGTAAGCTCTCTCTCACCCTATTTAATCTTTATGTTCCTATACTTTACCTTGAGAAAAAAGAGTGTTGGCAAACACTTATCGATTTTGTAGACAACTATTCTCCCATGAACATTGTAATAACAGGAGATCTAAACATCGTTATTAACCCAAAAGAAAAAAGAGGGGGTAACAATAGCAAAGATCCATTGCTACCCCTTGTGGGGGACATAATTCAACAGTGGGATCTTCTTGATCTTAAACCCAAGAAGGGGAGATACACTTGGACCAACAACAGAACAGGGGCAGCCCACATCTTAGCCAGGCTCGACAGGTTCCTAGTGCAGAGCACTCTTTTGATGGATAAGAGAATAGTATCAACGAGAATCCTACCAAAGCTCACCTCAGACCATAAACCCACCCTATTACTACTGGATGAGGAAGAAAACCTGGGGCCTATACCGTTCCACTTCAGACCTTTGTGGATAGAGTAGGAAGGGTTTATGGAAGTCATTGACAAGGCTTGGATTATCATGGTCACCAGGTCAACCAGTTATGTTTGGGAGCAAAAAATAAAAGCAACCAAAGCAACTCTTAAAGAGTGGGTCAAAACGCCTCCCAACACCTTCACCACACATAGAAAAGAAACTGTCCAATAGTTACCAGATTTACAGTTGGAGATGGAGGACAAGACATAACCACACATGAATTGGAGAAAGAACAAGTAGCCCAACTTGCTTCTTTCATCTCTTTCAGAAAAGAAGAAGAATTTTGTAGGCTTAAGTCCCGAAGCCTATGGTTGAAAGAAGGTGACTGAAACACAACCTTCTTCCACAAGCAGTTCAGAGCACGCCTCTCCCGGAATCACATCTCAGAAATCACCTCAACAGATGGGACAGTCACCAAAGGTTTTGCCCAAGTTAAAGAAGCTGTTGAAACTCACTTTCAACGGTTACACACAGAGGATGGAATAGGAGACGAGGCGATTTACAATGACTTCCTCTCCCATATCCCTTCCTTGGTTAACGAGGAGAATAACTCAAATCTTATGAAGCCCTTCACTGAGGAAGAAATCAGTAATGTAATTTGGGACATGGAGCCTGACAAAGCCCCAAGCCCAGATGGTTTCTCAGCACACTTCTACAGAGCTTGTTGGACAATCATCAAATCTGACCTACTAAGAATGGCAAAGGCTTTTCAAAAAAAGGCTAAAGTGGGAGGTAGCACCAAATCCACCTTTCTTGCCCTAATACCCAAAGAAGTGAATCCGACTACCTTTGACAGATTTAGACCCATTTCGCTATGTAATGTCTCTTACAAAATTCTTGCTAAATTGCTCGCAAATAGAATTAAACCTCTGCTAAGTAAGCTCATTTCTCCCAGTCAAGGAGGGTTCATAACAGGAAGACATATTTTGGATAATGTGGTACTTGTTCAAGAATCCATGCATTCTAGTCATTAGAGGAAGGAGCAAGGGATGTTGATCAAGTTGGATATGACCAATGCCTTTGATCGGGTAAAACTTTCATTCCTTTACAAAGTTCTACTCTCCTTTGGATTCAACCCAGCTTTTGTGAACCTGATCAAGGCCTGCACTAACAAACCATGGATCACCCCGCTGGTTAATGGTCGACCTGCCTCTTATTTCCAAGCTTCAAGGGGGATAAGGCAAGGATGCCCGCTATCTCCCTTTCTGTACATAATAATGGTAGACACCTTGAGCAGTAAATTGTTAGTGGAAAGAAATAAAGGTACTCTCCCCGACATCCGACTGATGACTGGATTAGAACCAATCAACCATGCCTTGTTCGTAGATGATTCTCTTCTATTAGGAGGAGCTTCCACACGAATAGAAAAGGAATTCAATGGGACCCTGCATAACATCTGTATCATTTCAGGAGTTCTTATTAATAAAAGAAAAAGTGCAGTGTACAGTTGGAACACAGAGGAGCAAACCACACTCCGAATTGCTAGAATTATGGACTTTCCAGGCTATGCCTCCTGGGACAAAATTCAATACCTAGGACTGCCTTTAACTCTGGGGGCTAACCGAGCCTCACTCTGGACTGAAGCCATCAGCAAGATCAAAACCAAGATAGCTGCTTGGGGTGGGTAGTGGCTTAACTACGCTGGCAAGCTAATCCTCATAAAGTCTGTCCTTTCCTCTCTCCCTATCTATCAGGTCTCCTTCCTCCTGGCACAAAAGAAAACCATGGATCATATTTCACAGCTACTCAGAAACTTCCTATGGTAGGGAGGCAAAGGAAATGAGAAGAAATTTCACTTAGTAAGTTGGGACAAAGTGAAAAGGCCAAATCTAGAAGGAGGTCTTCATATTAGAGATCCTAGCCTGGCCAACATTGCCTTTGGTGGCAAAATCCTTTGGTAGCTCAACTCCAATAAACACCACCCAGTCAGCCAACTACTCCGGAATAAATACTTCAAAGGAGCCTCATTGAGAAACCTCCAAGCAGACAGAGTTCCCAAAGGCATGCCACTTTGGAACCTTTGCAGAAAAGGGCTTGCCACCTTCCAAAACTAGCTTTACAGGGTGCTCAGAAATGGAGAAAATATTATGATATGGCAAGATAAAATCATGGGCAATCCCCCCCTTGAACACACAATGGAGTTAGTTGATCTTCGTGACTGGCTCTCCCAACACAGATTGAACAGTTTAGCTGACATGTTTTCTTGGGACAGCCAAGGGAACTGGGAAGATTGGGTCTTCCCCAACCTGCCAGCACATTTACTTCACCAAAAGCACCTTCTCTTGGATAAGCTGAAGGGCTCGGCACCAGTTAACCTACATACATTAGATCTCTGGAGATGGGGGAAGATAGGGGTCTACACCCCTGCGCTTGGCTTTGCAGCCTTGCAATCCACACAAAATCAAGTTCTCAACCCTTCCATCTGGCAGCGCACATGGGACGCATATGGTATACCCAAGGTGAATTTTTTCACTTGGTTACTTATCCACAGGAAAGTGTTGACAGGTGAAAATCTTGCCCACAGAGGCATTATAGGGTTGCATTGGTGCATTTTTTGTAGATCAGCATCCAAAAACGTGGATCACCTCTTTGTAAGTTGCGCCTTTGCACAATCGGTATGGGCTCTCGTCCTACATGGTCTCAATGCACCCGCCCCTCTCCAGTGCACAGTCGTGGAACTCTTCTCCACCTGGACTGCTAGGTACCCTAGGGCTCTTAGCACACAATCTCTGTGGAATCGGATCTAGCACTCCATTCCCAAGTTCATTTGCTGGAAGCTCTGGCTTGCCCAAAATAACTGGATATTCAACAATGTAACGTCCTCTCCCTTGTCTGTGGTAGCCAGAGCTAAGGCGTCCTTGATGGAAGCTCTAGGGAACTACCCTAGCAAGTTAGATGATACCCTCATAACTGAAGAACGAAGTTGGCTGGGAACCCTTCTCATTCGGGTCAGCAAGAAAGTACCTGCTCGCCCCACATTCAATCCTGCTTGGCGCATCAGAACACCAGATGCAGAGTTCCAAACCTGGTGGAGGAAGCAGGGAAAGGTAACCGTTTTCTTCGATGGCACCTCTAAAGGCAATCTAGGGATCTCTGGTGTAGGTGGAGTGGTCTACTCTCAAGACAACTCCCATATAGATAGCTACAGCTGGGGACTAGGACAGAGCACAAACAATCAGGCCGAAATTCTCGGGCTTCTTAAAGGTTGCCAGATCACACAGGAGCATGGACACACAACTCTTTAGGTCTTCGGGGACTCAGAGCTCTTGATAAAGACATTAAACTCAGAAGAGCACCTTAGCAATCCGGCTCTCAACAATACTCTCCAAAGGTTGCGGGGCCTGCTAGGTTTTTTTACCTCTTCCTCCTTCTTTCACATCCTCCGCAACTCAAATAAGGAGGCAGATATCAAAGCCAACGAGGGATGTTGTTTGACTCAGGGGTTTCTAAAAAAAACTCAGATGAGCCCGTGTGGATCGCCATTCCATAGCTCAACAGTGCTGCACCAAGCAAAATATGCCCCGAGCAACTATTGGATCTCAGTGATCAATGGTCCAGATTCAACAACAGATGAACCTAATAGAACTATCAGAACCAACCGATGGAGCAGATCAAGGGTCATCGCTCATGAAAGAGCGCAGAAGTTAACGCAACGAAAAGGCGGTTTTTTAACCTCGAGTGGTTTTTCGGGCGACATTAGCAGTGGTAAGTGGTATCGTGAGCTTGGCTCTGATTCCACTAAGTGGAGGACACGTAGCAGCGGTGAAGTGTGGGGAAACCGCTTTATCGGGCGATTAACCCACGGGTGTGTTATCAACCCGAAACAAACGAGAACCGTCGGATCTAACAAGAGTAGATCAATGGCAGAGGTTTAATATGCAAGTTGGCTGATTGGGGATCGGGGTTTGGTAGCATCATGAGCTTTTGCGAAGGGCCGATGGGTGCAGACTCGATGTGGTTATGTGCGCAAGCCTAAAAAGTTTGAAGTCCGACAGCTCAATCGCATATCGGATGCAGAGGAGGAGTGTTGTACAGTGAGCCGCGGAGGTGCCGGTTCCTGATTGTGATAAAGGTGGAACCTCAGAATGTGTGTTAAGATTGTACTAAGGCGGAAAGGATTGTTTTGCAGACATTACCTTTATAATGGTTTATAAGGAATTAGCGCTGACGGAAGGCTTTATGTGTTATTTATATACATTCGATTTTAAATGCCTGATAATTATTTAAGGCCTTAACCATTGGGGGTTGATCGCATCGCTAAAAGACTAGGTATTTGTTTCGACGCCGCCGACAAATCTTCTTCGATATGATTGCTTGGGGATCACAAATCGCACCCTTTTGTGTCTTAACGTGCCACTTTGTAAACTTCAATCGCTGATGCGAAGTTCCTTCAAGTCTCAAAACTTTGAAGGAAAGTTTGATAGGTGTAGAAAGGTTTATTGAACTTAAGTCTCCTTGTAATGTCTGTTGATTAGGCTACAACCCAATCGTTTATCTATAAATATATTAACCGTTCTATTTAAAAAATAAAAATAAAAAATCTAAGTACCGATTAACCGTTCTAGTTAAAAAAAAAAAAAAAAAAAAAAAAAAAAAACTAAGTACCGAACTACTGCACTGATACAAAGATATAAATTTTTGTAGTGGAACATGCTCCTTGGCCACATAACCACATTAGTAAATCGTCATTGATAAAACCATATTAAAGAGACTTTTAATCATTAAAAAGATAATAAATCCATCATAATTAACCACAAAGTAAAAGAGGTACATTTAGAGGAAGTTGTTGGTATAATTGTTACGGAAAGCGTCATAAATGTGGGAATATGACTTATGAATGGAGAATTTATATACCGAATGATATGACATATTTAGAGCCCAACAACAACTTTCACATGTGTGATAGGATTAAGGTAATTTTGGCCCTTCTCCTCCTTCGCTTGACTTGAACTAGTTTCTTTGTGACTTTAACTTGTAAGATAGATATTTTCCTTGTCTTAATTCAACCTTATAGAGGTGACTGTACTTCTGATTTGCTTTCTTTATCTTCTCTTCTTCGTTAATCAAACTTGAGTTGGTTGTGTAGAAATTTTGAATAATATAACACTTATTCACAGAGATTATCCTCATTATACACTATTTGCGGAATGCATGCATAATACATAACCTCCTCTACGTTGATCATCAATTTTACGGAATTAAGAAACAATCGCATGTGCACATTGAAACATCAATCACACATATCAACACAGTATGTACTGGGGAAAGCATACAATTGAAAACCCCCAACTATCTGTATATTATAATGATAGATAACATGTAACAATACATAGTACAATACTCCTCACAAGTACCTAATACTATCTCCACCTGCTACACACAAACTAGCTCAGATCTGAATCAAGTCATAGGTTCAAATCTCCTCCACTGTTTGCCTGCCTCTACTGCACAATCCAATGTGAGAATAGGAATGATCCAAGCTTGAATTCCCTTGGCTTGTACTGCGCAATCCTCATTGGCAATCTCAATCAATGATTGTGCAAATCTCATGCACAGCTATAGTCACAACTGATAGCAATCTCACTCTTTCACCCACCTCTAACACTTGTCTCCACTGAACTGTCCATGCACTGAGTTAACTGATGTATTCTTTAGTTGATTTATGAGCTAATAATTAGTGAATTAATTAATAACTAATTCACATCACTCATCACTAGTGTATTTGGCAGTTAGTCTAAATACAACTAGTTCAACTAAGTCAAACTGAACACAACTCCATCAACTCCTCAATCAACTCCACCAAACTCAATCACTTGAGTTCTAATTGAAGTCCATCATGCAATAGCTCAACTATCCCATAGGAAAAGCGTATTTCCTTCTGGCAGTTGCATGTGCCACATCTGTAGCTCGAACTAAAGTGCTGCAAGAGGATAAGATAATGTTTATAGTCCAAATATTATTAAGAGCTAATAATATTCGACTGTTCTATTTTTAGACTGGCAGTCTAAAAATAGACTCCGCCCATATGTGTAAAAATAGAAGTCCATATATTTTTACCAACATGACCAATCATCCATAAATAGCATCCTGAAACTCATAGACCATGATCCATATGTCTAAAAATAGACATAGTCAAAAAATAGACTTTGCGCCAAAAATAGCATGTGGGACCACTTAGTGAAGGCGACTTCTTTTCACTAAGCTCCATCATCTTGTTGCATTTTCAACACTCCCTCTCAACAAGATATGGATTATCTGCAACCCCTATCCTGCAACTCTGGAATGTTTTGCATGCAACACATTTGCTCGGTCCACTTGCTCCAACAACACTTGGAACAAAAACACTCCCAACTGACCACTCTGTTGGGCTAGGAACATACTCTGATGCTGAAGCTCTACCTGCTGCTGACAAGTGCTCCCTCTTTGACATCTACGCTACTACAACATCTCCATGCATCTCACACCATTGCACACCTCTCTGTGCCACCTAGCACTGTGCAAAATACTTGTGCCTCTCGCATTGCTGCAACCTGCTAGCTATGCGTTGTCCCGGGATTCCCTACACTGTCGGTCTCTCTGCCGCTCCATCCGCATCTGTCCCTACCCAATTAGTTAGTTCCTGCTACCCCACATCGGGGCTCCCGTAGCAAGGTCTCATCCAAGAGGTTGGGTACCTCAAGGATCCTGCCCCTCCTCCTTGGGACGATCACTCTATATTGCCCCACCTCCTACCTAGAGGTATGGTTGCATGCGATCCCTCAGCCCACCTGGCTCGAAGTTTCCCCCTACTGGAGGTCTCTACATGAGTAGATGTATCTACTCGATCTCCTCTTAGCTTCCCTTGTTGTGGCTGCTCCACAACCTCCTGAAGTTGCTGCACCAATCGTGGCTCCTCGACAATCGTCTGAGACTTCTTCTGGCTCTGCATGTTGAGAGGTAATATACGCTCCCTCTCAATCACCAAGTCTCCATCAGTTGCCTCACTTCTCAAGGCTTTGCATGCATCTTGAACCTCCAGAGCATATAGGTTCTTGACCCGTGAACCAATCTGCTTCACCTGTCTAGTGATGATGTGTCTAAGGAAAACCTTTCCCTTACTGAAGACTACATCATAGCCTTTGTCTTCCAGCATCGCGATCGACACCAAGTTTCTCTCAGTCCTGGTACATACTTGACATCAATCAAGGTAAGGCGAGCTCCATGCTCCCTTTGAAAAATAACCGTGCCTATACCTGAGACACTACACTTCTCATCATTACCCATCGTTATGAGTTTCTGGAGATCTTTCTCCTCCAATGTACTGAACAAACTCTTGTCACTGGTCATGTGGAAAGAAGCTCCACTGTCAATAAACCAACCACTTCCCACCATGGATGAAACCATGCATGCAAAGAGTGTGAAATCCAACTCAAATTGTGAAGCAAGTGCCTCACCTTCAGATCCTTCCCCAGATCCCTTCTTGGATTTCCTCCGTGGACACTTTGCAGCATAATGGCCCACCTCATGACAACGAAAGCATCGCACTTTCGATTTGTCAACCTTCTTCCCATCATTGGAAGAACTGGATTCGGAAAGAGAACCCTTCTCCTTCCCCTTCTTTGCTTTGGCAGCCAAAGCGCAATTTTCTTCATTAGATGCCTTTGATGAAGATCCATCCTTGGTATTCCGCCTGATCTCCTCTTGCACAAGATCCGACCAAAGTCTCTCCCATCCTGGAAATTTCTCCCGACCATTGACAGAGTCCTGATAGGAATGCCAACTCTTCGGAAGACCAAGGAGAGCCAAGCTCACCAAGTCCTCATCATCAACAGTCACCCCCACACTTCCCAGCTCATCCCCGCATTGGGTGAACTTCGTGAGACACTTGGGCATACTGTCTCCATTCTCACACATAATGTTTCTGAGTTTATCCTTGAGCACCAACTTCCTCTAGTCGCTCTTGCTTTGGAATAAATCTATCAACGCTTTCCACATCAAGTATGGAGAAGCCTTTCCATGCAGTCTGGATACAATGTGATCCTTCACGCCCTCCAACAGAATCCTTCGACACTTTGTTGTCTTCTTTTGCCAAGCCTCAACGTGAGCAGCATCAGGAGGCTTTGGGACCTCAGCATCTATGAACTCCTTCAACCCATTGTCATCTAACACCGCCTCCATCCTGTCTTTCCATGCGATATAATTCGAGCTGCCTTCAAGGGCATACTCCAATCGCAATCCGTTGAAAGACATTTCAACTTTGACACCAAGAAAACACTGCTACAAATTCGAATTCCACCAGCTCAAAACTCAACCGCTTCTGATCTAAAATTCGTGAGAACAAAGTATTTCTCGTACAAAGATTGACTGTATGGGCATTTACCAGATATCTCACCTTCCAAAAGAAGGATGAATTCAGAGGCTACCTGGCCCGATTACAGACTCTGCCTGAAGAAATAAAATGTAATCACTTTCTGAATAATAGATCTGATGATCAACTTCTCTCCGATACCATGTAGAAACTTTTTCTACAAATCATCTAGCTCTGATACCATGTAGAAATTTTGAATAAGATAACACTTATTCACAGAGATTATCCTGATTATACACTATTTGTGGAATGCATGCATAATACATAACCTCCTCTACGTTGATCATCAATTTTGCGGAATTAAGAAACAATCGCATGCGCACATTGAAACATCAATCACACATATCAACACAGTATGTACTGGGGAAAGCATACAGCTGAAAACCCCCAAATACATGTATATTATAATGATAGAGAACATGTAACAATACATAGTACAATACTCCTCACAAGTACTCAATACTATCTCCAACTGCTACACAAAAACTAGCTCAGATCTGAATCAAGTCACAGGTTCAAATCTCCTCCACTGTTTGCCTGCCTCTACTGCGCAATCCTCATTGGCAATCTCAATCAATGATTGTGCAAATCTCATGCACAACTATAGTCACAACTGATAGCAGTCTCACTCTTTCACCCACCTCTAACACTTGTCTCCACTGAACTGTCCATGCACTGAGTTAACTGATGTATTCTTTAGTTGATTTATGAGTTAATAATTAGTGAATTAATTAATAATTAATTCACATCACTCATCACTAGTGTATTTGGCAGTTAGACTAAATACAACTAGTTCAACTAAGTCAAACTGAACACAACTCCATCAACTCCTCAATCAACTCCACCAAACTCAATCACTTGAGTTCTAACTGAAGTCCATCATGCAATAGCTCAACTAACCCATAGGAAAAGCGTATTTCCTTCTGGCAGTTGCATGTGCCACATCCATAGCTCGAACTGAAGTGCTGCAAGAGGATAAGATAATGTTTATAGTCCAAATACTATTAAGAGCTAATAATATTCGACAGTTCTATTTTTAGACTGGCAGTCTAAAAATAGACTCCGCCCATATGTCTAAAAATAGAAGTCCATCTATTTTTACCAACATGACCAATCATCCATAAATAGCATCCTGCAACTCATAGACCATGATCCATATGTCTAAAAATAGACTTTGCGCCAAAAATAGCCTGCAGGACCACTTAGTGAAGGTGACTTCTTTTCACTAAGCTCCATCATCTTGTTGCATTTTCAATAGGTTGTAAGTGTGTTATTGAAGGAGGTTGATTAACCTATATATATGGACTTCCAGTCACTTGATATTAGGTTGACTTGTCTTTTTCTTAGGCCGACCTGTTGCTTGTGTAGGTTGAATTTGTTTGATAGCACTTGATGAGGTCTTGGAGGGTCATTTTGACTCTATTTTGACTTAAATAATTTATTTTACAATATGTAACATGAACTGAATAGGTAATTCATACATGACAATAACTTGTAGACTCAAACACAAGTCCAAGAAGCTCACAATGGGAGATTGACCTAAAAACAAATTTCCTTGAACATAAAACCCATGGCTCAAGAACAAAAATAATAACTTTATTTTTTTCATTACATCAAATACATAAAATCATGTTTACATATGTCATTATGAAGACCGAATCTAGTTACATATTTCAACACTCCCTCTTAACTAGGGAGGTATTCGTAATCCATACAAGGTACTTGGACATTCTCAATTTGAAGAATTCTCATAAGAAGAGTTAGATTGGTGACCCATCTGTTTAGTGTCATATCATCCAACATTCTCATATAGCAAGGCATTGACTAACAGCTATATCTCTCCCCAAGATCAAAGCACAATGCTGGCGAGACCAATGATATATAGACACCATCATCATTGTCTCTCAAGGAACATACCCCACCTGGGTGTTCACAAGGTATGTCCTTCTAGGACTATTCTTATCTTGGATTCCCAGTCCTCAAATAATATCAGTCCTCTATGACTACTCTTATCTTGGATGCCTTACCACATCCTCAATGAGTATCAGATGTTAGATGCTTACTCAATCCTCCATTATTTCTTCCCAACGTGAAGACAACAATGATGTGTCTATCTCTCTCTCTCAACTAGGGAGGATGTATCCATTCCTATAAAAGAATGTACTCATTCCAACAAAAGGAATGTACCCAAGTTCCTCTCATCCCGGAACATGTTTGATCTCCCTTTTAACTAGGGACTTGTTTCCAAGCTCCCTCTTAACCAGGTACTTGTTTCCAACAACAGATCTTTAGTGGAGATCATGACACTATCAACTTCTAGAAGAGCTACTCCTTTTTATGTCATGAACCTTATATTTATCATTATAGAACCTTCAACTCTTGCGAATTCTTTGTAGGGAATTTTACCATCCATAACTTTCATTCACGAACCACGTCAGTCATGTCATCCTTTCTTTCATCGGAAAGTGATCTACTAGTCCATATCTGGTTTTTCTTCATACATCTACATTTTCCTCAACATGATTCCTTCATGATCTTCCATCCCTCCACATGAGTACTAGTTGTAGGTGACATCCACAAGTTTCTTTCGGTATCCTTATATCAACCCATCTAGATATTTTTCAAAAATAAAAAATGAACTTCAAATCAAAATTACCTTTTGTGATGGTCCTTCATCATGACATCGCTTGTTGCAACATCAACATCCTACATACATATTGACACATCTCCAAGATATTCAATGTCAAGGGTCTTTCTTTACAGACCTTATTAGGGTCTCCATGCTTTCTCTATGGAGATGCCATGGCCAATTCTTCTAGTTATTAGATGTTGATTTCCTTTTCTATGTGACCATAATTGCATCTTTCACGATCTCCTTTCTTTCTTCACATATTGCTCCCAAGGAATTTCCATCCATAGTTCCTTCATGTTTGTCAACCACCTCATATTCCATATGAGGACACATTATGTTGATTTCATCTAATCAATATGTGAACCATGCCTTCATGCATCTTTCCAAAGGAGTAGATCCATTTTTCTTTGATCGTGCTCATGATGTAGATCACCTACCCATGCAACCATAAGACAACATGAATTAATCAAATACATGCATATATACCTCTTTCATTCTTTTGGTCATTTGGGCTTCCTCCAGTGACTTACTTTTCTTGATTGAGAGTACTTTAGCCATTTCAACATGTTGCATTCCTTTGTCACCATAACATCATCCTTCTAAAAACTAAATCCCATACAAGGTGAAATTCTCAGCGAGACACTTCCTTCTTTTAAGAGAGGTGAACCTTCTAAAGAAGATTCCAACAAAGGATCTAGATTATCGTCATCCGATAGAAGCTCCTTTCTCATGATGATGATGTATGATGAATTCCTTCTATCATGCTAGATGAATTTCTTTCAACCATATGAACTACACATGTTTGCAATGAGGTTACCATGACCTACTTCCATTATATGATGGTTTCTACAACTATGTATACTTCTACTTCAACTATCTTTCAAGTTCTATAATGATGTCACGATCTCTTGATTTAATCATATGCTTCTAATGTAATGACATCTCTACTATGATGCATCCTATCATAGTTTACAATACTTTCTATTTTATTGTAATTCTTTTAACCATGGTATAGGTCTTCTACCTTCTACTTATCCTTGTTATGAACCAGGGATCCATTATGAATAATGTCCTCCTTCCATCATGCTTATTGAAACAAAGGATTAGCTATCCATCTTTACTTCTTGTACCTACAATATTTATTGACAAGCACCTTGAGCAAAGTATACAATACCAAAACATGATGTCCAGTGATCTTTCTAGGGGTTTCATGCAATTAAGAGGTCATCCTAGGGTTTACTAACCTCAAACCCTAGATCATATGATTGTCTCTTAATTTCATACTAGGGTTTATCCCATGCCCTAACAAACCCTAGAAATCAAATCATAGGGAACAAGTACCTCAAGATTATGGTTTCTAATTACTAGGGTTTCTTATGAACCATTTACAGTTCAAAACACACACCCTAGAGCCATGACTTCAACCCTAAAACATCTTTCGATGGACCCTTGACAAAAAATATCATACATACCTCATGGTTACCTATGTGTAGTGTTATGCACTTTCGAATGCTATGGTTCCTTCACAAAGGTACTATACTCTTTTGCTAATCTTTTTCATTTTCAAGAATTCCTTTCAATGAGATTTTAACCATGAATATTACTGCTTCTCCAAGAGCTCCTTCATATAGAATATGGCTGTAGTTCTTCTCTGCTATCCTGATGGCTACAAGACTTCTTCATAACAAAGGTTCTTCTTGTTGCACTTATTTACTGTCCGTATTTCCTTGGTTTAACTACTTACTAGAATATATAGATGATTATCAAGGCAATTCCATTGGAAGGATAGCCTTGACTGATTGTGTTACAGTGA
The DNA here is from genome assembly GCA_031772625.1 of Pinus tabuliformis. Taxonomy (NCBI): domain Eukaryota; kingdom Viridiplantae; phylum Streptophyta; class Pinopsida; order Pinales; family Pinaceae; genus Pinus; species Pinus tabuliformis. Next base: position 732,709,015 of record CM062819.1, read on the forward strand.
ACAAAAGTATATGATTGGTTCATGCATTCTTAGTGCCATATAGATTCGATTCACCACAAATTCAAGCTTTGCAAAGTGTGTTAGAAATATGAAATATCTTCATGAAGTTCTCGGTTTTCTTAAGGAGTTTGATTCTTCTTCGAGGAATCCTAGAAATTAGGCTATGCGGTTGCTACATATGATTCAGTGATGAAAACAATCTTCTTTTTCAGGGAAGAGAGATTTGCTCTTCTTGCTAAAGGATTCAAACTACTTTTAATATTTGAATTAAGCCTTCATATTCTTGAAACAATGATATAGTATCCATCATAAATCACTTTATTATGCACACAATTTAGAGGTTTACTTACTTGGTGAAGGATTGATATTGAAGCCAAAATTTAGCTTTGGGATGTGTTTCAATGTCTTGAGTGAGATATAGTCCACTGAAACTTTTTTCTATTTTGAGATCATACCTTGATAATTTTGTGCCAATAATTTATCAAGATTTCTTCTTGAACTTGACCCTTCAAGTATTCTTAAAGGTTCAATGTTTTCTTTGATGCCTTGATCTATATTGATACTCCTTTTGATGCCTCTCTTCAAGCTGCCTTTCCTTATCTTGCTACCTTAGCTGTTGATGATCTTCTATTGCTTCGACCCTTGAGTGTCCTTATTTTAGCTTCCCTTCCTTGACTTGTTGCCTCAACTATGATACAACATTGATAATTCTAGCGGTAACAACATGGGATGATTTCTCTTCTTTTGATAACCATTTGTGGTGTATTTTTACTTCACTTAATTTGCTTCTTCTTTTAACTTGTTTATTATCAGTGTTTTCTTCTTTTAACTTGTTTATTATTAGTGTATTTTTACTTCACTTAATATGATTCTTATTTTAACTTCTTCTTCTTGAATCTGAGAGGAAAACCCACAATAATTCTTCTTCTTATAAAATCTTCAATTGACGAATTCCGAGACCTAGACCCTTGACCAAAAATCTCTCCAAGACCAAGTCAAAGATTTGTCTCTTTCCACTTAATTCAAAGCTAATCTTCTTCTTGATGTTGTTGCAATATCTACTTCATCCTTAACCTTCGGCCCTGCAACACTAGTATCAAAATTTCGGCCTCTCTTCCTGGAATTCTCGACCTCCTGTAGTTGATTGCAACTTTTGCACATGTGATAGGTTTAGGGAAATTTTGGCCCTTTTTCTCCTTCACTTGACTTGAACTAGTTCTTTATCACTTCGAATTGGAAGACAAATATTTTCCTTGTCTTGATTAGGCCTTCTAGAAGTGATTGTACTTCTGATTTGCTGCAGTAGAATGTGCGCTAGTCTCCTCGCACGTGTGAACAGAAATAACCCAAAACAGATCTAAAAAATCGATCTTTCTTATCTTCCTTTCATCCTCTTCTTACTCACACTTCTATTATTCCTTAATCGAACTTGAGTTGGTTGTAAGTGTGTTCTTGAATGAGGCCAATTGCCCTATATATATAGGTTTCCAGTCACTTGATATTAGGTCGACTTGTCACTATCTTAGGCCAACTTTGTCTAATAGCACTTGACGAGGTCTTGGAGGGTCATTTTGGCTCTATTTTGACTCAAATAATTTCTTTTACAATATGTAACATGCACCAAATAGGTCATTCATACATGAAAATAACTTGTAGGCTCAATGACAAGTCCTAGAAGCTCACAATGGGAACTTGACCTAAAAATAAATTTCCTTGAGAATGAATCCCATGCCTTAAGAACAACAATAATAATTTTTGTTTTCTCATTACATCAAATACATAAAATCATGATTACATATCATTATGAGGACCGAACCTAGTTACATATTTCAACACTCCCTCTTAACTAGGGAGGTTTTCATAATCCATACATGGTACTTGGACATTCTCAATCTGAATAATTCTCATAAGAAGAGTCAGATTTGTAACCCATTTGTTTAGCATCTTTTCATACATCATTGTCACATAGAAAGGACTTGAATAACAACACTACTATCCATAAGATCGAAGCACAATGTTGATAAGATCAAAGCACAATGTTGGTGAGACCAATGATTTATAGACACCATCATAATTGTCTCTCAAGGAACATACCCCACCCGGGTGCTCAAAGGGTATGTCCTTCCAAGACTATTCTTATCTTGGATTCCTAAACCTCAAAGAACATCGGTCCTCTACAACTACTCTTATCTTGGATGCTCTACCACATTCTTAAAGAGTATTGGATGCCACATGCTTACCCAATCCTGCATTCTTTCTTCCCAAAGTGAAGACAATAATGATGTGTCTATCTCTCCCTCTCAACTAGGGAGGGTGTACCCATACCTATAAATAAATGTACCCATTCCTACAAAAGGAATGTATGCAAGTTCCTCTCATCTCAGAACTTGTCTGAATTTCCTTTTAACAAGGGACTTCCTTCCAAGCTCCCTCTTAACCAGGGAATTTTTTTCCAACAACATCCCTTTGGTGGAGATCATGTCAATACAACTGCTAGAAAAGGTCCTCCTTTTGATTTCGTGAATCTATTTATCATTATGGGGCCTTCAACAAGGAATTTGACCATCCATCACTTTCATTCACGAACCACGACAATCATGTCATCCTTTATTTCATCGAAAAGTGATCTACTACTCCATATCTGGGTTTTCTTCATACAATTGCATTTTCCTCATCATGATTCCTTCAACATCTTCCATCCCTCCACACGTGTACTAGTTGTAGGTGACATCCAAAACTCTCTTTCGGTATCCCTGTATCAACCCATCCAAATATTGTTCAAAAATAAAAAAAAATGAACATCAAATCAAAATAACATTTTGTGATGGCCCATCATTATGACATCTACTTGTTGCAACATCAACATCCTGCATACATATTGACACATCTCCAAGATATTCAATTTCAAGGGTCTTTCTTTACAAACCTTATCAGGGTCTCAATGTCTTCTCTATGGAAATGTCACGACCAGTTCTTCTAGTTATTAGATGTTTATTTCCTTTTCTATGTTACCATAATTACATCTTTCACGATCTCCTTTCTTTCTTCACATATTGCTCCCCAGGAAGTTCCATCCATAGTTCCTTCATATTTTTCAACCACCTCATATTCCATATGAGAACACATTATTTTGATTTCATCTAATCAATATGTGAACCATGCCTTCATTCATCTTTCCAAAGGAGTATATCCATTTTTCTTTGATCATGCTCATGATGTAGAGCACTTACTCATGCAGCCATATGACGAGATGACTTAATCAAATACATGCATACATACCTCTTTCCTTCTTTTGGTCATCTAAGCTTACTTAAGTGGCTTCCTTTTCTTGATTAAGAGTACTTCAACCATTTCGACATGCTGCATTCCTTTGTAACCATACCATCATCCTTCTAAACATTGAATCCCATACAAGGTGGAATTCTCAGCGAGAAACTTGCTTCTTTTAAGAGAGGTGAACCTTTAAATGAATATTCCAACAAAGGATATAGATTATCCTCATCCAACAAAAGCTCCTTTCTCATGATGATGATGTATGATGGATTCATTCTATCATGCTAGATGACTTTCTTTCAACCATATGCATTACACATTCTTGCAATGAGGTTACCAAGAGCTACTTCCTTGATGTTATGACTACTACAATTATGTATACTTCTACTTCAACTATCTTTCAAGATTCTATAAAGATGTCACGAGATCTTGCTTTAGTCGCATGCTTCTAATGTTATGACATCTCTAATATGATGCATCCTATCATAATTTACAATGCCTTCTATCTGATCGTAATTCTTTTAACCATGGTAGAGGTCTTCCACCTTCTACTTCTCTTTGTTATGAACCAGAGATCCATCATGAATAATGTCCTCCTTTCGTCATGCTTATCAAAACAAGGGATTAGCATATCCATCTTTACTTATTGTACCTACAATATTTATTGACAAGCACCCCGGGTAAAGCATACAATACCAAAATATGGTGTCAAATTATCTTTCTAGGGTTTTCATGCAATTAAGAGGTCATCCTAGGGTTTCTTAAGCTCAAACCCTAGATCATATGATTGTATCTTCATGTCATACTAGGGTTTATCCCATGCCCTAACAAACCCTAGAAATAAAATCATAGGAAACAAGTACCTCACGATTAATGTTTCTAATTACTAAGGTTTCATGTGGACCATTTACAGTTCAAAGCACACACTCTAGAGCCATGACTTCAATCCAAAAACATATTATGATGGACCCTTGAAAAAATATATCATACTTACCTCATGGTTACCTACCTGTAGTATTCTAAACTTTTGGATGCTATGGTTCCTTCACAAAGGTACTGTACTCTTTTGTTGATCTTTTTCATTTTCAAGACTTCCTTTCAGTGAGATTTTAACCAGGAATGTTACTGCTTCTCCAAGAGTTCCTTTCAGATATAGTATGACTGTAGTTCTTCTCTGTTATCTTGATGCCTACAAGACTTCTTCGTAACATAGGTTCTTATTGTTGGGCTTATTTGCTACATGTAGTTCCTTGGTTTAACTGCTTACCATAATATATAGATGATTATCAAGAAATTCCATTGGAAGGATGGCCTTGACTGGTTGTGTTACAGTGAACACAAGTATATGATTGGTGCCTACACTCTTAGTGTCATAGATATTCGATTCACCAAAAACTTGAGCTTTGCAAACTGTGATAGAAATATGAATTATCTTCATGAAGTTCTCAGTTTTCTTGAGCAATTCGATTCTTCTCTGAGGAAGCCTAGAAATTAAGCTATGTAGTTGCTACAAATGATTCGGTGATGAAAACAATATTCTTTTTCAGAGCTCAAAGATTCACTCTTGTTGCTAAAGGATTCAAACTAATTTGAATATTTGAATTATGCCTTTGTCCTCTTGAAACAATGATATAGTATCCCTCAGAAATCAATTTATTATGCACACAGTTCGAAGGTATACTCACTTTGTGAAAGATTGATATTGAAGCCATAATTTAACTTTGGAATGAGTTTCAATGTCTTGAGAGAGATATAGTTCACTGAAACCTATTTTCTATTTTGAGATTAGACCTTGAGAATTTTGTGACTATAATTTATCAAGTTTTATTCTTGAACTCTGGCATTTAAGTATTCTTGAATATTCAATGTTTTCTTTGATGCATTGACTTATCTCGATGCTCCTTTTGATGCCTCTCTTCAAGTTTCTTATCGTTATATTGATACCTTATCTCTTGACGATCTTCTAGTGATTTGACCCATGAGTGTCCTTCTTTGAGCCGCCCTTCCTTGACTTGTTGTCTTAACTCTGATACCATGTTGATAAATCTAGGGGAAACAACATGGGATGATATATTTGCTTTTGATAACTATTTATGGTATATTTTTACTTCACGTAATTTGATTCTTCTTTTCACTTGTTTATTGTTAATGTTTTCCTCATCAAACAACTTACCAAACCATAAAGAACAATAAGGAAAACGACACAAGATATAGGTGATCAACTAGGGCAAAAACCTCTCCAATCTGAGAGGAAAACCCACAAGAATTCTTCTTCTTATAGAATCTTCAATTGATGAATTCCAAGACCTATACTTTTTACCAAAAACCTCTCCAAGACCAAGTCAAATCTTTGTCTCTTTCTGCTTAAGTCAAAGTTAATCTTCTTCTTGGTGTTGCTACAATATCTCCTTCGTCCTTAACCTTCGACCCTGCAACACTAGTATGAAATTTTCGACCTCTCTTCTTGCAATTCTCGGCCTCCTATAGTTGGTTGCAACTTTCGCACATGTGATAGGATTAAGAAAATTTTGGCCCTTCTCCTCCTTCACTTGACTTGAACTAGTTTCTTTGTGACTTCGACTTGCAAGATAGATCTTTTCTTTGTCTTGATTTGACCTTCTAGAGGTAACTGTACATTTGATTTGCAACAATAGAATGTTTCCTATTCTCCTTTCATGTGTGAATAGAAATAGCCCAAAACAAATCTAAAATCTTGATCTTTCTTTTCTTCCGTTTGTCCTCTTCTTACTTGCACTTCTCTTCTTCCTTAATCAAACTTGAGTTGGTTGTAAGTGCGTTCTTGAATGAGACACACACACACACGCGCGCACACACACACACACACTCGCACACACACACACACACACACACACACTCGCACACACACACACACACACACACACACACACACACACACACACACACACACACACACACACACACACACACACACACACACACACACACACACACACACACACACACACACACACACACACACACACACACACACACACACACACAGATAGGCTTGTAGTCACTTGATATTAGATTGACTTGTCACTGCCTTAGCCCGACTTGTTTCTTGTGTAGGCCGACTTTGTTTGATAACACTTGGTGAGGTCTTGAGGGCCATTTTGATTCTATTTTTGGCTCAAATATTTACTTTACAATATGTAACATGCATGAAATAGGTCATTCATACATGACAATAACTTGTAGACTCAATGATAAGTCCTAGAAGCTCACAACGAGAGCTTGACCTAAAAATAATTTTCCTTGAGCATGAAACCCATGCCTCAAGAACAATAATAATAAGTTTAATTTTCTCATTACGTCAAATACATAAAATCATGATTACATATGAAGACCGAACCTAGTTACATATTTCAACACTCCTCTTAACTAGGGAGGTATTCATAATCCATACAAGGTACTTTGACATTCTCAATCTGAAGAATTCTCATAAGAAGAGTCAGATTGGTGACCCATATGTTTAACATCATATAATTTAGCATTATCACATAGGAAGGCCTTAAATAACAACTCTATCTCTCCACAATATCATAGCACAATGTTGGCGAGACCAATGATTTATAGACACCATCATCATTGTCTCTCAAGGAACATACCCCACCCGGGTGTTCGCAGAGTATGTCCTTCGAGAACTATTCTTATCTTGGATTCCCAGTCCTCAAAGAATATCGATCCTATACGACTACTCTTATCTTGGATTCCTTGCCACATCCTCAAATAGTATTAGATGTAAGATGCTTACCCAATCCTCCATTATTTCTTCCCAAAGTGAAGACAACAATGATGTGTCTATCTCTCCATCTCAACTAGGGAGGATATACCAATTCCTACAAAAGGAATGTACCCAAGCTCCTCTCATCCTGAAACTTGTCCGAGCTCCCATTTAACCAGGGACTTGTTTTCCAACATCACCTCTTTGGTGGAGATCATGGCACTATCAACTGCTAGAAGATATCCTCCTTTTGATGTCATGAATATTATCTTTATCATTATGAAGCCTTCAAATACTGGGACTTCTTCGTAGGGAAGTTGACCACACATCACTTTCACTCGCAAACCATGTCTGTCATGTCATCCTTTCTTTCATCAGAAAGTGATCTACTTGTCCATATCTGGATGTTCTTCATACATCTACCTTTTTCTCATCATGATTCTGTCAAGATATTCCATCCCTCCACATAAGTACTAGTTGTAGGTGACATCCACAACTCTCTTTCGGCATCCCTGTATCATCCCACCCATATATTGTTCAAAAATAAAAAATGAACATTAAATACAAATTACCATTTGTGATGGCCGTTTAGCATGACATCTGCTTGTTGCAACATCAACATCCTGCATATATATTGACACATATCCAAGATATTCAATGTCAAGTGTCTTTCTTTATAGACCTTAGCAAGGTCTTCATGCCTTCTCTATGGAGATGTCATGACCAATTCTTCTAGTTATTGTATATCGATTTCCTTTTCTATGTGACCGTAGTTGCATCTTTCACAATCTCCTTTATTTCATCACATATTTCTCCCTAGGAACTTCCATCCATAGTTCCTTCATCTTTGTTAACCATCTCATATTCCATATGAGGACATATTATGTTGATTTCAGCTAGTCAATATGTGAACCATGCCTTCATGTATCTTTCCAAAGGAGTAGATCCCTTTTTCTTTGATCATGCTCATGATGTAGAGCACTTACCCATGCAACCATATGATGACATGAATTAAGCAAATACATGCATACATACCTCTTTCCTTCTTTTGGTCATCTAGGCTTCCTTCAACAACTCCTTTTCTTGATTGAGAGTACTTCAACCATTTCCACATGCCGCATTCCTTTGTCACCATACCACCATCCTTCTAAACACTGAACTCCATACAAGGTGGAATTCTCAGTTATACACTTGCTTCTTTTAAGAGAGGTGAAACTTCTAATGAATATTCCAATAGATGATCTATATTATCCTCATCCCATAGAAGCTCCTTTCTCATGATGATGATGTATGATGAATTCCTTCTATCATGTTAGATGACTTTCTTTCAACCATATGCACTACACATGCTTACAATGAGGTTACCAAGATTTACTTTCTTTATATGATGACTGCTACAATTATGTAGACTTCTACTTGAGTTATATTTCAAGCTTCTATAAATATGTCACAAAATCTTGCTTTAATCGTATGCTTCTAATGTGAAGACATCTCAAATATGTTGCATCCTATCAAAATTTACAGTGCTTTATATCTCACTGTAATTCTTTTAACCATGGTAGAGGTCTTCCACCTTCTACTTCTCCTTGTTATGCCAAGCATCCATCATGAATAATGTCCTCCTTCTGTCATTCTACTAAAAAAAAGGATCAACCTATCCATCGTTACTTCTTGTACCTTGAATATTTATTGACAAGCACCTTGAAAAAAGTATATGATACCAAAACATGATGTCAAGTTATCTTTATAGGGTTTTCATGCATTTAAGAGGTCATCCTAAGGTTTCTTAATCTCAAATCCTAGATCATATGATTTTCTCTTCATGTAATAGTAGGGTTTATCCCATGCTCTAGCAAACCCTAGAAGTAAAATCATAGGGAACAAGTACCTCAAGATTAGGGTTTCATATGGACCATTTACAATTCAGAACACACACCTTAGAGCCATGACTTCAACCCTAAAACATCTTATGATGGAACCTTGATAAAAAAATATCATACATACCTCATGGTTACCTACCTGTAGCGTTCTGCAATTTTAGATGCCATGTTTTCTTCACAAAGGTTCTTTACACTTTTATTGACCTTTTTCATTTTCAAGGCTTCCTTTCAATGAGATTTTAACCAGGAATATTACTGCTTCTCCAAGAGTTCCTTTTAGATATAGTATGATTATAGTTCTTCTCTATTATCTTGATGGCTACATGACTTCTTCATAACAAAGGTTCTTCTTGTTGCACTTATTTACTGCTTGTATTTCCTTGGTTTAACCGCTTACTAGAATATATAGATGGTTATCAAGGCAATTCCATTGGAAGGATGGCCTTAACTAATTATGTTATAATTAACATGAGTATATGATTGGTGCCTGTACTCTTAGTGCCACAAAGATTCGATTCACCACAAACTCGGGCCTTGCAAATTGTGATAGAAGTATGAATTATCTTCATGATTTTTTTAGTTTTCTTAAGGAATTTGATTCTTCTTTGAGGAAGCCTAGAAATTAGGCTATGTGGTTGCTACAGATGATTCAATGATGAAAAAGTCTTCCTTTTCACAGCTCATAGATTCACTCTTCTTGCTAAATAATTTCGAATAATTTGAATATTTTAATTAGGTATTCGACCTCTTGAAACAATGATATGGTATCCCTTAGAAAAGCAAAGAAATCATCCCATGTTTTTTCCCCTAGATTTCTCAACATAGTATCACAACAAAGGCGGGGCAACAACATGGGATGATTTCTTCGCTTTTGATAAATGTTACAACCATTTACCTTGGATAAGAACTTTGAATCCTATCTCATCCTACCTTGGATATTTCAGCTCTTATCCCTTTAGATCATCCTCCCATCAAGAGTGGATCTCAAGCCTAGATTGGTGAATGGATAAGAATTCCTAAATTACCATCCTCTCCTATATATTTAATGCCATCCACAAGCTAGAGGTTGGATTTTGGAGACTAATCATACCCTTATTCTTCTGCTTTGATCATAGGATATTTATCATTCCCGTGCATTAGGGTGATCTTGAGGTGTACATTGTAGCAAGGATGGACAAGTCAACTTGTGAGGTCTCTACAAGATCAACTTCCACTTTTGGTTGCAAACTCTCTCCATTTCATATTAATACAAATAGTATACCATTTTCCTATATGTGTTATGTTATGTTTACATTCATATATTTCAAATGCTATGGTGATCAATTGAATAGAGTGACTGGATAATGCTACATAGATGTCGTAGATATTTGGCTTGTGTTGATTTTTTGTGTAGGTTCTAATTCTAGTGATCAGAACTACAGTTGGAGCTTACAAGCCCAAAGGAGAGAAGAGCTTGTGACATATCACAAGTAATCATCTTTCCATTCTCCAATTCCTATAAGGAGAACTGTATAGTCTTTGATTTATTTTGTTCTAGACTAGGGCACTAGGTATAGGGAAGATACTTCTGTCTACAATCGTAGATTTTGTATAACATATTGGTGGCTCCACCGGAGAATGATACATTCCCTTAGTGGTTTCCTTGAATTTTTCCCTTGTTATACCTCTTGAACAGACCTCAAGTGTCTCACTCAATATGAATTGACCCTAGGAAGACCTTTGCTTGAGTTGCATTTGATTTTTTGTGCTGGAAACTCCCTTTTCCTTGATCAGCGCACCGCCTGGTCTACCGAAAGAGCATTGCAGAGCACCCTAGCCTTCTATGTACCTACGTTGCAGAGCACTAGTAGCCTCTTTGCACCTGCACTAACCCCTGTTTCATGTTTTTTTCTATGATTAAATTGATTCTAGTTAGTGTAGGTTTTGACCCTATACATAAATTACCGGCATACGAATTCGAAAAAAAGAAAGAAAATAAACAATGGCAAGAGCATAAAACATAAAACAAATATACACAGAGATTTTCCCCTGGATCCCAAAACTGGGACTACGAGATTGATTTTTCATTATATTCCTTTCAGTTTTACATATAGATATATATATACATGCCGAAGCATCCATAAACCCCAATCATTAACCCTGGATTAGACATAGCCATAGTTCCCTTGACCGGACCTATAAAATATCACGGACATAAAACCATCATGCCCAAAACCATGTGTGAAATCCATGCACAAAACCATAGGTAGGTCCATCCACCTAATATAGGGGTAGTCATGGAAAGAATATAACACAACCCAACAATTGGTCCTCCTTGTGTCCCTGAGTGTGTTTAGCTCTCTCAAAAGCCTTCACCTTGTTTGATTTTGGTTTTGAGTGCCTTTGATAAAAAATTTAGATTTTTCTTTCTTCTTGTCATTAGGTAATTAACAAACTGATTGCTTGATCATTGGGTTTCTTGAAGGAATTAGTGTTTCAATCATCATTTTGAAAAGTCTTTTTTATTAGTGATTAGGTAAATATCTTAGTTTTCATCTAAAAATTAAGTGGAATTTAAAAGAAAAATCTTATGCATCATGCATTGCATATATGGTTTTGTGAGTGAAAATTGTAGGTAGAAATAGTTACATTAGGGGAATTGCTTAATAATCTTGTTTTTTGCATCTTGTATGCTACATATTCTCTGTTATCCTCCCTCCAATATATAGATTTTCATTGAAAAGAAAAGTTTTAATTTATCATGCTAGTTTGCATTTTAGGATATTTAGGTGAATTTTGTGGCGAGCCTTGAAAACCAAAACTTAACTTAAGATAAAATTTAAAATTTATTGAATCAAACTAAGGAGCATTTGTCACATTAACACAAACATCTAGATTTTATAAGCTAGAGATGTGTTCTAATGTCTATAAACATAGGAGTTATTGTTTTTGCTAGCGTTGCATTCTGAGGGTGATATCTCTTTCCATGTATGTATGTATATCAGACTGTTCTCCATGTACCTCCGGGTATATTGGATTGTGCTCCACACATGAAACATATATGGGAACGCTCTCATTGTATGGTTATGCATTAGAAAGCACTAACACAAACTGCACTTCCACGTACCATCGGGTATATTTTGGAAGTCCACCATAGGTTTCTATCCTCGCCATATGTAACTGAGTTGGCCGCCTTGTACATTGTGATACACCAAACAAAACATTTAGGGGTATTTCCTTCCCGTTTATAAATCCTTGGTTTCTCCATGGTTGTATATTGTAGTTCACAATTGCTTGGTAATCCTTTATACCTAATTTACCTCTTTGATTTATTTTTTGTGTTAATTGTTAAAATTTATTAATCCAACATGGAAGAACAAAACCATTTACCTTGTCGTTTGTTTAGAATGCAAAATACGCCTCCTCTTCCACCAGAGGAAACTACTAGTCATCGTTAGAGGCATAAGAAAACACAAAATACAAAATATAGTACTTCAGGAGCTATTACTTCTGGTCCTCCATTTGAGATAGAACCACCAGAATGATCTTTTTGTGTGAGTATGGAGCCTGAGACTACCTCTCCACTGGCCAATGAATATGACACAGTTGAAACTAAAGCACCTGAAATCTCATTACTTGTGGTCATTGAACATGACTTTATTTAATTATATATAACTCAATCTGAGTTTATATAACTTGAGGTAACTCAACCATGTACACCTATTACTTCAGGACCTTCTCATTCTCTTCCTCTGTCTCAGACACAACCCCAAACTATATATCTTAGACCCGACGATGAACCCCTTCCACCTAGTCTTGTGAGTATCGAAGAGATTCCATAGGAAGAGCCTCAACCCTCCTCTCCCATTCAAGAAGAGACTCATTTTTATCAGGCCCATCATTTTCCTTCTCTTCATACTCCACTTCAACCTCCTTTGTCTGATTCTTTTCTTTTCAACTCACCTTTGAGTCTCCCTTGGAAATATTCTTTAGGACAGATAACCATGAATGAGTCTACTATGGTTTCCCAACCTATATCCACTACCATGGATGAGACAACCACAGTTGCAACCTCATCCATGTTTTTAATGACACCAGAGACACATTTGTATGGTGGCCCATCCGTCCCGCCTGGTTACCAATATTTGTCTGGTACCTTCTTTGGTGCAACATCTAGTCCATGGACCTCTCTCATGACATCTATATCTGGAATTTCATCTGGCTCTTCTTTAATGAGTGTTATTCAATCTGCTTCTATTCCTCCGTAAACACCTCCAGTTCAATAGTAGACTGGTCCTTATGTTAGTGGGAATGGCTATATACAACAACCCAATCCATCTCCTATTGGAAACCCTCCTCGTGGGGGCAATTTCATCCATATTATCCCCCTCTTTTAGCAGGGGTCAACCTTTTTTTGATTCATTTCCATCTTCTCAAGTTAGTGCTCAACCTCAAATGGGTCCTCCTTATTCGACAATGGTTGCTAATGTTTGGGAACCTAATATTCCTATTCAACCCGGTTCAGTTGTGGCTTCATCTTTAGCCTCTCAACTCGTTCCACCTACCTCTCATATTTCTATTCAACAACCCATATCTCAACCTGTTCAAACTCAAATGAATGTGATCCAACCTTTATAGGTTGTACCTTTAACTCAACCTATTTCGCCAGTATCTCACGCATTTCAAGCCTTGCATACCCAACCTCTTCAAGGTAAATTAAAATCACAACAATTTGGACAGACCGTTCCTGAAACTCAAATGGGACAAAATGTGTATGGTATGGCACAAAAACAACCACAACCAAACCCACCTTATGTTGGGATGATTCAAAATTCAACAAGGCAACAATATCCATCGTATCAAGGTATTCCTCAAATACCTTATGGTCAACAAGTCCAAACTCAGTTGTTTTAACCTTTGCAAGGTTATCATGGAGCTAGATAACAAGGTTATGTGTATACTAGTTATCAAAATCATCCCTATGTCAGGACACAAATACCTATTGCTCAGGCTATCCCATATTATCCAAGTCTACACACTAGTAGAAAATGATGAAATTAGCGACTAGGTGACTAAAAAATTTAGTCATCACAATTATTTCAAATGAATTACTACTAAATTTGAGCAATTTTAAGTGACCGAACTAAAAATGACTAAATTAAACGACTAATTTAGTCTAGGGATAAAATATACGACTAGATAATAAGTGACCAATCTAGAAGTGACTAACTGAAATGAATAATTTAGTCCATGAATAAAATATATGACTAGATAATAAGTGTGAAAATTAATAATGATTAATGTAAATGAATACTATAGTCCAAGAATAAAAATATGACCAAATAATAAGTACAACAAGAATATGAATTAGTCATTTATGTTAGTAATTTTTAATTGTGTCACTTCGAAAATGAAACTTTCAATTTTGATACTGAAGTGTTTCATTTCACTACAGGGGTCTTTGAATCCATCTATAGTGTTAAAATTTAGAGACAAAGGGGTCTTTGAATCCATCTACAGTGTTAAAATTTTGAATACCCTTTTGTCTCTAAATTTTAACACTGTAGATGGATTCAGATATTCTCAACATTAGTTTGACCTTCCTTCGTCGTCGGGGCAAGGCTCTCCTTCACTAGTTCGTCCAAGGAGGGTGAGGCCAATGGCACTTGAGATGAAGGACAAGCAAAAAAACAAACCGGAGAAAGTCATAACTTCTGAAACTTCTGAAATCCATAAAAAAAAACATAACACATTGCATGTATTTCTCTGATCTCTATAAGGATGAAAGGGAAACCAAACTTAGAGCTAGAGAACCCCAAGAAGAGTTTTGCAGCCCCTCACAAATGGCCTTGAGGCTTGGGCTTGCCGAAACTAGAGGACCCAAACAGTGCACAATTGGAGCAGGGTTTAGGGTCTTTGAATCGCTAGATGACTGCCCTATCAAATTATTAAATTTTCTTTCTAAAGACCTGGTAGGCCCAAAAATCAAGGCATGGTGACCTTTCTATCTAACTTCCAAATGAAAATGGATAAAATCCTTGTGACTAGCCCAAATTTGTTGAAAACCCCCTCCTCCAATGCATCATCCACCAACTCCTCCTCCTTCATGTGGGTTCGATAGTAAGAAACCAACATCTCATCTGAAAAACATATTTTATGAGTAGTTGTGTGTCTTCAAAGGGTTTATCAAGGCGACAATCTATGTACTTAAAAAATATGCACCATGTGAACAAAAATATCATGGTTATCATTTAATCTTATTTTTCATTTTGACAAGGATATCAGAGCTTGACATTGTCCAGAGCCCATTCACTCTTTGTTAAAACTATGCCTCGCTCTAGTAAAAACCTCCACACCCCTTTCTTTGCCTGCAATTTTTCCATGGGCCTATAGGATTTCTCCATAATTATTGAATTCATCTCCCATGGTAGAGATGTTGTGATGTCCTCTTTAACATTTTGACTCCGTAAAAAAATAAAATAAAAAGTAAAATTATAACTATAACTATAATTACGTCGATAGGCGTTCTTTTTAATCGGTTGACTTTACAATTTATTTGACCGAGAGATTTATGAGAAACAAAATGGAAATCTCGGTGTTCTCACAGAAGAGGTGATGCG
Source organism: Pinus tabuliformis (assembly GCA_031772625.1). Taxonomy (NCBI): domain Eukaryota; kingdom Viridiplantae; phylum Streptophyta; class Pinopsida; order Pinales; family Pinaceae; genus Pinus; species Pinus tabuliformis. Next base: position 732,724,515 of record CM062819.1, read on the forward strand.
ATGAATTCTTAAAGAAGTTTGAGGCACTATGTTTGGCAAGCAAATTCCTTCGCATTCAGGAGGTTGGAATTTGGATAACATAATAGTTGTGATGTTTAGAAAGAGAACAGGGCTATGATTTGCAGAGGCAGGGAATCGAATATGGGGAATCCAAGAAACCAATTCTTTGAGTCTATTGTTGCAGGCCTCCACTATCTTATTATTTGTGATGGGGTTTGTGGTTAGCAACATAGGTGCCGATTTTTGAGGCAAGTTTATTCCTGATACAAGAGATTTTCAATCCCTGTGCTGGGTGGTGTTTGACTAAAGTAAAAATATCATTGTTGTGCCATGATAAGATTTAGTAAAAGTGTCATACATTCATACATTTTAAAGATATCCTTTCTTTGGTAATTTCTTTGGATTAAATCTGTGTTTCCCGCCGTCTTGCATGCCTCTTGTGTGGCATTTTAGAGATTTGATGAAACCCTATCCATAACTACAGATACAAGTTTTCATACATTTTAAAGATATCCCTTCTTTGGTAATTTCTTTGGATTAAATCTATGTTTTTAAGTCGTCTAGCACACCTCTTGTGTCTTTCATACAAGTTTCTGCTATGAAAGTTCACATGTAACATTACATGTCACCGCTAGGGTTTTATGTCTCAATAATTGTTTTTTAAAGAAAAACCCTAACCCATCTTAAATCGATACTGATATTCCTTTTTGTTTTATGCAGGTTTCGTTCTGGAGATACCTGAAGGCCTTCTTGTACTTTGGTTGACCTGAGTGATGATGTGGAAACTCAAGGGATCAGATTGATTGGGTAATCACGGGCACGACAGAATCAAATTTTCTAGTTTTCAACCTATTTAGTTTTGGATGTTACTATGTGCAACCCACTCCTACTTCGTGGAATTAACTTTTGGCAACTTCGTCCATTTCTTTGGATAAGATAGAGAGGTTTGGTGAGCCATCGGTTTCAGCATGCCAACACCGACAATTTACAACCAAGAAAATGTTGGATAATGCAATTTTTGACTATGGAAAATGCTTGATAATGCAATCTTTGACTATGGAAAATGTTGGTTGAATGCTTTCTCAAATAAGCCATGTCTCACTAACTGTCGATGCATGGATTTTATTGGTTTTTGTAATCAGTAGGGCAGAGCTTCAACCAATGCATGTTATTTAACTAGAGTGGGTTTATTAGAGGATATTGTAGTTTGTTTTCTTAACTAATGGCACTTAATGACTAATTAGTAATTACTAATGAGTTAATAACACTTCACTAAATGTACTTTAACATATGTTACCTTATTCCATTAAATTACAGTATTGGAGTGTTTAACACTCCAACATGTTGAATTTACTAATTTTCCTTTTTTCCCTTTCGTCTGAATAGTCTCATATATAGGCCATGTCAATTTTTCTTTTACCTAAGACTTGAATAAGATGGATTTTTCTCAATGGCTTAGAATGCATTGTCGGGGAATCTAGGATGATGAATGAATTTTGAGATTCTATTTACGCCATAGTCTTGTTTATTAAAGGTTTGGGTATATTAGTTTAGGGCTAGGTGATTGTAATGTAGCATTTCTACTGATTTTGAATGTATACTTTTGTTGTTAAATATCATGAGAAATCATTCATTCCTTCATATTTCCACACAACCTCTGATCTCAGGCTTTGATGGAGTTAGTGACAGTTTATTGACTGCTTTAAATTTGCCCAAACAATGTCGGGGCAAGACAAAACCTGCAAAGAGGCAATGACGACGGTGGAATTCAGGGAAGAATTTATTATTAGAGGCTAGTAACACCAAGCCATTGAAAACTGACACCCTGAAGGATATTATTGTAGAAAAGGCTATTGAAATACCCCTTGGATCTTCATCTCTGGATTCTCCAGTTTCACCTCTAGCGACTAAAGCAATTTATTCTTTGTTGAAAGCCACAAGGAGTAGGAAGCACAATTTGAGAAAGTAGGTTTTGGATTATAGAGATTGGGGTCATGATTAGTATTGGCTTGGTCTTGGGTTCGAGTCTCAGTGAGGGTAGCTTACAAATGAGATTTTACTCTTTGACTTGTCCACAGTAGAGTCCGTGGTGCGCTTGACCTTGCAGTAGAGTGTTCAAGTCGATCCAATTCTTGCAGTAGCACTTCTACATTTACACTATCATGATTGTTTCATCCAGGTATCCCCATTTTGCTGTTAATTATATATACTTGTTTTGTGGAAGAGAACATTTTGGGTGATTTCCCTAAAAAATTGAACTTCCCCAGAATCGATCACGTGACACGTCGTGAAAATTTATGCCTTGAATGGTACTACTGGGATTAATTATATATATGTGTTTGGGTGTTTTATTTGGACATTTCAGGATTGCGATGCATCAATCCTTATTTCCGGGCCTAATGCTGAACGGACGGTGCCAGGCCATTCCGGATTGCGGGGCTTTGATGTCATAGAAAATTCCAAGAAAGAACTTGAAAGAATTTGTCGTGGAGTTGTTTCTTATGCGGACATCATTGCATTGGAAGCCAAAGATGTCATGGCACTGGTACTCTAAAGCCCTAAATCCCTCTCGTCATATTTATGTACCTTTGGCAGGCACATTGCATTTAACACTGAGTAATTATCTGGTGAAAAAATTGTTAGAGTAATGGACCCAATTATGATGTACCCATTGGACAAAGAGATGGAATGAGATCCTCTACAGGGGATGCTTCGAACATGCTAGACCCTATGGATTCAGTCGATGTTCTCAAACACAAATTTGCTGCAAAGGGTTTATCTGCATCAGATCTTGTTGTTCTCAATGGTAGGTCGATATCATCCTGCCATTCAGCTAAATAGATTAATGGCTAAACATCCACCAGATCTGTTATACATTTCCTAAAATGTGCTTTAGGATTGTGAGCATAATAATGATTAAATATGAAATAAAAAAAAATATTTACATGTGACGCATAGGACAAAGTAAACCTGAAAATACTATTAGCCCTGAACCTTGAGGGACAACTTTTGCTACGTTAAATGTTTTGGGTCTGACCAGTAAAGCCAGGGTCTGGATGTTAGGAAAATCTCAACTATTCCAGTATGTGTTATCTGTCACTTTGAGGTCATGGGAAAAATTTCAGTATGTAGAAAGCTATAATTCACACAAATCTATAAGTACCAAGTAATGCTACATTGGTTGCAGTTTTTAAGTGATAGGTACTGCAGGTTGGAACAATTTTTGCCAATAGATCAAACTTGCCCCTTCAAGGTTATGGGTATATAACAAGAACAAGGTTGGTAGGCAGGTTGAAAAGCTGTCCACCATGTAAATTCTAGTCATTTCAAGGTTTTGGGCAGAATTTCCATATGTGGAGAGCAGTTACACAGTTACTCAACAATAGATAAGCACCAAAACAATGTTGTATTGATTGCAATGCACACTGAAAGACATTGGAGACATATCTTGCTCTTAAGGCGTGGGTATTTTGTGGACTTTGAAAAGTTTTTTTTTTTCTTCGAATGTTTTTTTCACAACCTGGAATACGTGAGAAAATGTGAACAAACTGTGAACACATGAGAGTGCAGAAACAATAAATGGCTAAAACAAGATTCAACGTTGGTGACAATGGGCATCAAAGATTGAGTGCCCTTTTTCTTCTTGATTGTTTTTGTTTGTTTCTCCTTTAAGTTTTGAACATGCATTATTGGTTTCTGGAGTTTCCCTTTTCCTTAGGTCACTCAATTCTAAGTAAATGATATACAAGCAGAAAATACATATAAAATTCTGATAAGTGTATATTGATGAGTAGTATATTCAATTTTTAACCACAATTGTAATCAACCACAATTGTCAAATGAACCACCTTTTCCATATGTTTTTCTCTGTTTTGTCATATTTTTTTTCCATCTTGTAACACAAATCCTTCTCCCAATCTCTTCTCTATATAATCAAAACACAATCTCTTTCGAGTGCATCACTCTCTTTTGTCACTATACAATCTTCTTCAAGTGCATCACTCTCTTTTGGGTAACACTTTATTTCCACCATGTCCATTTTGAATGGACAACCCACCTCAACCATTACCTCTTCAACTAATGAACAATATACTATGCTGCAAATCCACTTCATTTGGTGTTCAACACTAACAACCTTTCGGTGTTCTTAAGCAGTCTAAATCAACGCCTTCAAGTCGAAGTCAACACTAAACAAATCTGTCTTCAAACTATTCAAATTTTAGAAATTTTGGGTCTGTGATGAGGAGGTCGAAAACAAGTCTATCAACACTATAGAAGTTCAATGTTATACACTGAAAAATGTGAGCTTTTCTTCAGATATAATTTAATCAGTCTTTTGGAGTATACTTGTAGTTTCTTGCTCCATTCTTCTTTCAATTTTCAACTCCTTTTACTAGTTTCAGATCACTCTATTCGATGGATGAATCAAATCTCAAGGAGGTCAAACCATATTCATATATATACTTGAATCAAGGTTGAACAATTGTCATTGAGGGCGACTTGAAGGCTAACTTGGTCAATTTCTTGTATACTTAAGACTTCAACAAAAAAAATGATTTTCTTTCTTTTACAAATGTCCAAATAGGACATGTCTTGAATACCAATTTCTATGACTTTTATTGAGCATGAAGAACATGGATGATAAAAAATAAAATAATAATAAATACATAAATAATTAATTTTACATTATGAAGACCGATACTAGTTACATTTTCAACATAATCTTCTGTGCAAGCAACCATGCAACCCCAAGTTGTTTAAGGCTCATTGCTCTCAATTGGAATGCCTAACAGTCCTCCAATGCAAGGTGTCCTCCTTCTAGTATCCTCTTTTGTCCATCAGAGAGCTACTCATAAGGCTACAATCCTTCACCCAATCATGCACCAACAATGCCCTTCTTGTCTGCTACTCTAGGGCTACTTTGGGTAGCCAACACACTACCCTCTAATCAGATCAATGGAAGCCAATTATGTCACTGCAAGATATGCTCTGATGAAGACACATGATCACCCAATCTCGTCTTCAAATTGGCTCCCATAGGATGCAAGGTAAACTGATCCAATCTGGTCAATACTTTGACCCAACACTCCTCCACATACATTTTTTGTCCTTCACTGTTTGCTTTCTACTCCTGCAACTCTGGTTAGGGCACAAACTTCAGCCATTAACCCTCCATGTAGTCATAAAAAATCCCTTCAAGGATTACGGTCCTCCAAGGATAGGCTCCTCCACACCCACACTATCCAAAACAATGGTTGTCCTCCTCAACACTACCTTGGAACAACTCTAGCTACTGGCTATGGCCTGCGGCTCCTAGCCCAACAACAACTGTAGGTATTTGACCTCCCTCAAACACTACCCAAAAAGTCCCTACATAGCCATGTTCTGTCCCTCTCTTCCTCTACCTTGACTACTTAGAAAACTCCATCTAGAACAACCCTCAAATAGCTCCACAGTAGCTTCGCTATCACCTACAACACTTGGCCCTTAACCATAGACCCTCCACGCTGCTCCTCGACCTCCTTAGACATTATCTTTGACCTCCTCCTATTTGCAGCTAGCCTTCTTCATCTTAGAGCTACTTTAGAGGATGTGTTGCTCATTATGGATGCTAAAACAATATTTTCTCACCCTCTTTTTATAGACATAATGAGGGGCTTCAATGAATTATGAATAGACACACCTATTGTAATTATTTACACCAAGCCTACATGACTTGACAACCAATAATTAACTTGTCAACTTCAAAAATTGATCCCTAATTCTAAATGTCGCCTCCAATTTTCCACTCCTGCAATAGCCATAGATAAGATCATTGTAAATAGAAACAACTGGAGTTAACCCCCTGCCCAGCATATTGTCCAAGAGCCGTTCAACTGCCTCCAACTCTCCTTTTACACATAACACACTGATGAGTATCTTGAAAGTATTAATGTTAGAAGCCATACCCTTTTTGACCATCTTCTCTTGCACTTTTAAAGCTTCCTACATTCTATCTTCCTTGCAATAACCATCAATTAGTAGGTTATAGTCTGAAACAATGGGTTGCAACCCATTATCAATCATGCAATGATTTTTTTTATCAGCTGCATTTGTTTCTCTTTGCATGCAAAGTCGAGTAATGAACAATATGCATAAGTTTGATTATGGAACAATGGATTTTGAGAGAGTTTTGTTCATTAGAACCAATGTCTCATGAATATTGCATTCTTGCAAGTTCCCATGAATTAGTGTGGTATAAATAATTTTTTTGGAGTATAAGACCTCTCTTTAGTATTTGAATAACAAGATTATGAGCTTCCTGAATCTCTCCATCCTTCCAAATCCCACCAACAACCTTTTCGTAGAAAAATATGGTAGGAGGAGGAAAACCTTTGTGAACCATTTCCTCCAACAACTTCAATGCCATCCTTGAATTCCCACTCTGGCAATGGCCGTATACAAGCTTGACATAGATACTATTTTTGGGATTCAAACCCCTTTCCTGCATTTCATTAAACAATTTATTTGCTTCTTCTAGCTATCCTCCTTTATACAACACTTCAATCAATGTAGTATAAGTTGCAACATTCAATACTATACCTTTTATAATAATGTCATCATGGATTCTATTTAGTTATTCAACATTTCCCTTGAGGCAGCTAATCTCCCCAATTGCAGAGAAAATCATTGATGTAGGAACCAATCCTTGGTATAACATTTGAAAGATAAGATTATTTACTTCCTCTACCATTCCAAGCTTACAAAATATTCTAATGAATGAACAGTAGCTAGTATGTCAAGGAGAAGACCACGTTCTAGCATCCAATTGTGTAGCTCTGTAACATGTCCAATGCTTCCCTTCTGCAAATGAGTTTCAGTTAAAACAATATAAATTTCGAAGCTTGGTTTCAATCTCCTTTGCTGAATTTGTTGCAGGAGGCAGTTGACATCCTTCAAATTACCTATCTTGAAAAGACCTTTGATAAGTGCATTGTAAGTTTTAATTCGAGGCACAAAGCCTCCTTCTGAAATGAGATTATTCACAAGATCAAGAGCCTCTGACACTCTAATTTCCTTGAAATATCCATCAATAAGTAAATAATAGGTACAAAAGTTAGGAACATAGCCTATTTGATGGATGGCTTATATAATTTTGGGGGCTTCTAGTAGCTTACCCTATAACAAAAAGTTTCAACAACATAATTCCAAGTATTAGTAGTTGGACAAAATCCCCTTTCTTTCATTTCTTTAAATATTTCCATCACTAATTCTAGTTGTTCCATAAGATCTAAAGTTTTAAGAAGCATATTGCAACAATGAGCGTCACTTGCAAATAATTGTAACATTTCAGCGACTTTTGGAATTATTTGACTTTGTGCAATTGTCTTATTCAAATTGTTAAGTACTGTAGGTATCGAATATCCCGGATATGTAGAAATTAATGCTCTAAAAATGCTCGAAATTCAAGTTTGATACTTGCATGCAATAATAGAATGATCCATTACAACTTGTGCATCACTGTACACCTTTTCCCTTATCAATATATGAATCAGAGTTAAGTGAACTTGTATAGTTTGCTGAATATGTTATTTTTCTAACCAGTTGAATAATTTCAATGCCAATCCAACATTATCCTAGATTTCAAGCAATACTTGAATTACAACACATGGAATCAATTTATATGATAATTCCTCCAACATATCCCAACGATGTCCCTTCAAAAAATTATAGATAGTAGCAATATTACTAGAATTAACTTCCTGAGTGTAAACACATTGTTTTTTGTTATTCACAAATTTCAGTGTCGAGCTTCTGCGAGACTACCTCTGCTGAAATATATCTCATTCCGGTAGCATGATCAAGAAAATAGTTAGTCCCGTGATCAAAATGTTTTTTCCTTATGGAATGAAACCCTTTCCATCTCCCTAAACTATTTCAAATTTCAAGCCTTCTTAGCAGGGGTACTGTTGCAAGTGTTAGGGCTTTAAAGACCATATAGGGTTTAAAATTCATTATTTTAGCAACTCTATATAGCCAACAGGGCCTTGGTTCATTTTTGAGTTCAATGGAGTACGAGGCCTTCCATACTAGGGTCCCATTTTCGCTTGAATTTGCCCAACCCATATATCATGTTGAAAAAAGGATAAGCTTGGGTTACATATTGGGGGCTCTAGTAGAACTAATGCCCTCAAGACTCATTAATAAAAATGCCAACACCCGAGAAATATTATTCCCATCATTTTCGCCCTTGATACAATGATGTGGGTCTAATTAGCTATGGTTGGCTTGTTGTTCGTGGTTTGATTATATATATAGCTTTCTTCTCACCTGGCATGGGACCAATTCCATGGACAATCAATTCCAAAATTTATCCTTCATAATATAGAAGTATGTGTGGAGGCATTGCTGCAACAATTTGCTGGATATTTAATTTGATTGTTTCAGAGAGATTCCTATCTTTTATTGATGTGTTGGGCACATCCAAAACATTTATAGTATTCATTGCTATTTTTGGGGTTGCATTCCTTTTTGTCCTTGCTTTTGTTCCTGAGATGAAAGGCTTGAGCTTCGAGGAGGTCGATAAATTATGACAAGGGAGATCATATAGTGGTAGTAGAGGCAAGGAAGGTTCTTTCAACGAACCCCTTCTTGATGATCATCATACATTATGAAGTAGCAAATGTTGAAATCTCTCGTGAGAGATGGCATTCAAATCAATTGCTGCAAATTTGTGGATGACATTTGAGGTATTATAGGAGAATGTACAACCTAAATGGCATATCACCAATCATATCGATAAGATTTTCATGGTGGCATATCGACATGTTTTGCATGGTATTAGTGTCGTAATTTGCACTATTTCTTGATAATACATTGTTAATCTTTTTGAAAATTCAATTGGATATGTTAGATAGCAGATGCTTATACTTACATCATTCATCAACATCCCATTTGAAAAGATTTTGCATTGCTACCACTCCCCAAATATAGGAATTTTAATTTAGCACTATGTTTGCGTATGAAAAGGATATATATTTTATGGTTTCCTTGATTTGGGATATACATCATTCCGCTCTATTGAAGTTACATCATTTGTAGATTAGGTTAGGCACAAACCAATGAGATTTTTTGGGTTACTCTCCTAACACTTGTTGTGGTTCAAACACTTTAGGTATTGGTATTTGCATACTGTTGTTTTTGGGGATGATGGTCTTCCACTAGAAATACAAATATAGACTAAATAAATACATCAACAAGCTGAGTTTGGAGTTGTTTCACATTGGAGGTAAAAGGAGGGTGAAGAAACACACTCTTCCTTCATTATTCAGATGGTTGAGTGGGCATGATGGGTGCTAATGTGGAACAACGAGATTATGAAAACTAAACTACGGTTATCTCCCCAGGATGCAAACATGATACCAACTTTCCCTTTCCCTTCCCATAAACATGGTTTCCCACATATGGATAACTTCTATAGCCCACCATGTTGCACAAATAATAGTCTCCTTCTAATTATGTTGGAAGATGGTAAAGTGAGTATGGTATTCTTAAAAACACCATATTATGATGTAGTTGCTTTGCAATCTACTTGTTTTGAAATTCATTTGCTAATCTTTTACACAATTTTTTATGTATGTTGTTTGAAATTTCTACCATCATATCAATTTCATGAACAAATGGTCGCTTTTTGTTGTTAACTAGATGAATGTGCAATAACTACCTCCAAATTCCATTGTGAAGCATTTGCTAGACAAAATAACTTATGGCAGTTCACTTTTTACATATTATGGTTTAGCAATACAAGAAGAGTTGAGGCCAAGAGTGAAGCGCAAAATCATTAGTGATCCTTGTTAGAAGCTGAAAATGGGTGATTTAGTTGAATATAATCTGTCAATACCACATACATTTTTGATTGAATATAGGAAAGAAATAAGTTGAATGTTTTGGTAAGGCAGATGAATGCCAGGATGAAACAAGCCATATGCTAGGAAAGAATTCACAAGTTGCAACTATGACATCACTTATGTAGCAACTGACCAATTGTTTTTGGAGTGAATTAGAAAGAATGGTGACCAAAAGATTTACCTTGCTGAATGCCAGTCAACAACAAGGTTCAATGTCATTACACCAATATGCTTGTTATGAGCTCAACACGTCACTTATGGAAATTGAAACTGGGTGGGAAGGATAACAATCATTCCTCACAACCACGAGAGATAAACCCAATTGACAACTTTCTTTGTGGAGCTTATAATTAATATCATGATGACCACATTTTTTTGGTAGCAAATTCATTCTACTCTTTGAATAATTTAAAGCACATTATTTTAACAAGGCTAGGAGATAGGTATGGATAACCAGGAAAGGAAGGCTTGGGACTGTCTGGGCTATTTTGATTCTCATCTTTGTATTTCAATTTAGAGAAAATTATATATTCAAATACAAACTCAATTCAAATCAAACTAAAATAGAGAAGTCTAATTATGAAGACGTTTCTCTCTCCACTACCTTGCAATGTCATTTTTTTTTTTAATTATACTTGAATTTCAATGATAATAACCCAGTGGATTTATATATTGATTTTAACACCAAATTGACATCACGGTAAACATATGAATATCCCATTAAGTATGAACTAAATATGGTTCAAAGAATCTCAACTTTATCCCATGCACATGGCAGAGTAATTTCTGAGGTGTGAAGTTTATTAGAGGCACTATTTATTTGTTTGTTTTGATTAGAAAAAGGGTTTGCTCTTGGTTTTATGTGACTTTGAATTTATCATTTGTAACATGTTGATAAATATAAAAGATTAATGTGTGACACTTATCTTTCAGAAATTGATGTTGAATGAAAGGATAAAGAGTTTAACCAAGTTACAATCTGCTTTGGTAAAGGCAGAAGAACATATTAAAAAGTTGCCTACAAATACACCATATACAGAGTTTGAACACAAGTAATATATGGATTTTTCTTTTGCAGATATGTTATTTTTTCTACCCAAGATATCACAACAAGAAAAATATTGATATTGTAGGAATTGCTTGAGGACCTCATTAAGGTCAATATATATATATATATATATATATATATATATATATATATATATATATATATATATATATATATATATATATATATATATATATATATATATATATTTTCTTTATTATGTCCTACTTCAAGATTGATACCTTCTCATGAGAGAAAGGCTTTAAATATGAATTAATATGTTCCTGAAACGAATCAGATTCAAAGTTTATAGATATAAAAGATGAAAAAAAAAATGTCAATTCCTTCGCTTGATTGTTACGTGACTATGGTGTGGGCAGGTTATAGGATACGTGATTGGAAAAAGGATGGGGAGACAATGCAGAGAATGTCTTGGACATGATTCATTTTTTGTTGGAGATCCTTCAGGCACCTGAACCATCGACTTTGGAAATGTTTCTAGTAGGGATTCCTATGGTTTTTAATGTTGTGATTCTTTCACCTCATGGTTATTTTGGGCAAACAAATTTTTTAGGAATGCTAGACAAGACACTGGTGGATAGGTAAAGTAATTTCTTATAAATTGCAACGTTCATTCCATGATATCCTCTCTTTATTGTTTGATTGTATTTTGAATGTTTTTTTGATTTTGTTGTATTTTAACTATGAAATTGAAAATACTTGGTATCATGTCCAAGTATATTAATTGACATCCTTTTAGTTGTTTTGTGTTAAAATATTTTCATGACTATTAAAAAAGTTTACTTTCATGTTGTTATTTGAGCACATGTTGCCTATATACTTGACCAATTTCATGTGTTAGACAATGAAATGTTGTTGCGAATAAAACGACAAGGGTTAAACATAACACCTTGTATTATTTGTTTTAACAAGTTATCTACAACTTGATATGTTTAACATGTAACTTAGTTGGCATGATTATGCCTAAGCTTTCTCTGAAGGTTGAATATACCTAAGTTACTAGGGTGTTCCTTTATATGGTGATGTTTTCTTTTCTTTGTTTGTACAAGTCATATGGCTACATAATGGCCGCCATCCCCAACTCAACATAACTTGTTCGCTTTTCTTGATTTTAGGGGGGGAAATGACATTGGCATTGCTGATGTTGAGGTATATGTCATATAAATCTTTTATAGTATACATTAGTTTATATTCAAGTATTCATTGTCTTTCATGTCTTATACTCTACATTGTATCTTGTTTCATTTTCAGGAGAGGAACTCAATATTGATGGTAAGAAGCAAGAATTGAAGAAAGAGGAGAACAATAACACTGAAGCGACAAATGCAAAATGAGAGAGAGAAGAGAATTGGTCTGGCGATACCCTTAGAGCCAAATATATCTTGCATAAGACACACACATAGATACTAATGGTTAAGTCTTCAGAGTTGGTGAATTCACTTGCAATGCCTTGGCAACACAGTGATAATGTTTTGAAATGTCAATGAAACAATATTTCATGTGTAAATTGTAGTCCAACCAATATTAAGTTGGAAACTCATATTGTAATACTTGACATTTTATATAATAAAATTTATGTGGTTGAAATTATTTTTATTTGCACTTGATATTATTTAGTCTTGTAATTAACATATGTAACTTTGAATTATCATATTAGATGAACATGCACATTGTATGACATTTTATTATTATTATTATTATTTTTTATTTATTTTTATTTTTTTTGCAAAATCATACTGATTAATTTATGTTGATTAATAATGAACACATAAAATCAATCTAAAACTACTAAATCAGTAGTTTATATTGATTAATGATGAACACAAATAAAATGAATATATGACTAGATTAGTCGTTTATAATGATTATAAATGAAATGAATAAAAACTACTAAATCAGTGGTTTATATAATGAATATGAAACTACCAAAAAACGATAAATGACTACTGCAAATGATAATTTTTTTTATTACAAATGATGACTAAACTTTTCATATATATGACTATTAATAGCTAATTTACAGTATCTTATAACACGACTAAAATCTAGTCATATTTATTTGGTCATTAATTGGTTTCAAAGGATGACTACAATTTCCATGTATGTATATCTATATATATATATATATATATATATATATATATATATATATATATATATATATATATATATATATGACTATTAGTAGCTAATTTATAGTATCTTATAACACAACCAACATTTTGGTCATATTTCTTTGGCCATTAATTGGTTTTCTTGGGTAATCATATAGTAATATATTTTGGTGTATATTTGGTCATTAATTGCGACAATTAATGACCAAATTGATGACTTAATATACTACTAGATGATAAAATTGAGACAAGTAATTAATTACTAAGCTAAAAATGACTAAAAGTTGGTTGCGTTATAAGATATTGTAAATTAGCTACTATTGGTCACCGATTTAAAAATGGTCGTTTATATGCAAATTTTAGTCGTTTTTTTAGTAACTCATTAGCCATTTTGTACTAGTGGTAGCAACTCTCGAATTGTTAGATTTGACCTAGTTCACCAACAATCTCATTGCTCACTCTCCTTGGTGGCTTGCTATTCTTATGAAGTTGCCTTATGATATTCCTAAATTCAATGGAAATCGTGGAGAAGACCCATCCACACACATAATGACTTATCATTTGTGGTGTTCTTCGAACTCCCTTAATGATGATTATGTTTGTTTGCGTCTTTTCCAACGTACACTCACTGGTATGACAACTAAATGGTACACTGAATTGCGTCAAGCTTCGTTTGATAACTTTAGCACCTTGGCTACTACATTCTTAACACATTTCTAGTTACCCATCAGATATGAGATTTGAACATAACTCTTAACCAATTTCAAACAAAATAATGTCGCTCACATCTCCAATCATATTCATGGGTGGCGAGACCGTCATAATTTGGTTAATACCTTTGTTCTTGACCAATTGTTAGCTGAATGGTTCATTAATTCTCTGTTTCCATCTATCACAGAAGATGTAGCCAATGATGGAGTCGTAACTGAAGAGCAGGTAATTGCTCATGCCCAGTACTTGGATCTCATATATACCCAATCTGGCATGCTTTATGGTAAGATACCAAATGATCCACGACTTACTGATACTATTTCTTAAACTCCTCATAAAGAATCACATGTTGTTGATGGTCTGATTGGTTTTACTAGCCAACATTCGATGAGTAAACCATCTTGTTCAACTCTAGCTGTCACTGATCAAAGCCCTCTTTCCACTCCTGTAGCTTATATGTCTGAGATCAATTTCGTTCAATCATCCAAAGGAGAATCTACGCAAAACATGAAGTAAGAAGAAAAGTAAAGGCAAGAAGAAGAAAAACAATTCTCTACAAGATAAACAAAATAACTAGTCTCCCGAAGAAAAGCAGAAACCTCATTACCCATGTTTGATTTGTAATGAGGAACATTTCACTCGTGATTTTCCACACTAGGTGGAGGTGAATAAATTCCTTAAATTATCTGCTACACCCAATGTGTTGACAGACCCATTTCCGAATTAGGAGACAAATATGGTTTCCCAAGACCCTACTTCCTCTAACTTGGTTTTTGAAGCTTTCCTCTACTAATCCTAAAAATGAAGTTATGGTGGCTACCCAAAGTAAGGAATATGGTAATGTGAATCTTTCTAACATTCAGGCTACTGATCAACCTACTAGTTTGACTACATATCCATCGGATCTTGCTCCAAATGTCGTACCTACTGAATTAATGATTAAGCCTCCCAAGGGCATTATTCATAAATCAAGATTCAACTCTCGTACAAGAGCTGCTCAAAATTATAATATAGTTGAGGACCTGGCTTAAGATCCCTCTTTTATGGTAACTCTTGAGGTGTTGCAAAATTTCCTCGCTCAAAAGAAGGCTTTTCTCTCAACAATTGGATGTATTGATCCTTCAGATTCCAACCTAGCAGTTTTTAACCATGAGAACCATACACCTTGATTTCCAGCTCAATTAGCTTTCATGATCTAGGTTGTTGTTTTTGGTAAGAATATTCATCGTTCCATTGTAGAAAAAGGACCCTTAATGTGTATTATGTCCACGCCTTGCGGGAAGGCTATTGGTTCTCCCTAATTAAGCCAATCACCAACCATTCTGAAAGATTTTGATGGAAGAAATTACAAAATGTGTGGTATTTTTAATTATCTAGAAGTAGAATTAGGTGGCAAGACTATACCAGTAGAATTCAAAGTTATTGACGAACCTCTAGATTATAATCATCTACTGGGTTGTATATGGCTCTATGCCATGGCTGTGATTGTTTCCACATATGCTAGAATGATCACTTTTCCTCATAAAGGTGGTATTGTAGCCATCAACCAATTCACTTTCTTTGCCATTGATTCTTAAGTTACTGGAAGTGTCCCTATCATGGGGGAACCCCTCACCTATATCAACGTGTTGGAGTTGTATTGCTAAGGATTCCTCTCTCATGGGAACCTTTTCACTTCCTCCTCCCTTACTGCCTGATAAATCTATCTCAGTTTCCTATATTAATATGATATCTTCTTGTACTACTCAAGTTTATCCATGGGTAGTACTAGATCAATCCAATATCAAAAATTTTGGTGATTGTATGCTGATCAACCCTGTTGAGTTAGCTTATGAAGCCATCTATTCGGCTTGCACGACTTATTCTCATCCTTCCTCTTTGATCAATTGGGTTGATCGATCTTTAGATTATGGTACATCGTTTGATCCTTTCTCTTAAACATTTTCCACCGATGAGAGCATCATGGAGATCATGATGCTAGATGATGCACCATGGGATGTGTTATCATAAAATCATGCTCCTGATAGGCTGCTGATCAGGAAGACCTTATGTAACTCTTTCAAACCAACTTTTGGCTGAGGCTTAGCCTCCTCAACCTGAGAGGGCTCTCTCAAAGGTTAATGATTTTGATAAAGATTAGATGGCTAACTCTATGAAACAAGTGAAAAATATGAATGGTTGAACATGATCAGTAAACATCCATTGGGCTTATGGAGTCAACAAAACCTCAATATAACAATGAACTCAACCTTACATGGAAGTCAGGGCATTCAGCATTTAAACATTCAGAACATAAACTCATATGGGACCACACAGTCTATGCATGTATACAGGAAGTCAGAGCACGTTCAGTGAATTCTGAGTGATTATACATCCATACCACTGTAAGAATTAAGAAAAGGACAACATCACATATTCTGAACATAAAAAACCCTTCATGAATCCTGAGAAGTAAAGTCAAGCATGTATTATTGAAAATGAGTCTTACATATGCCAAATACAAGCTTTTCCATAAAAATTTCCAACCCTGATTACATTAGATCTTCTTCTATAAATAGAGCTCTTTACATAACTGAGATTCCTCCTCCAGCATGAGGGAAATTCGAATTCATCCTACTATGACACCTATTGATACATAAAACTAATTATTAAATGCAAATGACACCTAACTAGCAGTCCTAGAGACCTAATACAACTAGGAGTGTAACTTCTTATCATGATTCAACAACCTTATCTAAGCATTTAAAGCATTATTTGACAACTTGCAACCTCAAGAAGTCGAATTTGATGAAGCCTCCCACGTGGTCACCCAACTACTGATGACAAACCCTAGAAATTAGGGAACATGTTTCCCTGTTTTTAGGTTTAGATCCTTGAAAATTGGCACGTGAGACAGAGCCTTTATCTCTTCATCCATGACACATTTTACGAAACTGAAGGAGGTTTTTGTAGCCCATGTTGTCCAAAACAAAAACCTCTCCTGGTATTTTAAAACATTTCTCCAGCTGTCTAGAAACTGTCCTTGAAAAACACGTAGCAAACAGGAAAAATCCATTTTCTGAAAGTAGGGTCTCAATGAAAGCTTAGTATCTCCCAACTGAAAACACTTATGAAGAAATTGAGATAGGTTATTGTATTAGGAGAGTTGATGAAGATAAACCTCCTTCATAATTTCAAAATACCATTTCATGTGACCAGAAACTTATTTTGAAAAAAACAGGTGTAAAATAGAGAAATATGCATGTGGAAAACTTGCACCTACAGCAGTTTCGTAGCGCAAGTTTGATCATAAATTACTCCCACCTCAGAATGTATTTGAATAAAATGAAAGAGGTTTTTGTAGTTTGGTATGTTAGGAATAAAAGCCTCTTTCAGTTTTCAAAATTAAGTTTTCAGCTGCTCAAAACCCCTTCTGGAAATTTACTAGTAAACGCAGAAAGCAGAGTTTTTTCTGCTGAAACAGGCTGCTACAGGGGTTTCGTAGCGCGCTACGAAAACTCCTAGTTCAGTGATTTCGTAGCTACTTTCAAAATTTCTCCAAAAAGATGTGAGATATGACTTATAAACACCTGGTAAGACTTCTAAAACATGGAATGAGGCTGTCAAACATTATTTGGAAAAGAGATATGATCTTAAAAGACTTCTAACCTTATGACCTAACCCTTAAAGCATGAAATGACCTAGAGACCCTTTAACACCATGACTTGACCATGACTGATACAAGAATTGAGAAACCATGTAAGTTGTCCAAATTTTTTTAAGGAATTTTTACAGTGATAACAGTGGCTCCACTAGGGATAGTGTGCCCTTGTGGTACATTAAGAACTTGTAGTTCCAGTGCCGCTATCCATCCTCTAGAAGAAAACTTTGAACTTCTGCCCAATCTGCTCCTTAAGCCTTGAATAATTTTTTTTAAGAAGAATTCAAACTGCACCTACTGAAATAGATGCTCAGTCAACCTACCCTGAGCTTATTTTCATTTTCCTACCTACCTACTAGCTCCAATTTCTACTTTAGGTCAAGCAACATGATATTTCCAATAAAGCCAATCAATTGTTCTTTCTGACATTGGAGGCTCTTGACTGCATTCAACCTCAAAATAACCATGATAGTGAGATGACCAAATCAACTTATAATGTACCTGATCTTCATAATGCAAATGAAAATGAAATACTGGTGTGCAAAGCTTTGCCATGTATTCACTTATAGGGTCACAGAAGACATGGTTATTTTGATGACCATCATAACACTCTAAATCCTCAGACAACTGATTCTCAACCACACAAGACCCCTTTGATGTGCTATCCAACTGCCTTTCTGCATGATGCCCACAAACAATGTAATTTTCTTCATTATAAAGATCATTCTTTGATGCAAGCTGCTGCAAGGAATTACAAAAATGAACAACCTTTTCCTCTGCCTGAGGGTCATAGAAAATTTCCTCCAGTATTTCTTCTTGCTGTGTGTAATCATTTTCATCTTCATTATGATTCGAAGACTGAGAAGTCTGCTGCATCTCTACATCAATCTCAGAGGATGTAATATGATTTTCATAAGTAAACCCCTGCTGATCTTCATGCTGCATTTCATGAGATGTTATACTTTTTTCTTGGTGCTGAAATGCATTGTTATGAAGAGCCTCTAAAATTTCTTCATCCATAAATTCATCATCATCATAACAATCCTCCAAGTACTGAATAAGACTTAAAGAATGTCTACAACAATCTTTGAGCAACAATAAGGAAGGATAACATTCTTTATACATCTCATAGAATTCATCATGAAAACTAGCAAGCGAATATATTGAACCATTTTCCAAACTTTTATACCAAGACCATGCTTTTCCTTCTAAAGTGGTCATAAACATCTTCATGAGACAATCTTCAGGGAAATGAACCTTAAGACTGCGCACATGCATATGAAACCTAACCAAATGAAGAGCAACATCGTCTTTCTTTTCATCTTTGAATATTGGAAGATCCTCTAACTAATCAACCTTTGGCATAGGATTTGGAAAACCAGGGATATGCGACCGATTCATAGGAGCATACCTGGCATTCATTCTTGCAGTGGAATTCATCTTGAAACTTCATCAAGCTACTGATCTTCTAGCAATGGAGTCACCTTCCAATTTCTTATTCGATGTGTGGAGTCGCCAAGGTAGTTTTGCAGCCTCAAAAAGATGTCTGAGCTCCTGCTACCTTCAGAAGTTCAGCCTCTAAATTTCGGGAATGAATAGACTTCAGGCTCCCGGCAGACGCACCAAAATGTTATCACAAAATCATGCCCCTGATAGGCTGCTGATCAGGAAGACCTTATGTAACTCTTTCAAACCAACTTTTGGCTGAGGCTTAGCCTCCTCAACCTGAGAGGGCTCTCTCAAAGGTTAATGATTTTGATAAAGATTAGATGGCTAACTCTATGAAACAAGTGAAAAATATGAATGGTTGAACATGATCAGTAAACATCCATTGGGCTTATGGAGTCAACAACACCTCAATATAACAATGAACTCAACCTTACATGGAAGTCAGGGCATTCAACATTTAAACATTCAGAACATAAACTCATATGGGACCACACAGTCTATGCATGTATACAGGAAGTCAGAGCACGTTCAGTGAATTCTGAGTGATTATACATCCATACCACTGTAAGAATTAAGAAAAGGACAACATCACATATTCTGAACATAAAAAACCCTTCATGAATCCTGAGAAGTAAAGTCAAGCATGTATTATTGAAAATGAGTCTTACATATGCCAAATACAAGCTTTTCCATAAAAATTTCCAACCCTGATTACATTAGATCTTCTTCTATATATAGAGCTCTTTACATAACTGAGATTCCTCCTCCAGCATGAGGGAAATTCGAATTCATCCTACTATGACACCTATTGATACATAAAACTAATTATTAAATGCAAATGACACCTAACTAGCAGTCCTAGAGACCTAATACAACTAGGAGTGTAACTCCTTATCATGATTCAACAACCTTATCTAAGAATTTAAAGCATTATTTGACAACTTGCAACCTCAAGAAGTCGAATTTGATGAAGCCTCCCACGTGGTCACCCAACTGCTGATGACAAACCCTAGAAATTAGGGAACATGTTTCCCTGTTTTTAGGTTTAGATCCTTGAAAATTGGCACGTGGGACAGAGCCTTTATCTCTTCATCCATGACACATTTTAAGAAAATGAAGGATTTTTTTGTAGCCCATGTTGTCCAGAACAAAAACCTCTCCTGGTTTTTTAAAACATTTCTCCAGCTGTCTAGAAACTGTCCTTGAAAAACACGTGGCAAACAGGAAAAATCCGTTTTCTGAAAGTAGGGTCTCAATGAAAGCTTAGTATCTCCCAACTGAAAACACTTATGAAGAAATTGAGATAGGTTATTGTAGTAGGAGAGTTGATGAAGATAAACCTCCTTCAGAATTCCAAAATACCCTTTCATGTGACCAGAAACTGATTTTGAAAAAACAGGTGTAAAACAGAGAAATATGCCTGTGGAAAACTTGCACCTACAGCAGTTTCGTAGCGCAAGTTTGATCATAAATTCCTCCCACATCAGAATGGATTTGAAGAAACTGAAAGAGGTTTTTGTATTTTGGTATGTTAGGAATAAAAGCCTCTTTCAGTTTTCAAAATTAAGTTTTCAGCTGCTCAGAACCCCTTCTGGAAATTTACTAGTAAACGCAGAAAGCAGAGTTTTTTCTGCTGAAACAGGCTGCTACAGGGGTTTCGTAGCGCGCTACGAAAACTCCTAGTTCAGTGATTTCGTAGCTAATTTCAAAATTTCTCCAAAAAGATGTGAGATATGACTTATAAACACCTGGTAAGACTTCTAAAACATGGAATGAGGCTGTCAAACATTATTTGGAAAAGAGATATGATCTTAAAAGACTTCTAACCTTATGACCTAACCCTTAAAGCATGAAATGACCTAGAGACCCTTTAAAACCATGACTTGACCATGACTGATACAAGAATTGAGAAACCATGTAAGTTGTCCAAATTTTTTTAAGGAAGTTTTACAGTGATAATAGGATGATCATCATTATCGTTCCTCCTTGCCAAATTCCTTCGAGGACAATCTTAGTGAACATTATCAACCCAATATCTTTGAGTTATCTATAATTTTACATCCCTCTACGATTTTGATTCTGAGAAGAACTTGTCAAACATTGAAGATGATATTCCTCTTGAAATTTCAATTAAACCTATCATTGTCGAAAATATACATATTGGTGCGTCTTTATCTCTCGATGATATCAAGACTTGTAAAGTCCTATTCCAGGCATTCAAAGATGTTTTTGCTTGGTCTTATGAAGAAATGTCTGGTATCAATCTGAAAATTGTTATGCATGAAATTAAGACATATCCCGATGCTAAACCATTTTAGAAATTCCTTTTCCCTATTCATCCCAAGAAGGTTTCCATTGTTAAAGTCGAATTCAAAAAACTTCTACACGCTAGTTTAATCTATCCCATACCTTTAACTGAATGGGTGTATAATATTGTTCCTGTCATGATCAAACATGGAAAAATCTGTGTGTATGGAAATGATCGGGACATCAATCCTACCTATTTGAATGACAACTATCCCACCCAATTCATCGACCAGATTGTTGATGATTGTACCAGTTGTGAGATATTTTCATTTGTGGACAATTTCTCCTACTATAATCAAATCAACATTCTCCCGATGGACCAACATAAAATTGCATTCATTTTTCCCTAGGGCACATTTGCGTATGGAAAACTCCCTTTCAGATTAAAGAATGTTGGGGCTACGTTTCAAAGGGAAATGAATTATGCCTTCCATGACATCAAACATATTGTGCAACCTTATTTGGATGATTTTCCTACTCATTCACAACATCGGGATGATCACTCGATGCATCTTATGGCCATCTTTTTACCATTTAGAAATTATAACATTCGACTCAATCTGCACAAATATGTGTTTTGCATAAGATCCGTTCATCTTCTTGGATTTGTTGTATCAAAACAAAGAATTTGTATTGATCCTTTGAAAGTTCAGGTGATCGTTGATTTTCTTGCTCCTTCCCTCCACCTTCAACGACTCCAAGGGAAGGCTAACTTTCTTAGGAGGTTCATTCCTAACTACACCAAACTAACCAAAAGATTTTCTAACTTGCTAAAGAAAGGGGTTCCCTTCCATTGGGATGACGCTACTCAAAAAGAGTTTGATTCCTTGAAAGATGTACTGATTCGAGCATCCTTATTATATCCCCCATATTATCAACACGATTATTTCCTGTACCTCACTGCTGCAGTTACTACCATTGCCATGGTATTGGTTCAGAAGGATGACTTAGGAACTAGACATCTTATTTATTACTTGAGTCAGAATCTTAATGATATCAAAGTCAAGTAAACCCATTTCGAAAAGTTAGCTTTGGAGGTTGTCCAAGTTGTCCAAATATTTCGCCATTACATCCCGCTATGCAAAACTATGGTTGTTTCAGATTGAAACCCCATGACATACATCTTATCATGATAGTTTCTGGGGGGAAAGTACTCTAAGTGGATTGTTATCCTACACTAGTTTGATTTGGAATTCATCAAATCCAATTTGAAGAAATCCTTTGTTTTTGCTGGGTTGATTTCCGACCTTACCAATTTTGAAACTGAAACAAAATCTAGTGATTCTATTCTAGATGAGTCATTGTTTCTGATCTTGTCATCTAACCCATGGCATGGAGACATTATCATATATCTCCAGACCCTGACTTTCCCATTTGATACATCTCACTCTGAACAACAACGTATCTGATATCAAGACAAACATTAAATTATAATCAGTGACACTCTTTATCACCACAGTTTCAATACAATTTTTTAAAGGTGCCTCACCCATGAGGAAGTCGAGAAAGTATTAAATGAATTCCATTCTCAGGCATGTGGTGGTCATTTGTTTGGATATGCCACTGCGCAAAAAGATCCTACGTGCTAGTTACTTTTGGCCTACCATATTTTGTGACTGTATCCTCACCATCCAAAAGTGTCATGCATGCTAGATATATGATCGTAAGATCCGTGCTTCACCCGTGCCTTTACATCCTATTATTGCCATTGGTCCTTTTGTGAAATGGGGAATTGATTTCATGCCATGTAACCCTCACTCATATGGGGAGCATGGCTATCATTATAACAGTTTATTATTTTACCAAGTGGTCCAAGGCGATTCTTACATATAACAATACTGACGAAACATCTGCTCTATTTTTCTTCAACCATGTTTTTGTGCGACTTGGTGTTCCATAGGTTGTAGTTATGGACCATGGAAATTTTTTTCGTAATCACATGATGTCTGAAATGACTACCAAGCTGGGAATTTCCCATGAAAGTTACACTCTCTATTACCTCCCAATTACCTTCAGGTAAATAGGAAAGTTGAGGAAATTAATAAAGTTCTCAAAATTATGCTTCAACGTATGATAGGGATCCATAAATCAAACTAGCATATTATTCATTATGCAACCTTGTGGGCCTACTAAACCTCTGTTATGACTGCTACCAGGTTCACACCATTTCAATTAGTTTATGGTTTGGAAGCAATCCTTCCAATTGATTGTGAAATTCGATCCCTCAAACTTGTTGTCAAATTCCTCCCTGCCACTTCCACAGATGAGGAACATCTCTTACATCTGACGAGCTTAGACGAAACCTGACATGATGCTGCGATGGCTGATGACGCCCATAAGAAACATATCAAGACACAATATGACAAGAGTGTCAAGCCACGTGTCTTCTCGGAAGGAGACCTTTCTTTGTTATACGATCAAGAGTCTAATAAATTGGGATAAGGGAAGTTCAAGCCAATGTGGCTGGGTCCATATATTCTCAAATGTGTTCGTGCTAAAGGGGCCTACGAGCTAGTTGCAACCTAGGAATGGGGTGTATCTTAAGAAATACCATTCTTGAGTTTTTGCTTAGTGCACTGTATACATACTGTATGTAGGTGTGAATGAGTGTGTTTGTAGTGTGTTCCTTTCAGAATTTCCTAGGTTTTTGTTAATCCTATTTACATTTGGTTTGCAGATGTCGACATCCCTCGAACCATACGTTGGTTATGCTAATGGTACTATTCTTAGTACTCAGAACTTCTCTTCCGTAACTTGGCCTATATAAGCTCCAAATGGAGAGTTAGTGAGTTTACAAGACATTTGTATCAGTCGCTCTACAAATAACATCGTTGAGTATAGCATAATGATCGAACAATTGTCTGATTCTATTTCCCATGGTATCCGCCATATAGTTATGAGAATCGACTCACAACTTGTAGTACTACAATTGAATAATGTCTATTTGGTTAAAAGTCCAACTATGTTTCGCATGTTCATGAGGGTTCGCCTTTTGGAAAGATATTTTTATTTCATCCAGTATCAACATATTTCTAGAAATCTAAATATATTGACAGATACATTGGCTAATCATGTTTTATATTGACATTTGTGACACATGTAAATTAATTCAATACACATCACGTCACATTAAAAGAAATAGCAGAACCATAAGAAACAATAATATAGTTATATAAATATATCAAAGTTTTGGTTTTACAAAATTTTTTCCCGAGACACATGTGGCCACATAGCCTAAAATATACATGCAGTCAAAATATGGATATAAGCCTCCTAGTAGACTAATCATAGTGCTCATGGTAGCACACCACTACGTGATCCATTTTGCACAATAGATGACTAATACAACCACACACATCGATAGTGTGTTATTTTAGTCTCATAGGGAGCTCATTGACCTTAGTCTCAACTATGCCATGGGTTAACCCCTCCATATGATGCTCAACCTTTGCTAGGGTCTTGATCACATTGAGATCCCATAGCACCTCTCGTCCTACTGCAAAAACCTCTACTGTTGTTGGTGCCTATTGTGGATCTACTGCATGATGAAGATAAGAAGAGCCCATAGGTCGAATGGTTCCAATATCCACATGTATACAAACCAATAATTTAGTCTCAGGTACATAAAAAATCATATGTTTTTTTTATAAAACTTAAAAATACAAAAATGGTCAAAATGTTTTACCTATGGCTCCTGATCATTTGCCATCAGGAAGCACGAGCTTTGAGTCTCTACGCAAATCCATTCCTATGTATGGATAATATTATATCATAATGAGATGCATGTGTAGCTAGCTGAAGAGGATAGGTGTGAAACTCATCGATGATGGACTTACATGCCTAGACATGGGATCCACCCATCTCCTCATCTGTGGGACTCTCGTATCTATGAGCTCGAGCGCAACATGATATGGCATGAGTAATGGAATCTATTCCAATGAAAAAGAAATCAAAATCAAACCATAGCAAAAAATTCTTTAATTGTCCATCTTTTTCCTAATTCAACTACTCTTTCATGTTTATCAGTACCCCTTCACTCCAATTGAATACTGTTGGTTCCAGACATTCTAGAGAATATTGCATAATGTGACTTATTTGCCACATGAAGAGATGCATTGCTCTCCAATTTGAAAATAATTAACAAGATCATTCTTAAAGGAAAACAAACTACATCTTTGATGTTGATTTTTCCATCCTTAGTCGGTTGGGATCTTGGTCGACAATGTGCATTGATATAATATTTGGTTGTCTCTCCACCACTCCTTGAACCAGACAAAGAGATAGGGGCACCTCACCTTGACAAAACAATCAATAAATATATATCTTCTACCTATATTTCTAGTGTATGTGCACCAAGTTTGAATGCTTATGCTTGAACATCCCATGCACGGACAAGATACCTCAATAATTCTATCTGTTGCCTCATACCAGGAAGCCAAAAGAATTTTAAGAGTCCACAATCTCTTAAAGCCTAGATTGTGGTAGGATCATTAGCTGTAGTCAAATATTGTTCTTCATGTTCTCTTTCCCTCCATATCAAGGCCATTTGTTCCAATAAACACCTGAAACATCACAATAAGGATCATTAGGATGAATTTCATGCAAAAAACCAAAGAAATTTTGAGGCAAAGAAGCAAAACAAAGTTGGGGATTGCACCCAACACACCCTCCTAAAGGTAGATAGTGCGTTGAAACACTTCCCCCAATGTATTTTCTCCTTTTTCAACGCACCTTACGACCTTCTTAGTGTGCATTGGACCTAGGGTGAGGAATTATATCCATAGGGCCCTCAAAAACTTGAAAAATGTGCATGAAATCACAAAATGGAACCATGAAGGAAAGAGAAAGGTTCTAGCTCCTACTCGGAAGTGATGGCGCTTGAAATGATCCACTAGATTGGTTGTAATCAACTGTAGAATATCGAGGGAAAAAAAATCCAGAACTCACTCTCCAAGAGGTAAATGTGACATGGTAAAAATGAGTTACCTTTTACCTATTTTATATCCACTTTCATCATTAATTTATTAATATTTTGACCTAAATATGATTAAGTTTTTATCATGAAATGAGTATTTTTAATCTTTTGGTGGTGTTTTGAGCAGGATGACAACTATTTTAGCAGATTTGACAATGTTTGGATTGAAACAGGTCATTTTTACTAGGGAGTATACTTTTATCACTTTTTTGGGCTTTTTAAACCTAAGAAAAAGGAACCCCTTAGAGTCCTCTTTCAACATTTTTCAAACTCCCATAGTATGAAAATATTGTCGTGCACTTGTCCTTTACAATTTGTTAAAGTAAATGAAAATACATCTACTCATTATAAGTTTAACCCTTTTCTGGACTGAGCTAGACTATCTAAGAAAAAGGAATACCTTAGTCTAACATGGCTAAGAGGTTCTCATGAGTATTATTTTCTGCCTTTTCAGACTCAAGAGACTATCTACGAAAAGGAACGTATGGAGGTTTTTTTTCGCCTCTTTTTCAAAATCTATAAATATGAAAAATATGACGAGTTAGACCTTCGTTGGACTCATAAAAACATCGAACAACGATGGACTCGTCAAACATGTTGGGACCAAACCACTCCTTCTCAGGGTTCGTTAAACATACTCGGAGTGATTCATCCTATTATCACTCAGAAATTTCCCTGGTTGTGGAAGAAAATAACTGAGGTAACCTCTAACCATTATCTTGAATTGAAAGCTATCCCTTTCAATTCGAAGAGAGGTCCCTTCTATACTTCATTTGAAATGACTGGTTATGTAATTAATACAGTGACTAGATCTGTTGTTATAAGGCTTCAAAATTGTGGGAGGGTTTGATAGATTTTCATTGGGCATGGAGTCAAATACTTGGCTTAACAAGGAAGCAAACGAAAGCATTCACAAAGGCAGGTTATTTGAGGTAATATGAGATTTAAAACTGTCAAAATGGAATGCAGAATAATAAGGCAATGGTATACTTGTAAGAGCACCACAAGGATGAAATCTACAAATCATAAGTCAGAAATTTGTGAAAAAATTTGATCATATAAAAAAAGCAAAGTAAATATGATTTATGTTTATTTACTCTTATTAGTCATGGAAGGACATACATATGAAAACATACAAGGAAAACATAATAAAGAAAACACATATCCAAAATCTTTCAACATAAGAATCTCTGTTGCAGAATTAGTCTTCCTTTATTAAACTTTCAGGAATATACACAGATCACAAAAAGTTTCTGATAAAAAACCGACCCTCTTTTTTCTACAAAGCTTACTTTATAGAAAATATCACAACTTACAACATGTTTCTATTATCCACTTAATTACAATATTCTAAAAATAAAAGTGTATATGTCAAATACATGCACATAATACATTTTTGAAAGCTTATTTGTATCTAAATTATAATAGTGTGCTACAAAATTAGCTAGGAAAATGGGTAAAAAATGGTGACTGATCCTCTGCCTGATTTACTGGGACTCTTGCTTCACCATCCCTCTAAAAATATCATCTGTTGCACATCTCACCCTTTCGATCTTCTAGGGATGATAGCGCTAACATTCTCGTTGTTATCCTTTCAAAACAGAACACAATAAGTACTGTTGTTGGGTTGGATTTTAGTGCTTTTATCGATATTGATTGCCAAAAATGCATTGAGGTTGAAACTGTCAGCGCTCTTCCACTTTTAACAGTGTGAAACACTGTTAGACAAGTTATCGACCCATGAACAAAATTCCATCTTGACAGTGGGAAACCAAAATTGTGTGGTTAGCAATCAACTAGTTAAGTGTGCTAGCTGCCTCCAACAATATGTCAACATGTGTCTTCCTATGTCTCTTACTCTGTACCTTTATACTAACCCCTATTTTCAAATATTTTGTTTTCTTTTATCTTTTTGAGCTTGTGGCTTTATCTTGGTTTATGATCAAGTCCTTCTGAGGGGTTTTATCTACCTCCATGACTTCCTTTGCTAGTTTAGGGTTCTGCCTCAATTTGATGTTTTGTCTCAGCTTATTCCATGGCTTTGTGTGGGGTCTTCTTCCACCTTTAAACATCTCTCCCAAGGTGGGTTCCTTATTAACTAGTGTCTGCTTTGTTTCAGGCTCAATAATTTTTCCCTTGGCTTTCTCTGTCTACTTGCTAAATTATTTTTTTGCAGGTAGGGGGAGAGTGGGAGGAGGGGCATCCTTTGTTTTATTCACCTATCACTTTTCCTGGTATAAACCCTGGGTAATTCAAGAACCAAAGGAGGAAGTGTTTCTACCTTTTTTTGACTCCTTGTTTGTACAAATGAGGTCCCCTGTTTATGGTTTTGTGGTTGCTTGACTTTGTTTTTTATACCTTTCTTCCTACCCCTTTTCAGTTTTACAGTTTGAAGTTCAAACCCTCCCCAAAACAAAAAATGTCCCCAAGTTCTTCCATCCCTTCTCAATTGGTTTTCAATTAACATTTTAATCAAACCCTTTTGATATATGAAATGGGTAGATGCATTTGGTCTTGCTCTAACCCTAACAAATATATGTTTCAGGCTCTCCAATAGAAAATAGGGAGTATTAATTCTCAATTGACCTGCTATATGAGTTAGGAACTAGAAATGGAAAAGATTTAACCGATTGTAGCGTCCTTCATAGGTGAAGTATGACTAAGTAATCTTTAGAATGTAGTTCCACTCATCCTTTAACCAGGACCTATGAACTCTTGAACGCTAGCTCATCTCCTTAAATTCATCCTTTAGAAAAAATGGGACATCAATGCTAGTCAAAACATGACTCCTGAAATCTCTCTCTCTCCGTCTGCAGGTAAACCTATGACCTCAACGATTAATTCCTTTGTGAACTGAAATGAAATTCCCCCAACAGTCACCTACTGACCATCGAAGCCTTCCACAAATGCTCTCGCAATTCCATCATGATAGCCCGCACAACGAGAGAAAAATTGTTCCCAACTTGCTTCTCGAAAACGTTGTTGAATCTTTGGATAGATTTCAAGCAGGTCTAGTGCCTTAGGCCCATCTCTATTTAATTTTCCACTCCTTCTCATGTTTCCCACCATCAAGAAAATGCACTAGAAGTGGGATTGCGATTTGATCCATGGTTTCTCGGAAAAGATTAACAACTCATCCTCTTTTAGCATAATAAATACAACAACTCAATCATGGGTTATACAAGTCTTTACTATATGCAATAAATTATTCCTAGTTGTGTTAACCGATACAATCATATAATGAATTGACATTTGATTTAAAAAAAATTAATCCACAATCATGATTTCTTAACCAAGAATACTTCTCGATAGTGGAATCCAGCAACACATCACGTGACCTCACCATATGACTCATCAACACTTACTTGAGAATGATTTTTCATCCATTGATGTGTGCTATGTCAACGCATTTTTGGATATAAGACAAAAAACTTGAATTTCTCCCTTTTGCGTTGATACTCCCATTGCCATAGTTTTAACTACCTTTTTATTTTACACATATGCGCTACTATCCTGAATGTCAGTGCATTTTTTAATTTTCAGAACATACAATAACGTTAACGCTCTCGTTGTTAGTGCTTGAAAATTTATTGACTAAAATTGTGATAACACATCCAAAGGATGAAATTACGTATCAAGAATATGTTATCCTCCTCAATATTGTTAAAAAATAAAGAGGTACTGAACAACAATTGTTGGGGAAATTGGAGAAAGGGATATTCTACCTATTAATGGCAGTGAGTTTCTCTTGAACATGACACTCTTCCACTTCATCTCTGTGGAAGTTGGGTTGGGAAATTTGCTTGTCTTTTGGTTCATCACACCATTTCAAAGCCTCAGTTTTCAGTTTTGGGTCAATGCTGCCAACTCCATCCAGTGTCGTCGGTGTGTTCAAGAGAAGTCATTCAGTTGGTATTTGCTATGATACTCTTAAGACTTCATTCCATATCTTCCGTTCTTGGACCAATTCCACATCAACATTATTTTGTCTCAAATCATGATACCCATTTTGTGTCTTTGATGACAGATACATCAAGGCCCTCTTGATACAAGTTGCTTCCTATCGACATCAACTCATTATCTAGGAAGTTGAATTAGAAACTATTCATTTAGTACCTTGGGACTTGTATACATCAATGGAAAGTTTCCTTGCTCTCAGTGACAAGTTTTCATCAATGGCCTTTAAACGACGAATTTTGCGTGGTGTTCAACTTCAACTCATTCATTCACACCATACGGATTGTACTATAGTACCTTGAGAGTCATTAACATCATCGATGGTTACTCACATATCTGTTAAGGGCTTAAATCATTGGATGGTAATCAGATGATGTCTTCCATGTTCAAATCCAGCTCATTTATTCACATGGTTAGGTTCATACATTGGGTGACCGAGTGAATGAGATAGAAGAACCCAAATCTAGTTCCATCCATCCGGGCTATGATTTCAGGATTAATGCAAGATTAAAAAGCATGATGGCTATGATCACACAGAAAGTCATCCAATAATGGTTCCACACTTCATCATAAATGTACATGTCTTCTTGATCATTGCACATGTAATGTTAGCTTATGTACTAAGTATGGGTACAACTCCCTCAACAAAGATATCATGATGTAAATGTATTGTAATAGATGCTAATCTGACCAATTGTTCTTGATCCAAACTTGTCACAAGGTAAAGCAATTCAGTCATCAATTGTCATTTCTGACTTTGCGCTTTAGGGAGAAATTTGTTATAGGCCATTTTGTGACATCTGGTTAATAGGCCTACAAACTAGATCCATAAACATCCATGAACACCTTGTCATCATCCATACACAAATACCTAAGTATAACTCTCTCAAATCCTTGCATTTTTGACCTTGAATGCTTAATTCTACTGCTTTTAAAGCCCAACACACACTGGCCCTTTAGGGACCTACGTTCAACAATAGGTTGCTCAATTCTGCATCTCCTATGATTAGAGTAGGTTGTCCCATGTTGGGGGTGCGACGATTCTATAAATTCAGGAAAAACAAAAAGAATCCCGAAGCTTCCTATTCCATAAGATTCCAAGAGTTATTACAACCATTTACCTTAGATAAGAACTTTGAATCTTATCTCATCCTACCTTGGATATTTCACCTCTTATCCCTTGAGCTCATCATCCCATCAAGAGTGGATCTCAAGCATAGATTGGTAAATGGACAATAATCCCTAAATTACCATCCTCTCCTATATATTTACTTCCATCCACAAGCTAAAGGTTTCCTTTTGGATACTAATCATACCCTTGTGTTGTTTCTTTGATCATAGGAGAGTTATCATTCCCACACATTAGTGTGACCTTGAGGTGTACATTGTGGCAAGGAAGGACAAGTCAACTTGGGAGGTCTTTGCAATATCAACTTCCACTTTTGGTTGCAAACTCTCTCCCTTTCATATTAATACAAAGAGTATACCATTTTCCTATATGTGTTATGTTATGCTTACATTGATATATTTCAATTCTATGTTGATCCATTGAATAAAGTGATTGGATAATGCTACATAAATGTCGTAGATATTTGGCTTATGTTGATTTTTTGTGCAAGTTCTAATTATAGTGATCGAAGCTACAGTTGGAGCTTACAAGCCAAGGGGATAGAAGATCTTGCGACAGATCACAAGTAATCATCTTTCCATTCTCATATTTCTTTAAGGAGAACTTTATAATCTTTGATTTCTGTTGTTCTAGACCAGGCCACTAGGTCTAGGGAAGATACTTCTGTCTGTAGTCATAGATTCCGTATAACAATTCTAATAAAGATACAAGCTTTGTAGCTTGACCAAAGGCTTTCTTTTTGGAACGAATCATATTTTCTATTCAGACATCATTGACTTTAAAGATATATAAACCAAAGATAGAGAAGAGGAAACATATAAGGAAAGCATTGTTCATCATCACAATTGCCCTTTTCAAGTTTTTCCACATGTGTTTTGAGTCAACAAGATCATATTTCATGCAAAGTTTTATTGAACAAAATGAAAAAATAAAATACATGAAAGACAACAAAACAAAACCACAAGAACAAAGAAAATGGAGGTGGGACGTAAAACAATGTGCACAATATACAATAAGAAAACGAACAAATGCAAAGACTTAATGGAGAGCAGGGTAGAGGATGGGTGCAATGCAAAGGAAACTAAATGAAACTAAGCCTAATCCTATCCTAACCAACTAGAAAGTCAGGGCTAAGTGTATTGATATTTCCAATGAAGGCAATGTAATTTCTCTCGACCTGTAATCACAAAGATATGAGCCATGAAAACCAATAAATGATAATGTGCATTAGAAAATATAAAAGCTTTAATATATTGCA
Organism: Pinus tabuliformis; assembly: GCA_031772625.1. NCBI lineage: Eukaryota > Viridiplantae > Streptophyta > Pinopsida > Pinales > Pinaceae > Pinus > Pinus tabuliformis. The sequence continues at coordinate 732,757,011 of CM062819.1, forward strand.
CAAAAAATAGAAGGTCTTTCTTAAAGAAATAAAGATGTGTCATATTACTCTATCCTGCAGCACTATGACTAGATGTGCTTTCTTTAGATTATCATTGGTGATCGACTGCGCTATCCACACATCATCTTCAACGAACCAGAACTACTCAGGGTCTTCGCTTCCTACCCCTTTGAAGATCGACATTATCATTGCATTTTCCATGTTGAATGGTGGAGGTGGAGGTGAAGGCGTAGGTGTATGCGGTGGAGGTGGAAGTGGCATTGGAGTGGATGGATGAGGTATCCGCGGGATACCCTGACTTACCAACTGCATCGCACTTTGTGGTCTATTCAAAATAGTTCCCTCATCGTCATTTGACGAGGATCCCAATAGCAGACTATATTTAGAGCCTGATTTTCTATTCCTTCTGAAGGGTTTTCCGCTTCGCGTAGTCCCAAACATCAAGGTAATGGCATAACCCATTTTTCACACAACAACATCTTAATCCAAGTTTTCAGAGATCATAAGTACTTACCTCGTGGTCCCTTGAAGAGCCTGCGCTCTGCTTCACTGTAACTGACAATTGTATAGATCGCGAACTCAATCACAAATGCTCCGAGTGTTTTATCAATCTAGTGATCAATGACCCGCGCGATGTTGTTTTCTGAAGCTTCCAAGTGCCTCACCAGATCTGGAGTACACATAATAGGGCCATCAAGTTTCCACATACCCTGACTGTCCACGAATCTAGATAGCCATTCATGCAATTCGCAAGGGAAGCAACAGAAAAAGTTCTCAGTTTTGCCTGAGTATAGGTATCTACTCAACCACTGCTCCTTGGATAACCGCGAATTTTTATTCTCCTGAGATGAAAATGTGTGTTCCTTTTGATTGAGCCACTTCTTAATTTATTTCTTAGTAGGGAACCACTTATTCGAAATCACACATTCATTAGATAGATCTCGGTCCCAACAATAGAACCATTTATTGGCTTAAGGGGGCCTCACCCAGGTTCAAAGTTATTCACGCCAACCAACAAAACCCTAACTGCTAGCCCTTTTAGCAACAACCTATGTAGCGCAGGTTGCAGTCTCACCCGAATCAGTATTGGGGGATGCTAGAACCAGATTTCTACATCCAAAGGCTTGTGTGATGGTATTCCCAAAGTTCTTATAGCTTAGATCTACCTTCGCACAAATCTATTCCTTTCGAATATCAACTACTACAAACTCTATCGAAATGACCTTCAAATCTTCGTGAAGGTACTTGATTGTACTTAACATTCATAAAAGATACAGATTCCCTACTTTGAAGCAATAAACTGTATATTCTGAAGCCTTTATGACCTAGATCTGTCGTCACATAGATCTACCCCTTCTGAACAGTTAACTACAGCAGATCTATCTAACGATTTCCCAATTTCCATGAAGGTGGTTAATTATACTTAATATGCAAAAACATTACAGATATATCCATTTCACACATAAATTAAGCATTAATTCACATAAACAGATCACAAAGCGAAGACTCATAAATTTAAACAAAAGCAAATAAGAAAGGCACATATGCACAGATCCGGCTCAAAAAAGTATTTATTAAGATGTAAATGTTCAGATACAGACTTCTTATCCCTGCGCACCTAGCTGTTGGGGCCCGCACACTCAGTTGCAGACTTACCAAGGTCTCCGTTTACTCAGCTGCAGGAGCCTTCCCCTTTCACCTAAGTACAAGAAACATACTTTTACTGCCTTAGCACCTTGCCTTTACAATAATTCTATATCAAAAGTTATCCTCTTAAACTCACTAAGACTCAACCATATATAGCCTTTTCATTACAATACCATGGCCCGCTGTTGGGCATGGAATCCCCCCACAAAATGTTTTGGGGCTCAAAGCCCAAGTTTTGTAAGACTCTGCAAATTGCGGACGCAGAGCGCGAAGTAGAGGTTAAGTCATAGGGCTGTCCACCCTAAAATATTGTAATGTAATGTAAAGTCATGTCGACCTACCCATGGTCTGCGGACCATGGGATTGTATAAATAGAGCGAGGCTCTAAGTTTTAAAGAGAGGAAAGGAAAAAGAAAGAAGAGTACGAATGGTTTGATCTTAGAGTAGGATTTTAAGTGTATTGGGTCGTAGTAGTAGGAAGAGGCTCTGCAGCTGAGTGCGTAGAGGCCTAGTAGAGTCCATAGCTGAGTGCGCGGACCCCTGCAGCTGAGTGCGTAGGGTGGTGTCAAGTATGTAATCGGGATTGAAGATTAATAAAGAGAAGTTGATTCTTATTTCTGTGTATTTGTTGTTGTTGAGCCTCAACCTTGCACTCATTTACCTGTCCTCCCAACAGCTTTTCCCTATTCACTCCTCTCTTCTGACATCATTTCCTCCATCAACTTGTTCAATTCATTGCATTATATGTCTTTTTAACATGATTTGTTGACTGTGCTAATGATTGACTGTTTGTTTAGAATTTTGGTACATGTTCAGCAATTTCGCAGCTGTTCTGCAATTCCGTAGCTACTCAGCAATTCCGCAGCTGTTCAGAGATTCCGCAGCCTTTTTGTTGTTTTCTATACTCCACGTGTCTTCTCCAGGAACGGGCCACATGGGCACGTTGGTATGAATGTATACATGGTTCGTATGCTATTGGTTGGGCCAAATCAGTCACGTATGCCCCCGGTCAACGCAGGAGTACCCACGGTCAAACAGTTAAGTTCCAGACGGTGGCACGGCTCTGCGTGAGCAACTGAGACACGGAACCACAGCTGGCACTTCCTCCACGCCACGAAGACAACAAGGGACAGGATCTAACCATAGATTTACTCCCCATGATGACCGTTTCCTCCAAACGTGCACGGAGTTGCCTGCGTGTTGCTGCGTAGTTAATTAGTTAAGACTGTAGTTGCTTAGTTTACGCAGAGGACAGTTTGTCCCTGTGCCTATAAATAAAGCGTTTGCCAACGCTTAGAGATTAGCTTTTTGATATTGTAATTGCTGTAATTATTTTGGTTATCAAACTCTGTTTTAAAGACTGTTTCTACAACACTTTTTGACTGTATTTTGACATGCTGATTTAATATAAGAAGACTGTTTCTGCTCATCTCTGCGTAGCTGATCTTTAGCTGGTTGAGTGGATGGAGGGCCCCCATCTACCACAACCTATGTACAGTAGCATTTAACTTTATTTTCCTGCCTTTCTTTGTTTTCATTTTCACATGTACAATAATGTATAGTTTGATTTCTGCAGTTTTTCATTTCTTTGAACATGTATAATAATGTACAGTTTGATTTCATGCCTTTACATTTCTAGCACTTTTCAGAACTGATCAGTTTGTTTATGCAGGTGTGTTAGGAGCCCGGGATAGTGCGTTTTTATTTCTTTTTATCACTGATGGTATTTGAAGTTGTCTTGTCTTAGCTGCTGATTTTACCTTGCTTACGCAGTTTCATTGCTAGTTTACTTTATCAAGTTTTTGACAAGTTGCTTACTAACCTTTTGATGGTCTTCTCATCATAATTGTCTAACCTTTATTGGACCAAAATATCATTGAGTGGAAGCTTGGTTTGATTAGCTTTTTGACTCATATTACTGATTCCTTCTTAACTGTTTTTCACATGAACAATTGCAGCTAGAGGCAGAGCGTTAAGAAAGAATGAAGTGTTATGATTTGTCATTTAAGTTTTGCAGTTAAAGTAGTGTTTTTCACTTTCCATTAAGTTAACATAGATGCTATTTTTGTTCTTATCAGCAGCATAGATAGTGGACTAGTGCCATTAGTCACTTTGTTTACTGCTTTGCTTTCATTCGAAGTTTCAATTCCATTGCAAGTCACTTTTCAAGCTTTCTCTTTAAAAAGTTCTAGAAGCATTTAGAAATCACCATATACACACACACGCACTCATTTGTTTATAAATCCATCACTCCATCTTAAGAAGTTAAATCAACCATAAACATCATCCAAAAACGACAAAAAGAACTAGGAAAGGTTACTTAAGTACATACTATACATCTCACTTCATCAGCTTACGAGCCCCGGGTTGACAATTAATGATACCAATTTAGACAACACTAAATTGACCAAACATTTTGGCGCCGTTGCCGGGGAAGTGAAATTAGGTAGCCAATTCTAAAAAAAAATTAAGAAAATTTCAAGAAAGGGAAATTGATAACCTCTCAAAGTATGCTCTCCTCTTGCACCTAGAGTGATCTGGAGGATCAGAAAAGAGAAAGTTATTGGTTTAATAGTTTCTTAAGTATGCTCTCTTCTTGCACCTAGAGTGATCTGGAAGATCAGAAAAAGAATTATTAACCTGACTTGAAGGGAAAAATAAAAAAATGACATGCATAGAGCTAGAGATTCTAGGGGAAGGTTTTTAGCTAGAGCCAAGAGTTCGATTTTTACAAGTCCATCTACTTCAAGGGATAGACAAGAGACACCTCCCTTATCTCCAACTAACACTCCTAGCCCTAGGGTTCCTGGAATTCAAAAAGCAGGAGTCGACTCTCCCATACCTTCCATCGAGTCTGAAAGAGATCCTTTCCTTCTTTCTCCAGAGAGGCAAATTATAATTGAAGAAGTAGAAACACCTGAAGAAGAAGGAGGGAATCCTTCTCATACACCCTTAGTAGAAGAACCAGAAGACTCTGAAGTCTCTGGGGAAACTACCATGGCAGAGGAAGAAGCACCTGGATTTGGTAGAGGTAGAGGTAGAGGAGGAGGAGGAGGAAACAATGGAGGAGGTAGAGGTAATATTGGAGGAAATAGGGATGGGGATAACTCATTCGGATTCCCTATAGTTGATGAGGATTCCCGAGCCACCATGAAGAACATCTCACCATCTGTCCTTCCAAACTTTCATGGATCAAGGAATGAGGACCCTGAAACATTCTTATTTGAGTTTGAAGTCGTATGTAGAACTTATGACTATTTGGATGACACTCAAAAACTCAAATTGTTCCCTTCCACATTGAAAGGACAAGCTTTGAAATGGTTCATGGGGTTAGTCACTCAATCCATTAGGTCTTGGAATGATATGAAACAGACATTTTTGGATAGGTACCTGGACTATTGTATGCCCACCAATCACAAGGATGAGGTATTTAAAATGGTACAAAGAGAAGATGAGAATTTGGAGGAATTGATTGAAAGATTTCAGTATAATTTGAAAAGAGCAAAAATGAGTAACTTGGATGAAGAGACCTTGAAAGCCCTATTACTAAAAGCCATTAGAGATGAATGGATAGATCTTTTGAATATGATGGGGAAGGGAGATATATCTCAGCTTCCACTTTCTGATATAGCAGAATTATGTGTCCATCTCTCAAGGGGCAAATCAAAAACTCAAAAAGGGCCTAGAGATCCTTCTCTCCTCAGAGCAAATAAATCTGCAACTGGATCAGTAAGTAGGGCTGAGATCGGCAATATGCTTGATGAATTCAAAACTGACATCTTAGGGAGTCTGAGTGAACAATTAGACACCCTTAAGATCCACAATAAACAGAAAGCAGAAGCCGAGGCCTTGGCCATCTTTTGCCCGAAATGTAGGAAGAAACATGCTTTAAGGGAATGTCCCTTGGAAGCACAAGTTGTGGAAACATGTGTAATTTGCTCAGAAAACCATGAGACCAAGGTTTGTCCTTCAATCCTTGGGCTCAAAGCAGTCTTTCAAGAAGATCCAAATACACTTGAATCTCTCTATTTTGTTGCAAGGAGACCTTGGCAGGGGCAACAAAATCAAGGGTTTAACAACTCTATGAATTTTCAACCCCAACCAAATTGGAATCCTTGGCAACAACCTTGGCCTCAACCTCAAAATCCTTTTCAATCATGGATGCAAAGCATGCAAAATCCTTATGGGAGATTTGCTCAATTCTATCAATATCCTCCATATTTTCAGAATCAGCAAGCTCCACAATTTCCAAATCAAAGTCAACAACTATCATTACCATTCCCTCAACAACAACAACCTTCTCCACAAAATCAAAATTCTCAACTCTTGCTCCAATCCCAACAAAAGTCAAATCAACTTCCTTCTAAGCCATTGCCAAACCCCAATAATAGGAACCCTCAAAATGCTTACATGATGGAAGGTCAACCATTCCCTACCTATATGATTGTTCCTCTCAATGAAGTACAACTCAGATCAGGTAGAATCTTAGATCCACCTTCTATAAATGTTCAACAACCAAGCATTTCTAAGGAAGAATCTCTTAGAGCTAATAAGGGTTCTGAGGCATCCCTTCAAAACCCAAACACTCAAAAAGAAAAATAAAAAGAATCAACCCCCACAACTCCCATAGTTGAGCAACCTACATCTGTGGCCACACCTCCTTTTCCTGAAAGGTTACAAATCGACAAAGGAGTGGAAAAGAAAATTTGGTTGCCTGACTATAATTTTCTAGATGAATTGAAGAATGTCTGTATCAAGATTCCCTTGTTACAAGCCATTAAAGAGATTCCCATTCTAGCAAAAACAATAAAGGAGTTGAGCCTTAAAAGACCAGGAAGGAAACCAAGAGATACCAGAAGGATCCACCTGGTAGGAAAAATTGCAGACATTATGATGGGAAAGATTACCATGCAGAAATATGTAGACCCCGGTAGTCCAATTGTCAAAACACATATCAATGGGGTAGAAATACCAAATACTTTGATTGATTTAGGGGCTGCTATCAACATTATGAGTAGACAGACCATGGACCAGTTAAAACTTCCTAACCTTCTCTTTACACCTACTCTACTGCAGCTTGCAGATAGATCAATCATTAAACCTGATAGTGTATTGGAAGACATTCCAGTCTCCCTAGACTCTTGGGAATATCCAGTTGATTTTATGATTTTAACTCCCAAGAACAACCTAGGAGGACATCCTCTTATTTTAGGAAGACCTTGGCTGGCCACAGCTGATGCTTTCATAAGTTGTAGGTCTGGGGATATGTATATTTCTGATGGCAATTCAACAAAGAAGTTCAATCTGTATCCTCCAGCGAAAGCAATTACAGAAATAGGAGATAATGAGTGGGTTGATGATGAAGATACTATACAACCTGTCTTTACCATTTCTGAGATTAGTGAAGATAGTCAAATTCTGAATACATTAGAAAATTTTGAACCATCTTCAGAATATGACTCTACACAATTTCAGTTGGATTCTGACATAGAGTGTCTATCATCTAGACAAATGTCTCTTTTCTCTATGGAAGAATTTGGTAGTTCTGCCATTGAGATCTTTCCAGGAAAGACATTAAACATTAACAAAAACTTGGAAAGATCCCAACAGGAAAAGCTAACCAAAGTCTTGCAAAGAAATTCTACTGCTTTTGCATGGGAGTATACCGACATGAAAGGTATTGACCCTAAGACTTGCATTCATCACATCTACATTGAGGAAAACAGTAGACCAATCAAACAACCTCAAAGAAGGATGAATCCAAATCTTAGAGAGATAGTGAAAGAAGAGCTCCAGAAGTTACTCAATGTAAACTTCATTTACCCTATTTCAGATAGCCAATGGGTTTCTCCCTTGGTTATAGTACCTAAAAAGAATGGTAAATGGAGGGTTTGCATTGATTACAGAGAATTAAACAAAGCAACCTTGAAGGATCACTTTCCTTTGCCCTTTATTGATCAAGTATTAGATACTTTAGCAGGTAAAAAGTTTTTCTCATTTTTGGATGGTTTTAGTGGTTACAATCAAATTCAGGTAGCACCTGAAGATCAAGACAAAACCACATTTACTTGTCCTTGGGGAACTTTTGCTTACCGAGTACTTCCTTTTGGATTATGCAATGCACCCGCTACATTTCAAAGGGCTGTACTAGGAATCTTTTCAGATCTAATTCATGATTGTGTAGAGGTCTACATGGATGATTTCACAGTTTATGGTAACACATTTGAAGAAGCATTAGAAAATTTGGAAAAAGTTCTAATTAGATGTAAAGAAACAAATCTTTCATTAAGTCATGAAAAGTGTTTTATGATGTTTACTGAAGGAATTGTTTTAGGACATCATATTTCAGGAGATGGAATTAAAGTTGATAGATCCAAAGTGGAAGTCATCTCCAAGTTACCTGTTCCAATTTGCCAGAAAGATGTTAGAAGTTTTCTTGGGTTTACTGGATATTATAGAAGATTTATTGAAAACTTCACTAAGATAGCATCTCCTCTTTTCAAATTACTTACCAAAGACTGTGAGTTCAAATGGGATCCTGAATGTCAGTCTGCCTTTGAAACTTTAAAGACTAGAATATCTGAAGCACCCATTTTGAGAGGGCCAAATTGGAAACTCCCTTTCCACATTTCTACTGATGCTTCAGATACAGCTCTAGGAGCTGTTTTGGGACAAAAGGATTTGGTCCCTTATGCCATTTATTACACCAGTAAAAATTTGACTCCCACCGAGTTAAATTACACTGTGACTGAAAAAGAATTCTTAGCCGTTGTTCATGCAATCAACAAGTTTAGACACTACATAACCGGCTATGAAACTTTTGTCCATACTGATCACTCTGCAATTAGATATCTCATGAACAAACCTATTACTAATGGCAGAGTTACAAGATGGCTTTTACTTTTACAAGAATTCAACATTACTGTGTTAGATAGACCAGGAAAACAAAACACAGTAGCTGATTTCTTGTCTAGAATCCAAAACACTAACGAAGATTCTCCTGTAGAGGATAAGTTTCCAGATGAATACTTGTTTGCAGTAACTATCAAGACTCCTTGGTATGCGGATATTGCTAATTATCTAGTTACAGGGAAGCTACCTCCACACTTATTTCCTAATGAGAAAAGGAAAATCATTCAAGAGAGTGCACATTATTCTTGGATTTCTAATGAATTGTTCAAAACAGGGCCATATTGTATGATCAGAAGATGTGTTTGGGAAGATGAAATGCCTGACATCCTTAAGGCATGTCATGATGAACCGTGTGGCGGACACTTTGCTGACAAGAGGACAGCCTATAAAATCCTTTCTTTAGGATATTATTGGCCTTCTCTCTTTAAAGATGCAAAGCAATATGTTAGAAGGTGTGACAGCTGCCAAAGAATTGGGAGACCAACTCCTTCAAATGAAATGCCACTACAGCCTCAGGTATGCATCGAACCCTTTGAGAAATGGGCTCTAGATTTCGTTTGACCTATTAATCCACCATCTAAGCAAAAGAAGTATATATTGGTTTGCACTGATTATGTTACTAAGTGGGTAGAAGCCAAGGCATTGCCTTCTGCCACTGAAAATTTAGTTGTTCAATTTCTTTTTGAGGATATTTTTACTCGTTTTGGTGTCCCAAGAGAAATTGTGACAGATCAGGGAAGCCAATTTACATCTAAATTGATGGAGAAGCTGATGGAGGAATACAAAATCAAGCACAGAACATCTACTCCATACCATCCGCAATCAAATGGTCAAGTGGAATCTACAAATAAAGTCCTTGAAGGCATTATCACCAAGACTGTTCATCTTCATAGAAGAGATTGGGCGGAAAGGCTTCCTGAAGCCTTATGGGCCTATAGAACTACATGGAGGAACACAACAGGACATTCTCCCTATGAACTTGTTTATGGGAAAGAAGTCCTGCTCCCCATTGAGTTCCAAATCAAGACCTTTAAAATGGCAGTTCAATTGGGGATGAGCCTATCAGAAGCTCAAAAACACAGAATGGACCAGCTAAATGAGCTAGATGAAATAAGACAAGATGCAATTCTAAGGACCGATCTAGTTCAGCACCAAAGAACTAAATGGCATGATCGACACATCAAAGAAAGAAAGTTTCAGAAGGGAGATTGGGCACTATTGTTTGATTCCAAGTTTAAGGACTTCAAAGGAAAATTTCAAACTCATTGGCTTGGGCCATATGAGATTGATGAAGTCTTTAAAAATGGAGCAGTTCGAGTGAAGACCATTGATGAGCTTCAGACTCCTCTCATTGTGAATGGCCATAGATTGAAAGTCTACCACAAGCCACTCTCAAGGGAGGAATTTGTTAAAATGTTCCAAGAAGATTCTGCAATGAGGCTAGTGGAGAAGAATTCTTCTCCTCCATCAGCCTGATCTTTGTTTCTTTCAGTTGAAAAACAAAAAAAAAAAAAAAAAAAGAAGAAGAAAAAAGGAAAAAAAAAAAGAGGAAAAAAATATCTGGTATAAGCCTGAAAACCAATCTTGGATTGGCAGTCTTATGCAGAAAATATGAAGTGAAAATCAGGGTCACCTGACACTTTATATTTTCCAAAAAAAAAAAAATCTCTCTCTTTTTCTGTCCATCTCATCCATCTCATCATTTTCATTCCACTTCATTTTCTTCCAGTCCATTCATTCCATCTCATTTTCACCAATAAAGTCCCTCTCAGGACTATTCCATTCAGTCAAGTTGTTTTAATCCTCTTTGTGCAGGCAGAAAAGTGTTGCTGCAATTTCCACAGCTAGGAGCCAATTCCGCAGCTAATACACTCTGTTCCTGCAACAAAAACAAACTCTGTTTCAAAAAGAAAAAAATCTGCAGTCAAAAGCACCAGCATCATTAAAGAGCAAGGACACATGGCATATACAAAGGCAGCAATAAATCAAAGGTTAGGGATCAAAATGCAAATACACGAAGGTATGTTCTAAATTTCTAACTAACAGTTATATCATTTATGTATGGTTTTCGGATTATGGTAGGAGGCACGTAATGTAATGATTGACAAGACCCCCGTCCACTCCTCATAATCCTCATCCATTATGCTGCGTAATCCACCTCACCACCTTCCTAACGGTTCCCTAATTGCTGTTGATTTGAACTTAATACGGCCTGCTCTCTCTCATTAATTCTTCGTACCAGAGTGACGTGTACTGTTGTACCACGGCTCTCCAATTGATCATTCCGCAGCCAAGTGTACGCAGCCACCCGACGTTCAGGGATTTGGCCGTTGTATCCTCTACCCATAACTCCGCTTCTCGCATGCATAACCTCATCTTCGCATTGTTATCTACGCCCTCACCGTTTTCACTCTCGGTTTCATTCACTACTCTGTTTCACCGTGAACATACTCTGTTCTATTTTCCTCACCTCTCCGCTCAAAACCCTGACCACCAGTCTCGTAATTGCATCACGGCCATTCTGTTGTAGCCGTAATACCCACTGCTGAGCACTGTTTTTCCCGTATAGCTCTCTCTCCAGTATTCAAACAACGCTGTCAGAGCAGCAAGAGAGCTGGTAACCGAAATGGGCAAGTTATTAAGAGCAGAGCCGGAAGGTTCTAAGTTTTTAGACGGTTACCCACAAACGAAGAATGCCCTGCAGAAGGCCAAGTGGTTAAAATTTATTCAGAAGTTCAAAGGATATCACAAGGAAGTTACCAAGGCCTTTGCTCGGTCGTTTGATGGAAAAACAAATACTGTGGAGATTGGAGACCTACAATTCACTGTCACAGAGAGCAGCTTGGCTCAAGCAACTGCTTTGCCTCGTACTGGGGAACGTTGGTTCAAAAATCGAACTGTTGAAGGCCAAGAGTGGAAGAACATGTTGAAAAATCCAGGTATGGATACCACTATCTTCACCAAAGGAATACCTGTAAGTGTCATTAAAAAGGAATGGACTGCCTTACTTTTGCTAGTTCAGAAATTTTTAACATGTGAAGGCAGATTTGGTATAATGTATGTTTATCATACAAAGATAATGATGCATTTTATGGGTGAACATACCATCAATCTTCCTTATTTCTTGCTAGCTAGTCTAAAAAAAATGAGTGCCACTGTTCAGAAAAACGTGGGAAACATTGAGCCCCACCTATATCACCATGGACTCATTAAAATCTTGATTGAGGAGCAGTTAAAAATTAGAAAGGATACATGGGAGAAATTCCTTGTTAGAAACCATTTTCAAGAGGCAGCAGAAGCCTCTAGTAGCTCTCCTAGGGTGCCAAAAAGAAGTAGAAGAAAAGGGAAAGAAATGGTTACCCAAGAAGAGACTGCTACCCAAGACACTGCTGTAGAAGTTGAAGAAACTGCCCAAGAAATTGTTACAAAAACTCTTCAAGAAATTGCCCAAGAAACTGTTCAAGAAACTATTCAAAAGGAAAAGAAAAAGGGAAGCAGAACAAAAAGACAAAAGGGGGATAAAGGGAAAGCTATTTTGTAAGAGTCATACGCTTCACCTGAACCCTCAAGTGAAGAAGATACCCAAACATTAGCTCATAGGCTTGCTCAGCTTCATGAAACTGCCATCTCCAAAAAGAAACAAAAGCAAAAACAGCAAGAACCAAAAAGTACTAGCCTGCAAGTAAGAAGAAGCAGTAGACTTATAGAGAAGAAGAGTGTGACTAAAGAGAAACAGTCCCATTTCATTGATTTGGGCACACCTGAGAAGACTCCAATTCGGCTAGCTATTGAGCTAAGTCCTCCAAGAGAGGAAAGTCCTTTCCAGCAAGAGAGAGAAAGCAGTTTTCAAGGATTTGAATTTAGGCCAAGACAAACACCTGACATTGACCCTGTCCAGCAGGAGGCATATGATTATTTGGAAACATTAGAGCAATCTGTTGCTGGTCCTAGTACTGTCTTGCCCCTTGAACAACAGGTTCAATCTCTGAAGCAAGAAGTATTTGAGCTAGAGGTCCTAAACCGCCACATCAAACAGGAAAACGAAGCATTGAAAGAACAGAGAAACGTGGACAAAATGATCCACGATAACACAATGCTTCATTTGGGTCTTTGGCAAAGAAAGAACAGGAAATTGAAGAGGAAATGCAAGAAATTAAGCAGGGCCTTGATCAACTTGAAATTCAGGTGCTTGGTTAGGAAACCAAGAACAAATTTGGCAACAGGAAGGAAAAGGAGAAGGTTGGATGTCTTGGCAGAGGCATCTGAACATGTGAACTGAAAGATTATGACAAAATTTTGGTTGCATGAGGACATGCAACACCCTCGCAGTGGGGGTATGTTGAGCCTCAACCTTGCACTCATTTACCTGTCCTCCCAACAGCTTTTCCCTATTCACTTCTCTCTTCTGACATCATTTCCTCCATCAACTTGTTCAATTCATTGCATTATATGTCTTTTTAACATGATTTGTTGACTGTGCTAATGATTGACTGTTTGTTTACAATTTTGGTACATGTTCAGCAATTTCGCAGCTGTTCTGCAATTCCGCAGCTACTCAGCAATTCCGCAGCTATTCAGAGATTCCGCAGCCTTTTTGTTGTTTGCTATACTCCACGTGTCTTCTCCAGGAACGGGCCACATGGGCACGTTGGTATGAATGTATACATGGTTCGTATGCTATTGGTTGGGCCAAATCAGTCACGTATGCCCCCGGTCAACGCAGGAGTACCCACGGTCAAACAGTTAAGTTCCAGACGGTGGCACAACTCTGCGTGAGCAACTGAGACACGGAACCACAACTGGCACTTCCTCCACGCCACGAAGACAGCAAGGGACAGGATCTAACCATAGATTTACTCCCCATGATGACCGTTTCCTCCAAACGTGCACGGAGTTGCCTGCGTGTTGCTGCGTAGTTAATTAGTTAAGACTGTAGTTGCTTAGTTTATGCAGAGGACAGTTTGTCCCTGTGCCTATAAATAAAGCGTTTGCCAATGCTTAGAGATTAGCTTTTTGATATTGTAATTGCTGTAATTATTTTGGTTATCAAACTCTGTTTTAAAGACTGTTTCTACAACACTTTTTGACTGTATTTTGACATGCTGATTTAATATAAGAAGACTGTTTTTGCTCATCTCTGCGTAGCTGATCTTTAGCTGGTTGAGTGGATGGAGGGCCCCCATCTACCACAACCTATGTACAGTAGCATTTAACTTTATTTTCCTGCCTTTCTTTGTTTTCATTTTCACATGTACAATAATGTATAGTTTGATTTCTGCAGTTTTTCATTTCTTTGAACATGTATAATAATGTACAGTTTGATTTCATGCCTTTACATTTCCAGCACTTTTCAGAACTGATCAGTTTGTTTATGCAGGTGTGTTAGGAGCCCGGGATAGTGCGTTTTTATTTCTTTTTATCACTGATGGTATTTGAAGTTGTCTTGTGTTAGCTGCTGATTTTTACCTTGCTTATGCAGTTTCATTGCTAGTTTACTTTATCAAGTTTTTGACAAGTTGCTTACTAACCTTTTGATGGTCTTCTCATCATAATTGTCTAACCTTTATTGGACCAAAATATCATTGAGTGGCAGCTTGGTTTGATTAGCTTTTTGACTCATATTACTGATTCCTTCTTAACTGTTTTTCACATGAACAATTGCAGCTAGAGGCAGAGCGTTAAGAAAGAATGAAGTGTTATGATTTGTCATTTAAGTTTTGCAGTTAAAGTAGTGTTTTTCACTTTCCATTAAGTTAACATAGATGCTATTTTTGTTCTTATCAGCAGCATAGATAGTGGACTAGTGCCATTAGTCACTTTGTTTACTGCTTTGCTTTCATTCGAAGTTTCAATTCCATTGCAAGTCACTTTTCAAGCTTTCTCTTTAAAAAGTTCTAGAAGCATTTAGAAATCACCATATACACACACACGCACTCATTTGTTTATAAATCCATCACTCCATCTTAAGAAGTTAAATCAACCATAAACATCATCCAAAAACGACAAAAAGAACTAGGAAAGGTTACTTAAGTACATACTGTACATCTCACTTCATCAGCTTACGAGCCCCGGGTTGACAATTAATGATACCAATTTAGACAACACTAAATTGACCAAACAATTGTACATTACCTTTTTTACGTTTATACTGTTTTATTTATCGCGCGCACTAATATGATTATTGAATATGATGTAATAATCATTAGTCTTACATAAACAAGTCAAGTAATCAGATAGTAACAAATTAAATAACATAGAATTTGGGTAATATACGAGCTGCGCCCTGAGTAGGGTTGTGCAGAAGCAGCATCACAGGTTGCGAAGGAAGAACAAGTGTGCGTAGCGATGTGCACGCAGGGTCAAACCGCGGACCTCCAAAAGCTCATCAGACATTCCCAAGGTGCGGAAACCTGATTCTAACACCATCCCATACTACTTCAGGTGAGACCTCAGTCCACGCTCTGCGGATTGTTGCCAAAAGGGCCAGTAGTACCAGGATTTTCTTGGCTAAATCACTTCTGAACCTGGGTCAAGCCCATACAAGCCAACAAATGGTTCTTTTGCCAGGACTGGGATCTGCATAAGGGATGTTTGATGTCGTCCCACTAGAATCCAACAAAGAAAGAAATTGAAGAGTGGTTAGACAAGAATATTCATGAGTTCATGACACAGGAAAAGAAAACTTCGCGAGTATCTAAGGAACAATGGTTGGAGCACTACTTGTATACGGAAATCCATGAGATTTTCTTTGCATCCTTTCCTTCTGAACTATATGAGTGGATCGCAAAGTTAGCAGACAACCAGGGAAGGTGTAGGCCCAACAAACCAATAATGTGGACTCCGGAATTAGTCTGCAAACTAGAAGCGTCAGAAGATAAGATCATGCGAGCTGTGGACCATTGGCTTGACTAGATAATAGGAGGATTTATCACTGAGTTTGCGGTAGACACAACCATTAGCTACACTGAGGCAGAGTGACATTTTCTCAAGGGACCACGAGGTAAGTATATTAAATATTTGAACACGTGGATAAAGATGTTATTGTGTGAAAAGTGAGTTATGCGAATAAATTAATGTTTGGGACTACGCGGAGCGAGAAGATCTACAGAAGCGGAAGTAGCGAAGAGTTAGAAACCAGTCCCTTAATTTCACCCTCATGGGAGAGCAAGGAAGAGCTCGCGAAGGTTTCTCCAAGAAGCGCGGTCAGTTTGATAAGAGAGTGAATTCTATGTTTACCACCTCCACCCACACCGCCACCCATTTCACCCCCTCACCTCCATCTCCACCCACTCCACCTCCGCCACCACCACAGTTCAGTATGGTGAGTGCGATCAAACTACCGGTATTCAGAGGAGTGGGGAATGAAGATCCGAGCGAATTCTATTTCGTGGTAAGAGTAGTATGGGAAGCACAAGGTGTCAACGATGAAAATATTAAGAAAGCTACGCTGGTGAGCGCAATGCAGGATCATGCATTAACATGGTATATCAAGCATTCTAATGACCACCCAAACGCAGGGATCGTAGAGATCCAAGCCGCACTGAACAGGGAATTTAGCAGGCCAAATTCAGAAACACAATCGATCATTGGGTTTAAAGAGATCGCGATGCTCCCGAGCGAGACCCCTTAAGATCTGGACCAAATACTGAAGAGTATGATCCGTGAAGCCAATATGACGTTAACAGATGCACAACATCGCACATGGTTTGTGGCCTCACTTACGCCACACTTAAGGACAGCGTTGTCACAACAAAATCTTTCCACCCATGCCGAAGCATTGGAGATGGCAATGAGATTGCATGAGACCCCTATACAAGACCCTGGGTTGGGATTCCAACAAATCCATGCACAACTACAGAATCTGTGTCTGGAAATACAAAGATTGAAACAGGACAGGACACCTCAGTCGAAGGTGCACGAGGAAGTATGGTGCATAAAATGCAAAGGCTAAGGGCACGACAAGGACCATTGTCCAGTATTCGCGAACTACTTGGTAGGAGGGGGGCCAATGTCATTAAGACCAGAGGCACAGGAAGGGCCAAGCATGATTTCTACATTATGATGTGCGATCTTCTAGATAGGAGGAAAACACACCACAGATAATTGTCATCTGTTGCAGAAGTATACGTAGACATCCCAGCAATTGTTTTGTAATTTATGTAGGTCGGTAGGCCATGATGAACGCACCTACTGAAGCTATGAACTAATGATGGATCAGACTCCTGCCTACAGGGTGCAGACCGAAACAGGAGCCCTCGACCCAAATGCAGGGATGGCACGAGCTGGGTTTCAGGGGCGTGGTCGAGGTCGAGGCGGTATAGGACCAGGAAGGGGTCGCAGACAACTAATTTATTACAATTGCAGAGGGCCAAGGCACTATGCCCAAAATTGTACAAACCCAACAAGAATATTATGTTGGTACTATACTCAGTTTGATCATGAGGTAGAAGACTGCCCTTCGTTGATAGTGAGGATGCACAAAAAGGGGGTACTCCAACCCCCTCTGACCCAGAATTTACAAATGATGAGGTCTGAGCCGCGCGAAGAAGACCCAAATGTAAACATGATGCTCAGGAGCGGTATGACCACAGGAGATGATAAAGGGAAGCAGCCAGAAGAAAGTGCATGGGTTCACAAGGCTCCTACAAAGGAACCCGAGTTTGATTTGGAACGTGCGAAGGAGACATTCATGGAAGCTAAGAAGAGCTTCATGGAGGCCTCCACTTCAGGTAGTAAGGATCAACTAGAATCAGGGATGGATCCTTCAATGCTCACTACCTTTCTGGAGACATGCATGAAACTGCTGCGCGACAGCAAGGCAGTCAAAGGACTACAGGAACTTATCACTAGGTGTGCGGGGTCAGGAGAACCGCGCGTGGTCTGGAAACTTGGAAAGCATGCATTGCGCACAGGAAGGGAAATGAGGTTGACTGCGCAATAGGTGAATAGGAAATGAATCAGGTAATCCTAGATTTGGGTTCGGACACAAATGTACTACCAAAGCAAACATGGGAATGCATGGGCAGACCCGCGTTACAATGGTTCCCTATTCAGTTACGAATGGCAAACCAACAGAAGATTTTTCCCATGGGAAGATTACAAGGGGTAGCCATAGATATTGAAGGGGCGAGCACGCAGGCGAATTTTGAAGTGATAGAGATTGTTGATGATATTAATCCCTATCCCATGCTACTAGGAATAGACTGGGCCACCGACATGAACGGAGTCATAAATTTGAAGAAGCGCAAAATGATCTTGAAGAAGTCACTACACGTAGTAGTACCACTGGATCCAACAGAAGGAACGCAATACACTAAACCAGTGCACAATAATGATAGTGATGATGATCTCGATTGTATTTAAAAGATAACTGCAAAAGAATAGGATTGGGTGAATCTGACTGTGAATGGGAGAATTTCGTGGGAGGGTGAAAGCTCCTGCACTTCAGATTCAGACGAAGAAGTAGAGCGATGGCAGAATCAGCTGCACGAAGTAACAACGCTTAATTGCAACATGATGGTTAGATCACTGCGTTGCGTGACAACAAAGACAAGGGAGCTACCGACATATGATGGATTGTCAGTGGTAGATGAATTTTTGAGCAAATTTGAAAGCGCAGCACCAGAACAGCAGTGGTTCGATGCGCTAAAGTGGGCACTACGCGCATCATCCGCACGATGGTGGGGTACGCATCAAGAAAATTTTGAGGACTGGCACAGATGCAGAAGGATGATGCGCCTACATTTTGGAAAACCCCAGCTTCAAATGAAATTCAGTCAGCAAGGGCGGAACAACTTGCGCGCCCACCTTTCTCGATGGGTATAGACCTATGCTGTACATCCCCAGATTAGACAATTGGAACAAATCACAGCAGCAGGAAAGGTGACGCGTGCTACCAATTATCCACGTTGAAGCATTTGATAGGGTGTGCAGAGTACTGAACAAGGTTGACTAGGCAAAACGAACTGATTGGGACTTGCGCGTGCCAGCGGTTCGATGGGCCTACTAGACCATGTGCAAAACCATGAATGCGGAGACGATTCCAAAAGTGCAGAATGGAGTGCTAACCATACTTACGAAAGAAGATCCAAAAAGGAATCCACACGTATTGGCTCCCATAGTGGCGATAGTGCACGATGGCAAGAAGGAAGAAATCACACATCTACACGAGGATGAACATCTAAGGATTCAGGAAGCCATCCGGCAAGGGAACCTTAGACTCCGCGAACTCGAAAAGGACCAGGTACGATTGAGGAAGAAAATCATTTTGATGGATGTTGAGATCATGAGGCTGGAAAATGAGATCGCGCAAGCATGTCTTGTCGAGAAACCAAGGATGACAGGGCCAGATATGGATGATCATACCACTACATTAGATGAGTGTCATCGAGAATTTATGACTCTATTGCCATGGCTACAATCACACCTCACCAAACGCAGTAATCAGGGTTGCGCACTACATACCGTAGAATGAGCGGCGCCGATAGTCGCACAGACAATTGAGGAGTTTCCGCAGACTATGCTGAAAGGCGAGTTGAAGTCTCGCATAGGTGGTGTGACCACCTGACTAGCCGTAAGGAGCACGATCTTAGTGCTCTAGACAGTTGAAAGAGAGCACGGGACTCTAAAAGAGTCTGTTTGGGGACTACACGATGAGGAAGGTGTGCACAAAATCAGTATAACACAAGGGTTGTGTCCCGCGCATGGGGGGCAGCGCTGCTGCATGGGTAGGCTGGGAAGTAACCATTGGTGTCACTATTCATGACGAGATGTCCAATTTAAGACAAAAGGGAGCGGGCGACAGGAATTTAAGACATGAATTAAGGCCTAGATTTGGGGCAATCTGCCGCCAAGAAAGCATTGATGGCTCAGAATTGGGGGGAACAGTTAGATTGGAATTCAAAAGGCGCTATAAAACTACAAGGGCTAACCACAAGACAACACTTGGTCATTTGATATTTGAGCAGTTCATTAGAGCACAGAGTGTTGATCACTGAGCAAGATTTGAGCCCCGAATTTCACTAACAACCATAAACAGCTCAAGCAAGATGACAACTACCAAGAGAGGTTTGGGCTCTATAGAAGGAACCACCGATGAGATCGCACAAAACCCCATGATGCATGATGTCCCTAGAGATGTTGGGGATGCGCCAGAAATTCCGAAATTTCCTCAGACACCATGGCCTAAGAAGGATAAACAGGCAGCAGGACCAATCCGCATGTCCTCATGGAATTCGTGGTTCGGTAAACTCTCCATGGAAGAAAAGGGCAAGGTTGTCACCATTGAGACATATGATGAGGAGAAGGACCTATAGGCTCTCGTCGATGAGATAGAGTCAACCTAAGACATGGAAGAAGACATCCAGCCAGTGCGCACTGCAGCAAAATTGCCCGAGTACGTTCCTCCACAGAAAGGGATATCTAAGATACCCAAGGATTTGGATGCCGCTAAGAGCGCACTCCAACCCCACTCCTCCCCGATGGAATTGTGTTTGAGGGCTCAACCCTGGGCCGCGTGCCCACAATGAAGTTTGAAGATTGGGACCTCGCGGACAGCAAGAAGTTCCCACATTTAGAGACTGAGAACCTCATGAAGCAGAGCACAGAGGGGTTAGTTACAACACTAGAGCCGCAGAAATGGCTGCGCGGTGTGGAGAAGGCCAAACTACTTCAGCTACTATGGATTCCACACTTTCACCGTGCGCCTATCACTATTTTCATCATTAGGCAGCTGCTTTTCCTGGTGCATGATGGGTACTTATGGCTGGAGGAGCCTATTCCCATCACGGCAGATCTTATCCACAGGATTTCCTGGCTCCCCTATAAAGGAAAGGACCCCGCGGAGATAGCTAGAAAAAGCGGAGATTTGGCGCTCGCAGAGGCCATGAAGAAGAAATACAAACTGGAAAAGAAAAAGATGGGTTACGCAATCAACATCATTAAAGATAAAGGGGTGCACGTAGCCACCCAACTCCTGGCTGGGAAGGTAATGCGAAAATGCCGCGGAGATGAGGTACCAATGCCAGTAGTTGCGCTGGCAGAACAATGCACCGAGGGGGTCCAATTCAACTGGGCCGAGTTCCTTTGTGAGGAGTTCCTAACTAACTACAAGGAAGCCCAGGAGTAGGGCAAGACCTTCCACTATGCATGGTTGCTCTTGTCTATTTTACTGGTAACAGGGGAACTGCCTGAGGACAGTCAGTTCCCTAATATTGAACAGGACTTACTAGAGGCCGCAAAGTACGCGTCGCTCTGGGCTACTAAGGATGCCACACGGATCCATGAAACAAAGATCTTCTAGGTGCTCATGGAGGCGAGTGTCCGGATGTGGATCAACAGGAGGCCGCGCCTGTCCCCCACAGTGTACAACAATTTGTGAGCTTTGCAGACTTCAAGGTGGACATGCATAATGTGTATATCAATGCGTGTAAGGATCCGGCACATACATGGACCAAGCTCCCATTCGTCGCCATTAAAGAATGTGATCTTCTCAGTGCTAGAATCATGGCCTCCCGAGTGGCGTGCCCCGGATCTAGCGGAGAAGGATAGAATAGCAACACAAAAGTAGAAGGCTGTAACCAAGTTACATATCACCTAGTTGGGGCAGCAAAAGTGCAACGAACAAGTGGTCGCGGAGGTAAGGGTTGTCCGTGAGGTAGTGAATGCAGCCGTAGAGCAGGCAAAGGTTGCTGAAAAAGTAGCAGTAGCATAGGCAACAGGAGCCACCACGATGCAGGAGGAAGGAGACCAGAACTTGTCTATAGGATAGGGAGCAGAGCACATAGTAGAAGGCGCAGACCCGAGCACAACGTCCACCCAGCTGAAACGACCGCGCGTCACGGAGAGATCAGGTCCATGAAAAAAGGTCAAGGCATCCAAACTAGACATCGAACCGATTACACTAACAGAAGGTGACCTCTACGACATCGGTGACACGGTTCACGAGGTCACCAGGGAAGTGCTCCAAGAAGCCATGACAGAGCAACAGATTGTGTTGGGGGCTCTAAGGGTGCAGCTGCAGGAACTTCAGGTGTGCCCCCCACAGGAAGGAGCAGTAGCTGCCTACGATGCCGCAGGTACATCAGCAGTGGAGCAGCTACTACGCACAAACATGGCCAACACCATAGTGCTAATGGAAGGAGCGCTAACAGTGGAAAACAAAGATGACAGAGCCGCGGTAAGCAGGATCAAGGGAATGGGCCTTAATTTGGCTGCCCTTCCGCGAGACACATTGTATCGACTACAGGATGGAATCATAGCAGAACTCCGTGCCAGGGAGGGCTGCACGATCCAAGTATTGAGTGAGTAGAAGATCAACATCGAACAGCTCAGCCTGCAGCGTGAGTTTTAGTGTCACAAAATCAAAAAATCATGCAAACAGTTGATGAAGCATGCCGGCGCGTTCCAGAATTATCCATCGTTGCAGACCTACCCATAGAGAAGCAGATCCATTGTCTAGCAAGTGGAGTCTGAAGCACACACGAGGAAACAACGCGAGTACAGTTGGAGTTGAACCTCCAAATTGTTGAGCTGCGACTAAAGGCGTAGCCTTCCACTCCTCCAGAAGTTAAAGAATAGCGCATTAGTGTGATTCAAACAAGACTGGAAGAAATTGAATGGGCAGTGCAGGACTGTACTGATATGTTGGACCAAGCTTTTGACGTCCTGAAGCAAACAAAGTTCCTTCTACAGATTAATTACTCCAAAACATTTGTAATATCAAAATATCCATGAGGATACAAATATTATATATTAAATATATGAATAAGAATGAATGATGATTTACAATGAGAACGAAAGGCTTGCTTATATATCAAGCAAGTGTCTCTTCATGGAGAGTCATGTCTTATTTAGACATGCCTCTTCAACCTAACTACTAATTATTATTAACTAATCATTATTACAATTATCCTCATTACTTATATTTATATTATTTATATATTTTATTCGTAACATTTCCTTGTTCCTAAAAAAGCTTTGTCCTCAAAGCTTGTTAATGAAAAAGGCTTGATATCTTTTTCAGCTTCAAAAGTCTTTCTGTCTTGGAACAATCATCTTCGTCAATACAAGCTGATATGATCTTCTAAGTGACAAACAAAATTGTCGCACTGAGAAGCGATCAGACCATTGTAGAATAATCTTCTGTGGAATATTCTGATCATTGTAATTTTGTAACGACTTGTCATCGTAGGACTGGATTGAGGTTACGTTACTCTTCTCTAGAACATCAATTTGTTGTTTCTGTTTTGAATGGTTCCGATACGTAGCATGGTTGAGTTGTCTACTCTCATGTTCGGATGTCGATATGGGACTTTACTTTCCCTTATTAGGTGTGTGGAAATTTTTTGATTTACTTCAAGGGATAATGTTGTTGAGGTCGTTACCAAACCTTCACTTGGGGTGTTTATCATCCGAACTGCGACATCCAAGAACGCCTTTTCTTCAACTTGCTTGTCTTCTTCCTGAGTTGTGACATTCACTGGATCGGTATTTGTTGTTTTGTCATCAACTTGAATTCTTACATTTGATGCTTCCTTCTCGATAAGTTGTTGTACCTTGTTTTCTAATGACTTATTATCCTTCTTAAGTTTCTTAATTTGCATCAATAATTTTTCACTATAGTTTTTAAGTCGAGAAACTTCTTCATTTTTGTCAACAGTGATTTTGTCAATTTCATTTTTCATATTTTGTAATACTTTTTTACCTTCTTGAGAAATTACTTTTGAAATATCTGATATATCTTCTGGCGTTACTGAATTTGGTTTTAGCATAACATATTGGAGTGTTATTTTCTTCTTCTTGAAGAAAATGTTATAAACTTTTTCTTCGTATTTAAGATGCCAGATCCTACCGTTTCCATTTAGGGTGATCCCAAAATAATGTCACCTTGATTGTTCCATAAGGTCTAAACTGAGAATTGCGATACAAATGTATAATCTTCAATGTTTAATTGTAAATTGGCTATGTCATATATTTTATTGCGAAAAAAGTCTAATTTTTCAGTTATATTTGACTCCGAGATCACTAGTTGGTTTGCGATTTTAGGTGTTATATAATTTGCATCTTCTGCCGGAGAAATAGAAATAATAACATCTTTTCCTGCAAGAGTTCCTTTAATGTTAAATAGCGCTTTACCGTCTCTGGGTAAGGTTTCTGGGAATCTTATGGCCTTAATTTTTGTGTTAGACTCCATTTTTTCTTCTTGAATATTAAATACTTTTTAAATCACTTTTTTTTTTTTTAAATAAATCCCCTTTTTTCTATATATATTTTTCAAATATTCTCCTTTTTTCTTTGATTGTCTCTCTTAATATTCCCCCTTTTTTTCTTTTTTCTTTTTAGTAATTTAATTAATTAATTGATTATATATATATATATATATATCTTTTTTATTTTATTTTTAAATCTATTAATATATAACTATATTAAATTTATATAATATAGTGTATATTTATAACATATAACTTTATATAACAATGTATTATGTCAAATTTAATACAATGTTTCAAAAGGCTACGGGTTACTTCCAAATGGCACAAGCTATGGGTTATGGCACAGAGTCTTGGCATTCACAATTAAAATGACCCTTTGATAGTCAACGGGACAACAAATTGGTGCATGCAGGTCGAGGTGGGAGTCAGAACGTTGTCGTGGGAGGAGACTGATCATGTGGCAATGTCACATGACTGTGGGATGACTTGTGAGAGTACAACGGTGTGACGGCTGTGAGGCCGAGCAAACGAAACGACTGTGGGAGGGCTTGGGATGCGAGAATGTGCAGTGAAAGTGTGTGCAGCAAATAGGGAAGATAATGAAGTGGGAGTATGTGTAAGGGTTGTCAGCCAGCAGGAGGTATGGTCAGCGGACGAGAGTGCAGACGAACCCTGGTCTTTTCCCTTGCTAGGTCGACGATTTCAACGTTGCATGCTTGTTGAGGCTATGTGCAGATTGTTGGAATGGCATTATATGGTAGCGTCGTGGTGGTCAAAGTGTTCCCCTGTTGTGGACAGTTGACCGTGACAACAAGAAAACTGATAGCTGTGTTGGAGGTGAGGTCTATGAGGCGGTTGAGCAGCGGCATGGATGGTAGCAGAAAGAAAACCTAACTGATTGGTGCAAATTAGCAGGTGAATTTTGTTGTGGTGGCCCGCAAGTGTGGTTCTGTCAGCCATAGGTAAAAATAAAATTATTGTTATATATATATATATATATTTAACTTTTTTTTTAATCCTTGTAATTTTTTATTTATTTATTTATTTTTAAATATGGCCAAAGGCCTCTGATGAATCAGTGATGGAGAAAATCTCAAATTGCAGCGAAATGCTTGAATCCTGATGGCAACAATGTTGACGAATTGAACAATCAAAGAATTGGATCAAAGAACATGGCTATGTGCAGCGATGGAGCAACCAGAGGATCGACTGCTCTGATACCAAATGAAGCGAACAAAGTTCCTTCTACATATTAATTACTCCAAAAGATTTGGAATATCAATATATCCATGAGGATACAAATATTATATATTAGATATATGAATAAGAATGAATGATGATTTACAATGAGAATGAGAGGCTTGCTTATATATCAAGCAAGTGTCTCTTCATGGAAAGTCATGTCCTATTTAGACATGCCTCTTCAACCTAACTACTAATCATTATTAACTAATGATTATTACAATTATCCTCATTACTTATATTTATATATTTTATTCGTAACACGTCCTCACATCCTTGTAGGAGGACCCCAACATATAGCGCCTGGAAATAGAGGCGTGCGAACTGCAGGAGCAGTATGACAGTGTAAGGGGAACTGCGAAGACATTCATCCTCACCCAACAGCTGGAAAAGATGCAGCAAGCAAGGGCACTGAAAGAGCAGGTGGATGCCGCAAGACAAAAAGAGGAACTACTCAAAGCGCGCGTCCAGCCTTGGATTGATGAGGCTTTCATCATTACGGCTAATATTGAGGGCAATCTCACTCAGATACAAGGAATATATGTGCTAAGGCAGATAGTGGATCCCCACAAAGAAGCATCGGAAGAGCGCATGTAGCAGATCTATCAAATCGCAGAACAGTGTGTCGCGGACCTCCGAGCAGTACGGGACTAGTTGGAGGGGCTCTACGCCAAGGTCACTGCACCAGCCGAGTGACTCGGGACGAGTCACGATGATTGTGTTGGGGGCCTGTTGGGCATGGAATCCCCCCACAACATGTTTTGGGGCTCAAAGCCAAAGTTTTGGTTAAAGGTTTTGTAAGACTCCACAAATTGCGGGCGTGGAGCACGAAGTAGAGGTTAAGTCATAGGGTTGTCTGCCCTAGAACATTGTAATGTAATGTAAAGTCATGTCAGCTTACCCATGGTCCGCAGACCATGGGATTATATAAATAGAGCAAGGCTCTAAGTTGTAAAGAGAGGAAAGGAAAAAGAAAGAAGAGTATGAATGGTTCGAGCTTAGAGTAGGATTCTAAGTGTATTGGGTTGTAGTAGTAGGAAGAGGCTCTGCAGCTCAGTACGCAGAGGCCTAGTAAAGTCTGCAGCTGAGTGCACATGGCGGTATCGAGTCTGTAATCGGGATTGAAGATTAATAAATAGAAGTTGATTCTTGTTTCTGTGTATTTGCTGTACATTGTCTTCTTTAAATTTATACTGTTTTATTTACCGTGCACACTGTTGTTGAATATGCTATAATAATCATTAGTCTTACATAAACAAGTCAAGTAATTAGATAGTAACAGATTAAATAACACAGAACTTGGGTAATATATGGGTTGCGCCATGAGTAGGGTTACGCGGAAGCGTCATCACAGGTTGCGAAGGAAGAACAAGTGCACGTAGCGACGTGCGCGCAGGGTCAAACTGTGGACCTCCAGAAGCTCATCAAACATTCCCAGGGTGCGGAAACCTGGTTCTAGCACCCTCCCATACTACTTCGGGTGAGACCTCAGTCCGTGCTTCGCGTACTGTTGCCGAAAGGGCCAGTAGTACCAAGATTTGCTTGGATAAATCACTTCTGAACCTGGGTCAGGCCCATACAAGCCAACACCTGCGGACCATGGGTGAGTCTCAACACTGATCTATCACCTACCCATACAAGGAACTAATGCTCCTTTAACACTTACTTAGCTTCACGCTTCGCTTCCACATTTCATGGAGATTTTACATTCTTTCACAAAAGCTATTACAAAAATTGACTTAACTGACAAAATTTGACCCCAAGGACCCCATCCCAATAGTACAGATGGTACATATGGTACTGGTGCATGTGTGGTATTGTGTGCATGTCGTACATGTTGTGTTGGGTACATGTGGTACTATATATGTTTATTGTGTAGTTGTGGTGTCGTGACATGCGTAATTGTTGTGTTGTACCCTGTGCAGTACATGCATTTTTTTGTGTTGTATGCCAAGTGTAGGTACATGTATTGTGTGGAATTGTACATCGGGTATAGATTTACAAGTTGAGTTGTATATCGGTTGTATGTGTATATATTTTGTGGTGTCGCACATTGTGTCTAGATGTATGTCTTGTGATGTATATTGTGTATGTGTACGTGTTGTGTGGTGGTGTACACCGGATGTAGGTGTATGTATTTTGTTGTTTTGTACATTGGATCTAGATGTATGTGATGTATGTCAGATGTAGATGCATGTATTGTATGGTGTTGTATGTCGTGTGGGGTTCTATGTGTGTGATGCACACTATGTGTATGTGCACATGGTTAAGGAGAAGGCATTGGGTATTTTTCAGGTGTGGCAATTGATTTGGTGTGCGTGCAAAATAAAGACAAAGGCATAAATAAGAATCAATGAAGGATAAGTACCAATATTGTATTTTAGCTTTACTATGCATGTGATTTATGATTATGGTCTATGATGATTACATGTGATCTATGATTCTGGTTTATGATGGTTACGTGTGATTTATGACGATGGTCTATGATGGTTGTGTTTTGCACTAACATCATGTAATATGCTTATACATGATGATTTGGTCAAAGATGCTAGTTTGACTTGTTGTGACAAGAAGTAAACAAGATTGGGAGTTTACCTTATTGACGAGCTACCAATGAGGGATTATTTGAAGTTATTTCAATTTATTTTAAATCTAATGGAATTTATGTGCTTGGTACAGGAAGCACGGAAATTCCCATTTGAATGGCCAAAATGCATTTGCAAGAATTAGCAGCGACAACGAAAGAAATTGGAACATGCAGCAGTATGCTGGTAAAGCACTTCAGGAGTAGGGCCATTGTGGGACACTGGTACCCAATAGTGTCCATTGATTTCCATGAGCATGTTATGACCGGTATGATGGTTTGAGGTAGGGATACGCCTTGGTTCTTGTATCTTCCGATGCTAGGAAGCCTTGCCAAGGGATGGACTGTCTGGGATGGGGGTGCCAGCAGAACTTGGAAGGTGAGTAACTACATGGAAGGGGTGACCGATTTCTTGAGGTATTGTGCAACAGAAAAAGGAAGGTCAGGAAATGGATTTGTTTTGGTCATTAGCATTACCATATGGAATCATGTGCACATTGGGAATGCACCCTAGAACAATGAGTCAGTAACTGTTCACTGAGAGGACAAGTGGTGTTGGATTATAACGCTGGACATTGGATGCATATTTGACTTTGCAGTGGATCCTAGACTTCCTGGGAAGGAGGTGAATCCTGGTATTACTTTGAGGGTGGAGGTGTGAGCCTCTCAATTCCCATGTTGCACATGCATGCATCATATCCTTTTATTTTTGGGTTGAGAAAATGTGCATATATGTATGTGTGTATTATTGTAAATACTATATCGAGATGGATTTATAAATCTCTGTAGACAGTATGATTATTTGTTGGGTGAAGGAAATGTGTATGTGCATATGTGGTTATATTTGTAAATACCATAATGAGCTATGTTATAAAGCTCCAGTAAACAATATGTTTGTCATGTTTTAGTAGGTGGTCATTGTAAATACTGCAACAAGCTATAAAGCTCCATGGGTAGTATGTTTTATTTTCAGTAGTCTTGTTGGTTATAGGTGTCATTGAACACCGAGGATGGTTTTCCCCCAAGGGGGAGGGTTTTGTAACAACCCCGGTTAAAAAATCATGTACAAATATATAAAGGCCACGTGATGGGATGTGTTCCAAGCTAAATGGTGGGGGAAACATCCTAATGGGTGTTGATTTGGTTTAATGGCTAAGGAAATTGGCAAAGGCAATGACAAAGGCTTTGGAAAGGCAAAGGGGCATTAATTGGCATTTTATTTATGAAAATAATGGAAATTAGGAGAAAAGGAAGGTGAAAGGTCACAGGTTGCATGTGAGGAGTAAAATGAAGTGTTGGGATGGGGTCCCTAGGGTAAATTTGGTTTAGTTTTGAGTCATTTTTGTAATATCTTTTTTTAGCGAAGGTAAAGTCTTCGGGAAATGTGGAAAGTGGAGCGCGAAGCTAAGTAGAGTCAAAGGGGCTTTAGTCCCTTAGGTGGGTAGGTGATAGAGTTGTTTTGAGACCTGCCCATGGTCCGCAGACCATGGTATTGTAAAACAACGACTATATGAATTTGAGTCATAGAGGGTCTAAGAATCAATCAACTTTAAGTAAAGAATCATTGTAAGGGAAAGGTGCTAAGGCAGGAAAGGTTTGTTTCATGTACTTAGGCGAAAGGGGAAGGCTCCTGCAGCTGAGTGCACAAAAACCTTGGTAAGTCCGCAAGATGAGTGTGCGGGCCCCTGCAGCTAAGTGTGCAGGGATAAAAAGTCTGTATATGAACGTTTACATCTAATACAGACTACTTTGGGTCAGAAATGATGCATCTATGTTATTTTATTTACTTCTGCAAATTTTGTTATCTTCGCTTTGTAATCCGTTATATATAAATGAATGCTTATTTATTGTGCGAACCTGGTAGATCTATAATATTTATGCATGATAATTACTATTAAGTCCCTTCGTGAAGATTTGAAGGTTATTTAGATAGAGTTGCAGTATTTTTCTATCAGAAGGATTAGATCTGTGCGAAGGTAGATCTAATCTGTAAGAACTTCAAGAAACCATCACAAAGGCCTCTGGATGTAGCAACCTGGTTCTAGCATCCCTCAATATTGCTTCAAGTGAGATTGCAGCCTATGCTACACAGATTGTTACCAAAAGGGCCAGAAGTTAGGGTTTTGTTGGTTGGCGCAGTTAAATTTGAACCTGTGTCAGGCCCCACCAATCCAACAAATGGTTTTGTTGCCAGGACCTGGATCTATATGAGGAATGTGTGATGTCGAATAAGTGGTTCCATACTAAGAAAAAAATTGAGAAGTGGCTCGATCGAAAGGAACACGTGTTTGCAGCTCACGAGAATGGAAATCTGCGGTTATCCAAGGAGCAGTGGTTGAGTAGATACCTCTACTCAGACGAAACTGAGAACTTTTTCTGTTTCTTCCCTTGCAAATTACACGAGTGGTTGTCTAGATTGACAGAAAATCAGGGTATGTGGAGACTTGACGACCCTATTATGTGGACTCTAGAGCTGGTGAGGTGCTTGGAAGCTTCAGAAAATAACATCATGTGGGTTGTTGATCACTAGATTGATCATATCATGGGAGGATTTGTCACTGTGCTCTTGACTGATACGACCATCAGTTACAGTGAAACAGAGCACAGGCTCTTCAAGGGATCGCAAGGTAAGTATTTAAAATCTCTAAAAACTTGGATTAATCTATTGTTTTGTGAAAAATGGGTTATGCCATTACCTTGATGTTTGGGACTACATGAAGCGGAAAACCCTTTAGAAGGAACGGAGAATCGGGCTCTGAATATAGTTCGCTATTGGAATCCTCTTCAAGCGACGATGAAGGAAATATTCTAG
This sequence comes from Pinus tabuliformis, assembly GCA_031772625.1. Lineage (NCBI taxonomy): Eukaryota > Viridiplantae > Streptophyta > Pinopsida > Pinales > Pinaceae > Pinus > Pinus tabuliformis. Next base: position 732,787,420 of record CM062819.1, read on the forward strand.
ATACAACGCGAAGTGTGCTGTAGTTGGTAAGTCAGGGTATCCCACAGATACCTCATCCATCCACTCCACCTCCACCTCCACCTCCACCATTCAACATGACAAATGCAATGAATATGTCGATCTTCAAAGGGGTAGGGAGCAAAGACCCAAGAAATTCTGGTTTGTTGCAAATGTTGTGTGGATAGCACAATAGATCATTAATAATAATATAAAGAAAGTGCATCTAGTCACAACGTTGACTTGGTATATCAAGTAATATCAAGACAAACCTGGCATGTCGCTGGCAGAGACTCAACAAGCGTTGAATAGTGAGTTTAAGAAGCCTAAGTCTCAGGCGCAATCTGTCACAGAGTTTAAGGAGATACAACAAAGGATAAGTGAATCCTCATGGGATTTCAATCAGAGGCTAAAATTCTTGATTTGGTGGGTTAATATGAACATCACGGATGATCAACACAGAGACTGGTACATTGCTTCGTTGTTGCCTCACCTAAGATTACCATTATCACAGCAGAAGATAGCAACGCAAGGAGAAGTTGGGGAGATCGTGATGAGGCTAGAAGCCTCGCCAGTACAAGATATGAAAATTGGAGTACAACAGATTCACTCGCAGTTGGCAAGTCTGCACCTAGAGTTGCAGAGCCTAAAGAAGGGAAAGGAAGCCCAACCTGAAGTTCGCACAGAAGTTTGGTGCTTGAAATGCAAGGGCCATGGTCACGATAAGGACCATTGTCTGGTTTATCAGAATTATCTTATTGGGGGGTGGGTTGTCCCCCTGAAGCCAGAAAATATCATTGGGTCGAGCACAGGAGTAGCATCGTGGTGCGTTATTTTTCAGGTTACAGGACAACATGCGATAGACAATTGTCATCTACTACAAAAGCTTGTACAAACCCCTCAACAGTTGTTTTTCAAATTGTAGGTTATGATGATCGCCATTGTCGAAGTTGTGAATTAATGATGGATAGAACCCCTACCTATCGAATTTAGGTGGAAAATTTGCCTCAAGATAAGTGCGTGGGTGCAGTGTGCAGAGGATTTCTAGGTCGTGGAAAAGGAAGAGGAGGAGGGGTTGGCAGAGGTCGTGGACAAGTTATTTGTTATAACTGTGGTGAAGCTGGACATTTTATGCGCAACTGTCAGAACCCAACGCATCCATATTGTCAATATTGTCGACAATTCAACCACGTTATAGAATATTGCCTGATACTTATAGCAAATATGAAAGAAAAGAAGACGCAGACCCATCAGCCTATGCAGAATATCCATATGATGAGGGTGGAGCCTCACGAAGAAGATCATAGCATCAATATCATAACGCGTAGCGGTATGGAAATAAGAGAAAATAAAGGAAAGCAGCCAGAGACCGAAGGATGGGTACACAAGGCTACTAAAAAGGAAATTGGGTTTGACCTCAACTGGGCTAAAGAAACTTTTATGGAGGCTAAGAAGAATTTTGTTGAAGCTTCTACATTCGGGAGTCAAGAGAAATCAACTGGGAACAGTGAAGTGCAAGATGTGGATCCTTCGTTGTTAGCTACTTTTCTGAAAACATGTATGAAGTTGTTGTGAGATTAGAAGGAAGTAGAAGGGATCCAGGAACTAATCAACAATTGCATGGGATAAATTAAGATTCCTTCAGAACAACGTGTTTTGAGGAAATTGGATAAGCATAAGAAACGAACAGGGCGTGAACTGAGGCTGACCACACAGATTGGAGAATATGAAATGGATCAAGCCATCCTGGATATGGGATCCGATGTGAATGTGCTACCAAAGTAGACATGGGAAAGGATGGGGAGACCTGTGTTACAATGGTCTCCTATACAGCTACACATGGCCAATCAGCAGAAGATAATTCCTATGGGGTGCCTGTATGGGGTAATAGTGGGCATTGAAGGAGCAAGTGCATTGGCTAACTTTGAGGTAATTGAAATAGTGGATTACAACAATCCTTGCATTGTGCTACTAGGAATTGATTGGGCCTTCGACATGGACGCGACGATTAATCTAAAGAAGCGAAGGATTACATCTGAGAAGAAGGTGCTCAGGGTTATTATGCCATTGGCTCCTGCTAAAGGAGTGCAGTACACTGAATCGTTCTGCGACTATGAAGAGGATGATGATATGGATGAAATCTACAAGATTACTGTGCGGCGAATATTGGATCAATCCCACTGCAGATGGGTAGATCACATGCGATAGAGACAACTCTTGTACCTCAGACTTAGATGAAGAGCTCGAACACTTGCAGAATAGGTTGCATGAGGTCTCTACGCTATGTTGCAATATGATGACAAAATCGCTACATTGCGTATCTACGGAGGTAAGAAAACTTCCGCATTATGATGGCTTAAATGATGTTAATCTCTTTTTGGATGAGTTTGAGAGGGAAGTGCCTGAGGAACATTGATTCAAGGCATTTGAATTAGCACTGCGCGCTACGCTTGCCCGTTGGTGGGGTGTGCATAAGGAAAGCTTTGCTGACTGGAGGGAATACAAGCGGATGATGAAGCTAAGGTTTGGATACGCTAATACCCAAATGACTGAGAAATATACCGAAAAGGATGATCTGCGTAAGCACTTGGTGCGATGAAATAAATCTTGGGGAGAAGAGCCACAACTAGAATGGGTGCACATTTTTTGTCACACCTTATATACTATCCCAATGAATTGGTATTTGGAAAAATAGCTACGCCATGGGAAAACCGAATGGGACATCTTGAGGGAGAGCTTCTTATTAACTTCCAGCTTTGAGGATGCATTCAAGTGCATTGACGAAACACTCCAGGAAATTAAGGCCACTATCTTTAGAACACCTGAAGAGCCGATAGAATGGGTTCAACTAGATTGGAGTACATAGCTACACCATGCGCTAGAGTTCTACAATGTGACTGCAGAAGAAGAATAAGATCTGCGAAAAAACAATATTCCAGAGATTGAAGGACAACGTGAGGTTGAAGGACCTAAAGCATAGAACCCTGATATATCAAAACCTTTGAAGACCAAGCAAGTAAATATTGGTTTCAACGCACAACTTAAGTTTGCAAAGATAGGTGATTACTGGGATGAAGATACAGTTGATAAAGTTGCGGAGCTGCTGTGCGAATATCAGGACTTGTTTCCTACCAATTTTTCGGACCTGAAGGGAATAGTAGAGGATCTGGGAGTGACGAAGATCACTTTAAAGCCCGATGCGAAGCCCATAAAACAGAGACCCTACTAATTGAATCTAAAATATAAGGAAAAGGTGCGCAAAGAGCTAGACAGAATGTTGGAAGCAGGAATTATTGAGCCAGTAGAAGAATCTGATTGGATGAGCCCTATGGTAGTTAAAGAGAAGAAACAACAGGGTGAAATCAGAATATGTGTAGACATGAGGAAGCTTAATGATGCATGAACCATTTCCAACACCATTTATGGATGAAGTTTTAGAGAATGTTGGAGGACATGAAGCTTATTCGTTCACTGATGGGTTCTCAGGGTACCATCATATTAAGATCGTGATGGAGGATCGCACAAAGATGACCTTCGCGACAAAGTGGGATGCTTCCAGTACAGTGATGCCATTCAAACTGAATAATGCACCAACGATCTTTTCAAGAGTCGTAATTGCAACATTCAAATAATTCATCCATAAATTCTTGGGAGTGTATTTTGATGACTGGATTGTGTTTGGGTTGGTAAAGCATCGTGTTGCAAGTCTGCACCTCATGTTGGATACTTGTTGCAGATACCAAATTTCTCTAAATTTGAAGAAGTGTATCTTTTGCGTGCCTTATGGGATACTTCTAGGTCATGTGGTTTGCAAGCATGGATTAATGGTAGATCCTACGAAGATAGCAGTGATTTTCAATTTAGAAGCTCTAAAGAATGTAAAGCAGTTGCACGCAACGTTAGGGCACACTAGTTACTATAGAAATTTCATCAAATCTTATGCACAAATAACCACACTGATGGAGAAATTACTGAAGAAGGATGCGGCCTTCTGTTGGGATGAATAGTGTCAGTGCAGTCTAGATGTGTTAAAGGAAAAGATGGTGACTATGCCTATTTTTGTGTTTCTCGACTGGAAGAAATAATTTCATGTGCATGTGGATGTGAATGCCTCTTGTATTGTGTTGGGTGTAGTATTGACCCAACCAGGCGAAGGCGAGATAGATCACCCCATAGCCTTTGCAAGTTGGAAACTGTCAAAGGTTGACAATAATAATTCAATGACAGAGCGTGAAGGATTTGCGATGGTATACACACTACAAGAGTTTCGACATTATTTGTTGGGCACGCATTTCAAAATGTATATAGATCACTCTGCTATAAACTACCTGGTCAACAAGCTTGTGTTTGGGGGGGGGGGAGATCTACAAATGGTTATTACTGTTTCAAGACTATGACTTTGAGGTGATTGTGAAGCCTAGATGGTTGAGTGTGGGAGCAGATCGTTTATTCTGGATTGAGATTGGCGAAGAATTGACTAGTTTGGAAGAAGGGTTACCTAATGCACAACTCTTTGTTGTGTGAGTCACAGATGATCACTTTGTTGATATAATTCAGTTTCTAACTACTGGAACAACCACAGAAGGATATTCTACTCAACAGAAGGAGTTGGTGGTCCGCGCAGCTGAATTTTTTGTGATTGCGGGACACTTGTATAAAATGGGTACTGATGAAATATTGCGTCGATAAATTCTGGAGTTTCAACGATCTAGTATCCTCGCCAAAGCACATGAAGGAGTGGCGAGAGGACACTATGCAGGTAAAGCAGCCGTAGAGAATATTATGCACACAGGATTCTGGTGGCCAACACTACATAAGGAATCTAAGGCATGTGATGTGTGTCAAAGGACGAGAAAGCCATCGCAAAGGGATGAATTGCCCTTGAATCCTCAGATTTCATTATAGGTGTTTGAAAAATGGGCTATTGACTTTGTGGGTCTGATACAGCCTCCAAGAAAAAGACTGGCGCATGGTATATTATTACTGCGAATGAATACTTGACGAGGTGGGCAGAAGCACAACTAGTGAAGGACTGTACCGCTGATATAGCCATGAAGTTCCTATTTGAGTATGTCTTGACAAGGTTTGGGTGTCCTAAGATATTGATCAATGACAGGGGTACACACTTACTGAATGAAACTATTTCCACAATGGAATTTTAGGTTTATCATCAAAAGAGTACACCCTATCATCCTTAGGAAAATGGTATGGTTGAAGCATTCAATAAAATATTGGAAAACACATTGACAAGGGTCTGCAACGAGCAAAGAAACGATTGGGATGTGCACATACCAACGGTCCTATGGGCATATAGGACGACATGTAAGAAGTTGACTGGACAAACCCCGTTCAGACTGGTCTATGGGATAGAGGTTGTGATGCCCATGGAGTATATTGTGTCAAGTTTGTGAATTGCAACATTGACTGATATGGCAAACCATGAAACTATGGAGGAGTACCTCACGTAGTTGTTGGAGTTAGAAGAAGATAGGTTCTTAGCAAGATTTCACGAACAGGTGTAAAAGGAGCGCGAAAAGGCATGGAATGATCGACATATTAAGTTGTGCAATTTCAAGGTGAACGATTTGGTCTTACTTTATGATAGCAAGTTCACGAAGTTCCTTGGGAAGTTTCAAATGCACTGGTTGGGGCCCTATGTAGTCAAAGAAATTATAGATGGTGGCACAGTTCAGCTCGCGAAGCTGAATGGGGAAATATTTCTGGGAAGAGTTAATGGGAGTATACTGAAGTTATATCAAGGGGATCCTGCCCCTGCAAAATGACTATATGATGGCAGGATAGTCTTAGTACTCTAGGAAGTTATGAGGGATTATGGGACTATAAACTACACTGCCTAAAGACTGAGAAAACAAAGTAATGGGGCTGCGCGAGGGAAGCCAGAAGTGTGCTAGGAGGAGATGCTCCAAGAGGGATGCACCATGGAGGATGGTGCCACGCAGATGAGTCTAAAAATAACCATTAGATGCACTGTAGCTGATTGGATGGCGAAAATACCATTAGGAAGAGTGGGTAGGATGCATTTATGGCACAAATCTTTAGCAATATGCCACCAAAGATGCATTTATGAGAAAAAATTGGAGGGAACGATCGGCTTTAGATTTGAAATTACCTATAATTCTGACATGTTGGCCTGTAATACAACACTTTGCCTTTTTAAAATTATTTGTAAGCTTTGTTGTCTGGAACCTATGAATCGAGAAGATTGGGAGGTACTTCTGTCACAACCGACGTTCGAAAATTTTCCCGAGTGGAACTATGAGCTCATCTTTGAGAAAATGAGTGCCACTAATCCTACAGAAGCCACTGTCTCTGAGGCCGCTCTCTCTTAAGCCATTGTCTCTGATGCTGCAACCCCTGAAATTGTGTTGGCAATGGAAGCTACACCGTCTGTGCCTACAGCACTGAGGTCACCTAGACCTAAACCGTCCGCTACTAAGGAGAAGCATAAGAAACCATACGAACCCATAGATCTTGAGGAAGAGGAGCTTCGCGATGGGGTTGAAGAGTTGGATGCTAAGGAGGAAGAGCCTATCACTAGGCTCTCAGAATATATCCCTCCATGAAAGGGAAAATCAAAGATACCCAAGGATTTGGATTTTGGAAAATTTATGGTCTCTACCTCGCTATTACCAGAGAAGGTACCATTTGAAGGCACACAGTTACGATTCATTCCCGCACTCAAAATGGAGAACTAATCTCTAGCTGACCACGAGAAATTCCCTTACTTGGCGATGAACAAATATTTGGCAAGAATATACTATGAGGAGACTCGAGTCATGCGACTGGATACTATGAAGTGGATCGCAGGGGCTGCAAAAGCTGGGTTTCTAAATATGTTGTGGGTACCACACTTTAGTCGAACCACTATCAACACGGTGTGCGTACGCCAATTGCTTACGCTGGTGCATGACGGGTGTCTCTAGCTGGGAGAGCCCATACCCATCACAGACATGTTGATCCACCGTATCACAAGGTTTTCCTACCAAGGAATGGATCCCACCAAGGAGTTTGGAGGAAAGAGTCAAGAGAAACAAATCACGGATAAAATGAAGCACGAGTATGGCTTAGTGAAGAAATCATGCAGATACTCTATCTGTTACATCACCGATAGGGCGGTGTAGTTTTCAGCCCATATTTTGGCTTGTAAGATTATGTGAAAGTGTCGCGTAGATGAGTTGTTGGCACTAGATATTTCATTGGCTACACAGTGTGCAAAGGGGATGCAATACAACTAGCCGTAGTACCTCTGCAAAGAGTTCCTGTTGAATTATCGTGAAGCACAAGATGACGACAAGGCATTCCACTATGCTTGGCTACTATTGTTGATTGCCCTCATCATGTGGAGGCTTCCAGAGGACAGCTAGTTCCTTCCACAAGACGATGATTTATGGGAGGCCGTGAAGTTCTCTTCGCTATGGGCAACGAAGGACCTAGAGCGGGTCATGGAGATGAAAGTATTCTGGGTGCTGGTCGAGATGGACCTTCACACCGTGATCAGCTAGAGGCCAAGGTTGTCACCAACATTATTTGGGAAATTGGAGGCCTATGCAGAGTTTAAAGCATATTTTCATAATGTATCCATCTGCACGAGGTGAGATCCTAAGAAAGTATGGTACACGTTACCATTCCTAGTAGCAGATGCAGATGTACATGAAGTCGTAGTAAAGTGGCCAGCTGAATGGAGGCAGTCATTAGATCTCGGCATAGGAACAAGCACGGCCAAGGAAAGTTCCTTCGTGCAGAAGAAAAAGGAAGTTGTGCAAGTTGCTGCTTGTGAGAAGGCAGCACACAAAAAGAAAGAGGCTAAGAAAGCAACAGCCCAAGAAAAAGCAGACAAGGAGCACGCCGTGAAATAGGCCATGCATGAAGTTGAGGAGTTTGCTTCTCAACATACTGTGGACAGGGAAGGGTTCGAGGAGGAAGGAGGCAATGGCGGGGAGCTTTAAATTGTAGAAGTGGAACTAGGAGATGACTTCTGGACCTAGGAAGAAATAGAAGTTCGATAAGAATGCACATGCAAACCTAATGGTCCTCACGAAAGGGGACTTAGATGAGATTGGTGACAAGGTCCACGAGACAATGACGGAGCTGTGGACTCAGTTCGAGCAATAGTACATGAAAATGATGGGGAGTATGCAAAAGGATCTGTGTGAGTTGCAGCTTCAAATAGGGCGAATTAAAGTGAGTGTGGGAAAAGAGAGCGAGATTCAAGCGAGCCTCTAGCAAGACAACACGTCGTTAATAGACACAGATAGGACTCTGTACCTCAGAGTTATTCCATTACCAGAAGGATCGTTGTGCGTAGAGGCAGATGAAGTAAATACCCAGCTCGGACAGATCAAGGATGTGGGTGTCAACTTAGTCGTGCTTCCTAGTCAGACCCTACACACGCTTCATCAGGGGGTATCAAACGAGCTTAAAATCAGGGAGCAGCATGAACTATCGGTCATCAGTGAAGTCAAGATGTATAATGAGTAGATTTTTATAGAAAAGGCTCAAGCGCTGAAAGAAAAGGTAGAACTGGTCGTGTGAAGCTAGGACTTGGAGGCAGCAATTGCACAGGCATGCAAGACGCTGCCAAAACTTCACATTCCAGAGGATGCAAAAGCAGCAACAAAGATTCAGAAGTTGGTTGCCGCAGTCAAAGAATCAAAGGATGAGATTGGCCAAGTAACCTTTGACTTTCAAATGAAGATCTCATAGCTACAGTTGAAATTGCAGCCAACCACTACGCTAGAGGTCTGGGAGCAGTGCGACGCAACCATCAAGAAAAGCATGGGCACTTTGGATGCAGCAGTCACAGGCTACACACTGATATTCAAACAAGCCATGGATATATGGATGACTCTGTAGGAGGATTTAAACCTGCAAAAGCTTGGCACATACATCTGGAAGACACACTGATTGTTTGATGAAATCAGGGTGACTACACGCACTTTGGCACGAGTCCAGCGCCTCGCTCGATTGTAGGGAAGTGTCATGCGGAAAGAGTCAATTTTTGCGGACAAAACCGACCTCCCTAGAAGCTAAGGCTTTCTAGTGACAAACAAAACAATCAAGCACTATCTTTCCCTAAATATGCATTTAAAATAAAAGCAACCAGGTGTTTAAGGCTTACCTGTAGTCCAACGCTTGTTTGCAGCAGCCAAGCCTCTTCGATCCAGATGAGTTCCTTCTCCTTGAAGCCTGCATTCACTAACAAACAAATGATTACATAGCACCTGAATAACTCATATAATAAAACACATTCATCATAAAGACCAAGGAGTTTATGAAACAAATTATAAATAACAACTTGTTGAGAAAAATGAACTTAATTGTATTAATTGGAAACAAAAGAAACCATTACAACCAGTGCCTTGGTGTTGTGAAAGTCCCTCCCAGGGTCCAACAAGAGTTCTCCTTTACTTTGATCAGCTCACCCACTTCCAAATGAAGCTAAGAAAGGATTGGAATCTCTCCTCTCAAGCTCTAAAAGGGAGTCCTAATTTCAGCAGCATCTACCCTTAGGAATGTTCAGCTTTCAACCTCCCCTCCCTCTGGCCCAATGCCTATATTTATAGTGCTTTGGAGGAAGTTAATCAGGTCCACCATCAATGGGATAAGCCCCTCTTTCAATGGGATAGCTCCCCTCTTGATGGGATAAGTTCCTCTTTCATTGGAATGCATGAACCATCTGGAGGCGCTCAATCCACGTCAAACCATCTTCTAGAATGCTCTAGAATCGACCACAAGTAAGTTTTTTGAAGTAAAACTTGCGCCTTTTGACCTTTACAGGAGTATGCATCCACCCCTTTACAGATAGAGCATACAAGTACGCAGGTGTTATGAACTTGAGGTGCGTACACGCAGGTAAGGGTAAGAGAAACTGCGTAACCAGAGTTATATTGACTTTTAAAGACTTTCTCTCTTTCTTGGAGTTTGACATGAGGAGTAGAGGTATAAGACTTGCCAAGGAGGACAGTATGACTATTGATGGAGCCATACTGACTGCAAATAGTCATGGTGACAAATTTTAGTGTAACAGATTGCCCCCTAAAGTGCGAAGCCTGTAGTAGATTAGGGTTTCATATCATCTAGGAAGGGTGAAGCACTTTATCATTTCAAGGATTATCTTGTGGAGAGCCCAGTTGGAACCTGCAAATATTCAACACAAAATACATATATGAGATCATATCATCGCTGAGGTAGGCATTCCCATACTCAGATAAAAAACTTTAACTAACAAACTAACTACTGCTCTGATACAGGAATGATTTCGCAGTACATCATAATCATAGACCCATGTAGACACAGTATGGACGCAGCCATCTGTTTATAATTAGTCTACTATATAATGAATACAAAACTCCTTGCAGCCTGGATGGTGGAAACTAGATCCAGGGTCTTCATTTCTACTTCCCGAAATAGTACGATTCTATCCATGCGAATAAATGAGTTGATGTCGAACATGGTAGAAACCACTTGATTACCAGTCAATGATGTAAACTGTTAACAAGTGTGAGAGAGACCACCAGTAATGTCAATGGTTCTCAAAGTACCCAGTACAATCCATGAGATGTGAATGAATGTGTTGATGTCGAACATGTCACGGAATCCTTCGATCGAAAGTCAATGATGTAAACTGTCGTCAAAGGCGAGAAACCTGCCATTGATGCATGCAGATTTCAAGGTACTGACGATTTCTAGATCATCTTTCTAGATAATGTGCTGATGTCGATAGAAAGCAATCTGTCGTAGGCAAGCCCACAACAACGAAATCATAAATCAAGTTGAAGAAATGTAGCTGTAAGGACTGACTCAGGGATGGTCGAGATGGATGATAGGTATTTTGCAGATGAATGTTTTATTTGCAGTGACCTCTTGAACACATAACGACACAACAGATGGCTTGGTGACAATTGACCCAAAGTTAATACCCGGAACCCGGCTGAAGACTTTCAATGTGGTTTGATCAACTGTGAGGCAAAGGATTTCCCAACCCAGGTGAATGAAAAGTGTCGTGTTCAAGAGTGGTGATAAGGTTTCTCTGAGACAAAGGATAACAAATAGGCTCATTTTTCTCTCTTTTCCCCCACCATTTCTGGCAAGTACCTCTTTATTTTTTACAAGCTTGAGGAGGATAACATTTGCTTGATTATAAGCTCATCCTTCGGATGAGTCCAACTTAGTTTAGATTCGAACCCTAAGAAGGAGTGGTCCGTTCCTGTTTGTAATCGAACAGGTCCTTTACTGTGAAATTTTAACGAGTCCAGTATAGGAGAAACTCGGCGTTTTTCAATTTTAGAGAGTCTGAAAAACTTAAGAAGACTCCAGGGTTGACCTTTTTCGTAAATTTGTGTCTCCCAAGCCCGAAAAAGTATAAAACAATACTTGAGAGAACCGCTTGATCTTTATGACCAAGGAGTACTTTCATGATTAGTGTCTCTGACCTGAAAAGTAAAAAGCGATCAAAGACACGTCGTTTTATTTCCAATATCGAATTTGAAACGACAAAAATTCGGCAATCTTTTCATGTTTTTACGGTCAGAAAAGGGCTATAAGAGGACCGTCTTTTAATTCCGTTTTAACGAGTGTAAAATAAACGCTCGGCAATATTTTCATATTTTAGGAGTCAGAAAAGGGCTTAAAGATGACTCTGATGTTTTTGTTTGTAAAAAATGACAATTTTCCCTGAAAATCCTTTATCCTGCACAAAAACCAACACATTACTCATACCTGTTGACGATAGATAAAAATACTTTGAAAAATACCTTTTCATGGTGAAAAATAAACAAATTTACCATTTATTTACCCAAAAAACCTATAAAAAGGGCTTTTACCAATTCATTTTTACCATTTTACTGTTGAGGAGAGAAAAAGGGCTTTTGGCAAGAAACTTCCCGTGGACATTGCGGAGAATCCGACCGTCGAAACCGAACGCCGTCTCTTTCAGGTATTCTACAACATCCTCCTCTTCATTTTCATCCGTTTAGAATTCTTTTTTAGGCCCTAATTTCATTTTTTGGAGGCTTTGGGGTTTCAAGAACCGCTCCTCGGGGTACGCAGGTGCCACACTAGGGACCTGCGTACCCCGACATTTTCTCAGTTGGGAAAATGTCGGGCGTACGCACCTTGCCTTAAGGGAACCCGCGTACCCACGCTCTGTTCCTAAAGGCGGGGTGCGTACCCCGCAAAACGAGTTTTCAAACCCCAATTTCTCCAAAATGGACCAATTTTTTTTGATTTTATGGAATCTAATGGATGTTTTTTGGTGTGTAGATTGCTCACCATGCTTGATTGGCGCGAGAGAGAGCACGAAGATGTTGATTTGGCCGCCATTAATCATCAACCGTCAATTGATGCTTTGAAGGCATGCGGCCTTTATAAATACTGGGCCATACCTGGCATGAGGGCCCAAGTGAGATTTCTAGAGTGGCTGGTAGAAAGGTGGAACGTTCAGGACCAGTGTTTTTACATTGGAGGGCACCAGCTCGAGATAGAGCCCTCAGATATTTACTTTCTCACTGGTTTGCCCAAGAGAGGCGAACACTTGACTCTGTTCGGGACTAGGCCGGGTGGCCAGTCCATCGCTAGTCTCCGATTAGAGTGGTGTAACACTCAGACTCAGGAGAAGGGGATAGAGATCAAAACTATATCCCGACCTGAACTTATGGTGATTGCCTTTACAGTTACTAGACTTTGCGGGGCTGCCGCTTTACACATTGCCACTGGATCCCAGATGTGGATGGCGATTGATTGCTATTGAGGTACCATTTTCAACTGGTGTGATGCTGTGTTGGCCAATGTAAAAGGCCAACTGACTCGAGCCAAAAATGGACAGCTGAAGACTTTTGGTTATGGGCCTTTAGTTGTGAGTTTTGGCTTAGAGAGGGTTCCGATGCTGATCCCACAGCAGCTCACTGTTGGTGTTGGGCTTCCTCGAGAGCCCAAATTGATGCGATGGGTTGCGGTTATGGCCCGTCATCCTGATGAGGGAACGGAGGTTGTTCGATTTACTGCGGAGTACTTTCACTGGTTAGAGGACCAGGTCTTTTCTATACAGGATGTTCCTTATTCCGGAGTTGATTTTCATGGAGATCCGGACATGGTTCTTTCGTCGGGAGAACAATGGGATGATACAGGTAACTTCATTTTCCACAAGTTTTTAAACTATCTATTTTTTTGTTTTTATATCGTCTCAAAACTGATAGTAATAATTTTCAAAATGCAGATGTAGGCCCACGTCGTCCAGCCAATCTCTGGCCTTTCGAGAGGAGACTACCAGTTGCAGCGGCACCGGCCCCACAGGATGAGGCCACAGAGACTTTAGCTGAGTTGGAACATGACCTAGAGCATCTTACAGCAGACATACCGGAGACTACCATAGATGATATTCCTATCAGGCTTCAGCGCTATGTAGTCGGGGTCCCAGGACCTTTTAGGAGGTTCTTGTGTAGGGTAGCCCGTGCAGTGGTGTCATATAGAGATCATCACCAGTGATTGGATGGTCGTTTTTGTAGACACATGTGACATTTTGGTTTTTTGTACTTATCATTTTTGCCGATCATAAGGTGTTTTTCAACCTATGATCGAAGACGATGTATTTTTTGACACACTCCTATCTATATATATATCATTATTACTGGCTTATCTTGTAAATCACGTTATGGAATGGTTTTAAATTTACATGTATGATTATTGCAAATGTCTATTTAACATTCGAGAAGCAATTGCATCTGCTAATGTATTTAAAGACCTTGGAATATGTTGATATTCAATGTAGTCAAACTCACGTTCCAAGAGACGCACTCTCAAAAATAACCTTAATAACATTGGATTTCTAATGGCATACACTCTATTAAGCTGTAATACAACGAGTTCAGAATCTAACCTCACTATCAAACTCCGAATCCCAAATGAAATAGATTCAGACAATAACTCAATCACTGCACTGTATTCAGCAATGTTGTTTGTTGTTTGACCGAGGCTCACCCCATGCATAGAAACTAACTCGTTAGAGGGCGAATAGATAACCCAAGCTGCGGAAGAGATATTCCGTGTACTACGACAAGCACCATCAGCGAAACCAATGTATGTTTGGAGAGGCATCGACATCTGCATCATCAAGAGTAAAACCAAGATAAGTCAGAATAACAACGAAAACACACTTTCTAAGCTAAGCACACTGTCTAAACTAACAAACACACCAGCTAGAAAGAAAAACCTAACCTAACTAAGAATCTCCATACCCATCTTTTAAGCATAATACCTCTTTAGGTAAAGTCCATTTCTGGGTTTACCCAAAGAGTCCCCGTCAAAGTCTACCAGCTCATAGACCCCTTTTGCTAGCTTTCGCTTGACAATATAGGGCCCATGCCACATAGGAACGAATTTTCCAGCACCTAATTTATCATTAGCTTGATCATATAATAACACTAGGTCTCCTTCCGAAAAATTTCGAGGGGTCACATTTCGATCATACTAGCTTTCATACATTTTGCGTGAGTCTCGATCGCCAATGCAGCATCACATCGATTCGCATCTAATTGAGCTAAGTATAATAAACGCTTCTCCTCTTCGGAAGTAGCTGGAAGTAACTCGATGGCCATTTGCAGTGACGGGATTTCGCATTCAATGGGTAGCACAGCTTCCAAACCATAAACTAGTTGGAAAGGAGTGAACCCTGTTGATGTTTTCGAGGGGTCACATTTTGATCATACTGAGCTTTCATACATTTTGCGTGAGTCTCGATCGCCAATGTAGCATCACGTCAATTCTCATCTAATTGAGCTAAGTATAATAAACGCTTCTCCTCTTCTGAAGTAGCTGGAAGTAACTCGATGGCCATTTGCAGTGACGGGATTTCGCATTCAATGGGTAGCACAGCTTCCAAACCATAAACTAGTTGGAAAGGAGTGAACCCTGTTGATGTTTTCATTGAGGTTCGGTACGCCCAAAGCACTGAAAATAACATGTTGTGCCAATTCGACCGATGAATACCAATGATTCGTCGGATCATGATAACTAAAACTTTGTTGATGGACTCAACCAGACCATTTGCTTGTGGATAATAAGGAGTTGAACTATCATGACGTAAACCAAGCTAGCCTGTAAGTTTTGTCATCATAACGTTTCGAAAATGGTGCCCATGGTCAGTGATTATCGCTTGTGGGACACCAAATCTAGCAATTATATGATTGAATATGAAAATTGCAGCTGTCTTGCCGTCTGCCTCGAATGTAGGCATCGCCTCGGCCCACTTAGTAAAATAATCTACCGCAAGGATGATATACGCATGCCCCCCGGCCGAGTGAGGGTTACATGTAATAAAATCGATACCCCATTTGGAAAAAGGACCAACGACAATTATAGGGTGGAGAGGAGCAGGTGGAGTGCGCATCTTTCGATCAAACACTTGACAGTTGTGGCATTTTCGGACCGCAGTAATACAATCTTTAAACAAGGACGGCCAGAAGTAGCCAGCGCACAATATCTTTTGGGCTGTGGCATACCCAGACATATGACCGCCACACGCTCCAGAGTGACAGTCATTTAGAACCCTTTCAGCCTCTTCATGAGTTAAGCAACGTCGAAAAATAGAGTCCGCCCCACGTCGATAAAGAGTATCTCCAATAATTTTGTATTGTTGGGACTGGAATCGAATTTTCTGACGTTCCGACTTTGAAGCTTCGGGCCGAAAGGATTGGGTCTGGAGATAGATGATGATATCCCCATACCACGGATCTAAAGTGCTGATTAGAAACAAAGATTCGTCCGCGATGGGCTCTTCTGCCACAGTTTCCGTATCAGCACGCGGGAAGTCACACATTGACTCTGCAAAAACCAAAGATTTCTTAGACTTAGATTTTTCAAACTCCAAGTCGAACTCTTGTAGGATAACAATCCATTTGGAGTACTTGCCCCCTAGCAATTGTTTAGTCAAAATGTAGATCATATGGTTGCAATCCGAAATGACTGTAGTTTTACGGAGTAAAATGTAGTGACGAAAACATTGGACAGCTTGAACGGCTGCCAATGCCAATTTCTCCACATGTGAGTATTTTAGCTCGGTTGGATTTAACGTCCTACTAAGGTAATATATCACATGTTCCATTCCGAATTCATCTTCCTGAACTAAGACCATTCCAATGGTGGAATGGGAGGCGGCGAGGTACAAAAAGTAATCCTGGTTGTAGTTGGGAGGATGCAACAACGGTGCATGGGTCAACGCGTGTTTGAGTGCATCAAAAGATTTCTGAGCTATCTCATCCCAAGAGAATTGAGCATTCTGTTTCAAAAACCTTGTAAAACCCTTTGTAACCTCGGCGTAGTTAGGAATGAATCGTCGTAAAAAGTTTGCTTTCCCCTGCAAACTTTGGAGTTGGCGAAGACTCGAAGGAGGAGGCAATTTGATGATAGCTTCTACCTTCGAGGGATCGACGCGAATGCCGGCTTTCGAAACTACAAATCCTAGCAATCGTCCCACTTCTATACAGAAGACACATTTGTGTGGGTTCAACCGAATACGATAATGCCTACACCTCATGAAGATTGCTCGTAAATGGACAAGGTGGTCAGCTCGATGTAACGAATGAGCAGGAAAATCATCGAGATACAGTTGCACAATGTGTTTGATGTCATGAAACGCATAAGACATCACCCTTTGAAAAGTTGCTCTGGCCTTCTTAAGCCCAAAAGGAAATTTGCAATAAGCAAATGTCCCCCATGGACAAATGAAAGCCGTTTTTGGTTGATCGGCAGGTAGAATATTGATTTGATTGTAACCGGAAAAACCGTCCATAAAGGAAAATATTTCACTGCCGGCACAATCATCAATGATTTGATCGATATAGGGTGTTGGGTAGTTGTTCTTTGGACAAGCTCGATTAATGTCCCTATAGTCGATGCATATTCTTATTGTTCCCTGTTTCTTGTTAACTGGAACAATATTCGATACCCAATCTGTTAACGGGATCGGATAAATGAAACATGCTTTCAACAACTTTTCAACTTCTGCTTTAATGGCGGCAGCTTTTCGTGGGTGAATCTGACGCAAACGTTGCCGGACGGGTTTAGCATCCGGGTAAGTCTTGATCTCATGAACAACAATCGCGGGATCAATTCCTGGCATTTCCTCGTAGGACCAGGCAAACACGTCGCGGAATTCTTGAAATAGGGCCTTGTATGTTTGAATTTCGTCATCTGTACACGAGGCACCTATATGAATGTTCTCAACAATTCCAGGCTTAACTGAAATGTCAATGGGAATAGTTCGAGAGATATTTCCCAAATTCAACTCTGAATCAGGATGTTTCATGGGATTCTGAGCTTCCTTGACATATTCAGCTGTAAAAATTGATGAGAAATCGTTTTCAAAACGATCATCCTCGGGTAAAAACGAAGATCTATGATGGAGATCTTCCCATGGTAAATCGTCTACACACAGGACTTCATGAAGTTGCTCGTCAGATGACACAACTTCAAGAAACGCTATTAACTCTGAGGTTGATGCGAAAAATGATTCCTCACGGACCACATTCATTTGGTCGATTTTGGTTGAACACGGGTCGGTAAAAGACTGCACGGCTTCATAGGCAATTTCATATGGACTCAAAGGCATAAAATGACCAAATGAGTCTATTTCAGATTCAGAAGGAACGATCCAAGGATCGTCATAATAAATAGTGTCTGATGTAATCATATGGATATTTGCGAATGAAGATGACGCGTTGAGTGGAGGAAAAGGAAAAGTTCCCAGTAAACCGGCATCTTTAACTAATCCTACACCAACATCCTTATATGGGATAGCCGTTTTACCGACATGCTGAATACTCTCTGAAGAGGTTGGGTCGGATGAAAAGTAAGCCAGCTGGTCTATTGTTACGATCTTGCCATTATGTGGAAACTTTATTACTCGGAAGACCGATGAAACGACCGCTGTCATAGCGTAAGTCCAACTTCGACCCAAGAGAAGGTTGTAGTCTAGAGGGGCATCAACCACCTCCACATCTAGACTGACGGTTTTTCCTTCAACCCCTATAGGCAAATCCTGTAGAATGCCAAAAGGATGGAACCCACGGCCATCAAAGGCCTTAAGAATTGTCGGGGATTGATTTAGTGAAGGAGAACCAAGCGATCTGCAACACTGCATCGACATAATACACGTGGAAGCTCCCTCATCAATTACAGTCCGATGAATAGGCATGTTTTTGACTATCACTGGGATTTGGAAAGCCATTTGATGAGGCAAACGCGGTGTACTATTTTCTAGATCAAAGATTATTAGGTTCGGGTCCTGAACATCAACAGCTCCTATAGCCGACAAAAGTAATTTGCGTTGTGCTGGGCACGATTGCAGCACTTCCAAAGCCGACATTGCTGAGGGTGAAACAGCTAAGTCCTCAACAATGTTATAATTCTGGGCCACTCTCGCATGTGGATTGAAAGCAGACCTTCGAAGTACACCCTTGGCGGGCGGTTTGATTACTAAGTCTGGGTTAGGCTTCTCAATCTGTAGCGGATCGGAACTGGGAGCTGAGGTTGATGGATTAGAATGAGATGATTCTGCTTCTTTGCCATCAACAAGACTTTTACTACCATAATCTTGCGATCGAGTCGCAATCCTTACATGAGACATCATCAATATGGGTTCTTCAGTGGCACTCGAGGAAGAACCTATCATTTTGCTATCTTTTGGGAATGGGTCCTTCAAGACAGCAGGAATTTGGGAACCTTTGACGATCTTCGCAACCTCTGCTCGATGAGGGCAGTCTATTGTAAAGTGTTCTTCTTCACAAATAAGACATGGATAACGAGGTTTGCACTTTTCATCATTAGATTCCGCCTTTTCGATTTTCTCCTTTGGAGTTTTGTCTGCTCTATTCTTCTTCTTGCCTTTCCTCTTCCCACCGGATTTTGATTTAGCCATAGATGACTCTACAGCGTGAATGTCGGCGGAGAGTTCAGCAGAAGAATCTCCTGTCGGGGAGTCTGGTAAGGTTATAATAGGAGAAGAATTCTTGGAAGACTTCTTCTTACTTTTAGTGTTCACCGTACCAATCATGCCATCAGCAGCATGAGATCCCGAAGGAGCAGCAGCGATTTGATTTGACTTAGGAAGATCTGGGATCTCTTCGTGTAACGTACCTGACTGAGTATAAACTAAGTCAAGGTACTGCGCTTGAGAAATCACTTGCTCCTCAGTAACTACTCTGGCCTTAGCTACGTCTTCAGTAATCTTCGGTAACAATGATTTAACAAACCATTCAGCTAAGATCTGGTCCGGGATAAAAACTTTCACTAACCGCCTTCGACGTCTCCATTCATGAATATGATCGGAAATATAAGTAGACGTCGATTGTTTTAATGAAGTTAGTAACTCTGTGCCATTATCATATCTTACCGGCAACTGAAAATGAGTTAAGAACGAGGTAGCTAACTGGCTAAAATTATAAAAAGAGGCCCGTGGTAACTCAATGTACCACTTGGCCGCGAGACCAATGAGAGTGCGCTGGAAAAGACGTAAGCGGATCGAATCATCCGAGATGGAATTAGAGGCACACTAGAGGTGGTAAGTCATCACATGATTTGACGGGTCCTCTCCAGACTTACCCTCGAACTTGGGAATGTCACTGGGCAACTTATTCGGCATTGGCGGCCAAAATGGAAGATAATTGATTGGATCGTTCGTTAGGCACCACAAGTCTGGTAAATCCAAAGTTGCGATAAATGGTAGCTGCCGATTAGGATCCCTAAAACTCTGGGTCACTATACCAGCCCCAGGAGGAGGATATCCAGGATAACTAGGAATAGGAATCGCGTTCGGGATATTGTATCCTCCTGGAAAACCAGGATTAACCGGACCGTACTGGGGTTGTTGTGATTGTTGATAAGCGTACCCAGGATATGGTTGATACTGGTAAACTGGCTGATGGACAGCAGGACCGAATTGGTACTGTCCCTGGTACGGTTGATAAGTGAATTGTGGTTGACTTGTGACAACCGTACTTAAACCAGGTTGTCCTACAGGCATCTGAACCGTAGTTTGAATTGTGGATCCAGACGATGGTAAAGATGTCTGAGGAGTAGATATAGGGACAGTAGAAACCGGAGCTGTCGATACTCCAGAAGTAAGTGTGGTAGATGGAACAGATGTTGCGGTAGTTGTAACAGTCGTTTGAGATGGAGTACGAGGCGAAATAGGCCCAGACTGAGAAACTACCGAAGGTACAGAAGTTTGAATATTAGACTGGACTGGTTGCTGGGGTGAACCAGAAACTAAGGGTTGTCCAGTTTGAGATGACAACTGTACACTTGGCTGCAACACCTGTTGAACTTGTGATGGATCCCACACTATGTTTATTCCGGGGTATTGACCCATAACAGGTTGAGGATATTGAGATCCATAACTGGGTTGAGGGTAGGATTGATAAGTGAAAGGTACATTTCCCGTACCTTGAACATAAGATTGACCTTGGGGTGGTTGGAAACCTTGACTCGAGTACTGACCTTGGGGTAGATACCCTTGAGGCATGTACTGATACTGGGGTTGACCTTGATGTATAAATTGATACTGGGGTTGACCTTGGGGTACATATTGAGTCTGGGGTTGACCTTGAGGAATGTATTGTACCGTAGGCACGTACTGTCCTTGAGGTTGCCCCCCAGATGCAAATTGTGTACCTTGAGGTTGCCCCCCAGGCGTTAATTGAGGTTGCCCCCCAGGCGGTAACTGGCCACCTTGAGGTTGAGAAGCGGGAATAGAACCTGACATCATAAGAATGTCTTCTACACTCAATGGCTTTGCACCATTGCTTCCAGTGAACATTCTTTGTTCAATGGGTTGAGGAGATGCTCCTGAAAAAGTACCAGACAAAGACTGATACCCAGAAGGAACAGAAGGACCGCCGTACAAAAAAGATTCAGGCGATTGAGTAAACATGGACGACTGACCTGACATATTTACGGGAGTATAAATACCCCTAGGTGGATAAGAAACACGAGGTGGTGAAAAACTCGACACTGAGTTGTCCAAATAATTAGTTAAAGAAAGATACCAAGTAGTACTTCTAATTGGACTGTAAAAAATGGATTCACGCTCCCTTAGATCAATAGTAGCTTGATTCTCAGGGATAGAGACGCCTATTTCTTCTTCCAGAGCAAGCTCTTCAATAGCTATCAAACCAGAAGGAAGATTTTCGGTGATGACTCTTTCTACCCTAGGTGAATTAGGAGCACTAGAAGTTGGAGAGACTAACCCTGATGTTGGAGTAACAGGTTCAGATATCTCGGGTTCTTTGCCTATATCACTAGTAGATGAAAAACTACCAGCAAGTTCAGAAACCGAAACAACTTCAGGATTATAACCTGTTTCTAGACCTTGGTAATCAGGATGAACAACCAACGAAGACTCTCCTTCTTCAGGTGACCCTACTTTACTGCCACTAGGAGTTACAAGGACTTTCAAACCTTCGTAATGGCCCGGGACGTCTTCAGGAGGTTGGGCCCAAAGTCTACGGGACTTCCTCAACAAATCAGCCACGGTTACAACCTCAGGAGATTGGCCCCGAAGTCTACGAGACTGTCTTGGTAATTCAACCACAGCGAAAAACTTTTAACTACTGCACACGTAAACAAAGTAAAATCTCAAAGCAAACTGCCTAAAGTCTCTAAAGAACCAAACAAATTCGAATCACACGCCTAAAGAATATAGGGCGTCAAACCACACACAAACAGTAACCTTCCGGACCGAAAACACTAGTTGGTGATGAAATCCAACATTGCCGAATTCAGTACAGAAGTGGCGGGTGGAACAGTTACCCCAGCAACCTGCTTAATGAATAGACTGGACCAAGTTCCTCCACTTTAACCGTCTCGAGTGAAGTGAACCCCCCAGAAAATCCAAGTGAGTCTAGCCGACGTCTGCTCCAGGTACAGTGGGATCTTCCCTCTACCGTCACCTTAGGAAGAATCCTAAAGATAATAGTCACTAAGGTCACCAACATCAACAAATATACTTGGGGGAACAGTCTACGATCCGATAGCACGCAAGGGCAGAGTAACAAGCTCAATCCCCTTGCCAGCTACTTGACAATAATCCAAGGTTTACCGACAAGTGACCCCAGGCTCCTCGACAATGGTTAATCCGAGGTTTACCATTTGTAGTACGTGCATATCTGGCGTCGTTCCCAATGAAGGAGGATTGATTCCCTCACTGGTTCGGACACGATCTCGTGCTTCTCCTTTAAGAGGAGCTTTCCCGGAGTACAAATGAAACAGTTGGATTTATCCTACCATAAGATAAGCTACTTGTTTGGTTTTACTGTCTTGGAGAGTTAACTACTCTCCTACTCCAAGACACTAGCCTGATCTATATTGGTGTTTCAGAGCCCTAGTAAATAAAAAGTTACTATGTTGATTTTACTTTAAGCGTTAATTTTTATGGCTTTTCTTTAAGACAAAAGGTAGCGGAGATGAAACTGATGGTGTGTAGACTCGACTCAAATCCACTAAAAAGATGCACCTAGGATGAAGCAAAACAATCTTTCCTTTTCAATGAATTCCCTAGCTAAGAGAGTTGGAGAATGCAAAATTTATAAAGACAACTTTCTTCGCAATGAAAATCAAAGAAACAATCTCTTTATCTTTTCCAAAGCACACAACACATGACCACTAATTATTTCACGAAAACTTCCTTTCTCTTTTCAAAGACTTCAAACGCTACTAAAACAAACTTTCCTCAAAAGAGATTTTGTATTTTTTCCTATTTAACAAAGCATGTAAAACTACTTAACAAAAATCAATCTTAAGATCTATAAAAATCAAATCAAGTTTAAAATCTATGAAAATCTAAGAGAAATTTACCTAAAAGCAAATCTAATGAGGTAAAAGCCTACAAAATATAATTCCAGGATGTTTTACTCAGTTACAATTCAACCAAGGACTAATTCATGCAGAATCATAAACTAGTCAAAAACAAAAATAAAAAGTTTTTGTTCTTTTTCTTAAGAATGAAATTCATAGCTTAACCAACAAGCCTTCTCGAAATTCCGCAAAGAGACAACACAAACGTAGGTTTCTCACAAAGGTGGATTTTACGAAAGGTCCGACTCCTAAGAAGATTGAAAAGACCAGGGAGATCCAAGGTTTTTACAACTTCTAAAGCCAAAGTCACTACAAGACCAATACAAAAATCAAACCTAGGGCTAGAATTTCTATGAACTTCACTAAAACCCTTGACGCTAATGAAACAAGCTTAGATGAAAACTTTTGATAGGTAAACAGTGGATCTGGGCAGCAAAAACAAGCTATAAACAAAATCTAATAGGAAAAAAGGAAAAAATTGAAATTTTCTAGACTTTTGACATGGTACGCAGGCAGCCTGTTTGCACAGGTGCGGCCACGCTTTGTGTACAAAGCAGAAGTGCGTACAGGTACGCACTGTGCTTAACGCAGAGGGTGTGTACTGCTCTCAAAATCAAGAAAAATAAAAACTAACTTAACCCTAAGCTATTCCACCCAAATTCACAGTCAATCAGTCAAAAACTAGAAAGAAATCAGATTTTCTCAAATCAAAGTATCAATCAAAAGAGAAATCAATCAAATCCATGGATTCCCCAGTATGGTCGCCATTTTGTCATGCGGAAAGAGTCAATTTTGCAGACAAAACCGACCTCCCTAGAAGCTAAGGCTTTCTAGTGACAAACAAAACAATCAAGCACTATCTTTCCCTAAATATGCATTTAAAATAAAAGCAACCAAGTGTTTAAGGCTTACCTCTAGTCCAACGCTTGTTTGCAGCAGCCAAGCCTCTTCGATCCAGATGAGCTCCTTCTCCTTGAAGCCTGCATTCACTAACAAGCAAACGATTACATAGCACCTGAATAACTCATATAATAAAACATATTCATCATAAAGACCAAGGAGTTTATGAAACAAATTATAAATAACAACTTGTTGAGAAAAATGAACTTAATTGTATTAATTGGAAACAAAAGAAACCATTACAACCAGTGCCTTGGTGTTGTGCAAGTCCCTCCCAGGGTCCAGCAAGAGTTCTCCTTTACTTTGATCAGCTCACCCACTTCCAAATGAAGCTAAGAAAGGATTGGAATCTCTCCTCTCAAGCTCTAAAAGGGAGTCCTAATTTCAGCAGCATCTACTGGTTGAAGGGAAAGTACCCCTAGGGTCCTTTGGGCTAAGACTCTACCAGACTGAAAATTGCTTATTCAAAGAAACACACACACAACCATTATCTTTACTTTTAAGCAAATTCTAATGTTAAGGGTACGTACCTAAGGTCCTACGTTCGAGAAGGCCTTTAGGGTCCAAACCCTTCTTGGAGTTCCCTTCTTCTTCCTTTGACCTGCAAGACAAACAAATCAAAGAACACAACAGTACATGTACAAATACTTATGTATAAACCATCCTTATGCTATAAAGTTAGTTATAAAAATCTTTAAGTAACCACTTGCATAAGAATTCAAAACAAGAATCTCATAAGCATAAAGAAAGATTGTTTCGGGAACAAAGACGTGTTTCTTTATATATGAAGGCAAATAAAGTACATATAACGGAAAGATATCACTTGAACACCTTCAACAGGCTCCAAGCAAAGCTTCCTCCCGGATTCGTTCCAGCCTCAAGCCTCCAACAAGAGCTCCTTCCAAGTCTTACTCAATGATGATATCAAGGATGAATGATCACCAATACACATGGAAACAAGGGTTTCCTATGCAAAATGGGGGAAGTGCAGAAAGCACCAAGGACTTCAGACCTGGTCTATAGGGAAAATCTCAGCATAATAATCTTGCTCTTCTTTTCTCTCTCCCTTTGGCCTTCCCTTTGATGTCTTTTTATACCATCTCCAAAGTAGTTTTTTAGTTAGGAGTTGGTTGGGAACAGTTGGGCCACGGGCACTAACAGGTGATCAACAGGTAAAACCCGCGATCTCCGCCCGAAAATAAGGAATTATATATTTTTTTAAGTGTTTTAATACATACACGTGGGTTGGGTATACACAGACCCGCGTGTACACGCGTTTAACTCAGGGCAATGTCGCGTATAGGGAATAAAACACTGTTTTTTAAATTTTTGGACCAGGTCTGGAAGGAGGGGTTGCCCTAGGCCATGAGTGCAGCATCACAAACCATAAGAGTGAGATTTGGAGCTATAACAGATGCCCCCTAATGTATGAGGTCAGAAGGGGAACATGATGGCCGAAATATATTATGTAAGTACAAGGAAAGGAACTCTGTCGAAAAACCGAGGAGGACTTCACCAGAATTCAGCCTGCCAAGCCACTGAAAGGAGATCAGAAAGAAACACTGTCTGAGGCGGGCATACCCATGCTCAGAAAAAGTAAAGCATGTCCGCATATCAAGTACAAGCGGATCCACTAAGCATACAAGTATAAAATGACTGGAAGATACATAATGGATCATCTGATCATAATGAGCAAGTACATGTCTGAATATCACATATAAAACTGTCAATGATGCTGAAAGATGCAACGGATCACTGATATCAAAGACTGATCCCAAAAGGTACCAACTGAACATGATGGAATAGGATGGTACTACACTGCAAACTTAGGTGCCAGCTTATAGAATGTCGCCATGACTGACTACAACATATAAGGTGGAGTGGTATCAACTAGCAGCAACAGGAGCAACTGTCAAGTGAACCAATGAATGCAGATACAACCTGAGGTCTTCACCGACCGCCGTGGTACATTTCTACACCATGGGAATAAATGATCTGAAGTCGACCATGTGAGAAATCGTTTGATTACCGGTCATTGATGTATACCGTTAACAAACGCGAGACTACTCACCGTTAATGATAATGAGCGTCAAGGTACCCGGTACAATCTAACAAGTGTGAATAGATGAGCTGAAGTCGAACACCTGTAAGAATCTATCGATCAGGAGACAATGATGGTTTCCCACTGTCGATAGCGAAGGATCTGCCACTAATGACTGCAAACCCCAAGGTACTGCCAAATGGACTCTAGATCTTTGCCCCAGAGCAATGAGTCGGAGTCGATAGGGAAAGATCCGCTAGAAGGAAGGCATTAAGGCATCCTCCATCAATCTAGCGCGAGTGTAACCCGTAGGCCAATAATGTGGAAGGAATCGGACGAAAAAGATGTAGTAACCCAACCGAAGTACGTTTCCGGCGTACACAAGATGTAGCTAGCGCACGGCAGAAACCCTCTGAACCAACCAATAATGAAAGCTGACACAGAGGCGAGGTATCCACCAATAGGGTCAAATGGAAACCAAGGTACTGCACGAATCCCAATGTGTGATAATGTATGCTGACGTCGAACACAAGGGAAACCATTCAGTCAAAGACCCATGATACTGATCGATGCTGAGCACAAGGTGACCTATCAATAATGAAAATAGGGCCAGGGTGCGGCTCTAGGCCTGTCCTCAGAGCAAGGTGTCGTCGTCGATAAGGACAAGACCCGCCAGCAAGAAGTCAATGGGGACCTTCTCAAACTGGCACGAGTAAAGGACCAATATAACTGATGTGATGATAGACATGACAATGACAACCAGGGATGGCCGACTGAAAAATGAGTCAAGAGACACCACAGAAAGGCCGACTCAGGCTAACTTCCCTTGAACAAAAGCACGACTCAATGTGACTATGTGGCAGCATATGATGAATCTGTATAAGTTCGTCATGCAGGAGGCACGAACGAACCCTCTATATGATTGGAAGAGATAACCAATCGGGGGAGAACTGACTCGATAACAAGGTTATGGCATACCTAAGTCAAACTAAATCCCACCCATGCGGAGGAGACTTTGCTTTGAGTGCTTTGTTCAAGGGCGACATGACTGACTCTAGCTGCCAACAATAAATGGAAATAATGTCCCTGTTCCCGCTCTTTTTGGAATATTTAATTTTTTTGTCTTTTTCTGATAAGCCGGAAAAAGAATAAAAGAATGCTATGGTACAGTGGAAAGAACGAGTGTCGGTGAAACAGATGATCTAGTTCCTGGGAAAGGAACGTTCCTATGCTCAATGCATGGAGGTGAAAACTGGTCAGTGACACTCAGAGGTATGTTCCTTCCATGGATTTGGGTATGTCAAGTTGCAGAAGTCAAAGGTATGCAAGGTTGATTTTGCAGACGTCATGGTCAAAAGTTGGCTTAAACACGAGTCCAAGTGAAGCCGGCTTTAGGCCAAAAGGTGCAAATGGTCAACATGCAATGCAAAAGTACAACTCGACACTCATAGGAGCCTCTAGGGTATAAGGCCAGAACGAAGCGAAGAAGCAAAGAGGAATGAGTCTTCAACGCATAAGTCATGGCGGGACTACAGAGGACTCCCTAGCCTACTCAAAACGAAGCAGCATGGGCAACAAATGTCAGTGAGGTGCTAACTAGGATGCCCATGTAAAGGATGGCTCTACCATCGTGTCATGATTTAAAGAATCGGTGAGTGAAAATGGCTAACGAACCATAACATGATGGGGTCGACCCTATGGCAGATGTATCGGTCAAGTGGAGGCTAGTATGCATAATGCAGCGGAAAAATGGTGTCCCTAACCTATATGCCAGTGAGAACACGATACCTGCCATGACGGGTCAGCAGTCATGGAACCGTCTCGAACCGTCGAAAAATGTCCAAAATGTCCTGAAAAACAACCCAATCTCGACATTCCAAGCTCCCAAGTTAAAAGTGACATGAAACCAAACAAAATAAAATTTTGAAAAAATTTTGCATTTTCAAAATTTATAAAAAGAAATTTTGGACTTACCATTTTCACCGTTTGACTTGGAGAGCAAAAATTGTGGAGCAAAAGGAGCAAACTTCCCTGTGACTTATTCAACCGTTCAAACTTGCCGAAAACTTCCAGGTAAGCACTAAACTTGTCTTGCAATTAATTGTGATAGTTTTTAGGAAGTTTAATTGATGTTTTACCGTTAGATTTTTGCAAAAAATTCCTTTGCGGCGTACACACGGGTTGGCTATATAGAACTCGCGTATACGACGGCCCTACATGCGACTGTATACAAAGGAACCCGCGTGTGCGCAGCAAACTAATTTTATATACAAAACTAACGGATGAAAATGATTTTTTCTTCCAGGATGACTCTCACATGGCGTGAAAGAGAGCACTCAGCTGTGGATAATGAAGTTATGAACAATGATGAGGCATTAGATGCCCTACGGGGATGCGGGTTGCTAAAGTTCTTCAAATTGCCAAATATGAAAGCCAACACACGTTTGCTCGAGAGACTCATTGATTATTGGGATGTCGATGAGGAAGCATTCATCATTGATCAGATGCCACTCAGGGTAGAAGTGGAAGATATATATTTTATCACGGGCCTTTCCCGAAGGGGAGAGGTAGTGCATTCCCAGGGCAGGACACGGAATAGCCTCAGTGTAGATGACTATGTACAGATTTATTGCCCGGGTCATCGGAAGGTCGGGAGTCAGATCTCTATCCCACATGTGGCGAGTTTGTCACTCAGGATAATCTTGTTCACCATAGGTCGAGTGAACGGATCATCCTCACTACATCAGGCATCACGGGTAAACATGAGCGTGGCAGTGGACTGTCTCACTACAGTGTTTGACTGGTGTACTCCTCTCCTTGCCAACATGAAGGAAAAACTCACTTCTATTAGGAGGGGACAGACCAAGAACTTTGGGTTCGGAACCATCTTGTGCACTTTCTTCTTCGAGAAGGTTCCCGCACTCCGCCCCAGGGTAGCAGTTTCCATCAGTAGTCCACGTGATCCACGCATGGGCCGGTGGGCTGACTTGATGAAACGTCTGGGGGGTGGGGAAGTCCCTAGGAATGCATTCGACGATGATTTCTTTACCTAGTGGGAGCAGTAAATCATCGCCGTGGATGATTACCCCTATGCCGGACTGGATTTCCGAGGAGATCCTGATCTAGTGTTACCACCGGATGCAGCATGGGGCGAGATTGGTAAGATTTTTGATTTTTATGATTTTATGATTTTTTGGATTTTTCAAATATAATGATGAACTTTGAAAAATATTTTTTGATGAGATTCAAATGACTAATATGATGATCATGTTCCAGACATTGGGCCCATACGACCAGATGGATTCCCGCGGCATGGACGGCGTGGCCGAGGAGCCGAAGAGGCGGCTGCGGATGCGGAACGGACCTTAAACAACGTCCAGCGACACTTGGCGAGACTGAGCTGCCAAGTACCGATGGCCGAGATAGAGGACCTTCCTCCAGATATGCAGCGTCATGTGGTTGGCATGCCACGTGACTGGGTTCACATCTTTCGGCGTGTGGCCCATGCTATAGTGACCTACTTAGATGCTCATCCTGAGCCGAGGCGCTAGATATGCCTGACATGATTATGGGCATTTGAGTCCCAATTTTGTATATTTTTGGACACACATATGTACACTCGAGACGTTTTGCGATATATATATATATATATATATACACTTTCACTTTTTGATGCATGATTTTATGATGATGAATGATTGATATGCCAGTCTAATGCTTGATTAGCGATAGAATCAGCTAACCAATTTTGAGATCTTGGAATGTGCAAATAATTAATGTAAATAAATGATCTTTGCAACAAACTCACCCTTAAATATTGGCGATATAATAATGGATCTCTAACCCGATAAATGTTATTTAACTGAGACACTATCAATTGAGAATCAAGATATACTACCAACGAGTCGATCCCATAAGAGATTGCCTCGGATAATAAATTGATAACAGCTATATACTCGGCCATATTGTTTGAAGCAGGACCGATACACACGCCTCTCGATATCATCAACTGACCAGTTGGGTAATAAAGTACCCAAGCTGCGGAAGCAAGATTCCGAGTGTGCTGACTAGCACCATCGGCGAATCCAAAATAGACCAAATCATCCATCAGCACCTGCCACAGCAGACCAAAAAGCACTGATATCAGAAAACGCTCGACAATATATGTATAAATATATACATAAAATACAAAGAAGTCATCGCCCAGCCTGAACTAAGCAAAGTACTTCTTTAGGTAGAGCCCATTTCGGGGCTCCGCCAACTTGTTTCCTTCGAAATCAATTAACTCATACGATCCTTTTTCTAAAACTCGTTTGATAATGAAAGGACCGTACCACATAGGCTTAAATTTGCCTGCCCCCAAGGCATCCTTATCTTGGTCATAGACCAAGACAAGGTCACCTTCAGAAAAGACACGAGGACGGACAGACTTATCATACTGTGTTTTGACCCTTTTCTTATGGGCCTCATTCATCGTGGCGGCATCTCGACGCTGCTCATCGAGATGTTCCAAGTGAACAAGGCGCTCCTCGAGACTTGACGTCTCAGGAAGAAGCTCAACAGCCAACTTTAGAGATGGGATTTCACATTCAACCGGAAAAATAGATTCCATCCCGTAAACCAACTAAAAAGGAGTAAAACCAGTAGCCGTTTTGACGGAGGTTCGATATGCCCAAAGCGCCGAATACAACATAATGTGCCAATTGGACCGATTTTTATCGATTGTCCGTTGGAGTATCGTCTTAAGAGTTTTATTGACCGCCTCGACCTGTCCATTGGCCTGAGGATAATAAGGGGACGAATGCTCCTGACGGAATCCTAATTTAAGGGCCAATTCGGACATTAGCTGATTTTGGAAATGACTGCCATGGTCAGTGACAATCTCCCTTGGGATACCGAATCTTGAGATAACCTGATTGAAAAGAAACAAAGCTGCCGTGTCACTGTCGTTCTTATAAGTAGGCATGGCTTCAGCCCACTTCGTGAAGTAGTCTACAGCCACTATAATATACTTGTGATTCGCCGCTGAAGGCGGATTACAAGTCGTAAAATCAATACCCCACTTAGTGAAGGGACCGACGGTGACAACGGGAAAAAGGGGAGCTGGATGCGCGCGCATCTTGCGAGTAAAAATTTGACACGGGTGGCAGCATTTGACCGCTTCCACACAGTCCTTAAAGAGTGAAGGACAAAAGTAGCCGGCACGTAAGATGCGCTGGGCTGTAGCAAGCCCTGATAGATGACCACCACAAGCTCCACTGTGGCAATCATTAAGAACAGACTTTGCTTCCTCTAAGGTTAAACAACGTTGAAGAATTGAATCAACCCCTCGACGGTATAATGTGTCACCAATGATAACATAGTTTTTAGCCAGGTGACGTAACTTGCGTCGTTCATCCTTGGAGAAAGTAGAGGGAAACTTCGAAGTCTGGAGATAAACAATGATATCTCCATACCAAGGGTCTTGTGAAGAGATGAGGAATATATGTTCGTCGGGTAAACTTTCCTCATAAACAATATCCTCTCCACAAGGAAGCTCAGAAATTAGCTCCGCGAAGACCATAGATTTCTTAGACTTGGCGGACAAGAATTCGAGATCGAATTCTTGTAAAATTACTATCCATCTATTATATTTGCCCCCAATCACTTGCCTACTGAGGACAAATTGAAATGGATTGACCGCCGCTAAGACAAAAGTTTTGCGTAGCAAAATATAATGACGGAGCCTCTGGACAGCATGGACAGCTGCCAAGGCCAATTTCTCAACCGGAGAATAGCGGAGTTCAGGACCTATTAAGCCTCGGCTCAGATAATAAATCACGTGCTCGACAAGAGCATCGTCTTCCTGAACTAGAACCATACCAATGGTAGATTCTGCTGCAGCGAGATATAAAAGGAAGTCTCTACCATAATCCGGTGGACTCAAAAGCGGGGCAGAGACTAATGCTTTTTTCAAAGCATCAAACGACCGCTGCGCAAAGTCGTCCCACACAAATGGAACTCCTTTCCGTAGCAAACGCATGAACCCTTTAGTGATCTCAGCATAGTTTGCTATAAACCGTCTTAAGAAATTAGCCTTCCCTTGAAGACTTTGAAGTTGACGAATTGAGGACGGGGGAGGCAACTGAACTATTGCCTCAACCTTGAAGGGATCAACCCGAATCTCTTCATTGGACACGATAAACCCTAACAGCCGACTGGATGTAACCGTGAAAACGCATTTATTGGGATTCAACCGGATTTTATAGAAACGACATCGCTCAAAGACTAATCAAAGATGACTCGGATGATCAGTTCTCTTTCGAGAGCGAGCATCGAGATCATCTAAGTATGCCTCGATGACATGTTTGATGTCGTGGAAAGCGTATGACATGGCCCGCTGAAAAGTGGCTCCAGCATTTTTAAGACCAAAAGGCATCTTTCGATATGCAAAGGTACCCCAGGGACATATGAAGGCTGTCTTATGTTGGTCTTCAGGACGGATAGAGATTTGATTATAACCCGAAAAACCATCCATGAAGGAAAAAATTTCATTACCCGCACACTCGTCGATAATCTGATCAATGAATGGCGTGGGGTAATTGTCTTTTAGACAAGCCTTGTTTAAGTCCCTAAAATCAATGCATACTCGGATTGTTCCTTGCTTTTTTTCCACAGGGACTGGATTAGAAACCCAATCCGTAAGAGGAACAGGGTATATAAAACCCGCCCTTGGCAGCTTCTCAACCTCAGCTTTGATAGCCGCTGCTTTCCTAGGGTTAACTGGCCGAAGCCTTTGACGAATCGGTTTTGCGTTTTCGTACGTCTTGATCTCATGTTGGACTATAGAAGGATCAATGCCGGGCATTTCCTCATAAGACCAAGCAAACACATCACGATATTCCTTGAATAGGTCGGTGTAAATTTGAATTTCTTCAGGGGAACACTCAATTCCGATGAAGATATTCTCGATGATGTTAGGATCCTTAGAGATGTTTATAGGTATCGTTTTTGAGATTACCGACATATTACCTTCGGCACGTACGTGTGTTGGAGCCAAAGGGTTCGACACCGTACAAACATCACTACCAACGAGCTCGGAGAATCTAGATTCTACTTCCTGCAATGGAGGAAGAAAATATGAACGATGGTGTAAGTCTTCCCAAGGTCGATCTATACCCATCATTACTTCGAGGATTGCTTCTTCAGAAGGTAGAACCGAATCTAAGCAGTCCAAGGCAGAGTTAGAATCAAAGCTCCAAGCGGGGGCCACATGACCATCTAACTCCTCTTCGGAAAAAGGAGTAGAATGGTTATCTGCAGAGTCTACGATAGACTGATATCTAAGCTCAGCTGCAGATATAGGAAATGCCATTCCATTAACTTGTCCTTCAACTAATGTGGTCGTAGGTGAAGGCAAGGTCCAAGGGTCAGAAAAATAATGAGTTCGGAAGAACTCTTCTTGAGGAGACTCCTTGGATGATGAAATAGCATTGATTCTTGCAAAAAGAGAGGGAAGATCAAACGTACCCATTAATGAGGAATACATCCCTACTCCTAAATTCTCAGTCGGCGGGCGAGGGTTATCCACCAAAGGAACAGTAGAGTCGGAGCTTGCTTGAGGATCGATTGGGGAATAGTCCAATTGATCAACCTTAACGATTTTCCCCTCGTGAGGAAAGCAAATGACACGAAACAGAGTCGACACGACGGCTTCCATCTCGTACACCCAGTTCCTTCCTAACAGGAGATTATAGTCTAGGTTAGCATCTACGACTTCAACTTCGATATTAACAACCTTCCCTCCAACACATATTAGAAAGGCCGGGATAATCCCATGCGGCTTGTGAGAATGACCATCAAATGCAGTTAAGACGGTTGGTGAAGGAACAGCCGAAGGTGAACCAATAGCCTTCCAACATGACATGGACATGACACATGTGGAAGCTCCTTCATCTATAACGGTGCGAAAAATATTGATTTTCCGGTATGTAGACTTTAACTGAAAAGCCATATGATGAGGGAGTCTCTTTTTGACATTTGACATGTCAAAAGAGAGCACTAAAGAATTAGCTGGATCGACTACTCCAATTGCGGAGAGTAAAGCACTTCTCTGAGACGGACACGACTGGAGAACCTCCAAAGTAGACATAGCACACGGGCTTTGAGCCAAATCCTCCACAATGGAGTAATTTTGGGCGGCCCTAGCATTAGGGTTAATCGTCGCGCGTTTGGCGGAACCTTTCGGTATCCTAGGTATAGTCTCAACAGGGGGCCGCTCAATATGAAGGTCATTACCTCCGGGAACAGTTTTATCCTTAGATGTTTCAGCTTCACCATAATCACGTGACCGAGTAGTCACATGGACGTTTGAACCCATCATAAAAACATTTGATGCTTTTTCCCCTTCCTGGTTGCCCCCAGAGGAGGTTCCAGGATTCGAACTCGCGCCAGCAAGAAGTTGCTGCCCTTGGGGAAACGGGTTAGTTAACACAGCTTGCGAACTAGAAGTCCCTTGCTGTCCTAACAAGCGCTGAGCGTCTTCAATTCTAGGGCAGAGATGAGTTAGATGGTCCCCACTGCATAACTTGCAAGGAAACTTAACTTTCTTTCTCGACTCACCTTTACCACCACCAGCGTTGTTGCCGGATTTATTTGCATCGGGCTTCCCATCTGAGTTCTTCTTCTTACCACGTCCTTTCTTTTTCCCATTGGAATTTTGATTTCCTTTGGGGTTATCGGATTGGACGGCGTTAATTGAAGAAGTTTGGGAAGCGGGAGGATTAGACAATGTGACTTGGTTGTTAGAAGCAGTTTGCAAAGACAACTGCTGCAATTGATTCAACAAGTTCACTGTAGATGTGTCTACAGACCCAACGATACCGTCCGCGTGCGGACCTGGCTTCGGCTTAGCTAAATCAACCTTAGATCCAGGAGCATCTGGCAAGTACTTTTGGAGGATCCCAACTGAGAGTAAATCAGTTCTAACTGATGGGCCCTGAAAATGGCTTGCTCCTCAGAATAGACCCCAGACATGGAGACATCCTTGGAGATCTCAGGTTGCAAAGACTTCAAAAACCACTCTAGACGGTACTCCGGAGGGATTTCGGCTTTGATGAGCCTCTTTCTCCGTCTCCATTCCTGAATGTGATCAGAAATGTGGGTTGCCTTATCCTGACGAAAGGTGGCTAGAAGTTCAGTTCCGGCATCATAGCGGACAGGCAACTGGAAGTGATTTAAGAAGATATTGGCTAAGTCAGCGAACGATGTAAAGCTGCCCCCTGGCAACTCTATGTACCATTTAGCCGCATTACCAGTCAAGGTGCGCTGAAAGAGTCTCAACCTAATCGAATCCTCGATGAGGGAGTTGGATGAGCACCACAAATGGAATGTGGTTACATGATCGCCTGGATCTTCACCACTCTTCCCTTCGAATTTTGGAATGTCCGAAGGGAGTTTGGTTGGGACCGGAGGCCAGGCCGGATTATACCTGATTGGGTCATTTGTTAGCTTAGTAAGATCTGGCAAGTTTAACGTTGCCAGAAATGGAAGCCTCGGAGGACCTAAGCGATTCCACCCAGACTGGGCAGAACTCCCAAAGTTCTGAAAAGATTGTCCTGGGATTTGGGAGGCACCAGGCTGCCCGAAGTGACCAGTAGAACCGGCTGAACCAAAAGGCAAGCCTTGTGGTCCAGCAAAATTCGGAGTTTGACCAACTCCTGCCGTATAACCTCCATAGCCCGCAAAGTTTCCTCCTAAAGAATGGTAAGGAGTTGATAACCCCTGATATGGGTTCCAAGCCGAAGCAAGGGGAGGAATACTTTGAAACGAACTAACCATGGTGTACGGCCTATTCCCTTGTTGGCCGATAAATGGATTCCCAGTTCCTGCACTACTAACCCCAGGGTTATTCCAACCTTGGAAAGGATTGCTGCTTTGTCCTATAGCAGAAAAAGGCATGGATCCTACCGTCGGGTTGGAATGTGGTATATGACCACTTCCGAAAGGAAAACCCTGGAATGAGGTCGATCCGCCCATCATGGACGTAGCCGCACTAAACGGAACCGATGGAATACCCTGTGATTGGGTGCCAAAAGAGAAGAGTCCAGTACTAAAAGCATTGGTTTGGGCATTTCCACTCGTGGACGAAATGGAGGTAGACCCAAGTAGAGATGTGCTCGCAAAAGATCCAAACAAGGAAGTGGAGGGGATGGAAATGGTTCCTCCCCCTTGCACTGATGTAGGGGTTTGCATAGTCGCAGCACTCGTAGAAGCCATGCTTCCAGTAGTGGTCATGAATGGTAAGCGCGTAGCGTAACCTGGACTTGCCGGTCTATGTGACGGAGTCCCAACGTATTGCAATACGTCTGGATGACTAAATGGTAGAGGAGAATTTGGAACCACTAATGATTCTGAAAGTTCTTCTACCTCTACGTTATTCTCCGCTTGAAAGCAAACTCGAGAAAGGACTGGAGTGTCCCTCTCTTGCTCAGAAGTACCAGGCCTTGCTTGGCCGCTAATGTCCCCGAGAGGAGGATCAATCCCCGATGCGTCAACCGGCGTGGGACGGACCCCACCAGTAGTATTGCCTCTGCGCCTTCTAGGAGAAGGCTCTAAACTAGGTGGTGAGAGACCACGAAGTCTTCGAGACCGTCTTGGAGACCGGTCAACCACTTTGAATTTCTTGTTATGATCTAACTAAAGACTCAAAAAATTAAAAGCTAAGCCGACTAGGAGCACAGAGCACACACTATAAAGTTCCTAAAGATACAGCCAGTCAAACAACTTCCAAGTATTTCCGCTTCAGGTGATTAGGACTGGACACCAAAATACGAGAAAGTGAATCAAAGGGCCTTCCGAAGATAGTCTGGGATGATGAGGGCCCAGTCCTATCAGCGAAGGTATCAGAGGAAGTTACGCTGACCTCCTAACAACAGCCTGCGCCAGTGCAAGCCCCCAAGCTTCGCAAGGGTGCCCTCCAGTAGTACTGTCGAGAGTGATACAACGTCGACCTCAGGTGCCACGGGATTCCCCTCCGGAGCCACCTATGCAGATCCCTAGGAGAGGCAACTATGGGTACCAACTCGTCGCAGAAGCCAGGCGGAACAGTCGTGAGGTAAGCTCGGACAAGTAGGAGAGGGGGTATCTCTCTTCCCTGTCTTCACAGACCCTCGTGCTTAACTCCCAGATCTGGAGCTTTCCTGGTCTTCCTAACGCTATTGGATTTACTCTCGTTAATCAGACTCTTATGTTTGATGTTTTATGTGGCCTTGGAGAGTTAACTCTCCACTCGCCTAATCCAAGGCCCTAAAATCCTAAACTTGTTGGTGTAACTGACTAAAACAAAAAAGTTCTAGTGGATTTTAATTTAGCGCTTGATTTTATTAGGCTGTTCTTTAAGTCACAAGGTGATGGAGATGAAACTTGTGGTGTTTTTATGGACGCAAAAGAAATTAATAAAACTTAGCTACATGCACATGCACTTTTTGTTTGCGATGAAGAGCAATTTCTATGAGGTTCAGAGGTACTTCTAATATAAACAAATTTTCTTTTTCTTTTCAGACTCCACACTCACAAAAACTAACAAAACTAAATATGCCTAAAAAGAGATGCAAATCTATCCTAATGCAAGAACTATATGTGGATGCAAGATTTAAAGACTACTTCTAAAAACAAAGAAGGAAAGTTGCTGCTTTACCAAATTTTGTCTTGCCACTAAAATGCTTAGATAGAAGATGATGTGTTACCAATCATTTCGTCCAAACAATAAAAACAAGTTTTAAGATAAAAACAAAGCACTTTCACTTCGCAAAAAGGAAATCAAATGAAAAGCAAGTTTAAGAAAGCGAAACTCAAAACTTTCAAAAGATTTTCTTTCAATCAAACCGAAAAGTCTTTTTCAAAGGAAAGCTCTCAAAAATACTGACACCAATGATTGATAAATAGGCAACCAAACACTTTTGTGAATTGACACCTTTCAAATGATGAAAACTCAACAAAAATAAATGTGTTTGAAATCGCTTTTGACAATCAGAAGCAGCAATGAAAGTCCAAAAGATCAAAAGACAAGTTTCAAGAAAATGATAACAAACAACTTTCCCGAAACAAAGGAGCAAATGGTCACAAAAATGATTTCGTTAAGCAAACAAAAGTGTCATGAAAGTAAAATGGACACAAAGATTGAACCCAATCTTCCTACTCTGCCGAAACAGAGCAATCAAGATTTCTAAACAGAAATCTTGTGTGTCAAAAATCAATGACGCTTGCAATCAACGAAAACAAGACTAATACTCCTTATGACTAGAGAGAGTTCAGAACAAGATGCCCCTTGTTAAACAGAGGACTGTTACTGGAAAATGACTGCTTGAAACTGACCCAAACCACCAGACAAACATTCAGCAAAAAGAAAATTTATAAATCTTGAAAATTATGTAATATACGCGCCTGCAATTATGTGCAGAATGCGTGTACACGCGACTGTAACTAAGGAAACCTGCGTATACGCGGGTTCACTTAGTGCAACTTGCGTATATACGCTTCTGTAATCTAGAAAAAGAGCGTATCTGAAGTCTTTCAAGAAAAATAAAAAACACAAACTGAAAAACTGGAAAAGCTTGGAGTTCAAGAACAGATCAGACAGTCAGAGCCAACAAACAGAGGGGCTGAGCCTTGATTGGCTTGAAGACTACCCAAACTAGGAACAACAAGAGTGTTGTCCCCAGCGGAGTCACCAATTCTGGTTGAAGGGAAAGTACCCCTAGGGTCCTTTGGGCTAAGACTCTACCAGACTGAAAATTGCTTATTCAAAGAAACACACACACAGCCATTATCTTTACTTTTAAGCAAATTCTAATGTTAAGGGTACGTACCTAAGGTCCTACATTCGAGAAGGCCTTTAGGGTCCAAACCCTTCTTGGAGTTCCCTTCTTCTTCCTTTGACCTGCAAGACAAACAAATCAAAGAACACAACAGTACATGTACAAATACTTATGTATAAACCATCCTTATGCTATAAAGTTAGTTATAAAAATCTTTAAGTAACCACTTGCATAAGAATTCAAAACAAGAATCTCATAAGCATAAAGAAAGATTGTTTCGGGAACAAAGACGTGTTTCTTTATATATGAAGGAAAATAAAGTACATATAACGGAAAGATATCACCTGAACACCTTCAGCAGGCTCCAAGCAAAGCTTCCTCCCGGATTCGTTCCAGCCTCAAGCCTCCAACAAGAGCTCCTTCCAAGTCTTACTCAATGATGATATCAAGGATGAATGATCACCAATACACATGGAAACAAGGGTTTCCTATGCAAAATGGGGGAAGTGCAGAAAGCACCAAGGACTTCAGACCTGGTCTATGGGGAAAATCTCAGCATAATAATCTTGCTCTTCTTTTCTCTCTCCCTTTGGCCTTCCCTTTGATGTCTTTTTATACCATCTCCAAAGTAGTTTTTTAGTTAGGAGTTGGTTAGGAACAGTTGGGCCACGGGCACTAACAGGTGATCAGCAGGTAAAACCCGCGATCTCCGCCCGAAAATAAGGAATTATATATTTTTTTAAGTGTTTTAATACATACACGCGGGTTGGGTATACACAGACCCGCGTGTACACGCGTTTAACTCAGGGCAATGTCACGTATAGGGAATAAAACACTGTTTTTTAAATTTTTGGACCAGGTCTGGAAGGAGGGGTTGCCCTAGGCCATGAGTGCAGCATCACAAACCATAAGAGTGAGTTATGGAGCTATAACATCTACCCTTAGGAATGTTCAGCTTTCAACCTCCCCTCCCTCTGGCCCAATGCCTGTATTATAGTGCTTTGGAGGAAGTTAATCAGGTCCACCATCAATGGGATAAGCCCCTATTTCAATGGGATAGCTCCCCTCTTGATGGGATAAGTTCCTCTTTCATTGGAATGCATGAACCATCTGGAGGCGCTCAATCCACGTCAAACCATCTTCTAGAATGCTCTAGAATCGACCACAAGTAAGTTTTTTGAAGTAAAACTTGCGCCTTTTCACCTTTACAGGAGTACGCACCCACCCCTTTACAGACAGAGCGTACAAGTACGCAGGTGTTATGAACTTGAGGTGCGTACACGCAGGTAAGGGTAAGAGAAACTGCTTAACCAGAGTTATATTGACTTTTAAAGACTTTCTCTCTTTCTTGGAGTTTGACATGAGAAGCAGAGGTATAAGACTTGCCAAGGAGGACAGTATGACTATTGATGGAGCCATACTGACTGCAAATAGTCACGGTGACAAATTTTAGTGTAACAGGAAGAAAACATCCGCAATCACAAATTAAAGAGATATAGAGAAAAGAGGTTGTTTTAAAGGCTAGAATACATCCATGGACAGAGGAAGCATGTCATCTTACTCAATCAGTCTAGGACAAGCTGAAGGCACTCCAGCAGACACAAAGAATGATGTGCCTGGTGATAGAAGGCCTGACTACAGAAAAGCTAGTAAAGGAAGTGCAACACGTCGTGGTACAGGGTTCTGCTGACATAGCAACATTGCAAGTCAAGTTCAATGAACTCCACAACAAGATAGAGGCACCAGCTAAGTGACTTGAGGGTGAGTCACCATATTTATGTTGGGGGCCTATAGGGATGGGGTACCTAGGGTCAAATTTGTTGAGTTTTGAGTCATTTTTGTAATATCTTTTGATAGCGAAGGTAAAGTCTCTGCAAAATGTGGAAAGCAGAGCATGAAGATAAGTAGAGTCAAAGGGGCTTTAGTCCCTTGGGTGGGTAGATGATAGAGCTATTTTGAGACCTGCCCATGGTCCGTAGACCATGGTATTGTAAAACAAAGGCTATATGAAGTTGAGTCATAGCGACTCTAAGAATCAATCAAATTTAAGTAAAGAATCATTGTAAGGGCAAGGTGATAAGGCAGGAAAGGTCTTTTTCCTCTACTTAGGCGAAAGGGGAAGGCTCCTGCAGTTGAGTGCACGGAGACCTTGGTAAGTCTGCAAGTTGAGTGCGCGGGCCCCTGCAACTGAGTGCACAAGGATAAAAATTCTGTATATGAAAATTTACATCTAATAAAGATTGTTTTGAGTCAGAATTGATGCATCTGTGTTCTTTTATTTTCTTTTGCAAAGTTTATGTATCTTCACTCTGTAATTTGTTATATATGAATGAATGCTTATTTATTGCGCGAACCTGGTAGATCTATAATATTTATGCATGATAAGTACTATTAAGTCCCTTCGCGAAGATCTAAAGGTTATTTAGATAAAGTTGCAGTATTTTTCTATCATAAGGATTAGGTCTGTGCGAAGGCAGATCTAAGCCGTAATAAATTCAGGAAACCATCACACAGGCCTCTGGATGCAGAAACTTGGTTCTAGCATCCCCCAATACTGCTTCGGGTGAGACTGCAGCCTACGCTACACAGGTTGTTGCTGAAAGGGCTAGCAGTTATGGTTTTGTTGGTTGGCACAGTTAAAGTTGAACCTGGGTCAGGCCCCATCAAGCCAACATGAAGGAAACTAATGGAAAATGAAGAAAATAGAGGCCTCATTGATAAAAGGCTTATGAGGATCAATGAGAAAGGCTTGGTTAGTCCAATGTTGGAGCTCTCTCATTATTATCTCTCTCTCTCATACTCTTGGAGACTTAGAGTTTTATTGGAGCACTCTTGGTGGGTGTGGCATACATGGATTCTTCGAGCAAGAAGGCAAAGGAAGAGAAGGAAAGCGCAAGAGGGCATCGGGATGAACAACTACATCAAATTTTCTTGCAAGTACCAAGTTGCATGTATGATTTCTTCACTAGTTTTGGCATGCATGGCACATGCATGTGGTTTCTTGGTCATGATTTGTCACTGGTATGGAGGATTGCCTAGATTGATAGTGGATTTGCCTAGCCTTTCCATTTCCTGGATAGCCATGGTAATTGTGGGTTTATTTTCATTGTTGTGTTTTGGTTGGTTCTCATGTTTCCTTAGCTTGGGTTCAATTATTAGTCGTGTAGCCTTGGTTGGAAAAATTCTCTTGAGCCATTTAAGAGCTTGGGTTGAGTTACTAGTCTCATAGCCTTGGTTAGATACACACTATGGAGCCCTGTAACAGCTTGGGTTGAGTTACTAGTCCTGTAGCCTTGGTTGGACAAACGCTTTGGAGCCCTTGGTGGGTTGAGTTACTAGTCCCGTAGCCCTGGTTGGACAAACGCTTTGGAGCCCTTGGTGGGTTGAGTTACTAGTCCTAGAGCCTTGGTTGGACAAACACTCTCAAGCCTGGTGTAAGTTGTGGGTTGAGTTACTAGTCCTGGGAAGTTGGGTTGGAACAAACACTCTAGAGCCCTAGATGGCTGGGATAGAGACCAATATGATGATGGTTTTGGTGATGTATGACTGTGAGGATGAATCACTGTTTGATGGGTTGAGGTGGATGGTATTTGGAAGCCCTGGATGAGTCTTTATTGATGTGTTCTATGAGATCCCATATTCATGCTTGGAATATGGCACGAGAGTGAATGGATGAAGAGAGATTTGACTCAGCCATTCTATGGTCGGGTGGAACATGGAAGTCCCATCCCGAGTTTGGATTTTTCATAATTAATGAAAGGTTATTTCTCCTTGTATTTCTATGAGAATTTTTATGGATTATATGCGGTCTATATGGTTGTACTTTCATGAGTGTTTTTGTTGCTATTATGCTAGTTATGTATGTGTTTTATGACAACAGGCATGTATGGATTTCATCATGTTTTTACTTGTAATTGAATGATCAATGTATCTATGAACTAATGGATGGAATGGAATTTAAAGTGATAAGAAAACAATGCTTCATGGTGAATCTCAGATAAGTACGAGACCCCTATGCTCAGATCTTTTATTTACACCTGTAGGTTGCATATTTACTAAGTGTTTGGAAAAATGTCTATCATGGTTAGGCTTTCTTAGGTCAAGCCCTTGATCAAGTTTTGTGTTAGAGGCTTTGCCTTGGTATCATTTAATGTCTTGGAGAGTCTCATAAATTTCTAGGCATTGGTTTGGAGACTAGCCCTGAAAAGGTGGCTTAAATATCATAGTCTCTGGCACATAACTCGCTGAAAGAGACTGCAGTCTCTCCCTTATAGGCATTGTGGGAGCGACTATAGTTTTACAGTCGCATGCATTCATTTTCATGGGAGCAACTTTGGGTTTAATTCATGTAAATGCTAGGTTAACTCAGGGATTGGACACTTGGAGTGGTGGACTAGCTCCTGGGGGTCCTAAAGCACCTGGGGGAGGTGTGTGTGTGTTGTGTTTCTGTTGATTCCATTTCCTTAAGGTTACTTAGGAGGTTGAATCATATCATAGTAGCCTCTCATCACATGTTTACCCCAAATTTTCGGTTTCTTAGGTAGATGCGGGAGGAGGTTGTTACAACTGTATCACTTTCTCCTCATTAAAGTTTAAATCCCATCATACAATTGTCATTCTGAGGGATGGAAAGTATACATGATAGTTATGAGGATTTCCTGTGTACCTAAAAAATACCCCCAACTCAATTGTTGGCTCAATCTTCTTCCTTAATTCTTTGGAGACATGGCAGTAAACAAAGGCTCAAAAAATCCTGAAGTGCAACACATCTGGCTTTCTCCTTGAGAAAGCCTCCTCTGGTGTAATCATGCCCATAATCTGATGAGGAGTCTGGTTTTGCAAATAAATTGTTGTGTTCCATGCCTCTGCCCACAAATGTAGTGGGAGGCCTTGGTCATGCAACATAGCCCTCGTAACTCCCACAATGCTACGGTTCTTTCTCTCAACCACCCCATTTTGCTGTGGGTTGTGGGGTATTGTCAACTCATGTTGAATGCCTTCTTTTGCATAGAAATTTTTAAATTCATTTGATGCATACTAACCTCCATTATCGCTCCTAAGGGCCTTCACCTTATTTTTGGTTTATTTCTCAACTAGCGTCTTGAATTCAATGAACTTGGAGAATGTCCGATATTTCTCCTGCATGAAGAAGATCCACCACTTCTGTGAGAAATCATATACAAAGATAAACAAATATTTGTGCCTGGCAGTGAAGGTTGTCCAGAAAGGTCCATAGAAATCAAAGTGGATCCTTTCAAGGACTGCACATGCTTTGTTGTCCCAACATGGAAGGTGGATTTTATGCAATTCCCCAAAGTACATCCTTTGCACACATCCATATACTTGAGTGATCCTTTGGGGAGGCTTGTGGTTATTTGCTACAAAATATTTAGGGCGCCATGATGCAAATGGCCAAGTCTTCTATGCCATAGTTCACCGACATCGCGGCTCTGCACCTTCTCTACCCTGGTGCTTAATGCAACACAATCTTCCACATCTAGCTTATATAGGTTCTTCACCCAAATCTTGATCTGCTTCACATATCTTGTGGCTATGTGTCTCAGGAATGCTTTTCCTTTTCTGAAGATCACATCATAACCACGGTCTTCCAAAATTGTAACAGAGAAGAGATTTTTCTTTAGGCCTGGAACAAACATGACATCCTTGAGTCTGAGAGGGGGTCCTGACTCCCTCTGGAAGGTGACTATACCAATCTTGGCGCATTGTACCTTCCATCACCTCCCATAATGATGTGCATCTACAAATATTTCTCCTCCAAGTCACTGAAAAAATCTCTATCTTTCTCCTCCAAGTCACTGAAAAGAATCTCTATTCCATGTCATGTGGAATGAGGCACCATTGT
Source organism: Pinus tabuliformis (assembly GCA_031772625.1). Taxonomy (NCBI): domain Eukaryota; kingdom Viridiplantae; phylum Streptophyta; class Pinopsida; order Pinales; family Pinaceae; genus Pinus; species Pinus tabuliformis. The sequence continues at coordinate 732,831,884 of CM062819.1, forward strand.
CCAAGTACAACATGCTCCCCATCACTATGTTGGCCATGCATGCAATGAGAGTAAGGTCAAGCTCGAACTATGAAGCCAAGGCTTCACCTACTGCTCCTTGGAGGCCTTCTTACTTGTCTTTTTGTGTGGACACTTCATGGCATAGTTCCCAAATTCATGACAAATGAAGCATTTAATTTTGGACAAGTCTTTCTTCTTTCCCCCTTGATTGGATTCTGATTTGGATTGAGATTTCTTCCCTTTCCCTTTGTTTTCCTTGTTGAGATTGCAACAAGATGATGGAGCTTAGTGAAAAGAGTTGCCTTCACTAAGTGGGTCCGCAGGCAAATTATGGCGCAATAGATCATAGCAGTAGTGATCACAGCAGGAGTGATCATAGCAGGAGTGATCAAAGTATATTTTTAGACTGGCTGTCAAAAATAGAAAAGTCAAATATTATTGTCTCATAATAATATTTGGACTATAAACTTGATCTTATTCTCTTGGAGGACTTCAGTTTAAGCTACAGATGTGGCACATGCAGCTGTCAGAAGGAATTACGCTTTCTTTGTGGGTTAGTTGAGTTGTTGCATGCATGACTTCAGTTAGAACTCAATCAGTTGAGTTTGGTGGAGTTGATTGTGGAGTTGATGGAGTTGTGTTCAGTTTGACTTGGTTAAACTAGTTGTAATTAGTCTAACTGCAAATAGACTAATGATGAGTTGTTAAACTAATTATTAACTCATAATGCAACTATAGAATACATTAGTTAACTCAGTTGCATGTCAGTGCATGTTCAGTTCAGCAGGGACAGGTGTTAGAGGATCATATTGCTATCGGTTGTGACTATAGTTGTGCATGAGGATTTGCACAATCAAGGGATTGAGTATGCCAATGATTTTTCCCAAGTATTTCCCAGTATTATAGCCTCTGCTCACGTCTTTCACAGTGTGAGTGATTATTTGGAGGTAAATACGAGTTTGGTTAATCCATTCTCATTCATTCTTGAGCAGGTATTGAGCAGTGGAGGCAGGCAAGCAGTGGAATAGATTTGGAGATCAGATCTGAGTTGTATTGTGTGTAACAGGTGGAGCTGGTACTGGATTGCTTGTGATAAGCATTGTACTTTGTAAAGTTACATGTTCTCAATCATTAATATACAGATACTGTGGGGTTTTCAGCTGTAATCTTTCCACGGGTTACATACTGTGTTAATGTGTGAATGCTCTTGATGTTTTATTGTTATTGATGCTGCTAAATTGATGATCAGCGTAGAGGAGCTTATGTATTGTGTATGTATTCCGCAATAGTACATGATCAGGATAATCTCCATTGAATATGTGTTAAATTATTCAAAATTTCTACATGGTATCGGAGCTGTTGATCATGAGATCTACTATTGATCAGGTGCTCATGTCCTAAGTGTCGTAAAATGCTCAAAATTTAAAGTGATTAGAACTATTTCAAAGTTGAATGACTGGAAATTTCTCGTCTTCCCGATTCCGGCGCCTCAAACGGTTCGAAAAACGGTCGCCGTATGAGGAAGTTATGGCAAAAAGAAGAATTTGTCCATAACATTAGAAATTTTAATTTTTCAAAAAAAAAATAAAAAAGGAATATTCTGCCGGGCATGAAATCTGAGGCAACCACCAAATATTAAATGTAACTGCAGTTAAGTTGGCGGAATTTTGGCAGGAGCACCAAATTTGGCGGACCCGCCATAATTGGCGAAGCTAACTGGAGTTAACTCAAGTTAGCTGGAGTTTTTCTAGGGGCAAACTGGAGAAACTTTAAATGGCCATAACTTTGGCTAGGAAAGTCGGTTTTGGACGATTTTTTTTTTGATTTTGAGTATTTTCGACCTTCTAAAGCCAATGGTGCAGGTCTTACAGCCATACGAGGTCATTTTCAGAGGTTTTGGAGCCGTGAAAGTTCTAGGAGCCACCAGGGCCCTGTTTTGTGAAAGACTGGATAGGGTTGCAGGTATCCATTGGAGGTGATCCAATAGTCAATCCTGAAGGATTAAAGTGTTATGAATCCATTTTTTACCATCTATTTCTCCTGTATATTCTTATATTCAGCTGTATTTTCAATTTGAGCATTTAATAAAAACAAGGACAAGCTCGGTTGGGAGCTTTGGACCCAGCAGACGTAGCCCTGGAGGGGGTGAACTACTTTATCAACTTCTTTTGCATTTGTGGTTGATTTATTTTGCATAAAAAATTCATTTTAATGTGTTAAAAAGTAAAAGGAAATAACTTTGCTATGCTTAAATGGGTCATAAACAGCTCAAAATTTCATGTGTTTTCTTTCTGCAAGACATGGAAATCTTTTAAACATGTTTAATTCTGAATTGAATACCTTGCAAACAATTTCAAGTAGTTTCAAATTCAGATCAAGTTGATATTAGAGCTCAGGGTTTTTGTGCAAAGATCTTCTAACTGTCTTGCAAATTATTGATGCTTACCAGGTTGAAACTTAAAAGAGGGGAAGGACAGTTGACTAGAGAACAAGAGAATCCTCAGTCAAGGAAGGCCAGAGAGCCATCACCTCCACCTTCAATTTCACCCTCAAGAGTCTCAACAGAAGCTTTAAGGATGTCTGAACATGAAGGAGAAATTTCTACAGAGACAGATCCAAGAGAAGAAGAAAGAGTCTTCAGAAAGGCTTTCTTGGACCTCACTGAAATGGTGAGGATATTGTACCAAGAAAGAAATGAGAAATTGGATGGAGAAGGGTCCAAACATCCACATGAAGGAGAGGGCTCTTCAGGAGGTAAGAAGGATGATGATCATTCCAAGAAAGGACATGGAGGAAATGGTGATCCACCACCCCCATCTTCACCTTCTTCCTCTTCATCTTCGTCTTCTTCTGTTCATAAGCATAGATCCTCTGGAAAAAGTCCTTTTTTGAAGCTTGATGTAAAATTCGAATTACCTATGTTTAATGGTGAAGTGAATGCAGAAAAGCTTGACAACTGGATTAGGCAGTTGGAAGTTTACTTGAGGATCCAAAATATGCATGATGATGCCACAAAGATTCAGTTGGCTTCTTTGAGAATGGATGGAGCAGCACTGGTCTGGTGGGAGGCCAAGACTAAAGAGGAGATCAAAAAATTTGGTAAGGTTACCTTAACATGGCCTGAATTTCTGTTAGCCATTAAAAACAGTTTTATCCTCTTGCTCACATGCAGAAGGCCATTATGAATTGGCAAAATTTCAGACAACTTAAGGGTCAGAGTGTCTAAGACTACACCCAAGAATTCAGGAGAAGAGCTCTCTTGTTAGGGGTAGATTTACAGACCCAAGAAACCTTGATGAAATACATCGATGGCTTGCATAGCTACCTTAGACACACCATCTTGATGTTTAACCCTACTAGCCTGGACGAGGTTTGTGTCCAAGCTACCCATTTGGAGGCAAGGGGAAAAAACACATTTGAAGAGGGTAGAAACAAGCCCCCCAAGGGGAAAAAAAAAAGAGAAAACCTCCAAGGGAAAGGGCAAAAAGAATGCATCTGTCAAACAGGAGAGTGAGAAAGTGATCTGTAAACACTGTTCTAAACCAGGCCATGAGGAGAAAAACTGTTGGAAATTATATCCTGAAAAAAGACCTCAATTTAACAAATCCAAAGGGAAACAGAAAATTGCTGCTACTACATCTACACCACAAGATTTAGGGGAAGATTCACGTGATGAAACCAAAATTCCAGCCATGGGTTTGAAAAACTTGAAGGGAAAAGAAATTGAAACTCAAGCCAGCACTAGTACCTCTAACTGCCATGTACAAGCTCCTAATGAGGAAGAAAGAATTGAACTGTTTCATGTGAGGGTGATTTCAAAACATACTAAAATTGACACCCTTTTTGATAGTGGGTCACAAGCAAACCTTATATCAGAGGACTTGGTCAAGCAGCTTAAACTTGAGACCGTTCCACATCCGAAGCCATATCCACTTGGATGGATTTGCAAGGATGCAAATTTACAAGTTTCAAGAAAGTGCACAATGCGCTTTGCAATTACTGCACATTTTATTGACACGGTTGAACTTGATGTGGTACCTTTTGATATAGCAGGAATTGTTTTGGGAAGTCCTTACTTGTTTGACAAGAAAGCTATCTTTCATCGCCATGAAAACAAATATCATCTGTTCAAAGATGGCAAGGAGTTCATTGTTAGAGCTCATTGCAAGAAGACAAATATAGCGATGGTGAATGCAGGACAGGTAAAAAGGCTGGTCAATTCAAGTAAGAATTTTGTTCTTCTTATGATTAAGCCCAAGGTTGATGTGAATCATGAGTCATTTGACAATTGTGATCCAAAACTTAAATCAAATCTGTATGATGTAGTTGATGCATATCATGAGATGTTTCAGGAGCCGGGATGATGGCGAGTTGTGGCACAGGTTTGCCTCCTAAGAGGAAGTTTGTGAAAGCCACCTTTCACGAGAAGGATAGTCGCGCCACGACGATCCTTGAGAGAATTCACACAGACGTGTGTGGACCTTTCTCAGTTGCTTCGACAACAAAACACAGGTATTATGTGATTTTTGTTGATGATTTATCTCGTAAGTGCTGGATCTTCTTCATGCAGAAGAAGAGTGAGACATATTCAAATTTTTGTGAATTCAAAGCACTGGTCGAGAAGGAGTCAGGGAAGAAGGTGAAGGCTCTTAGGAGCGATAATGGTGGTGAATACATCTCGGACGAGTTCAAGGATTTCTGCAAGGCAGAAGGGATTCGAAGAGAGCTCATAGCTCCCTATAACCCACAGCAGAACGGGGTAGCTGAACGGAAGAACATAACGATTGTGGGTGTTGCACAGGCAATGTTGCATGATTAGGGCCTACCCCTTCACTTGTGGGGGGAAGCATGCAATACAACAGTTTATGTGCAGAACTGTTGTCCTCATAGGATACTTGGCATGAGTACACCCGAGGAGGCTTATTCTGGTAAGAAGCCTGATCTTTCTCATTTGAGGATTTTTGGTGCTAACATTTACATGCATGTAACGAAGGATGCCAGGAAGAAGTTGGAGCCGACCGCAGAGGTTGGGATATTTTTGGGGTACACTGATACGCCCCACAACTATCATGTGTATTTGCCAGACAGTGGTAAAATTTTTGTGCAATGGGATATAAAATTTCAGGAGGAGAAAGCCATGAAGTGTTCGCTTGAGAGGGAGCTACACTTGCATGCAGATGAGGAGCTATTAGTTCCTAAGGATGAGCTTCAGGACGTGGATCAGCCACAGGACGAGGTTCATGGAGTGGAAGAGACCACTCATGCTGTCATGCCCCTACACCTGCGGTAGTCTTCCAACCGCTTATAGCGAGGTGCGGCACCACCGAACGCTTTCTTTTCACCAATACTAACATTCGTGGACTACACCTACTTTCACATTAACATTACTTAGCTTGTGTTTCACAACCAATTAAGCATACAATTATCCTTTATACTTAACGAAGCCCATACTCATTCATTATCCATAGCAATCATAACAAGAACATCAACAATTGCAACAAGTATAAAGGGGAGGGGCAACTCCCGAACAAGTCTGCCCGACAATATATTATAACCAGTCTTTCTTCAATAATACAATACAAGTAATGCTTGGCAGACTCCAAGCCAATACTTAGTTTCTTTTACAAAGCAGGCAAACAACCTTTACAAAGAACATGTGCACGTCTTGCACGAGAGTGGGTGCTCACACGAGTCACCGAGACACTCTACCAAAACCCGACACAAATCTGCACTTTAGAACGGCCTTGGGCGCACCTCGCCCAACCCACAACCGGCTCTAAATATCACCCAACTTGCGCACCTTAGAACTGCGCATGAGATATGCGCATCCACTATTGGACTGCGCACTTTACCCTTGCTCCTCCTTAGAAGTGCGAGCTCTCCAAGTGCGAGTTGTTGGATGTCAAATGACTCACAACGCAGGCTTATATATATGCGTTGTAACTTGTTTCATGGTGGGTGGTGGCACTCCAGCCGACCCCCAAACTTCTGTCCACACACCCCTGCGCATGCCCATACATGTGTCGGCCTAGCCACACATCCTTCCCACGCTCACAAGGTATAAACTCTCCATTCGCTCCACGCATTTTCTAAGTGTCGTAAACCGTCCCTCTTTCGTCGCATGTAGCTCGTATGTTCGTCGCATTTCTTCCGCAACATTGTCGCATGTCCGGTTAGCATGCGCCCGTCGTGCACTCGTCATGTGCCCACGCGCCCGTGTGCCCGCCCACGCCGTCGTGCACGGTGACTTCACCCGGCGCCCGTCGCATAATCGCCCGGAGGCCTTACATCCTCCTCCACCTGAAATTGTTGTCGTCCTCGACAACATGCCATCCTGGTATCCACCAAGATCATCACTATCCATGATGTCAACTCCTCCACATAAGGCAAACATCCCTGCAACATATGTAGAACTCCATCTCCATCATGTCCCATCTTAGTGACCAACTGCCACCAAGCTCACCATACCAAGGTATGCTCCCCAACGGTATGCTCTCCATCAGATATCATCTCGATCCATGACCATCGACCCCTTTGCCACAATCTCCACTGCAACATCTCGTGTCGACCTCATCATGTGTCCCTCCTCCATGTAGTCTCCCTGTCAGATGCCAACACGTATGTGTTACCATGTCTCGACTAATGCCAACATATCTCTGCACATTGGCACCCCTCATGACTCGAACTAGTTGGGTGATCAGTCCAACCATACGCCCAAACCATAAGAATGCACATCCTTATGCCATCACAAGTCTTTCCCTAACTTCTGCTACATCTCGAACTCATCAAGAATCTATCAATCATCCCATGCTCAGGTCCATGGAAACTCCATCCCATCTGCAACATGCTCCATATAACCAACCTGATGTTCATGCCTCTAGTTGTCCATGATGTCCAACCCATGTAGACTCCATCCCAACCTCTGGCCATCTGCACCCAAGTCTGCATCTGTCATAAAGAAGCCTCCTCCAAGGCCCCTTGTAAAGTTGATGTGGTTCCTCCCTACCAAGGCCTCCACACCAACCTTCCTTCAAGGTTGTTTATAGAGAAAGGAGGGCCAGGAAGTTTCCTCCCTGACTCTCATCCACCCATGTGTCAGATTGATGTTGTGTCCTGAAGTATCTATGCACAGCCTCAATCTCCTCATATGTACACCCAAGCTCACCTAGCTTGTCCTTTGTCAACTGAAAGTCATATATGCCCATGGAATACCTGCAAAAGTCCACTATCCCAGCAGGATCTCTACCTCCATAATCCTCATCAACCACTGCCTTTGAAGTAGCACTCAGGCTCCCTTCACTTGTAGCTCCATTGTGAAGATCATCAGTAGAAGATGCTCCCAACAAGTGTCTCCATGTTCGTGAGGTTGTCTTCTCACTCCCTTTATTCTTCTTTCCAACTCTTGCAACGAAGTTAACTAGCTTCCTTTCCTTCATTGTTTGAGTCACACTCCCAAGTCCTCTTTGCTCCACATCCTCATGCTTCACATTTGGATCTTTGGGATACAAAGTCATAGAAGCCATCCTTGGTCTATACCCCAAGCAACTTCTTCTATTCATCGGTACCATCATGGTCTTCCCTTCAGCTGTGATCAAGAGAATGTCCCGGTCCACCATTGGTATGGCTTGTGCAAGCTCCATAAAGTCCAGCCCCAACACCATAAAATGATCATCCATGTCCACAACTCTCAACTCCAACTTTCCAAACCACGATCCCACTTTCACCTGAGTGTCCTTCAACACCCCATCAACAACTCTAATGGTGGAGTTGACTGCTTTGAAAGCACTCCATTCCCTCTCCATCTTTGCTTTCTTCCCAAAAGACTTTGCTGCCTTCCTGCTTAAGAAGCTATGAGTAGCCCCCGTATCCACCAAAGCTGCAAATCTCTTGCCCTTCACGGTCACCTGCACAAAACTTAGCTTCAAGGAATCACCTTCCTTTGTTGGCTTTGTCTTGCATCTTACATCAACAACCTTCTTCAAGAATTCGGCCTCAGAAGTGTCAATTGGCTCATGTTCCACCTTGACATTCCTCCTAAGGTACTTCACTTCCCTGCTTGGTTCCTCTAGGCAACTCGATCCTGGTCCAGCTTGACTCCCTTCAAGCTTGCCCTTCATCGCATCTTGCTCAAGTGCACCAACCAAGTGTCCATTGACCAAGTTCATAGAACTAAACTTCCGAATGTCCTCTGGATGCTCTCGGTATTGAGTTCCCAACCTGTCAATGTAGTCGAGCTCTTCCTACTCAATCACAACAACCTTCTTACCAAGAAGCTTCTTCTTTATCTCTTCCTCAATTTGCTTGATTTCGGCTTCCACCCTGGCACTTTCCTTCCTCAACCGGGCTCTTTCATTAAAGAGCTCTTGAAGATCAAGACCACTTCGTTGGATCTCCTCATCAAGTTCCTTGAGTTCAACATCTGTCGTACTTCCGCATTGGCTCCTAAGTTCTTCAAGTTCCCTTCTTAGTTCCGAACAACTCTCCCGAATCTTCATGTTCTCAGCCTTCATCGCAACCCAGTTAGAACTCCATCGACTCATATGTTCCAACACTTCGTACCGGAGAGCTTCAACCGCACTATGGCTAGATTCACCTTCCGTAGGTTCATCTACCATTACTGCCTTTTCAGCCTTCTCCATGTTCACCGAGTCACCTGCAACCTGAACCAACCCTTGTCCCACTTGTGTGAAACGGTTTCCTTCACCTGCAAGTACCCTTTCCACTGTCACGAGCAACCCTGCTCACCGGCTTCAAACTGAAGTCTTGTTCTCACCTGTCAAGTGTATACCGGCTTCAATGCTTCAACACCTGAACCTGTTCACAAGCTTCCAACCTTTCATGAGCAAACCTTGCTCTGATACCAACTGTCACGCCCCTACACCTGCGGTAGTCTTCCAACCGCTTATAGCGAGGTGCGGCACCACCGAACGCTTTCTTTTCACCAATACTAACATTCGTGGACTACGCCTACTTTCACATTAACATTACTTAGCTTGTGTTTCACAACCAAGTAAACATACAATTATCCTTTATACTTAATGAAGCCCATACTCATTCATTATCCATAGAAATCATAACAAGAACATCAACAATTGCAACAAGTATAAAGGGGAGGGGCAACTCCCGAACAAGTCTGCCCGACAATATATTATAACCAGTCTTTCTTCAATAATACAATACAAGTAATGCTTGGCAGACTCCAAGCCAATACTTAGTTTCTTTTATAAAGCAGGCAAACAACCTTTACAAATAACATGTGCACGTCTTGCATGAGAGTGGGTGCTCACACGAGTCACCGAGACACTCTACCAAAACCCGGCACAAATCTTCACTTTAGAACGGCCTTGGGCGCACCTCGCCCAACCCACAACCAGCTCTAAATATCACCCAACTTGCGCACCTTAGAACTGCGCATGAGATATGCACATCCACTATTGGACTGCACACTTTACCCTTGCTCCTCCTTAGAAGTGTGAGCTCTCCAAGTGCGAGTTGTTGGATGTCAAATGACTCACAACGCAGGCTTATATATATGCGTTGTAACTTGTTTCATGGTGGGTGGTGGCACTCTAGCCGACCCCCAAACTTCTGTCCACACACCCCTACGCATGCCCATACATGTGTCGGCCTAGCCACACATCCTTCCCACGCTCATAAGGTATAAAATCTCCATTCGCTCCATGCATTTTCTAAGTGTCATAAACCATCCACTCTTTCGTCGCATGTAGCTCGTATGTTCGTCGCATTTCCTCCGCAACATTGTCGCATGTCAAGTTAGCGCGCGCCGTCGTGTGCCCGCGCGCCCTTGCGCCCGCCTGCACCCTCGTGCACGGTGACTTCGCCCAGCGCCCGTCGCATAATCGCCCGGAGGCCCTACACATGCAGTGCCAACCATCAGAGGGCTAAAGCGCTTGACAGAAGCTGAGTGACTAGCTCAAGATGCAGAGAAAGTTGTAGGACCACCTACAGCCCAACGCAGGCAGAGACAGTCACCTGATTGGTACACTGGATAGATGGCTCTTATGAGCAAGTGTGTTGTGATTGAGCCATCCTCTTTCGAGGAAGCTGTGGAGGATCCCGCATGGGTAGATGCCATGGTGGAAGAGTATGATTCTATTGTCAGAAACAGTGCATGGGAGATTATTCCTAGACCGGAAGGGAAATTAGTGGTGGGTTCGAGATGGATCTACAAACTTAAGCAGGCAGCTGACAGGAGTGTGGAGAAGTACAAGGCAAGATTTGCTTCCCAAGGCTTTTCACAGATAGAGGGGATCAATTATGAGGAGACCTTTGCACCTGTCGCAAGGTATTCTTCCATATGGACGATCCTTGCTCTCTCAGTGCAGATGGGATGGCACATTCATCAGATGGATGTGAAGACTGCGTTCCTCAACGGAGTCATTGAGGAGGAGGTGTACATTGAGCAGCCCGAAGGCTTTGAGGTCTTCATCAGCGAGTCACATGTGTGCAGGCTCAAGAGAGCGTTGTATGGGTTGAATCAAGCACCACGTGCTTGGTAGACATGGATAGACAACTATTTCATAGGACTTGGATTCTCCAAGAGCGAGGCGGATCCTAACCTATACCAGATTGTGGTGGAGGGTAAGTTGCTTATCATTGTACTGTATGTTGATGATTTGATTTTAACAGGTGATGAGCTATTGATACATTCATGCAAGGATGATCTTTCTAAGGAGTTTGAGATGAAGGACTTGGGCCTCCTTCACTATTTCCTAGGATTGGAAATATGGCAGCGCAGTGGTGGACTATTTGTTTCTCAGGGCAAGTATGCTCGGGAGATACTGGAGAAGTTCAACATGCATGGCTGCAAGCCTGTTGATACTCCTCTTCCTGGAGGTTGGAGGAATGAGGATGCCACTTCGGGAGAAGAAGTGGATGCCACTGTTTATCAACATTTGGTGGGGTCGCTGATGTATTTGGTCAATACACGACCCGATATATGCTATGTAGTTAACCAGCTTTCACAAGCTATGGTTAAGCCTACCAAGCTCTTCTGGAAGGCGGGCAAGCATGTATTGTGTTATTTGAGAGGCACATCGGGATATGGATTGTGGTACAGACAGGAGGATGAGGTGAAGCTATGTGGCTTCACGGATGCAGATTGGGCAGGGATCCCAACAGACATAAAGAGCACATCAGGAGGGGTCTTCAGTATTGGATCGACAGCAGTTTCTTGGTACAACAGGAAGCAGAGATCCGTGGCACTCAGTTCAGTAGAGGCCGAGTATATGGCAACAAGTTTGGCTGCATGCGAGGCTATATGGATGAGGAGATCCTGGTTGGTTTGTTCGATTCTCATTTGGATCCTACTGTGATTTACTGTGATAACCAAAGTTGCATTAAACTCTCGGCTAATCCTGTATTTCATGATAGATCTAAGCATATTGACATCAGGTACCATCATTTCAGAGATTGTGTGCAGCGGAGGATCATGTTGCTTTCATACATTCCAATGGAGGATCAAGATGTTGATATTCTGACGAAGGCTCTCACCAAGAGCAAATTCGAATACCACCGAGGTAGGATAGGGGTTGTTGATAATCCATATCTTAGTCGAGAGGGAGTGTTGATATTGCAACAAGATGATGGAGCTTAGTGAAAAGAGTTGCCTTCACTAAGTGGGCCCGTAGGCAAATTATGGCGCAAGTTCTATTTTTGGATCATAGTAGGAGTGATCACAGCAGGAGTGATCATAGCAGGAGTGATCAAAGTATATTTTTAGACTGGCTGTCAAAAATAGAAAAGTCAAATATTATTGTCTCATAATAATATTTAGACTATAAACTTGATCTTATTCTCTTGGAGCACTTCAGTTTGAGCTACGGATGTGGCACATGCAGCTGTCAGAAGGAATTACGCTTTCTTTGTGGGTTAGTTGAGTTGTTGCATGCATGACTTCAGTTATAACTCAATCAGTTGAGTTTGGTGGAGTTGATTGTGGAGTTGTGTTCAGTTTGACTTGGTTAAACTAGTTGTAATTAGTCTAACTGCAAATAGACTAATGATGAGTTGTTAAACTAATTATTAACTCATAATGCAACTATAGAATACATCAGTTAACTCAGTTGCATGTCAGTGCATGTTCAGTTCAGGAGGGACAAGTGTTAGAGGATCAGATTGCTATCAGTTGTGACTATAGTTGTGCATGAGGATTTGCAAAATCAAGGGATTGACTATCCCAATGAGTTTGCCCAAGTATTTGCCCAATATTATAGCCTCTGCTCACGTCTTTCACAGTGTGAGTGATTCTTTGGAGGTAAATACGAGTTTGGTTAATCCATTCTCATTCATTCTTGAGCAGGTATTGAGTAGTGGAGGCAGGCAAGCAGTGGAATAGATTTGGAGATCAGATCTGAGCTGTATTGTGTGTAACAGGTGGAGCTGGTACTGGATTGCTTGTGATAAGAATTGTACTTTGTAATGTTACATGTTCTCAATCATTAATATACAGATAGTGTGGGGTTTTCATCTGTAAACTTTCCCCGGGTTACATACTGTGTTAATGTGTGAATGCTCTTGATGTTTTATTGTTATTGATGCTGCTAAATTGATGATCAACGTAGAGGAGCTTATGTATTGTGCATGTATTCCGCAATAGTACATGATCAGGGTAATCTCCATTGAATATGTGTTAAATTATTCAAAATTTCCACATTCCTTTCCATCTAATGAAAAGTTTTCTTCATCCTTTCCCTTGGATGAAGACCCATCTTTGGTATTCTACCTTATTTCCTCCTGTACCAAATCAGACCATAAGCGTTCCTAATTTTGTAGTTTCTCACTCCTGTTCACCAAATCTTGGTAGTTGTGCCAGCTCTTGGGAAGGCCTAGAAGGGCTAGGCTTACCAAATCATCCTCTGCTATGGTAACACCAACCCCGCCAAGTTCATAAAGACATTGTGTAAAATTGCTCAAATATCGAGGTATGGAGTCATTCTTTTGCATCTTGATATTTCGAAGTTTATCCTTAAGCGCCACCATCCTATGGTCACTACTGTTCTCGAACAATTATGTCAGTGCTTTCCACAATGTGAAAGAAGTTCCTTTTCTGTGGAGATTTGAGACAATGTGATCCCGCAATCCCTCCAAGATTATTCTCCTCACCTTGACCACATCTTTATTCCACTGAGAAAGGTCTTGGACACAACTGTTGGTGGTTTTGGAATGTCTGTCTTGACATATTCTAACAATCTGTTTTCATCCAATGCGCCTCCATGTGATGAAATTAGAACTTAATTCCAAGGCATACTCTAGCCTTAACCCGACTAAGCTCATATTCCTAACTCTGAAGAGATCCCGCATCAATGAATTGCAAATTCGATTCTACTAAGAAACAACTTCGAAATTTCTTCTCTAGTGTGAATCTGGCTCTGATACCATGTAGAAATAATGATGTAGATTTGCAACTGCTTAAGAAATTTTCTAAATCACAAGACACAAACCTACTCTACTGCTCTGCAGAATTCAATTCACAATCTAGAACATAAATCATAAACATACAAAAGGAAACATCACACATGCATAATGATTTATCGAGGGGAAAGCAGCTGCTCAAAACCCCTTCCTATCTGTATTGCATTAATAAAATAATAGAGATGTAATACATATGCTTTCTCAAGCCTAAGCACAACCTACAAGTGTATAATCTATCTCTCTGCCTAACTAACTAACTTTGGCCAATGCTTAGCCAATTTTCAATCCCTCCAAGCCCCTATTTCCTTGTGCAAATCCTGTCTAATTGGGCCCCTATTATTTGAAATTTTCCCTCAATTGACTGCAAAATACATAAGGTTTGACCTTTGATTTCACGCACCCCCTGTACACATTGGAATAGTGTACAACTGATAGTAAATTGCCTTGGAATCTATATCTCAACTGGGTAACTCAAATTCTTTGCATCCAACAATTATTTTGGGCTAATTGATTAGTTATTTGGATGATCACTGGGTGTGACGGAAGTCTCACTGCACAACTTGACCTTCCACTAGTTTGTTCAACAATTAGAACTAGTTTAATTGATAATCACTCAATTTAATTGAATTAGATTGCTACAAATTAGCAATCACTCATGCTTATCTGAACTCAAGGCCTCCAACTTGAATTAATTGAGTTAAATGAGTGACAAAAGCCATGTCACCTCAGTTAACTACCTCCAAGATTTATGCTGAAATGGAAATTCGAATTTTCTCTAGTTTGACCAAGGAAAAGTCCAACTGAGATTTTCTTGCTGCATTTTTCAACAGGATATGAGCCAATTGTAAGAGCATCAAGTTTGGTCTTAATCCCTTCCATTAGAGACTCATTGTCAAAATTAAAGAGCTTCTTCAAGGAACACTTCAAAATTAGGAAGCAATTACTTCTTATAGAAATGTGGGCCTCATCCATTCTCATGTTCCTCCATGTTGGAGAGAGTTTAATATTCATAATATCCAACATATGTGCAAACCCTAACTTGTTTAGAAAGAAATCAACTAAAGGACTGGTTTGAGATGTAAGACCATAGATCTCTAATGTCCCCAATGAGAAATTTAAATCACCTCCAATAACCACTAAACCATTTTGAAACCATTCTATTAGAAGAAGGATTCCTAGTATTCCTATCTATATGGGTAGGGTCTGCAAATGTTTAGGTAGATGATTTATTTCCAACGAGTACAAGGATGTTTGAAAATATATATATATATATATAGATATTCTAGCTTGTGATGTTTCCCCTTGATCTAAAACTAAAGTCCCATCCATTTAGAGGTTTAGACAAGTCTTTCACCACCTTGTACGTATTGGTAGACATCCATTTGAATCATATACTTTATGATAGTATCTAACTTTAATCCTATATGTGAAACTACTTTGTTTTTTTCCACACAGTGGGAAAACCTATCATAACTTAGTTGTCAAATCAGCAGTGATGATAGTCATCACTAGCTACTATCCACGAATGCAGGTTGACTCATTACCATTATTCAAAGAAAACCATACCACCTAGAATTACCCACTGGTGATCTGTAAAGTGGCAAACTTTCACTCTTACCATATACCTTTGAATCTTAAGCTATTAAAATGTTTCAATTAACATAAAGCCACTTCAATTACAATTTAACTTTTCAACTTAATTAAATATAAAATTTCATTAAAAAAATAAAATTTAAATATTAGCTCTATCCAATAAAAAAATCTAAAGACCTCTTACGTTAAAAGAATAAAATATAATACTGTATCTTCTTTAAATAATATAATATAATATCTTATCTCAAACTTATAGGTCATTTCACTTTTGCTGATAAGATAATAAAATACGCTATTTAGAATTCTTTTCGTACAAGTCAAAGCAGCATGTCTTGTTACATTAAATGTCCAACCATCATCTAAAACAGATCTCCATCCGAAACCGTGATCAACGCTGCTTCACTTTTCCCACCCTACAAAATTTAATAATAGTCATATTCAAATATAAATCTTAGATCAAAAGTAAATTTAATAATAGTCATATTCTAATATAAATGTTAGATCAAAAGTAAGTGTTCTCCCACATCAAACTTGACTATAACGTGATGGATTCATTTCCAGAGTAGATATGTTCCGTGATGTTTATAATAAAATAGTAACTTTTATAACTAACTTTATTAAAACTAAGGTCTCATTTTTCAAGTAATTCAATTCAAGTTAGGTTAGGAGTATGGTTTTTCCCTTATATCAAGAAGTTTATATTTTAATTCCGCCCCTACTTTTGGAAGGATATACAAGATTTTACATTTTTTAAGATTTTTTTTAAGATTTTGAGATATTTGGTTATAATTTAATTTTAAAGCTATAGTTAGGTTAGATATTAAATTGGTTCATAAGATTTCTTTGTTTATGGATAAGGAATCTATTTTTATTTATTGATTTAATTGTTAAATAAAATATACATTTGTATTTTTTTTAATTTGAACTTATAATATTTTAAAGATAAATATATACTATTAACCATTAAATCTAATAAACTTTATAAAAACAAACGAATAAATTTACCAAATCTAAAATAAATATATTAAATTAAAAATACTTAAAATAAAATTTTAATTTTACCAAATAACAAAAGAAACAAATTAACCTTCAAGTTCAAATATACAACAAACTTATTAAATTAAAAATATTTAAAATAAAATATTAATTTTACCAAATAACAAAGGAAGCAAATTAACTTTAAAGTTGAAATAGAAAGAAATAAATAAATTATATATATAAATTTATGAAGATTTCCGGAAAAAATCATATTGTTAATATTTGGTTGAGGGGTTTTGAACCAACTAGTGTGGTTCATTTTCAGGGCCACACTAGCTGGTTTGAAACGCGTGGACCAAATATTGGCAATGTGATTTTTTCCGAAAATCTTCATAAATTAACAAATTATAGATCACAAAAGCTTGAATTCAAAAAAAAAAACATAATTCAACATTAAAAATAAACAAACCAAAATATTAGATCATATAAATAAAACATTGTTCTAGAAAATTAAATTGATTTGAGAATCATGATAAGTTGTTTCAATAAAATTAAATATATGATGATGATGATGGTTAACGTCCGCTCAAACCAAACATTGGTCTATCAGACCTAAAGAAACAAATTATTTATTTTGATTTAAGATTTTATTCCTATGCTCAAAAAGCTTAGAGAGAAGCCTCCCGAGCTCGCTGTAATTTTGACATTGTAAAAGGCTAGGAAGGTCAGTATTGTAACAAAGATTGTGAAACTGAGATCTAATGTGGTTGTACGCAGGGCACTCTAAGAGGAAGTGGTTTTCATCCTCGATGTTCCTATCCTCACATAGACAGCAGATCATTTCCATCCATGGCGTTTTAGGAACTGCCCAACGACCTGTTTCACTATGGAGCTCATGAGAATTCATTCTAATCTTTGCTATATTAATTTTCTTCTTTGAGCTAGTTAAAATAGAGAGATACTTTTGATCTTCTAGGGTGGGGTTGATGACCTTCTTATAATAACTTAATTTTCTTTTAGTTGCTAAATCTTTTTCACACCACATTTTTTCTTTGAACTTAGAAGTAACAATATCTTTAATGCTATTAATGTTTTGCAATGCATCATTCTCGTTGATTTCCCAATAGTTTAACCAGGCCCTTGTGTCTTTATGCCACCCTCGTTTGAGCCTTAGGTGGTTTTGGCTGGAATTTAATGCTAGCTTAGGAATTCTATGATCGCCAATGTTATTGAGTATGTGCTTGTACAGCAGAAACTGATTCATAGCTAGGCTCTCAATAGGGGAAAGCCCTGCTTCTATAAGGAGAATAGGATAGGGTGTATTACTTTTAATTTTCAAGTTATACGTTATAAACCGCTTCTGGATTTACTCAATCTTTCTCAATAATAATATTAATTATTGAATTAATAATTAATATTATTAATATTTAATTATTATTAATATTTTTTTTTTAATTTGACAAATAAATTAATAAAATATATAAAAATAATTCAATTTTGAATATAATGTTTATTTAATATTAAACCATAAGCAAAAAAATATTTTAAAAAATTCAATTGACTTGAGGATCATGCTAGGGTGTTGCTAACAAGATTAAACACTTATTAAATTAATGTGAATTATATTGTGTATTAAATCAATGATCCACATCTTATGGACTGCAGTTGATTTTTTTAAAATTAATTAAAATTTAATTTTGCATATTTTTTTTATTCCACTCTTAATTAGTATATTTTTAAAATCACTAAACTCCTAAGATGAAATTAAGAAATATAAGATTAGAATCTGGAATCATCTTCTTTATCTAATTCGATGAAAAATTATCGTTAATTTTCCCAACGAGATATAAGGAAAGTCTTTTGTTTGGACTTTTATCACTTATGTATACAGGGTGTTGTACGACCCGATTTTTTACAAGATGGGCTAAGGAAAGTCTTTTGTTTGGACTTTTATTACTTATGTATACAGGGTGTTGTACGACCCGATTTTTTACAAGATGGGCTAAGGAAAGTCTTTTGTTTGGACTTTTATTACTTATGTATACAGGGTGTTGTACGACCTGATTTTTTACAAGATGGGCTAAGGAAAGTCTTTTGTTTGGACTTTTATCACTTATGTATACAGGGTGTTGTACGACCCGATTTTTTACAAGATGGGCTATGTACAGATGACAACACTTTGCATTGAGTATGTGAATTAAAATGTTTTGTGATCACAATGTTACCTTTTAAAGATCAAATAGATATTGGTTTTAATGAGTTATTATGATAGGAAAGTAGTGGTGATGAGATGGGAGGTCAGAGAAAAGTTTCAATTAGACAGTCACAGTAAATTCAATATACATGAGGTATTTGTTTTGGTGGGAAAAAGTGTATAACTTTAATTTGAAGGCTACCCTTCGAAGTGGTAAACCGTTAGGATGCGTGGCATGTATCTAATGCATTTGGAGGCCCTCTATTAATCTTTTAAAACTAGCTGCAAGGTCTCCAAAGCGGTTTCGTAGGAATAAAGGTGGCACTACATAGTAAAGGCCTAGTTCTTATAATGAAACTATTATTTGGAATGGTGGAAGGGACTTTCCACCTTTTAGGTTATCACTTATCAAATACATACATTTATGTTTAATACCTTGTTCATGGCATTGATTATTAAAGGTAGAAATTTTGAATGAATTAGGAAATCTCAACAGTCAAAAAAGACCTAAAAACAAAAAATGTATTATTAAAATCAATTTTAAAAGAACTAATAAGATTCAAGGTGATGATATCAGCCACAACGGTAAATAATTTTAGGAGAGGAAGGAAGAAAACTATTTTTTTAATCGTATTTTTGACTTATCTCCTTATATATTGATCCGAATTGGATCCATGAAGAAAAATCAGAGAACCATGACTATATCAAGTCAGAATAAAACTTCGAATTCAAAGAGCATGGAGCGATCAAAAAAACCTCTGAATAATGGCAGTTGGCACCCAACATGGAATGACAAGGACCTCAGTCAAAGTGCGCTGACCGAGGCCCATGGAGACTGCGTAGGAAGCGAAACTAGCCCCTGAGAAGCCTGGATCGGGAAAAAGAGGCAGTCTCTGATGCGCGATTAGCGACATCGCTGGGCAAAACCCCTCGAGAAGGAGAGGCCCTGAGCGCTCGATCGCATGGGAGCTGGGAAAACCATGGGGAAAAGGTTAAAGGTTAAAGGCGGGACCCGCGCTCCAAAACCGACAATATTTATTGGGGGCACCCTTGGTCGGTAAGCAGATTTGGTGAAAAAGGAGTGATTCCACTCAGCACCCGACACGTGGCATGGGAGGAGAGAGAAAACCGCCACTCATCACATGCTAATGGTCGAGCAAGCAACCATGCGAAATGAGCGAATGGCGTCGAATCTAGGTGCTCCAAATCTAACAGCTGAGAACACGCCTGATTGAGAAACCGGAGTTGACGGGGGATTAAGCCGCGATATGTAAGAATTTGAGGTATGATTTGACGCGGAGGTGGTGACGAGTCATTTCCCGACATAACCGAAGAATCGAACCAACGAGGGAAAAGCTGGCGCAGTTCATTGGAAGACAAGTGGCCACCCACTTTGAGCCGATGACCATAACACAGAGATAGGGGATTCCAAGCAAACAGCAGCAGGTGATCCAATGGAGGCAGAAAGGAAATTGAACAGTCGTGAGGCCGATTGGCTTTAAAGCCATGAACAAACAGAACAGAACATATACAGAGAAAAAGAAGGAAACAAAGACAGAGAAGAAAAGTGAAAAAGACAGTAAAGCAAGAAGTAGAAAGACAGAGAGCCGAGCTGACCTGCAGCATAAGGAAGCATTGAGCAATCCCTGAGAGGATCTGTCAGGAACTGAGCACCACATTGGGCTCCTCCCCTTAAGACCAGAAAGGTCAAGGAGCTGGTAAGGAAAAGAGTCTGTGCACTCTAATGGCTTGGGGAATCCAAGTACCACCTTGCCAAGCAATTCTGTTTCAGGAGATTCGGATTGAGCTCCTCATTGTAATTCTCTGCTTTGAAGACACAATAAAAGAATGCCACCACTAAGAGATAGACCGGAAATGTAGCCATGGAGGATAGGGTGAACTCCTTATTAATTTGTTGTGTTCTTTGTATTTGCTTATTGTGTTTCTTTGTTGTTTTCCATTTTCCAGTGTCTGTGTATTTTGCAATCTGATCGATATGTTGCCTAAAATAACATGGACACACACCAACACATGAGTTTGTAATACCTTAAATTAATACTTCTTAACTAACATCACTCATAGGGTGATTTTCAGATCAAGTGGTATCAAAGCTTTAGGCTGTAAGGTTAGACAAGCTTGTGTTGGTTTAGCTGTTGAATGCTCACTAGATCAAAGCTCAAATTAGGAGAAGGAGAGTTGGTTGAAACTAATCCTAAAATTGGGAGAGTCTATCCTTAGAAGAAAATGTTAGAGGAAGGTTTTGTGGGGTCAGACCCTCAATTCATAGAAAGTTTCCTAACTATAAAGTCCATGGTAGAAGAAATGTATAGGGACTTTAGAAAACATAAGGATAAAGACTCATCAGGCTCTAAACAAGACAAAGAAGAAGATGAGTCTCACTTCCATGACCACTCCAAAGGAAAAGGGAAAGAGGAAAGCTTCCTCACCCCTCCTAATAGCCCTGTGCATAACAAGAAGGCATATTTAATCAAGCTAGATGTTGAATTTGATTTGCCTATATATGATGGAGAGTTAAATGCAGAGAAGTTGGACAATCGGATTAGACAAATTGATGTTTATTACAGAGTACAAAACATCAACTCAGATAAGAGCAATATTCAGCTGGCAAGCCTACGCCTAGGAGACACTGCCTTGGTTTGGTAGGAAGGAAAAACCCAGGCTGACATGAAAAGACATGGTAAGACCATCTCTGTCTGAAGTGAATTTGTTTCTACAATAAAAAAGAATTTCTATCCATTGCCCTACATGCAACAAGCCATGATGAGTTGGAAAACTCTTTGGCAGTTGAAAGGGCAAAGTGTGCAAGGGTACACTCAAGAATTTAGAAAGAGAGCTTTGATTCTAGGAATCTCATTAGACTCACTAGAGACTCTGTTGAAGTACATCGGTGGTCTACACAGCTAAATGAGGCATACCATCCTCATGTTTAATCCCACTAGTATAGATGAGGTATTTGTACAAGCTACTCATCTAGAAGCTAGAGGAAAGAATGGAAATCCAGAAGTTGGGGGACCATCCCAACCCACTGTAAGCAAGAGAAAGGAGAAAAGAAAGTAGAGGTGGAAAGTAAGGAAGGCTAACACTGCAGAGAAAAGCAAAGATTCATGCACTCACTGTAAAAAGGATGGGCATGATGATGAGCATTGTTGGATTCTGCATCCAGAGCTGAGGCCTAAGAAGTTCGAGGGCAAGAAGAAGAAGACTACTGCAACTATTTAGAAAGATTTGGGGTCAGACTCGGGAGATGAAACAACCATTGCAGCCATAGGTATAAAAGGTAAGAATTCTGAGCCATCTACTAGTAATTCTGCTCAATCTGTTATTGATGAAGAAAATAAGAGAAAAAGACATGAGCTTTTCCATATTTGAGTTGTTTCCAAACATCAAAAGATTGATACTTTGTTTGATAGTGGCTCACAAGTAAATTTAATTTCTGAAGCAATTGTAAAGAAATTGGGATTAACAACTACACCTCACAAGAAACCATACCCATTAGGATGGTTGAATGATAAAGCACAACTACAAGTGACTAGACAGTGCAAATTCAAGTTTTCTTTTGGGTCAACATTTGTATATGAGGTTGAGTTAGACATAATTCCTTTGGATATATGTAGAATTGTTTTAGGAAGTCCTTACTTGTATGATAGAAAATCTATTTTCTATAGATCTAAGAACAAGTATCTACTTATTAAAGATGGAATCGAATACTTTGTAAGAGCTCATAAACTCAAGAATAATTATACTCTCATAAACTCAGGGCAGATGAAAATAATGATAAATTCATGCAAACAATTCTTACTGATGGTTGTAAAGGAAAGGAAACCTGATAAAACCAATGTATTTGAGGGCTGTAATGCTAAACAGAAAGCTGATATAGAAAAGGTTGTTTCAGAGTATGATATCTTGTTTCAAGAACCTAAAGGTCTGCCACCCAAAAAGGAAATAGTACATGATATTATTTTGCAGCAAGATGCTCCATTGCCTAACATTGGAATGTACAAGTTGTCTGCTTTAGAGAATGCTGAAATCAAGAAGCAGATGCAGGAGTTGCTCAAGAAGGGGTTCATTAGGCCTAGCACATCACCATGTGGGTCACCAATCGTTTTGGTGAGAAAGAAAGATGGCTCGTGGAGAATGTGCATTGACTACCAAGCACTGAATAAGATAACAGTCAAAAATCATTATCCCCTTCCACGCATAGATGATCTTTTAGATCAATTGAAGGAAATTGTTTATTTCACTAAGCTAGACTTGCACAGTGGATACCATCAGGTCAGAGTTGCAGAACAATATGCATGGAAGATTGTTTTTAAAACAAAGCAGGCATTGTATAAGTGGCTGGTTATGCCTTTTGGCTTAACTAATACTCCTACTACTTTCATGAGATTAATGAATGATGTACTCAGACCTTTTCTTGATGATTTTGTTATTGTGTATTTGGATGACATTCTAATTTTTAGCAAAACATGAGAAGAACACTTAAAGCATGTTAAGCAGACATTAGATGTTTTGAAAAGAGAAAAACTTCATGTTAAACTCTCAAAATGTGAATTTGGCAAAACATCTCTGAATTATTTGGGTCATATAGTAGGGGGTGGTGAATTGAAAATAGATCCCTCTAAAGTGGCAGTCATTGTAAACTAGCCTAAACCCAAATCTGCTATAGAAGTTAGAAGCTTCTTAGGAGCAACACAGTATTGGAGGAAGTTCATTTCTAACTTTTCCTCAATTGCAGCTCCCTTACATGCTTTAACATGATTGAACAAGGTGTTTCAGTGGGGAGGCAAATATCAGAAAGCCTTCGACACCTTGAAAGAAAAGATTAATACAACACTTGTACTAGCACTACCTGATCTGAAAAGACCATTTGAGATCCAAACAGATGCCAGTGACTATGCCATGGGAGCAATATTGACACATCATGGTAAACCCATATGTTATCATTCTGAGACTTTTAATCCTGTAGTAGCTAACTATCCTACATATGATAAAGAATTGTATGCATTAGTTCAGAGTGTGAAAAAGTGGAAACATTACTTAATGGGCAAAGAGACAGTAATACATACTGATCATCAACCACTTCAATATCTACACTCCCAAACTAAGTTGCATCAATCAAGACATTACAGATGGATGGGTGTTCTACAACAGTTTCATTTAGTCATCAAATATAAAAAGGGCATACATAAAAAAGTTGTAGACATGTTATCGAGACCCATTATAAATGCATCTACTATACTTAAGCATAATTTTGTGCTACATGAAAGCTACATTGAACAATATGCTCAAGATATAGACTTTAGAGATGTATATGCAACTTTGAGTCAAGGCAAAAGAGTAGAAGAATTGGATTATCATGTAAAGGACTGACTCTTATACCATTGTGGGAAACTTTGCATTCCACAAACTAAGAGAATAAAGATAATTAGGGAAGCACACACTTCTCTGATATCAGGTCACTTTGGGGTAAGTAAAACAGTTGCACAACTGCAAAGATTTTGTTATTGGCCAAAATGAATGAGACAGTTTCTAGATATGTAAGAGGGTGTACTATGTGTGCTAAAAGCAAGCCCAACAATAGAAAACTAGGCTTGTACACTCCATTACCAGTACCTTCTCACCCTTGGGAAAGTGTTTCCATGGATTTCGTTGGGGGACTGCCTAAATCTAGAAAAGGTCATGATTATCTATATGTTGTTGTGGATAGGTTCAACAAAATGTGTATTGTGATACCTTGTAATAAACATATTACAGCTGAAAAAACTGCAAAATTATTCTTCGAACATGTATGGGTTCATTTTGGATTACCCACTTCTATTGTAATCTGATCGAGACACCCGATTTGTGGGGAATTTTTGGTCAAGTTTGTGGGAACTGATGGACACCAAACTAAAGAAAAGCACAACTTTTCATCCACAAACTAATGACCAGACAAAAGTAGTTAACAAGATAGTGATCCAGTTACTCAGAGGATATTGCATCAAACATCCTAAGCTTTGGGATGAACATTTTTGTTATGTACAGCATGCTTACAACATAGGCAAACATTCTTCTACACATAGATCTCCTTTTGAGACCTATTTTGGTTTCATACCAAGGTCTCCTTTGGATTTTGTCTTCAGTAAAGATACCACAGTTGAGGGACACAGTGATGTGGACAAGGCAACTAGGTTCATTGAACAAATCTAGGAGATCCACCAAGCAGTACAGGAACAGCTGGAAAAGAGCCAAGCCAAATACAAGGCTAGGCATGACAAGCATCGGATGGAGAATAGTTTTCAAGTTGGTGACCAGGTCTGGCTATATATCAGCAAAGACAGGATGCAAGGTGAAGGTAAGAAGCTAAAGCCTTTCAAGTATGGACCCTTCAAGATACTTGAGAAGATTGGTGAAAATGCTTTTCACCTTGATCTACCAGCTTACATGCACATCTACTCAGTCGTAAATGCAGATTGCTTGAGATTGTTTAAACCTTCAATGATTCAGGATCCTGAAGAGAAGAGTCAATTGCCTTCTATTGATGACCTGCTAACTGAATATCTTAATGAATTACAGGAAGACACAGTGCTAGACAGGAAGGTGAGGACGATGTGTAGGGGAGATGTTGAGTACCTTAGGATTGGGCTCAAGGTTCAAATCCGAGCAGTGAAAAGTGGATTGAGATTGGACAAGTGAGACAACAGTACCCTCACTTAGTCAATGCTTGAAAAGCAACTTTTGGTGGTCCAAAAGCTTTTCAGTGGGAAGGTCGTGATCCGAATTGGATCCACAAAGAAAAATCAGAGAACCATGATTGTATCAAATTAGGACAAAACTTCGAATTCAAAGAGCATGGAGCGATTAGAAAAACCTCTGAATAATGGCAGTTGGCAGCCAGCGTGGAATGACGAGGACCTCGGTCAAAGCACGTTGACTGAGGCCCATGGAGACTGTGCAGGAGGTGAAACTAGCCCCTGGGAAGTCCGGATCAGGAAAAGGAGGCATTACTAGGCAAAACCCCTCGAGTAGGAGAGGCCTTGAGTGATCGGTCGCATGGGAGCTAGGAAAACCGTGGGGAAAAGGTTAAAGGCTAAAGGCGGGACCCGCGCTCCAAAACCGGTGGTATTTATCAGGGGCACCCTTGGGCATTAAGCAGATTTGCGAAAAAGGAGCGATTCCACTTAGCGCCCGACGCATGGTAGGCAGAGGAGAGAGAAAACCTCCACTCATCGCAGGCTAATAGTCGAGCAAGTCAACTGCGTGAAACAAGCGAATGGTGTCGGATCTGGGGGCTCCAGATCTAATAGCTGAGAAATAGCTCGATGGAGAAACCAGAATTGATGGGGGATTAAGCCGTGATATGTAAGAATTTGAGGTCCGATTTGACATGGAGGTGGCGGACGAGTCATTTCCCGACGTAACCGAAGAATCGAACTGATGAGGTAAAAGCTGGTGCAGTTCGTTGAAAGACAAGTGGCCACCCACTATGAGCTGATGACCATGACGTAGAGACAGGGGATTCCAAGCGAACAGCAACAGGTGATCCGACGGAGGCAGAAAGGAAATTGAACAATCGTGAGGCTGATTGGCTTTAAATCCATGAACAGATAGAACATAACATATACAGAGAAAAAGAAGCAAACAAAGATAGAGAAGCAAAAGTGAAGAAGACAGTAAAGCAAGAAGCAGAAAGACAGAGAGCCGAGCTGACCTGCAGCATAAGGCAACATCGAGCAATCCCTGAGAGGATCTGTCGGGAACTGAGCACCACATTGGGCTCCTCCCCTTAAGACCAGAAAGGTCAAAGAGCTGGTAAGGAAAAGAGTCTGTGCACTCTAGTGGCTTGGGGAATCCAAGAACTACCGTGCCAAGCAATTCTGTTTCGGGAGACTCAGATTGAGCTCCTCATTGTAATTCTCTGCTTTGAAGACACAATAAAAGAAGGCCACCACTGAGAGATGGACCAGAGGTGTAGCCTTAGAGGATAGGGTGAGCTCCTTATTAATTTGTTGTGTTCTTGTATTTACTTACTGTGTTTCTCTATTGTTTTCCATTTTCCAGTGTCTGTGTATTTTGCAATCTGATCGATCTGTTGCCTAAAATAACATGGACACACACCAACACATGAGTCTGTAATACCTTCAATTAATAATTCTTAACTGAGATCACTTATAGGGTGATTTTCAGATCATATATTTACTCAAATTTCAAGTGCAAAGACTCATTGGATGTAGAATTTGATTTTGCGTCAACAAATGCCTAATCTGCATACTTTTGGTAAACCCATAATGACATAAACTTGAAATACATGAAAAACAACGTGTTTTTTCACGCATTTCAAGTTTTTCTCACTGTGGTTCTACGAAAACTATGTGGGTATTTGTTGGATGAGGAGTATAATTCCACATCTAAGGAATTGCGACACTTGAAATTTGAGTAAACCTATAAGGAGATAAATAAAAAAATATGATTAAGAATAGTTACCTTTCTTTCCCCTTGAAATTCATAACTCCCGTCTTATTTTTTTAACTATGATTTTATTGTTTTCCTTAAGGGACCCATTTTAGATCTCAATTTCCCCTAATGGTACACATCCTTTAGGTATCAATCTTACCTAGTATATCTCCTCTTGTTTTATTAAGATTATTGGAATATTTGAATCTTACAAATCATAATAAACAAGTAAATCATTTTCTACTAACACAATGGACTCTAATTGTGAGAATGCATGCCAAAAAAGAAGGGTTCAAAGGTTTTAATGATTAGTTTATGTATTTTTTTCATATTGTTTTCATGGAGAATATCCTGCAAAAATGATTCCTAATAGTGAGAAGCTACTTAAGTTAAGTCCCAATTTTAAGGTAGGGGATTGGTATGCATATCAAAATTACATCATTCTTAGAATCAAAGGATAAGAGGTAGAATCATATCTATTACTAGTTAATTGCCTTATCCCTCAATTTTTTGAATTAGAATACATCAAACAAAGATTGAATTCTAATAATATTTTGTATTGTTTTAAATATGAAAATGATTCTTTTACTTCACCATCTGAAGTCTTCCCTTTTGTGGTTAAGAAAAATTATCCCCAATCAATGTGAATAAGATATTAAGTTCCTTCAAATTTGATTTGGGAAGAGTGTCATATTATGATCCTTCTCATGTTATTTCTAAATGAAGAAGTTCAAATAAATCTGCAACATATTTTCATCATGGTAACCTGATATTTTAAAAATTGGTACATAAAGAGAGATGGGGAGAAGTATAGGAGATTATGGGAGGAAACCAAATACAACCTAAAATAAAAATAAAGGTCAAGAGTGAAACAACATAAAGTACTACTATTCTAGCTAGAGAACATAATGTGGAGCTTGAGGCTATTATGCTAGACATGGATGAAATTCTAAATGAAATGAAGTAGGTAATAAAATCACTACCCATCATGGGTGTTATTAAGGATGTTAATGAATCATAATGAAGAAGAGATCATATTACTAGTTGAGACCTTAAAGAATTAAAAGTGGGAAATAAGTGAATGAGGGAGCTTATTTTTAGTTATCTTAAGCACAATTGCTTGGATGGAATTAAGTGAGCTAGATCCAAGGAATTCCAAATTGCAAAGAAGGGAAGGTCAAATGTTAGTAAGTATGCTACAAGAGGTCCATAAGACCACATAAAACATTAGGGTTTCGAAACTACCGCCTAAAGATCAAGAGGAGGATAATGATCAAGCTTCATTGTTTTTGTAGGAGCATTTAATGAATTAGTCTCTAGAAGACCTACAATATTGATAATTTCATCCCTAGTTTCGCATATCTTTAAAATTTATATGGGGGAAGCTCTCTTAGAGTATAAAATCTCTAAAATTAAGCTCGAAGAAGTATCATTAAATGCTAATGCAAATGTATTTATGAGATAGTTGAAGTTAAAAAAAAGTTCCAATTGGTTAGTTACAACATTATGAGGTCTTCCTTAGAGGACCCACAATCATAAGGTTCGTAACAACAACTAATCATGAAAAGAGTTAGTTTAAGATGGTCATCCTTCAACGAAGAGTAGTTAAAGATGAAATTAATATTAAGGCTTACAAATATGATGCAACTATTTTTCATATGGGTTTAAAGAAAATGCATGCTATAGATTTGGTGGCATGACATAAGAAAATTGAAGAAGTTGTATGTTGCTGAAAATGCAACAAGAAAATCTCATTTTGACTTTTCTTTGCTCAAACTAGAAAAAATTCAAATTTCTATTTCAGTAGAAATCTTGGAGGTAGTTAACTGAGGTGACATGGAACTTGTCACTCAGTTAACTAAGTTAATTTGAGTTGGGGAAGCTTGAGTTCAGTTCAGTATGATTGATTGCTAATTTGTAGCAATCTATTTCAGTTAAATCGAGCTATGGCCAGTTAAACTAGTTCTAACTATTAGAGGAACTATTGGAGGTCAAGTTGTGGAAGTGGAACTTCAACGACACTCAGTGATCAACTAGTTAACTAATCAATCACCCAAAATAATTGATGCATGCAGAGAATTCAAGCTAACCAGTTGATATGGAGATTCCAAGGAAGTGTACTATCAGTTGTAGAGTATTCCCATGTGTACAGGTGGTGCATGCAGTCAGAGGAAAGACCTAGAGTAATTGCACAATCCAATTGAGGGAATAAATAATAGGGGCTAATTTCTTCAAGGAAAATGCAAAGAAATAGGAGCTTGGAGGGCTTGAAAATTGGATAAGTGTTGGCCAGAGTCATTCAATCAGGCATATATATATAAACTATACACTTGCAGGTTGTGCTCAGGCTTGAGAAAGCATATGTATCCATCTATATTATTTGATTAATGCAATACAAATAGGAAGGGTTTTTTAGCAATTGCTTTCCCCACGATAAATCTTTGTGCATGTGTGATGTTTCACTTTACATGTCTATGATTTGTGTTCTATATTGTGAATTAATGTCCGCAGAGTAATAGAGTAGCTTAGCATCTTGTGATTTAATAAATTTCATGAGTAAATTTCGAATCTACACAATAATTTCTACATGGTATCAGTGCATGATTCACAGTAGAGCATAAATTTCGAAGTTGTCATTGCAGGAGGATCATATTTGCAGGATCAATTCTTCAGAGCTAGAAGGACTGATTTCTATGTACTAAGACTTGAGTGTGCCCTTGAGGGAAGCTCGAATTATGTTGCTTGGAAGGATTTCATGGAGGTAGTGTTGGAAGATAATGGATTGAAAGAATTCATTGATAGTGACATCTTGAAACTAGCATCAGCTAATACTCAAGATCTAGCAGAATGGAAGAAGTGTGTAGCCAAGGTGAGGAGAGTCATATTGGAGGGAGTAAGAGACAACATTTTCTCAAATATCCATGGGAAAGGGACTCTGTATGCAATGTGGAAAGCACTGACATATTTGTTCTATAATAGTAGTGACCACAAGAAGTTAACGCTCAATGATAAACTTCGAAATATCAAGATGTAGAAGAACGAGACTACTTTGCAGTACCTATGTCATGATGAACTTGGTCAAGTTGGTGTCATTGTTGCAGAAGATGATTTGGTAAGCCTAGCCCTTCTAGGCCTTCCCAAGAGCCGGAACAACTACCAAGATTCAATGAATGGGAACGAGAAACTACCAAATTGGGAACACCTATGGTCTAATTTGGTACAGGAGGAAATAAGGTGAAATACCAGAGACGAGACTTCATCCAAGGGCGAGGATGAAAAAAAATGTGCTTTGGATGGAAAGTCAAAGAAAGGAAAAGGGAAGAAATCCCAATAATCTAGCCAAGGACGCAAGTATAAAGACTTTCCCAAAATCAATTGTTTTCATTGTCATGAATTCAAGCACTATGCCACAAAGTGTCCACACAAGAAGACAAGAAAGAAGACCTCGGGAGGAGGATAAAGTGAAGCTTTGGATTCACAGTTTAAGCTTGACTTTACTCTCATTGCATGCATGGATAACACAATGATGGGGAGCATGTGGTACTTGGACAATGGTGCCTCATTCCACAAGACGGGCAATAGAGAATTTTTCAGTGATTTGAAGGAGAAAGATATCTAGATGTGCTTCGAGATGGGAGATGATGGAAGTTACAATGCAAACGAGATTTGTATAGTCACCTTTCAGAGGGAGTCGAGCTCCTCTCTTAGACTCAAGGATGTGATGTTTGTTCCGGGTCTAAAGAAAAATCTCGTCTCCATTGTAGTTTTGGAAGACCGTGGTTATGATGTGATCTTCAACAAAGAAAAGGCATTCATGATACACATAGCCATGGGACAAGTGAAGCATATTAGGGTTAATGTGAAGAACCTATACAAGTTAGATGTGGAGGATTGTGTTTCATTGAGCAAAAAGGCAGAGAAGGTGCAAAGTCGCGATGTCAGTGAAATTTGGCATAGAAGACTTGCCCATTTGCATCATGGCACTTTGAATATTATGCAGTGGATAACCATATGCCTCCCCAAAGGAGCACTAGAGCAACATGATACATGTAAGGGGTGTATCTTGGGGAAATACACAAGGTCCACTTGCCACGATCGGGACAACAAAGCACATGCAGTCCTTGAAAGGATCCACTCTGATGTTTGTGGACCATTCTTGATAGCCTCCACTGCCAAGCATAAATATTTTGTCATTTTTATGACGAATTCTCATGGTTGTGTTGGATCTTCTTCATGAAAAAGAAGGAAGAGACATTCTCTAAGTTTGTAGAGTTCAAGCACCTGGTTGAGAAAGAAATGGGCAATAAGGTGAAGGCTCTTAGGAGTGATAATGGAGGTGAGTATGTATCGAATGAATTTAAATTTTTTTGTGAAAAATAAGGCATTCGACAAGAGCTGACAGAACCCAAAAACCCACAATAGAATGGGGTGGCTGAGAGGAAGAACCGCAACATTGTGGGAGAAGCAAGGGTGATGTTGCATGATCAGGGCCTACCTATGCATTTGTAGGCTGAGGCATGCAAGACAACAATCTATTTCTAGAACTAGGTCCTCATTGGATTATTGGAATGATTACGCCAAAGGAGGCTTTCTCAGGGAGTAGCAAGGGATATGTCACACTTGAGGATTTTTGGAGCCTCTGTTTACTACCATGTCTCTATAGAATCAAGTAAGAATATAGAGTTGACAACAGAGTTGGGGGTATTTTTTGGTTACACTACAAATCCCCACAACTACCATATGTACTTTCCATCCATTAGAATGACAATTGTGCAAATGGATGTAAAATTTGATGAAGACAAATCCCCGCAATGCTCTCTTGAGAGGGGGCTTTAGATCCCACTAGAATGGGAGCTCTTAGATCCAAATGAGTAACCTTACGAAGTTGTGGACCAACCACAATTTGAGGAGCATAGAATGGAGACAACCACTCAAGAAGAACCATCTAGAGAAGGTAGGAAAAGTACCAGGGAATATGAGATACTTCTGCAAGATGTGAGGGAGAATATGGGTGCTCCTTCAAATTAGCATAGATAGAGAAGGTCACCAGATCGGTACACTAGATACATGGCTCCAATGACTGAGCTTGTAGAGACTTAGTCATCCTCTTTCAAGGAAGAAGTAGAGAAACATGTATGGGTTGATGTAATGGTGGAGGATTATGAACCCATTGTAAACAACAATGTTTAGGAAGTGGTCCCAAGACCAGCAGACAAATCAGTTGTGGGTTCGAGATGGATCTTCAAGGTGAAGCATGCAGTTGAAAGAATCATAGAAAAGTACAAGGATATATTTGTGGCCAAGGGGTACTCTCAAGTTGAAGGGATTGACTATAAGGAGACCTTTTCTCCTGTAGCAAGGTACTCATCCATCAAATCAATCCTTGCTTTGGCTGCACAGATGGGGTGGAATATCCAACAGATGGATGTGAAAACAACATTCCTCAATGGAGTTATTGAGGAGGATGTGTATATCAAGAAAATAGAAGGCTTCGATATTTTCATTTGAAAGTCTCATGTGTGCATACTCAAGTAACCATTGTACAGTCTTAAGTAAGTACCCCATGCTTGGTACACTATCATCGATAATTATCTCACCAGTTTGGGCTTCACCAAAACTGAAGTGAATGCAAACCTCTATCATATTTTGGTAGAAGGTAAATTGTTGATTATTGTATTATATGTTGATAACTTTATTTTGACTGGTGATGAGTAGTTAATCAGATCTTGCAAGGAGGACCTTACAAGAGAGTTTGAAATGAATGACACGAGTCTTAGGCACTACTTCCTCGGATTGGAAGTATGGCAAGGTGATGGGGAACTATTTGTCTCTCAGGGAAAGTATGCCAAAGAGATACTTCAAACACCTATACTGACCAACTGGAGGAAAGAGCATGCCACTTCAGGTGAGGAAGTGGATGTTACTATTTATCGAAAGTTGGTGGGTTCAATAATGTATCTTGTGAACACACTACTAGATATGTGCTGTGCAGTCAAGTAACTAAGCCAAGATATGGTTAGTCCAACCAAATTATTTTGGAGGGTATCTAAGCATGTTCTATGATACCTCAGAGGCACAACTTAGTTTGGAATTTGGTACAGACAGACAAAGGGAGTGAAGTTGTGTGGATTCACAAATGTATAATGGGTGGGGAGTCCATCAGACTGGAAGAGTACATCAGGAAGAATTTTCAGTGTTGGGTCTATAGCTATTTCTTGGTATAGCAGGAAGCAAAGATCTGTGGCACTCATCTCAACAGAAGTGGAATACATCGCTCCCAGTCAAGCAACATGTGAGGCAATTTGGATGAGAAATATTATTGTGGGACTGCTTGGTCAGACGATGGATCCTACTATGATCTACTGAGATAATCAAAGTTGCATCAAGTTCTTTAAAAATCCTTTTTTTCATGATCAAACCAAGCATATAGATATCAGGTATCACTATTTACGAGATTGTGTGCAGAGACGGATAATGTTATTGCAGTACATTCTGACAAAGGAACAAGATGCTCACATTTTGACAAATCCCTTTTCAAGAGGGAAGTTTGAGTTCCATAGGTGTAGGATAGGGTTGGTTGATAATCCCTTTATTTCTGAGAGGGAGTGTTGAAAATGCAACAAGAAAATGTTAGTTTGACTTTGCCTTGCTCAAACTAGAAAAAAATCAAATTTCTATTTTAGCAGAAATCTTGGAGGTAGTTAACTGAGGTGACATGGAACTTTTACACTCAGTTAATTCAAGTTGGAGAAGCTTGAATTTAGTTCAGTATGATTGATTTCTAATTTCTAGCAATCTATTTCAGTTGAATTGAGCTATGGTCAGTTAAACTAGTTCTAACTGTTAGAGGAACTATTGGAGGTCAAGTTGTGGAATTGGAACTTCAACCACACTCAGTGATCAACTAGTTAACTAATCAATCAACCCAAAATAATTTATTCATGTAGAGAATTCGAGATACCCAGTTGATATGGAGATTCGAAGGAAGTGTACTACCAGTTGCAGATTATTCCCATGTGTACAGGTGGTGCATGAAGTCAGAGGAAGGACCTAGAGGAATTGCGCAATCCAATTGAGGGAATTTCCTAAATAATAGGGGCCAATTTTCTCAAGGAACAACGCAAGGAAATAGGAGCTTGGAGGGATCAAAAATTGGGAAAGTGTTGGCCAAAGTCAGTTAGTTAGGCAAAGAGATAGACTACTCACTTGCAGGTTGTGCTCAGGCTTAAGCAAGCATATGTATTGATATATATTCTTTGATTAATGCAATACAAATAGGAAGGGGTTTTGAGGAGTTTCTTTCCCCTAGATAAATCTCTATGCATGTGTGATGTTTCCTTTTGAATGTCTATTATTTGTTTTCTAGATTGTGAACTAATGTACACACAGGAGTAGAGTATCTTTGAGTCTTGTGATTTAGTAAATTTCATGAGCATTTTCAAATCTACAAATAATTTCTACATTTGTTAGGGTCCTACCTGATGAGCCTTAGTATTGCAAGAAGAATGTTGCAACTCCCAAGGTTACCATTATCAACCTGAGGTTTGTACAAACTTAAGAGGTATCAACAGTATCTGTGCTGCATAGAATGACTCCTTATTTTGTTGATCTGATGTAATGGAGTGAATGTCATGAAATCAAAGAAAAAATGGAATTGTTACTCTATTTGCAAGAAATGGAAATGCTACTTGCTCAACTTGTAAATTCTAACTAATCAATTCATGAAAGGACAAAGGTTAATCTACTTGTAGAAAGAAAGTTATTTTATCTTGCACAATTCATCAAAATACCAATCAAAATTGCATGTACCATCTACCTAGTTCACACTTGATTCTAAATCAGTAACCCACT
The DNA here is from genome assembly GCA_031772625.1 of Pinus tabuliformis. Taxonomy (NCBI): domain Eukaryota; kingdom Viridiplantae; phylum Streptophyta; class Pinopsida; order Pinales; family Pinaceae; genus Pinus; species Pinus tabuliformis. The sequence continues at coordinate 732,866,388 of CM062819.1, forward strand.
TGCATCGTACTTGTGATAAAGAAACTAAGTCTACTATGTTTTTGCAGTGAATAAAAGAAAGGGTTGGAGTGGCTTAGGAGCTTGCCCTAATCATAAAATAATATTTGGGGATCATTATTCATCTATAATAAGTCATAGTTGTAGTGGTGATCAAAACTGATGAAGGAAAGTGGTGTTACGGGTTTGCTACAGGAAGGGGTAGATTTGCTATAGGAGAAGACAAAATTGCTATAGGAGGAGATAACTCACTGAATGACCAAGTAAATCAAATGAAAATGGGATGATAATTTTTTATTTATTGATTAGGATGTCTCAAGTCTCCATTACAAGTGGAATCACTCCAAAATACCTGTTGTTCACACGTGCTAAAAAATAGCAGAAAATTACTAGTCTAAAATATGGAAATTCGAGAACTAGTGAGCTAGTTAACCTATTAGATTCCTAACCTAATCAAGTGAAAATGAAATGGGTAAAAATTTGTATTAACTTGAATGTTTTTATGACCTAATAAAAGTGGAATCAACACAATTGAAGCTCATTAACATGTTCTAAAAAATAACATAAAATTACTACTTTTTGCTACAAAGGACTTTTAGAAATTCTAGATTCATGAACTAGTAACCCAATCCAAGTAGATCAATAATGAAGATGAATTTTCAAAGCTATTATAAGGAAGAATAATGCTTTTGACTCTGTGAATGACCTGAAAAATAAATTACTTAAATCATTTAACCCAATCATACAACAAAAGAAACATTAATACTAAATGTAGAAATAGGAAAAACAAGAATAAGAGATGCATGTGAGTAAGAAGTGAAAAGAAGAAAAACAAATTATACAAAAGGGATCCTAGGCTCCTAGGATGGCCAAGCCTAAGTAAAATTAGATTCCTATGGAGGAAACCAAGATTTAGAAGCTAAAAATGGCACCAAAATTCATTATTTGAATCAATCCAAGTACATCCCTGTTAGAAATGAAAGTGGAGGTGCAAAAATACAAGTTTTCTTCACAAGAAGACTGAGAAATACCCACCCTAGAAGAAAATTTGAATTGGTACTTATAAAAAATGATGAGGAAGAACTCTCCTTTAAAGGAGGAATCTTTCCCCTCCAAAATCCCTAAAATAGTGGATCTGGTTCCCAACACTAGGAATCTGAATTAAATGACTGGGAATAGATTCCTAGATTTTCTCAATCATTGGAGCTCTAGAATTTGTGCAATAATGTCATAATATCCTATTGATTTATTATCCAATATTGATCCTACCTGTAGTAGGGAGAAAGTTGCTAGATTATATCCTCCTCCAAATCCTCATAATCTACCCAATATTATACAAAAATAAATAATATTAGGCACAAATATGCAATCATCCATAAACCTTCCTAATGAACATATTAAAGTTAAAAATATGTCATCTAATGCAAAAATAGAGGTTTAATGTGCTGAAGGATGGTCATATGGGCCTTAATTTATGTCTAATTTGGAGGCCCATCATACCCCCTGCAAAAAGTGTTGCTCACCCTTTGAGTAACTTAGTGACCTAATTGTGCCTCGTTCATGGCCCTGGTGGCCTCCCTGATATGTCTTGTAGTTGTCCAACACTTTCCTGTAGCAACTTTATGCTTTCATGTAGAAACTTTCTGCCTTCCTGTAGCAGGGCATATTCTTCTTTTAATTGTTTGGTCATGGCTCACCTGGTGTTTGGCTTCTTCTAAGAAGCTCGGGGCTCCTTTATTTTGGATTGGATGGATGTTATCTCTTCAGTTTGCTTCTTATTCTCCTTTTATCCTTTGTTCTAATTTTCCAGACACTTTTTCTTATGTTTCAAACTTTTCTTTTCTTTTCCACCCTCTTCTTCTTCTGCAAAGCCATTCCTGACTATCTCTTCAAGTCCAAAAAATCTTCTCTATCCATGTCAACAAAATTTGTCCATGTGTTCTCAAGGTTTGTGCAAGGGAACCCTGCTGCCAATTATCAATTTCAGAGCACTTAGGATTTCAACTTATGGCAAGAGGAGGAGTTCTTCTTGTTGATGAGTGAGGTGAAAAATGGTATGCCAATTTCAAAAGAAGTTTATTCTCCCATAATAATGCTCATCCTCACAAGAAAAATCCGCACTTAAAATTTTTATGGTTATGCTACAGGAGGTTTAGTGGAAGAATTTTGGCAAAATTCACATAATTTTTGTTTGTAAGAGGTGATAGATCAAGTACTTACCCCTTCCTTGCAGACTCCTTCAAATTTCTAGGGTTTTGTGGCCAATAATGCTCAAGATAGGGTCCATTTTTGCCTCTTGGGACAATCTTGTAGCAGGTAGATTGTCTCTTGTAGAACCTACTTTGTCTCATGTAGCAGCTCTGTTTCTCTTGTAGCATGATAGTTTATGCTTTTAGATGCATAGCTAGGGTTTCTCTAGTGGTTGGCCTTCTCATGGATATCAAAATTTACTTCCCCTTTGGCTGAAACCTCCCCCTATTTCTCTTAATGCTCCTTCTCGAGGCTACATGTGTGTATTTTATATTTTTTCCTTAGGGTAGTCTTAGTGGTAGAAGAAATGTTAACTTCATTTTTATTAGTGAGGGAGAAGGATGATAGAATTTATATGAAACAAAAACTTTTTTATTTGCTCCTATCTTGCATTTACAAATAGTAATTTCCAACAAGATCTATTGCTTAATTGCCTATTACAGGTTATCAACTTCAAGCATAATTTCTCATGCAATGGTATGGAAATCAAGGAGGGAGGAAGCCATTTACTCTTTTCAAAATAGCTTTGTATGTGCACGAGGGTTTGAAGACAATTTCGGGTCACTATGGCCCTCTTTCACCCTTCAATTCCTCTTGTAGATTCTTCTCGACCCTCCTATATCAGTTCAGACCTTCCTGTAGCTTCCTCTTGTAGCACTTGCAAACAAAGTTTGAAACACCTTGGTGGCACCCTAAGTAGTATAATAACACTAAATCATCCTTCCTCCAACTATTTTTTAGAAATAAGCAATGATGCAAATGAAGTCGAGCCTAGTACATAATATTCCCTTTGTGGTAAGGGTTTGGAGTTCTTTGAACCATTGTTCCCACTCCTTACAATCATTACCCTTATTAATTTGGCTTTTCCATGTTTCATGAGTGAGGGAGTTAGCTGAACTTAACTGGTTGAGGGTGGCTGATACTATTGACTCGTCTCTTTTGCATTGACAACACATTTATAACTATAACACGCTCAAGAGAAGAGGTAAAGAATATTGCATACCTATACCTACCTATGGATCAGATTGTTGGAGGTGATTGCATGTTGTTTTCTAGGCCATATACATCATGATATCCTGGTGCATGTCTTTAGAACTTGATTATACCATGACTGATAGATTTGTTGTGTGTGTGTAGGTTGTTGATGTTTAGATTTGGTTTATAGATTCAATCCCTTCCACATTTATTTTTCAATCTGGGGTTCGTTAATTATGTCAAGATTATCGTGAAAAGTTTATGCAGGCCACAAGTTCCCTACCCAATATTGAGAATTTACAAAATACAAGGCCCAACAAATGTTACGAATCTAGTAAAGACAAAGTAAATAACATTAAAAACAACTTGGAGTAACAACAATTAGGAGTCACAACAAGTTTATAAAACAATAAGGAGAGAACAACAATTACAAATCATTAACAACATAACCAAAACACATACCTATTCACATGATTAAATCCAACAACACCTGATCAAGAGAGTGGGCCCAACTCTCCGATCAGGGTTGTGGAGAAGAGTTAGAAATCACATAGGATTACAGAAGACTGGAATTCACATTAACCAAAAGGAATTATAATTAAATTTTTGTTGTTACATGCCCAAAGGAAAAGTCTCCCATTCTGCTCCACTGAGCCTTACTTATACATTTTATCGTTACATGAATAGCAATTAACAAACTCAGAAATTGTGGCAATCATGCCTGCCCACAAATATACAATGATTGTTCAAATAGAAACAAAATGAAAAGATAGCAGTCAGAGTCGATTTATCATCTCCTCGATAGTTGAACAGTTTTAACTGTCCCATCCTTGAATATCCCTACCAACCTATTAACGACATCACACCGACTTATATTTCATTGAGCATCACCTAGCATGAATCTGCAAGTGAATTTTGTCAACAAGCCATCTAAGCATCGTTCCCCTAGGCATACGCTTCATTAATTAACATTTCAAGAAGACATTCCAATTTAATATACCTTCATTGATTTGAGATATAAATCGACCTCATAAAAGCTATGAAATGTATAAAAAGGAACAAGTAAAGGTGGGTGAAAAATAGGTAATTTTATCATCCAACATCTCCCCCTAACTGGCTTGGTTGCATGTCCTCATACAAACCATTTCATGCGTAGATCAAGGTTAGACCTGCTCTGACTAGCATGAAGCTGAGTAAGGTCATATTTCTTTGCCATATCAGTACCAGGTAGCTGAAAACCATTTGTATGAATGATTTCCTTCCACTAGTCTTCATCCAAAACTTAAGTTGGTCCATACTGATCAGAAGGCAGCCAAATAATAGGAAATCAGAACCGTAATCCCAATCAATGAACTCCACAATGTTGTATGCAAGCATTGTAGCATGGAACTCTCCCCAATGCTCTGGAAAAGTTGGGTGACCCAAAGGGTTCTTGTACCCATACTGCTGACGATGAGAGCATCCAACACTTTTGACAGGCGTCCTTGGCTTCTTCCTCAAAAGTGAAGATCTATCTTGTGCACATGTCGACACACCATCATTGTGTTCTAAGCACCCGGTTTTTTCTTCCTTTGAGTTTGAAAAACTTATAATGTTTAGTAAAAATATCCCCAAAATGGAAATGCTCCATTCTAACCATAAATGGGTGATTTGCCTGGCTTTCCTTGAATGTATCAAGGGACTTGATTAGTCACAAATATGTAAAATATCTCAATTGAATGTCTCCTATAAATGGTACTGGATTAAATGACTGGCCAGTTCTTAGGATATAATCATGCATGTATAATTCACATAGAAAATGTTGGTTAATATGATTGTTAGCTCTCAGAATCCTCAACAACTGCATGGGATATTCTATGTTGTGACTTAACTCCTGGTGAGTACTTTCCAAATAGAAAAAAAAATATTGTTCATGAAGAAAAAGGGCATAAAAGTTAGCAGGGGGCCTACATGCCATTATTTGTTGCGTTAAGGTGAACATCTCATCCTTATCGATTTTTAGTAACTGAACCTGTCCCTACAACTCCTTGATCTTCTTCTGTGGATTTTCTTGTTACTATTAAGCCTTTTCGACTTGAGTTGTATAATCGGAAACCACCCTTTCCACATTCTCCCGAATCTCTCTTATTTCTTTCCAATGGGCCTCTGTGGGAATCAACCCACGCTAGAAATTGAAAGTAGTGGCCTTCCATGTTTGGATTTCTGCCGCCAAAATAAACTCCCAGGTTTCTTTAAGATGGAAGAGTGTCTCATTTTTTGTAGATGTTGAGGTCACCTCCTTATCCTATGTCTGTATCGCCACCAAAACTATCCCACCAGTTCCAGGGGTTGTGGTTGCTCGACCAGTATTAATTTTTTGCTTTCTTTTTTCCCTTTTTCGCAACTGCATCACCCATTTTGTTAGTTTGGTAATTTCTATATTTTACTAAATGTTTTCTTTGAACAATAGTTGGTACCGACACTGAATGGGGGATCTCATTTTTGCAATCTCTTCGACAAATTATTGTTTTACCATAGTCTCTTCCATCTATCTGGAGGATGGTACTGGTCCTTGTGGAGTAATGTCATCAAACTCGTCAATTGGTTCCTATTCTACCATGGCTTTCTCCATTTGTTCGCATGTCGGTACTCATGGAGTGGCATCGACACATTCTTCTACAGAATCGAGCACTACTGAATTTCCTTTTATTTGTTCAGAAGTTGATACTGGTTCTTGTGGAGCAGTACCTAAAACACTTTCTTCCTCCAATGGTTCTGAATCTGATACTGGTTCTTGTGGAACAGTATCAACAACTACCTCCTCCTCCAATTTTTCTGAATTTGACACTAGTTCTTGTGGACTAGTGTCAACCACAACGTCTTCTCCTGTTTTATCAAAAATTGATACTGGTCCTTATGGAGCAATATCAACGACCACCTCTCCTTCCATTTTATCTAAAGCGTATACTGGTTCTTGTGGAGAAGTATCAACATCAACCTCTTATTCAATTTTTTCAGGAGCTGATATTGGTTCTTGTGGAGCAGTTTAAAAAAAACATCTTCTTCCATTTTCTTAGGAGTTGATATTGGTTCTGGTGGAGCAGTATCATCAATAACCTCTTCTTCCATTTGTTCAGAAGCTGATACTGGTTCTTGTGAAGCAGTATCAACAAAAAACTCTTCTTCCACTTGTCATGAGGCTGACACTGGTTCTTGTGGAACAACATTGACAACAACCACTTTTTCCACTTGTCCTAAGGCTGGCACTGGTTCTTGTGGAACAACATCGACAACAACCCCTACTTCCACTTGTCTTGACATTGACATTGATTCTTGTGGAGAAATACTGAAAGAATCTCCTTCTTCTTCTGCAATCACCCGTACAAACTTCAATTTGGGAGGACATATTTCTTCTCTCACTACATAGGTAGGAGAATGGAATTTCCTCAAACCTCTCGGTAGGGAGGCCATAAGTGGAGAACAAGGGGAAGTAGCTTCAGTTTCCATTTTTCCAATTTCTTCTATTTTAGTCTCCTGAATTCCTCCCCCATTTCCAAAATCATCTTGTTGGTCTCTCATTTCTTCATCCCATTTTTCCTCTACCTCCTCCGGTATTTGCTCCATTACCTCCTCTTCAAGAAATTCCTCTCCTAGCCTTACAGGCAGCATGGCTGCAATTTCTTCTTCCGATAGCTCAACCAGTTGCTACCAAGTTATAGGAGTCTATAACAAGGCATGAATTACCACAAGCCCATGATTTGTAAGGATGATCAACACTTGGTGCAAATGATGCACAAACTGGGCCATCAATTGTAGATTATTCAAAAGGAAGAACAAAATATTTATGGAATGCATATGGAGAAATCAGAGACATGCTAGGAGCTTAAAATGATATTTAAATAGGGTAGAAAACTAACCTTCACAGGTGATATATCGCATCAAGAAATATGCAACCTCTTCCCAAAGATGTGGCAACGATTTCCGATCATAACCCTTCCCTTTATGCATCACATTCTCCCTCACCTATAGGAATAGCTCTGGAAACTCTGACATGGGTGCTCTTTCGATAAACTACTTTTGTCTGTCTTGTGCCAACCTGCTGACAACCATAATAACTTCCTCAATTACTTGAATTTCAGTTCTGTGGACGAGTGATTCCCTTCTAGATTTAGCACAAAATCAACTACCACCCTTTCATCAAACCTATGTAACTTCTCGACGTAAGTATGACAACCCTCATTTTGGAAGATTTTTCATACTTCCGGTTGATGTTGAACCTGCTCTGTGTTCTTCGGTTCATGTATAATAGCTTGGACAACCATTATTCCTATCAGTTACTCTGTAGCAGCACTCAGAATTGCAGCAAGCGGTTAAGGGGACAGTTAGCCGATAAAATACACAGTAACAAGAGTGACGGTAAGGGAAGTGAACCCAGGTGAGAATTATGGTAAAATCAGCAACAAACATGGTGATGATTATGGTAAGTTATCTCGATACATTGGAAATTACCGCATTTTAATGTTGGCTTGTGTATTCATACATAGTGCAATTTCCAATGAGCATGGTTATATGTAAAGGATACAGGTAAGGATACAATCCGAGTGGGTAATGATGCCATATTAATGGTATGATTTGATGATTTAAATGAGGTATGATAATAATGATAAACCATATCGTTATTATTAAATACACTAATCTCCCCTCCCCCCCCCCCAACTAAGGTATGGTCATCCTCGACCTAGATTGGTCATGTCATTAATGAAATATCAATTAAATTCACGTATTCGTTCGGGGATGTACCTGATGACTTACATAGTGGAGTATTAGCATTGGTGAAGTATCAACATCGGTGGAGTAACAACACCAGTGGAGTATCAACATCAGTAAAGTATCGGTGCTAGTGGAGTATCAACATCTATGGAGTAACAACACCAGTGGAGTATTAACATCGGTGGAGTCGGAGAACCAGTGGAGTATCAACATCGGTGAAGTATCAGCACCAATGGAGTACTATCATCGGTGGAGTATCAACATCAGTGAAGTATCAACGCTAGTGGAGTAGAAACATTAGTGGAGTATTAGCAAGGGAAAGGGAAGAGCGATGTATAAGGGAAAAAAAGAGAGTTGCAAGTGGAGTGGCAACATAACTCAACTTTATTTTATGTATTATTATTATTATTATATATAATTTCTTTTTTCTTTTCTTTTATAGAATATGAGGTGTAGAGGAATAAATTTCTGCACAAATGATTTCAAAACTAGAATCACCAGAAAGTTGTCTAATAAAGGAGTCCCTAGAGGTCGGACGGTGATACAACCTGAGGCGATGTCAATTTGCAAGTAAATGGGTATGTTCACCGTATATTGTTATGAGTTTAACAGCTCCATTTTCAAACATTGTGTCAACCTCATATGGACCCATCCATCTTGAATAGAGCTTTCCTTTAAAATCCTTGAACCAGGAATCATAGAGTAATGCCCAATCAAATTTTTGAAACAACTTTTTCTTAATAAATTTATCGTGCCACTTAATTCGTTGTTGCCAGATTGTGGCAATGTTCTGTACAACTACCAAACGGATTTCATCCAACTAGTTGAGTTGATTTAGTCAGTGTTTCTGGGCTGCAGTAAGATCCATACCTACTTACAGAGCTGTAATGAGCGTTTTGACCTCAAATTCCACCATAAACAAAGGTGATTTTCCATACACAAGCTCATATGGTGAAAACCTCGTTGTATTCTGCCATGTAGTTCTATATGCCCAAAGTGCTTCAGGGAGTTTTTCAACCCAATTTCGGTGATGGTTAGCCACAGTCTTTGTAAGAATATTTACCAATACTTTATGTGTGCTCTCAACCTGACCATTCACCTGAGGGTGACATGGGGATGTCAGCCGGTGTTCGATTACATATTTTTCCATAAGCGTTGCATGCGATGTAAACTATGACCCTCAATCTAAAACTATTTCCCTGGGGGGCTTATATAGAGCAAATATTTCTTCAAATAAAAAGTCTGAAACTGTTTTTTCAGTGGCTTTTGAAATGGCTTTGACTTCCACCTATTTCGTCACGTAGTATGTAAAGCCAATGATAGGGAATTTCCAATGAGAAGGAGGATTAAACGACCCAAAAAAAATCAATAGCCCATTTCTCAAATGGCTCAAGGACTAGTTGAGTCTTCAATGGAATTTCATCTGATCGAACAGGCTAGCCCATTTGTTGGAAGTTGTCACATCCCGAACATATTTTCTAGCATCTTGGAATATAGAGGGCCAATAGTATCCCATCTGCAGCACCTTATGATCGATTCATTTATTAGCAAAGTGTCCTTTGCAAGGTTCATCGTGGGAAGCTTTCAAAACATCATAGATCTCTTCTTTGCCTACACAACTTCAGATTTGCTAATATAGTCCGGTGTAGAATAGGTACCCTTCTATCCATGTATAGTGGGCACTCTGCTAGATAGTTCTTCGTTGTTCCCCTGTATGGAAAATGATGAGGTACCTTACCTGTAACTTGATAGTTAGCAAAATATGAATAACAAGGGTTGTGAGTAGAAATTGCAAAAAGATGTTCATGAGGAAAAATATCTTCTATAGGTGTATCTTTGTCATTAATATTAAGCCTAGACAGGAAATTTTCTACCTCGTTATCTTTTCCTAGTTTGTCTACTATAGTGATATAAAATTCTTGTAACAATAATAACCATATTGTAATTTTCCTAGCAGTTATAGGTTTATTCATCAGATACTTGATGGTTGAATGATCTGTGTGCACAAAGGTGGGGTACCCTGTAATATAATGCCAAAATTTGTTAACAACATAAATGACAACCAAAATTTCCTTCACATTTACTGCATAATTAAGTTCAATAGAAGTTAAATTCTTGCTAACATAGTAGATCGCATATAGTTTCTTGTCTTCATGTTGTCCCAAGACTACTCCAACTGTTGTATGAGAAGTGTCCGCAGAGATATGGAATGGAAGTTTCCAATTAGGATCACACAATATTGGAGCCTCATAAACTAATTTCTTGATCCCTGAAAAAGTTGCTTCACAAACATCAGTCTACACAAATTCTACATGTTTAGATATTAGTTGGAAAATTGGAAATTCTATTTTAGAAAAAAAATTCTATGAAGAGTTGATAATACCCAGCATAACCAATAAATCTACATACCATCGTTTGTGTCTTTGGAGTGGGAAAATTTAAGATTACCTCGACCTTAGCGGGATCAACTCGTATTCCTGCAGTTGAAAGTAAATGCCCCAAGATGATCCCTTCTTCCATCATCATATGAAATTTTACTGTGCTAAGAGAAACATGAGTCTGTTTACATCGTTTAAGTACTTTTTCTAAATTTTCCAAACCATCTTCAAAAGAATCACCATATGGGGTAAAATCATCCATATAAATTTCAACATTGTCATTAATCAAATCATAAAAGATTCCCAATATCGCTCGTTGGAAAGTAGTAGGTGCATTACAAAGTCCAAAGAAGAGCTCAGTATGCAAAAGTTCCCCAAGGGCAAGTAAAAGTGGTATTATCCTGATCTTCAACGGCTATCCAGATCTAGTTATATCCACTGGATCCGTCTAGAAAAGAAAAGAACTTATTTCCGGCTAATGTATCGAGAATCTCATCAATGAAAGGTAAGGGAAAGTGATCTTTCTCGATAGCTTTATTTAGTTCCCTATAATCAACACAGATCCTCCACTTGTCATTCTTCTTTGGTACAATGACTAATGGGGGATACCCATTGACTGTCAGAGACTGGTTAAATAAACCCAACATCCAATAGCTTCCACAGTTCTTCCTTAACAATGTTTTTCAAAGCAGGGTTCATTCTTCTTTGTTGTTAGCGAACATGGCGACATTCCTCTCTTATATATGTGATGGGTACATAAATCGAGATGAATCCCTTTCATATCCATGAATTCCCAAGCGAAGGCCTCTTTCTCATTCTGAAGAATTTTTAACAATTATTCAATTTGGGAGGGTGATAGATTGGGATTGAGGTTCAGTGTCTTCCCTGCATCGATCTCTACTAGAATACTATTATGGGTTACTGTGACAGGAACATTTTCAGTTTTATTTTTTGGTTGAATAGATTCCTGGGTAGTACAACTCATAACAGACTCTAATAGTCACTAGCTGGGAAAGAAATGAAATCAGGATCACTAATAAACGTATTAATAACATCGTCTTCCATTTCCTCTTTGAAATAAAGAGCTTCGACAATAGTGAGAATTGGTCTAATGTTTTTATTTTCCGACTCAAACTCATCCCCGAGGGAAGGCTTTTGTGCTAGGGTAAATCCTGGTTTGACCGAGGAGATTAGTTTTGCAGGAGGATAAAGAACCAGGTTCTTCGTAATTTATGCATTTTATATTACTATGTTTCCCAATAGACACCCAATGTAGGCATTGGTCGTAGAAAGCCACGACCTACCTAAGATCAAGGGATGCCCCCAACAAGAGATTGAGTGTGCAGTACTAAGAGATCGATAACGTATTCCCAAGGATCCACGAAGATAGTTACATCTTCCAATTTCCCTACATGCCTTACAGTAGATCGATCTGCAAGTTCTAGAACCGTCAGGGTTGTTTTGAGAATAAGTAAGCCCAGGGTAAGTACAGTTGTTGATGTTATAACATTAGTTTCAGCCCCAAGGTCTACCAGAACATTTGAAATATCAACCCCATTGATCTGGACTATGAGGATCGAATTTCCTGGGTCACCATATTTGATGGGTATACCTTTTCCCAACATTATTTCTGACAAATTCCCCATGACATGGATAGTGGGTGGGTATTTCGGCTTCCTTCTAGGCTTCTTGGAACACAATTCCTTAATTGTTTTAGCATAAATTGGCACATCCTTCATGGCCTGGAGTAATGGAATTTTAACAAATAAATTATGTAATTCCCCCAAAAGATCAAATTCAGGTTGAGGAATATGTTTTCTTAAGGACAACCTCTCAGGATAAGGTGGGTCTCTGTGACTCCCTCAAGTGACAAGTGTTTTGGTGGGGGGCTACTGTTCCACAACAATTTGTGTCGAATTACCCCTAGCTTCCCCAAAGCGGTGTTTAAGTTTTGGTTTTGATAATTCGTCATCAGTTTGTTCAACAATTATCGGTAAAGTATTTGTACTCACCACTCGTCCAGATCGAAGATACAATTCATTGCATTCTGAAGTGGAAATACCATATGTAGGAAGGTCGAGTGTCTCAACCTGTTGGGCTCCCCTATTATTTGGGTTTGGGTTGGGTTGAACAGGCAGTTGAGGATGAAGAGGAGGAGTACTGGTGGAGGCAATAGGTGGGAGCTGTAACTATTGTTGTGTCATAGGATGGGGAAGTTGACTTGTAGGAAGAGGGGGTCCACGCCAGTTTTAAGACCAAGAAGGGACTGGACCAGGTTGAGGTGACCATGACTATCTGGGTGTAGGATACTAATAATATTGTAGCCATGAAGGTGGAAATGGTGCACGCTGAGACCCAAAATTCCAATTATTAAAATATTGAGAAGGGTCTTGAGTCATACCTTGATTCATGCTTTGTGTCATAGTTACCATGGTTTCTTTGGTCCCATGAAATAAAGCTAGTCTATCTCTTCATTTGCTCCTTGAAAATTTTTCTTCAGCCCAGGAAGTGATGGACACGTGCTAGTGGAATGGTTTTTCTCACATATTGCATAGGTTTTGATGGTATTAAGTGGACACTCCTTTAGCAAGTGCTTATTCCTACATTGTGGGTAGAAGATGGTCATTGATTTCTTGAATTCCATATATTTTTGTTTTTCTTGCAGAACGTCTAGCTGTGAGGACAATGTGCTTAATATGTCAATGGTAAAATTGTTCAGTAAGTTCCTAATTTTTGCTTTTGTGACCCCTCTACTGGATGATTTGAGAGCTTGTGTTCCTTTATTATGTCCCATAGCTCCACATGAACATTTGACACACAGTTCACAGATAGTATCAAACTCTTCCTTTGAGATATCCCCATTTCCTACCAAATTCAGGAGTTCCAGAGATTCTTCTCTTAGTGCTCGGATAAGATTATCTTCAAACTACCATTGTCCAAATCACTATGGACCAATATTTGAAGGTTTTATTTAAAGTGTTCCACAAAATCCTCCATATTCTCATCCCCATTTTTCATAATCTTGAATATTTCTTATTTAATGTATCAATACTTGCAGTAGTCCTGATATTTTTCAAGTAAAATTTGCTTCATATTGTCCCATGTTATAATAGATTTTCCTCCTAAACTCGTAAACCATTACAACGATGTTCCTTTCAAGGTAGCAGGGAATATCTTCAGCTTTTGAGCATCTGAAACATAATCATATCCTCAGCAGACAACATCAAACTCAAAGAGGAATATATCTGGATCCTCAGAAGAGAGACCATGGAAATTAGGTAATGTTGTTAGAGGAATAGGTTTCATGGGTGCATCATCCCTAATTTGTCCAATTGGAAATTCAATTGTAGAAGTTATGTTGTTGTCCATGATTATCTTCCAATATTCATTTGGAATTTCAATAGGTTCCCATTGTTCAATGATACGCGGCTAAGTTTGTTTAACAACACTTCCTCAATTAGGTGGAGGATCTAATTCCCCTACCTCTTCTCCTTTGGAACCTTCAACACTTAATTCTTCAGATCCTCTAGTCCCTTATTCCTCTTCTCTAGACTCTATTTCCGCTATTGAGGAGGGCTCTGGTTGCGGAATCATCTAGGCCCTGGATCCCGTCTGAGATCTTACCCTAATAGAAACCCTTGATGAGTTTCCTGATTCAACTCTTGCAATGATTTCCTCGATATAGGTGATTCTGCCAAGATATTTCCTTCCTCGGCCTCTTTTTTTGGGCCTTCCTCTGCCCCTTTTGTTTGCTTCCATATTCATACAATCTAAGAAGCAAAGAATTTAGATTAAAAACATCCAAAACAAATCTAGAGCTCAGGTCCTGGAAAAGGGTTGGTACAAACCATGCCTAACCAGGACGAGAGAGTGGGTTTTTACCGTAAAAAAGGCAGAGAATCAAAATAAACAAGGAAATCTAATGCTCAGGTCCTGGAAAAGGTTTGGTACAAACCACGCCTGACCAAGACAAGAGAGTGGTTCCTATAAGAAAGGAATTAAAATAACCAAACAAATCTAAAGCTCGGGTATTGGAAAAGGGTTGGTATAAACCTTGCCTGACCAGGGCGAGAGAGTGATTCCTATAATCAATCAGAAAGCAGGAAAAAATCAAAACGATATAATACTCAGGTCCTGGAAAAGGTTTGGTACAAAGCCTCTTCTGAGCAGGACGAGAGAGTAGTTCCTACAATCAAGAAAAAGGCAAAAAATTAAAGCAATCAGGACTATCTAATGCTTGGGTCCTGGAAAAGGTTTCGTACAAACTTCACCTAACCAAGATGAGAGAGTGTTCCTATGGTCAATATTGGTTGTACTTTTGTGCCTTTGATAGCCTCCCCGACAACGACACCAAAATGTTGATGTTTAGATATGGGTTATAGATTCAATCACTTCCACATTTATTTGTCAATCTGGGGTTCATTAATTATTTCAAGGTTATCATGCGAAGTCAATGCAGGCCATGGGTTCCCTACCCAGTATTGAGCGTTTAAAAAATACAAGGCCCATTGAATGTTACGAATCGAGTAGCAACAAATTAAATAACATTAACAATAACCTAGAGTAACAACATTAGGAGTCACAGTAAGATTATAAAACAGTAAAGAAAGAACAAAAATTACAAAACATTAAGAGCATAACCAGAACACATACCTATTCACACGATTAAATCTAACAACAAATGATCAAGAGAGTGGGCCTAACTCTCCGATCAAGGTTGTGGCAAAGAGTTAGAAATCACACAGGATTACAGAACACTAGAATTCACATTAACCAAAAGGAATTATAATTAAATTTTTGTTGTTACACACCCAAAGGGAAATTCTCCCATTCTGCTCTGATGATTCTTAATTATACCTTTTATTGCTACATGAATAACAATTAACAAACTCAGAAATTGTGGCCATCATGCCTACCCACAAATATAATGATTGTTCAAATAGAAACATAATGAAAAGATAATAGTCAAATTCGATTTATCAGCTCCTCGACAGTTGAATAGTTTTAACTGTCCCATCCTTGAATAGTGTTGTTGGCCCGTTAACAACATCATGATTACTTATATTCTTTTGAGCATCACCCGACATGAATCTGCAAGAGAATTCTGTCAGAAAGTCATCTAAGCATCATTCCCCTAGGAATACACTTCATTAATTAACATTTCAAGAAGACATGCCAATTTAATATACCTTCATTTATTTGAGATATAAATGGACCTCATAAAAGCTATGAAATGGATAAAAAGGAACAAGTAAAGGTGGGTGAAAAATAGGTAATTTTATTGGCCAACATAGGTGGTTCTCTGATGTCTAGGAAGATGGTGGTGGTGGAATGTCTTCCCAAGGATGATGTATCCCTTCCCGATTGCACACATAGCTTCATCATGCTTCTATTGGTGGAAAAAAAAGATCTCGGAGATTTCTATTGTGACTGCACAGGTTGCCACAAGAGTTTTCTTCCTGTAGCAGTGTTTTAATCCTCCTTTGAAGTATTTATATTGCATTATGGTGTTGAGGGTAATGATTAAAATCCATGAGGATAGGTTTGGATTCATGAGGGAGTAGAGTAGACATTGGAAAAATAGAAAACAATGGCTTTTGTGGTTTTTCTATCTTTCTTTTTTTAGAGGTAAGACAGAGTGGAAATTTTGAGAAAGTTTTGGTGAAATGGAATGGATAGGTGATGGATGAGTGATGTGTGAATCATTGGAAGACATTTTTCAACATTCCCTAAAGAAAAAATGACCTTTTGACCTCTTTCTTCAATCGGATTTGCCTCCTGTAGCAATTATGGTCCCTCTTGTAGCATTTCAGGACAACCTCCTGTAGAAAAATTGTTTTATCCATATCTAACAAATGCTAGACTTGATTGACCCGAAAGTTTTTGAGAATGCATACATAATCCTTATGCACCTCCCCATAAACAATCTCGGCAAATGGATGCATGAATATTGAGAAAATTTTAAAATGGTTGTAAGTGATGGAGGTCGATTTCTAGAAAAGTGTGCACTAGAATTTGCTGAAATTGCCTGAGAATGTTACCATCATCCATATGCATCTCCTCATGAAACAAACCGGAAAATGGATGCACAGTTTTCAAGATATGATAAAAACAAATTTATGCTCTATGTATTTTAGCCTCCTATAGCATTTTAGGAAAGCGAGGAAAATGAATGGGAAAAACTTGGGAATGATGGGTGGATGGTGGAAATAGATGAGGGTAATGGATTGGCATGGCCTTGGTCTTGTTGGAGCATCTAGGAAAAGGAGGAGAAAGCCCAGTTTGACTTCATTTGACTAGATTTTTGATCGATTTTTTCCTTTTGGTGCTAAAGTGTTCTTGTTGCTTGCAAAGGTTGGAGAGAACTTGCATTCATTAGAGAGAGATACATGGAGCAAATAATTTTTTTTTTTTTTCATTTTTTTCTTTTAGGCCTACTAGCTGCCTCAATGAGGTTTTCAACTAGTAGGTCTGCCTAGGTGCCCCAAAGGAGGTTTTCACCTAGGATCTTTTCTTTTTATCATTTTTCTCCTTTTCCAACCCATTGACCGCCTCATGGAGGATTTCAATCAATGAGCCAATATCAGAAGCCTCAAAGGAGGTTTTCACTTGTGATTTTTTTTCCTCTTATTTTTTCATTTTTTAACATATTTTTTCTATCCTACTCCACTTGAAAAAACAAAATCATTTTCAAGTGTAGGAATACTTCCAATGGAGCCACTTGCATAACAGGATGAGAGATAAAATCATGTGTAGGCTCGAAACATATGCTTTGACATGTACTTGAATGTGAGATATGAACTACTTTTACTAAGATGAGATAAAAAATTGTTGAAGAAGAGTGTGTTACTGCAACTTAATAATTTTCTGGAACAATATTTCAATATAGTTGTGATGCCCCTAGTCCACTCGCTGATTTGGATCATCTTGGATGTCTTCTTCTTCCATGAAATTCAGATCTCTTCTTTTTTCTAATTATTATCTTGAAAACATACATGATCTAATGGTGAACATGATGTAACTCCCTCAATATTTGATTTTGATGTCTTCTCATCATCAAGTGCAGCCCATGATTCTTTGGTCTTCTCATTTGAATCTTCTTTTTCTAAATGTTGTCCTTCAATGACATCAAGAGAATCTATTTTTTTTCAATACTCTTCCTGAGCTAAGATGAATACCATTTATATCAAGAGGAGATATTTGGAAGTGTTGTACCTCAACATTGTAAGTGGGATGAGCTACTTCCTTGTGTGAGTTTGGGAATGGTGCTATATGTAGCTGAGTGGGAGTGGATCTTTGAGATGGATGTGGTTGGGGTTGTGGTGAAGGTGAAGGTGGATGGTAGGGATAACATGGAGTTGGGAATGGAGGATATTGAAGAGAATATTGAGGATATTATGGATTTATCCCATAAGGTTCTTGCCAAGATTGGTTTTCGGGTTGAGATGGCCAAGGTTGCCAAGGAAAGGTTGTGTTCCAATTATTTTGAGATGGATGTACATAACGTTGAAATTGTGAATTAGGCTCTTTCATCATACCAAGTTGACTAGGTTGCCATGGTCCTCTTGGAGCTACATAACATAGTTGCTTTGGTGATTGACTTGCTCCAATGTCCTTGACAGGCCTCTAAATTAGACATAAATTAAGGACAATGCTTCTAAATTAGACATAAATTAAGGCCTATATGACCATCCTTCAGCACATTAAACCTCTTTTTTTGCATTAGATAATGTATTTTTAAATTTAATATGTTCAGTAGGAAGGTTTATGGATAATTGCATGTTTGTGCCTAATATTATTTATTTTTGTGAAATATTGTGAGAATATTGGGAAGATTATGGAAATTTGGA
The DNA here is from genome assembly GCA_031772625.1 of Pinus tabuliformis. Lineage (NCBI taxonomy): Eukaryota > Viridiplantae > Streptophyta > Pinopsida > Pinales > Pinaceae > Pinus > Pinus tabuliformis. The sequence goes on from CM062819.1 coordinate 732,884,587, forward strand.
GGAGGAGATAATCTAGGGACCTGCTCTCTATTACAGGAGGATCAATATTAAATAATAAATCAACAAGATATTATGGAATTATGGCACAGATTGTGGAGCTCCGATGATTAAGAAAATCTAGGAATGTGTTCCCTGCCATTTAATGCAGATTCCTAGTATTGGGAAACATATCCAGTAATCAAGGGATTTTGGTGGGGAAAGCTTCCTCCTTTCATGGGGAATGATTCCTAATAATTTTCTATAAGTACCAAGTCGAATTTTTCTCTAGCTGTTGATTTTTATTAGTCTTCTTGTGGAGAGAACTCATATTTTTGCAGCTCCATTGTCATTTCTTGCAGGGATGTAATTGTATTGATGGAAATAATGAAGATTGGTCTCATGTTCAACATCTAAACCTTTCTCCTTCATACGAATCTGAGTTTCCTTGGGCTTGGCCATCCCAAGAGCCTCAGAGCCCTTTTGTATCATTTTCTTTTCTTCTTTTCACTTCTTATTCACATGCATCTTTTGTTCTTGTTCTTTCTATTTTTGCATTTAGTATTAATGATTTCTTGTTGTAGGATTGGATTAAATGGTTGATGTAAGTTATTTTGAAGGATCAAAGTCATAATTTAATCCTTGGAAAATCTTTGGAAGGTCATAGTAATCATTGAGCTACTTGGATTAGTTTGTTTATTCCCAAATCTAGATTTCTAGAACTCCTTTGTGGCAAATAACAATAAATTTCTCCTATTTTTAGAGCATGCTAACAAGCTTCGATCGAGTTGGTTCCACTTGAATTAGATCAAAAAAAATTCTAGTTAATAACAAAAATTACCCCATTACATTTGCACTTGATTAAGTTAGGAATTTGATAGATTTACTAGCTCACTAGTTCTAGAATTTCTAGATTTTAGACTAGTAATTTTCTACCATTTTTTAGCATAGGTCAACAAAGGTATTTTTGAGTGATTCCACTTGGAATGGAGACCTAAGAAATCATATTCAATAAGAAAATTTGTCCCATCCAACTCTGATTTGATTTTGTTGGTTATTCGATGAATTATAACTCCCCATAGCAAATATGTTGTTTCCTGTAGTACTACTACAGGAAACCCTATAGTAGCCTTCCAACATGCATATACTTGCCCATATTCACTCAATAAGCTTGGTTATTGTCCCTTAGGGTTGAATTAGGACCCCTAAGCTCTAAATCAATGATTAGGGAAGACTAAAAACCACTTAGGACTCGCCTCTTTACCCATGCAAAACATTTTAGTGATTTGGTAATGGACAGATTTATGGATTGGATACTACAATGATGATTTTATTGATTTCCACATCCAATGAACTTTGTTAATGGATCTAAACTCTTTGAAATGTAATGGTTGAAATTTAGTTCATGAGCTTTACTTTATGCAATTAGAGTAGGTTTCTTTCCTTGTTCTTTCTTTCTTGCAAATAGGTTAAGGTTTCCATTTCGATCATTTCATTTTCTGCAATTAGTGTAGGATTTGATTTCATTACAAGCACTCCATTACATCATGATAGCAAAGGAAGGACACATTGTATGCTGCACATATAGTGCTGATACCTCTTAACTTTGTACGAAACTGGGGTTTATAATTAAAGTTGGTAGCCTTGGGAGTTGCAACATTCTTGTTGCAATACCGAGGCTCATCACTTTTTGGCGTCATTTCCGGGGAGGTGTCAAAGTATGCATTGCTTTCTTCCATAGTTGATTCATTTATTTTTATTTTCCACAAAAACACAAAAAATTCGTTAGGAATCTTGCATTGCATTAGCATTCTAATTCATTTTTTTAAACAAAAAAATATACGTCTCCAACACCAACCCACCCCCCCATTTGATCACATGGTGCCGCAAGAGCCACATCACCATCCACTTTTGTAGGTAGAAGAAGAGGATATGCCAAATCATGTAGAAGAAATGGATGGAGATGACGACAATGAGGAAGATCCTCTCGGATTTCCCATTCAAGATATTGATGGTAGTGTGCACATGAAGAACATCCCTCCATATTTTCTTCCAAAATTTCATGGTTTAAGGTTAGAGGATCCGGAAACCTTTCTCTTTGAATTTGAAATCCTTTGTAGATCTTATGGTTACCTATTAAACACTCAAAAATTGATATTGTTTCTAGAAACATTGAAGGATAGAGCTCTTAAATGATTCGTGAGTTTAGGCACTAATTAAGTAAGATCATGGAATGATATGTGAAAGATATTTCTAGAAAAATATAAAGATCATGGTCTTAAGGAAGACATCTTTAGAATGAATCAAAGAGAAGATGAGAGCCTTGAGGATCTGTTGTGGCCACCAACAACCCCCCTCCTTCTTTAGTATTAGAAATAACACTAAAGAAGTGGGGACCCTTAGTAAAAAATTAAAAAAAAATTATAAATTTTTTTGTATTATACTCCTCAAAAAATACATCGCATGGAGAAGAGTGAAACATTTCTTTATGAGCACAATAAAAAACTGCGAAGAAGCGACGCGAAATTCATCACATCGCATACATTAAGAAGCGCCCATAAATGAAAATCTTAAGAAATCTTCGATGGCCGATATGTGACATCGCATATCGCAACATCGCATAAACAACACACAATAATTTAACAAATTACAATGATAAATGCGATCTGTGATCTTGCGATAAATGTGATCTATGATCTTGCGATAAATGCGATAAATGTGATGCTGCGATCTGCGTGATTCTGCGCTAAACTGATCAGGAAACTTTGCGATGACACATCTTGATAATGCGATCCGCGATGTTGCGATGCGAGTCGCAGAAATCACCCATCTCAAATTTTCCTCAGCTCAACAATTCAAGAAAAGTTGTCCCTAAACCAAAAAATTGGGCGCACGCCTTAAAGGAAATTAATGAATGTACGCCAAAGTATTCATGAAGGATAGTTTTGTGTTTTTCGAAGAGTCAGTTCACTGTGGGTGTCATGATTTTATACATTCGTAGAGATTAAAGATTTCGTGTCAAAATTTATTATCATTACTCTTTTCCTTTGCGTGAACTGCAGGAATAAAAAATAGGAAATAACATGAAGCAATGTGCAGGAAACATCTAAGAAAAAAGGGAAAGCGTCAATGCTCGGAGAATAGAGAAGAGATGCCCTCATAAACGGATACCGCATGCAACAGAAACGCAAATTTCAGAGTATTACTAAACAGATGCTGATATCAATAGGCGATTCGACACTCAAGGTCAAAAGCTCACAAAAGCATCATGTTTACAAAATTCTGAAGCTTATGCCCAATAAAGGAAAAAGCGCTAAAGGCGGAAAACGCACCAGAAAGTCCCGGATCAAAGAACGGAGGCAGTTTTTGATGCGCGATTAGCGCTAGGCGCTAATCGCGCATCTCTAAGAAAATTGTTCAGAAAGTAAAGTCCCTAACTTGCTTAGTCATCCACGAGTCCAGAAACTGAGATAGCAAAAGAAGAGGTAGTTTAAGAGGAATTTGGGTTGTTGCCAAGTATATAAGCAATAAATTCGCCCAACCAGAAGATGATTCCCAAAAATATCTTCTAGTTTACTAAAAAGTGGTGCCAACGCTTGCCATTTCTATTTTCGTAGCTCAAACAAAAGCAGAAGACAACCAGCCGACTCTTCCTAGGAAAATGTTGCATGCTCGCAACACTAAGGAGCAAATGCAGAAATAGTTAGAAATTAGATTCAATTTTTAGAAATAAGTTTGCTTAGATAAAGGGCGGTCATTTAAACCGTATCCTAAATTTATGTAATTAAGTTATTTAGTTAGCAGTATTTAAACCCTTCTCAGGCATTTAGAGAAGGGTCCAGAAATTTTTCAAAAACTTGTCCTCATAACATGCACTTTTGCACCCTCAGAGGATGTTTTGATGAATGAATGGATCAAGGTTTATTAATGTTTGCATTTGATATCTGCTACTGATGTTGCACTTCTGTACTCTTGGTAGATATTAGAACAAGGAGAGATAAATCATTGTTGCTTGAAGCTTATGAGTAGGACCAGTCATAAATGGTACTTTTATCTCTTGACCATTTTTGCTTATATTCTTAAAGTGATATACAGTTTTTAGTTGTTTATATGTTATTGCATGAATGTTTGAGTTACCATTTGGCACTTTTGTACGTTGGAGTCATTATTTATGTTTGATATATGAATAACTTATTATGCGATATGTTGTTCACAACTGTTTTGCCTAACTTTTTATGCAAAGTGGTTCATCTTAATTGATTTCCATTCTTATGATAGCTAAATGATCTTTATTACCAGTTATTATTTGAAATCTCTTTAGATCGCATAATAGAAGAAATACATCCCGGGTTAGCATAGATTAGATGTGCTGTTTTCATTAGATTACAATAGCATAGAATTAGATTAAAGTAACTCAGGTTAGAACCCTTAGATCAACATCATCCAACTCTGCACACACACACACCTTTAGATTGGGAAACTGGTCCCATTATCCCCAGTCGGACCCGTTACACCAAACGAATAAGGAGCTGCCAACGAAGGTTCGGACTGGGTGGGTATCCCCCTTGTTGTCGACCCGATTTTCGGGGCTTCAACATATTTGGCGCTAGAAGGAGGGCCTGAACTATGAATGGAACTTAAATCAAAATCTAAATACCATTCTGAGAGTAAATCGCCCTCATCATCTCCCCCGACTTCTCCAGTATATTTAAATTTAGAGTCATAAGTCGCTCGAGTATCAATCGCTGCTACACGCCCTGATATTTTAGACCAATCTACCATTAAACCTCCTGGAGTTGAATCTCTGATTCACAAACTTCAGAGATTTTCCATTTCTCCTCAGAGGTCTGATAAATCTCAAAGCGGTGTGACTTCGCAGTACAATCCTGCTCATCCCCTAACCAGGTTAAAGAGTGAAAAATTTTGCATCCAGCCAACTGAGTTGCCTCTTCCCACCAAGAAAAGAGTGAGGAAATCACCACAAGAGTCTGACAGTGAGACTCTTTCGTCTACATCGCCCATTTCAACTACCTCACCGCGAAGTCAACCACCCACACCTCCATTCCAAACCATCATCCATCCGTCTACCACAACCCCTCTTCAATCATATACGATCATAGTATCATCATCTTCCCAGCCACAAAGATCATCTTCTGCACTTTTCTCCACTAGCAGCTCAACGATGGTCCAGTCTCCTTGGAACAACCTTGGGCCAGTTTTAATGCCTGCGCCCTTGAGTCAAATACTGGCCCATCCTGAGAAATGGCTGCCCAAATTCAATCCAGAAGCAGGCATGCTAGCAGAAGAACACATAAACAATTTCATGCTTTCTATCAATCTCAATGGAGTTACTAACGAAGATGTTGTTGTTCGGCTTTTTCCCTATACACTGCAAGGGACAGCTGGGTCATGGTATTTTTCATTACCCTCCGGGTCTATCACAAGTTGGGATATCTTCCAGAATCAATTCCTTCAAGTTTGGTGATGACAGATCAATGGCAACATTAATCAATGACCTATCCAATCTTAAGGCCCAAGCTAAAGAACCTATCAAAGATTTCGATTTACGGTTCAATAAAATTCTCAACAAAATTCCCACTGCTTGCCAACCCAGCGAAGAAGTACGATGTGAATGGTATATTACTGCTTTACCATCAAACATAGTAATCTTCGTGGATAGAGCGAATAAAACAACCTTAGTTGAAAACATGACAGAGGCGATAGCAGTAGAGAAACGTGTAATAGCCCTGGAAAATAGATCCACAATAGAGGAACGCAAGTCTAAAAAAGTCACCTTCAAGGAAGACTCCAAGAAGAAACAAACAAAAGACCCTTTTGATTTGGAAAGATTGCAGAAAGTATTAAAGACCATGTCTAATGAGATGGTTGACATAAAAAAACAAGTAGCAGAAACTTCTTTAAAAAAGCCCTACAGAGCTTTTAAAAGAGGTCCTTCAACAGATGCAAAACCACCCAATGCCATCTCTAATGCTGAAACTGAGGAAGAGGAAGAAGAAGAAAGTACCACTGAAGGGCAAACCAATGATGAAGAAGTTGTGGAATTACAAGGAATGTGGGATTTCATCCTCCCACAAGAAGAAGATCAAGAAGTATTTCCGGTTAGCACACGAAGCAGAAATCAGCTTGATCCTCCCCAAAATACCCCTAAGCAGAAGAGCACAAACCCTACAACAAAAGATAAAGTCGCAAAAAATAAAACAACCACTAAAGCGACTCAATCTAGCCCAGTCCAAGCAGATCAAACAACTCCACCAAAAACACTGATAGTGTCGGATGAAATGGAGTACAATATTATTGATGACATGAAAAAGACTAGGGCTAATATTACCCTTTATGAATTGAGCAAATTGAAGCATCAACAGAAGATAATGATGAAAGAATTACATGCTGTGCCTATTGTACCTTTGCCTACCTCTGTACTCTCTCAAGCTTCCCATAACATGGGAAGACCTCCAACTAACGCGATCAATAAGATTGATCCAAATGATATCGCCTTGATTGGAGGAAGATCAAGATCTCACACTCCCCCGTTTCTTCTCACTTATGAAATTTTCAATAAAAATGTGCACAATTGTTTGGTAGATTCCGGTGCTTCATCAAATATTTTACCCAGATCAATATGTGCTAAGTTAAATTTTCAACCACAAAAATCCATAGTGCGCATAGTTCAACTTGATCGATCTCAAGTCGAAGTGATTGGTGAAATTATTCAAGTAACCATAAGATTGTCATCTAACCCAAAGGTATGTCAGGTTATTGACATTCTAGTGGATGATATCCCAGAATTCTATGGCTTAATTGTTAGCAGGGATTGGTCCGAGAAACTCCATGGATACTTTGCAACCGACTGGTCGCACATGTGGTTACCCTACAATGGTAAACCGAATCAAATAAAGGTTGAACGAGAGTTACACCAGAAGTACATAGTAACAGAATTAGAGGGAGAAAATGAAGCAGTATCGTATAACAACAGTATCATAGGCAATTACTCGGTAGATTCTTTTCTAGGTAATTTCAATGCTCACACATCACCTTACTTAGAAAATTCAGTTTTGTCCCAAGTCAAATTTTTTCCCAAACTGATAGTTCAAAGTGTGCTAATTTTGTAGATGAACCTGTAAATACATCTTTGTTTTGGAAATTATATTTCGATGGCTCTAAATCTAACGAAGGAGTAGGAGCAGGATGCGTTCTGATTAGTCCATAAGGAAACAAGACCATGCTTACGTGCAGACTCAAATTCAATTGCACAAACAATACAACAGAATATGGGGCCTTGGTGCAAGGCCTATACAAAGCAATCGGGTTAAACGTCAAGTATCTTCAAGTCTTCAGAGACTCTGAGATTATCGTCAAACAAGTACGTAAACACTATACATTGCCTATCAGGTCATTTAAAACACTATCAATATTTAGTACAAGATCTGACTGAGAATTTCATAGCATTTAATATTTCTTCAATCCCGAGACTCCAAAATGCAAGTGCAGACCTTTTGGCTAACGTAGCCTCTAGGCTTATTGTTAAAATTGGAAACCAGGGCAAAACTTCATGTGGGTCGTCTTATTCATGGATAATAATAATTTTATTAGATTCCTCTCGTCGAGAGGTGTAGGATTGATATAAAGATCATCCAATTCCGATAAGTATTCATGAAGATATGAATTTATTTTTATTATGGAATTACTATCAAACCGACCTACAACTCATGTAGGCTCAGAAGCCCAACAATCGCATCTATTCACCCACCAACATTGTGTATAAATAGAAGAGGAATTTTCCTCATTTGGACTCACTCATCTCATCACATCTCTCTCTCTCTACTGCGCAGATATGAGTCTCTTCTCTACTGCGCTGAAATGGGTCTCTCTCTCTCACACATGTGAAGCCGGAAGCTGTTGAATTTGAAGCTGCAACTGCAGAAGTAAATATTGACTTGCGTGGCCTAGAAGATCTCCTCTTTGGAACTACACTGTAGGTTCATCTGAACCTCCTTTGAAAGCCGCAACTTTTGGTGGTGGAATGAAGTCAATCCGACGAACGGTTTGCAAGATATCGACTGCCCTAGTTTGAAGCCAGAAACTGCTGAAACTGAAGCTGCAACTGCAGAAGTAAAGATTGACTTGCGTGGCCTAGAAGATCTCCTCTTTGAAAGTGCGCTGTAGGTTCATCTGAACCTCCTTTTAAAGCCGCAACTTTTGGTGGTGGAATGAAGTCAATCTGACGAACGGCAAGATATCGACTGCCCTAGTTTGAAGCCGGAAACTGCTGAAACTGAAGCGACAACTGCAGAAGTAAAGATTGACTTGCGTGGCCTAGAAGATATCCTCATCTAAACTACACTGTAGGTTCATCTGAACCTCCTCTGGAAGCCGAAACTTTTGGTGGTGGAATGAAGTCAATCCGACTGTCGGTTTGTGAGATATGGTCTGCCCTAGTTTGATAATGAAGCCGCTAATGCTGATGCTACTGATCTAGGGTTTGCTACTGCTGATATGAATCAGATTTATTGTACTGTTTCTCTCTGCTGAATTATTGAAGATAAAAGAAGATTTGATCAAAGGGTTTCCCCACACATTGTGGGGTTTGTCCCTGGCTAGCCGCCACATCTTGTGTCTCTTGTCTTGGCTTGTTTTCTGTTGATCGTTTAATGTTCTATCTTCACTTTACTTTATGTATATGTGATTGCTAATCTGTGGAATATAATAAGAAAAAGAAGTAAAATGTTATAAGAATAGAACATACCATAACTTAACATGGTATCGGAGCTGAAGTGAAGACAAAGCCCGAGCAAGAGCAAGAGCAATCATCGAAGAGAAGATTGGCAAGGCTATCCTGAAAGAACTATGGGGTCCTCAACACTCTTTCCTACCGAGGACAAGCTCCGTGAGAAAGATGACTATCACGCATGGAATATGCCTATCAATCTAACCCTAGAAGATCCAAGAGTGCTGGACCATGTAAGAGGCAATATTGTTGAGCCTCCATCAAATGCATCCGCTGCTGCATGGAACAAATGGAAAACCAAAGAAGTCAAAATAGAAGATCATCCGGGACTCTATCGACAAGCACTTGGTGGCCTACATCTCTGAACTGGACACCTCCAAGGAAATCTATGATAGACTGGACTACTCTTTTGAACTATAATGTAATTCCTAGTTTCGAGGAATTAATGGCTAGATGCATTAAAGAAGAAACAAGGGAAGAAGTGCAAGAAATGCCCATGCCTAAAGGTCCTCCTGCTGCCTTTTCTTCTCATGCAAAGAAAAGAAATAATTCTGGGACTAAATCAAAAGGAAAGGCTGGACCTAAGGCTAGAAGAAAATGACGATGTTACATTTGCGATAAAGCAAGTCACTATGTATGAGATCATGAGCATCATGATGAATGAGATCATGGACATAAAGGGCAACATGAGATCATGGACATATAGGATAGCATAATGATGATGCACACTAGTTTGAGCAGCATTATGATGGATAAAATCATGGACATGGGCAACATGATGATAATCATGATTAGAGAAGCATGGTACAGTATGCAGTGGTGCAACTCGAAATCCCTCTGATGACAATCAAAGGAATGAAAAATTCAACAGAAAAGGTAAGAGGAGAGCTGGGAATCAAGGAAGAGGACAAGCATTCAAGAAGGCTAGAAATTCTAGGATGTATTAAATGCACCTGACCTCAAAAGGAACCTAGTGTCCATCTTGGCAATGGAAGACAAATGCTACAAGGTAACCTTCAGCGATGGCAAGGTACGTATATGGAAAAATAATGTTAAATATGCCTTTACTCTTGGGTTTAGTGTTGATTCATTATATCAGGTCAATGGAAGTCTGCTAGGTGTCATGTCTTATGACACATCTCTTCAGTCCGAACTTTGGCATTAGAAGTTTTCCCCCCTTCATTATAAATCTATACTTGGTGTAAGACAAATGATGACAGGGATGCCCAAATTTTGAGTAGAGAAAGAAGGTGTATGTCCAGGATGTGCCAAAGGAAAGCTCAAAAGGGACCATTCCCCTCAAGCCAAAGCAAGACCTCCGATATATTACAATTGGTTTACTTAGGCATACCTGATGTTGGCATTAAGAGGGAGACTACTACACCACATACTCCTGAGAAGAATGGTGTGGTGGGAAGGAAGAACCACACGATGATGGAAGCTGTCCGGGCCATGCTACATGATCAAAGACTTCCAAAGTTTCTATGGGCTGAAACTACAATCACCGCCGTATATGTACAAAATCGATGCCCTCATCAAGCATTGGGTTCCTAAACTCCTGAAGAAATGTTCACCACTAGTCAAAGGGAAGTCGTGATTAGTCATGATGTCACCTTTGACAAAGATATGGCTCTCAGCAAGGTGGACAATCTGCTGACTTTGAGTAGCTCTCAAGAAGCCGACACCAGGGAACCGAAAGAAAAGGATGATGAATCAATGCCTGATGTAGAAGAACCCATGGATCCGATTGATCCTCATCCACATGAGCCTTCCTCTTCTAGGAAGAGGCCTTCATGGCTTAGGGGGATACTTGATGATGCTGAAGGACATGCTGCACCCTGAGGAACCTTCCATCAAAGTAAGAAACTTAACAGGTAATAGGGATACCTGACCATCATGAGCACGATCATATAAAATGAACCTTCATCATTCTCAGATGTCATCAAGCATTAACTATGGAAGGATGCTATGACCATAGAATATGAGTCTATTATGGAGAATGATGTCTGGGAAGTAGTTCCCAGACCTGGAAAAGACAATTGTTACTTCAAAATGGCTTTACAAGATAAAGCATGCAGCAAATGGAAGTATGGAAAAGTATAAGGTTCATTTTTTTGGTCATGGTTTATCCCAAAAGGGAGGTATAGACTATGATATTTGCACCTGTTTCCAGATATACAACCATCCGCTTGATCATAACCCTTGTGGCTTCACAAGGATGGAACCTACATCAGATGGATGTTAAGACCGCGTTCTTGCATGGTTCTATCAAAGAAGAGGTCTATGTGGAGCAACTTGAAGGATTTGAGATTTATGATTGAAAATCTCATGTATGCAGGTTGAAGAAGGCTCTCTATGGGCTGAAGCAAGCACCCTGAGCATGGTATGAGAGGATTGATAGCTACTTGATGAAGCTAGGATTCACTAGGAGTGAAGCTGATCCTAAGGTTGAAGATGACAAGCCTCTCATACTGGTGTTGTATGTTGATGACCTCTTTCTAACAGGTGCAAACCCTCTCATTCACAAATGTAAGAGGGAGATGGCTTCTGAATTTGAAACGAAGGACCAAGGACTTGAAGTGTGGCAGAAGCCAAGGGAAATTTTCCTATCTCAAGGAAAATATGTGGTAAATATATTGGAAAGATTCGGTATGATGGACTGCAAGCCTGTGACTACCTCGAGGATCTTAACTTTTAGAAGTTATATGGTAGTGATGTCAGACCAGCCTTGGGAAATGCCTCTGAGTTTCAAAACTCATTCGCATTGATGTTCTTGGTGAACCTCCGTCCGAACATATGTTTTGCAGTTAACATTGTGAGCTCATATTTGGTTGAGCCTCCCTGGATTGATGCCAGGAATCTTCTGACATGTCTTCAGGACACAATCTCTCATGGATTAAGATACACTGCCGGAGATGTGAGACTACTTGTATATACTAATGTTGATTGGGAAGGCAGTGTGGTGGACCGTAAGAGCACTTTCGGGTAATGTTTCACCTTGGGATCTGCTTCGATATCCTGGATGAGCAGGAAGCAGAAGTTGGTGGCTTTGAGCACCGCCAAAGAAGGATATATTGTTGCTAGCATAACCTCATGTGAGGCAGTCTGGTTGCGAAAGCTCTTTAGTGAGCTGTTTGGATTTACATTGGATACCACTGTGATTCTTTGTAACAACCAGAGGTGGGATTTGATTATTGAGGAATCCCATATTCGTCAATTTCTCCAACAGATAGACATCATCTGGGATATGGTAAGTCGATGAGCAAGGAAGCTCAATCACATTAAGATGATGTACAGGTTGATACACCTTGTCAAAGACCCGAGGAAAGATCTAATCTGTGATTTTCCCAAACGACTTGGAGTCGACAAGAAACCCTTGTACAAGGGTCCTGCATGTTGCATACATTGAGCTCTGGGAGCTCTGAGGGCTTGTGGTTCCTACTGGAGCAACATATGACCACAGGGTGACTCACCCTCCCCTGGTGGTGCACACTGGAACAAGATGATTCGCTCTCTTGTGGGACAAGATGATTCGCTCTCTTGTGGAATAGGATGATTCGCTCTCCTGTGTAGCAGGATGATTCACTCTCCTGTGAGGCCTGGATTGATGTGTTCTCCATGGCAGCCTGGATTTATGTGTTCTCCATGGCAATTGTAGCAGGATTGATGTGTTATCCTGTGAGGATAGGATTGATTAGTTCTCATGTCGAGGCATCCTACCCATGCAGTCTGGGACTCATGGGAAGTACCTCTCATCTGATCAATGAGCAGGGAAATGAAGTTAGGGACCATAGTAGTACCGATGGATGCATCATTGTATCTACCGTACTCCCTATGCAAGGTTGACCTCCATTGATCTGGGATCAATGATACTGGTCTGGGACCAATGGTAGGAGTTGTACCATACTATGATGTTGACTTCGAGTCAGTTGAGACTGGTCTGGGATCAGTGGTACATACTCTGAGACTGACTTTGAGTCAGTGAAGGATGATATTGGTCTGGGACCATTGGAGTTGTACTCACTATGACGTTGACTTTGGGTTGGTTGAGACTAGTCTGGGACCAGTGGTACATACTCTGAGACTGACTTTGAGTCAGTATGATACATCCTTGATCATTTCTTCTTCTTCATAATTCGGACAAAAGCAGAGTAGAACAGAACAATGCAAGAGCAGAGCAGAACATAACAAAACAATACAGATCAGTGCAGTGCAGAACAAGACAAAGCAGAACAGGCAAAATAGAGCAGAGCAGGGCAAGGGTCAGGCTGTACAAGGCAGTGCATTTGATGGATCAATAGTAACGACAGATAGACAGATTGCAGATGAAGTTCTCCATGGTTGAGAGGGAGTGTTAAAATTGGAAACCAGGGAAAAACTTCATGTGGGTCATCTTATTCATGGCTAACAATATTTTTATTAGATTCCTCTCGTCGAGAGGTGTAGGATTGATATAAAGATCATCCAATTCCGATAAGTATTCATGAAGATATGAATTTATTTTGATTATGGAATTATTATCAAGCCGACCTACAACTCATGTAGGCTCAGAATCCCAACAGTCGCATCTATTCACCCACCAATGTTGTGTATAAATATAAGAGGAATTTTCCTCATTTGGACTCACTCATCTCATCACATCTCTCTCTCTACTGCGCAGATATGAGTCTCTTCTCTACTGCGCTGAAATGGGTCTCTCTCTCTCACACATGTGAAGCTGGAAGCTGTTGAATTTGAAGATGCAACTGTAGAAGTAAAGATTGACTTGCGTGGCCTAGAATATCTCCTCTTTGGAACTGTGTTGTAGGTTCATCTGAACCTTCTTTGAAAGCTGCAACTTTTGGTGGTGGAATGAAGTCAATCCGATGAACGGTTTGCAAGATATCGACTGCCCTAGTTTGAAGCCAGAAACTGCTGAAACTGAAGCTACAATTGTAGAAGTAAAGATTGACTTGCGTGGCCTAGAAGATCTCCTCTTTGGAACTGTTCTGTAGGTTCATCTAAAGCTCCTTTGAAAGACGCAACTTTTGGTGGTGGAATGAAGTCAATCCGACGAACGGTTTGCAAGATATCAATTGTCCTAGTTTGAAGCCGGAAACTGTTGAAACTAAAGCTGCAACTGCAGAAGTAAAGATTGACTTGCGTGGCCTAGAAGATCTCCTCATCTAAACTGCGCTGTAGGTTCATCTGAACCTCCTCTAGAAGCTGAAACTTTTGGTGGTGGAATGAAGTCAATCCGACTGTCGGTTTGTGAGATATGGTCTGCCCTAGTTTGATAATGAAGCCGCTAATGCTGATGCTATTGATCTAGGGTTTTCTACTGCTGATATGAATCAGATTTATTGTACTATTTCTCTCTGCTGAATTATTGAAGATAAAAGAAGATTTGATCAAAGGGTTTCCCCACACATTGTGGGGTTTGTCCCTGGCTAGCCGCCACATCTTGTGTCTCTTGTCTTGGCTTGTTTTCTGTTGATCGTTTAATGTTCTATCTGCACTTTACTTTATGCATATGTGATTGCTAATATGTGGAATATAATAAGAAAAAGAAGTAAACTGTTATAAGCATAGAACATACCATAACTTAACACTTATTCCCTCCGAAGATTTTAGTCCAGATAGATTCTCAATAGAATTAATCTTTAGACCGTCCATCCCTGACAACATTACAAATTGGAGAGTATTCAATGACGATCCTGATATTGTAAATTTCCTCACTTCTGAAGGATCCTACTCCAATCAGATAATTGACGAAGACCATCACGATCGACAAATACAACAAAATAACACTGATAATGCTATACCTAAATCGGTGGTTAAGTTAGAAGACTTATACGATTTGAAAAATCGGTTTAAAAGGTCTACCAATTCAAAACTCTATAGTTCAACTCTGAATTACGAATTAGTAAACCTAGGAACCGAGGATAAACCACAAAATGTTAATCTAGGCATAGGCCTAGCCCCTGAAGAAAAACTAGCATATATTCGTCTTTTGAGACAATATAAAAATGTTTTTGCCTGGAATTACAATGAGTTGAAGACGTACGACACTTCTATCATTCAGCATACTATTCCTATGATTGACAACGAAAAACCTGTCCAACAGAAACTGAGAAAGATCCACCCCAATTTAGAGAATCAGATAAAAATTGAGCTAAATAAGTTATTAAAAGCCAGAATAATTTTCCCCGTCAGACATTCCAAATGGGTCTCCAATATGGTACCCGTTAGAAAGAAAAACAGAGATATTAGAATATGTATCGATTTTCGGAATCTTAACAAAGCCTGTCAAAAAGACAATTTTCCTCTTCCACCTATGGAACAGATATTACAAGCAGTAGCAGGCTTAGAACTGATGTCTTTCTTGGACGGATTTTCAGGATATAATCAAGTGCTGGTGCATCCCAATGATCAGTTGAAAACCACATTCAGAACTAAATGGGGCACATATGCATATCAAAAGATGCCATTTGGTTTGATTAATGTCGGCGTGTTGAAGGCCCGAAAATCGGGTCGACAACAAGGGGGATACCCACCCGGACCGGACCTTGGTTGGCAGCTCCTTATCCGTTTGGTATAGCGGGTCCGATTGGGGATAATGGGACCAGTTTCCCAATCTAAGGGGTGTGTGTGTGTGTAGAGTTGAATGATGCTGATCTAGGAGTATTTTAAGCTAATTTAATTCAAACTTCTAAGCTAACTCTATGCTATTGTAATCTAATAAAGGAAAAACAACACATCTAATCTATACACTATATTTCTTCTATTATGCGATCTAAAAAGATTTTGAACAATAACTGGTAATAAAGATCATTCAGCTATCATAAGAATAGAAATCAATTAAGATAAACCATTCTGCATAAAAAGTTAGGCAAAACAGTTGTGAGCAGCATATCGCATAATAAGTTGTTCATAATATCAAGCACAAATAAATGACTCCACCGTACATAAGTGCCAAATGGTAACCCACACATTCATGCATTAACGTATAAACAACTAAAAACTGCATATCACTTTAAGAATATGAACAGAAACGGGTCAAGAGGTAAAAGTACCATTTATGACTGGTTCCACTCATAAGCTTCAAGCAATAACGATTTATCTCTACTTGTTCTAACATCTACTAAGAGTACAAAAGTGCAACATCAGTAGCAGACATTAAATGCAAACATTGATAAATCTCGATCCATCCATTCGCCAAAAACCCCCTCCGAGGGTGCAAAAGTGCATGTTCTGAGGACAAGTTTTTTGACAAATTTCCGGACCCTTCTCCAAATGCCTGAGAAGGGTTTAAATACTGCTAACTAATTAATCTTAATTACATAAATTTAGGACACGGTTTCAAATGACCGCCCTTCTACTAAAGCAAATTATTTCTAAAAATTGAATCTAATTTCTAACCGTTTCTGTATTTTCTCCTTAGTGCTGTAAGCAATGCAACATTCGCCTGGGAAGAGTCGGCTGGTTGTCTTCTCCTTTCGTTTGAGTTACGAAAATAGAAACAACAAGAGCTGGCACCGCTTTCTGACAAATTGGAAGATATTTTCCTCTGGCTTGGTGTATTCGCTGTGTGTATACTTAGTAATATCCCAAATTTCTCTCAAACTGATTGTGTTGTTGCTATTTCGGTTTCCGGCCTGGCGAATGACTGAGCAAGTTAGGGAATTTGCTCTCTGAACAATTTTCTGTATTGAAAACTGCTTCCGTTCTTTGTTCCAGGCTTTTCTAGTGCGTTTTCCTCCTTTAGCGTTTTTTTTTTTGCTTTACCCAGTCTAAGCTTCAGGATCTTTTGAAAACATGCTGCTTTTGTGCGCCTTTGACTCTGAGTCTTGGATAGTCTATTTCCATTAGTCTCTGTTGAGTGATACTCTGGAGTCCGCGGTCCTGCTGCATGCGGCATCCGTTTGCGAAGGCATTTCTTCTCTGTTCTCCGAGTATTGACGCTTTCCCCTTTTCCTTAGATGTTTCCTGCACATTGATTTATATTAGTTGTTGTCTTACAGTTTATGCAAAGGAAAAGAGTAATGACGAAAAGATTGACATGAAAGCTTTAAGCTCTAATGAATGCATAATCATGACACTCATAATGAACTGACTCTTCGAAAAACACAACACAATCCTTCTCGGATATTTTGGCGTACAATCATTAATTTCTTTTTAAGGTGCGCACCCAATTTTGGTCTGCAGACAGCTTTCCTTGAACGCTGTGCCGAGGAACCTTTGCGATGAGTGATTTCTGCGACTCGCATCGCAGTGTCAAGGATTGCGTTGTTTAAGATGCGTTATCGCAGGATTTGATGATCGCATTTATCGTAGATCGCAAATATCGCAGATCGCAATATCGCAGATCGTAATATCGCAGATCGCAAATAATTATAATCACTGTGTGCTGCTTATGTGATGTTGCGATATGCGACGTCGCATATCGGTCGTTGGTGGTTCCTTAAGTTTTTTATTTAAGAGAGCTTCACAATATAAGCGATGCGATGAATTTCGCGTCGCTTATTCGCAGCTCATTATGCGCATAGGAAAACGTCTCGTTCTCTTCTCGCGATGCGATATAGCTTTAGGGAGTCAAAATACAGAGTTTTGATAAAACGTTTTTTGGATTTTTTGTTAAGGGTCCCCATTTGCTTGGTGTTATTGCTAATACCAATCAAAGAGGGGGGGTGTTGGTGACCACAACAATGTCGATTCACTGTGAAGAACCAGTTATCTCTGTTTTTCTATTGAATTTCAACTTCCGAAGCAGAAATATTTTCATATATCTAAATTTTGTTATGGACAGATAGAGTATATTATGCCTTATCCTAGCATTTATACTTCGTCTCAACCTTTTCATATTCCAATCGTTTGTTTCCTCAGGCTTAGTTCTTGTATTCACACCAGACACTACTTGGTTTTTAAAGATAAAATAAGGTCTTCTCTGCGCGCTGGCCTTTTAAAATATGCTCATTTGTCGTAGGTAGAGCCTCTGCTTCCCGCAAGCGTCCATAGCCTCGACAGGGTTACCTGTTACCCAACAATGATCCTTTATCCTGCTTGAGGTTATTTACAACATTTAAGAGGAAAACCCCTTCTTGACACTTTTTCCTTTTTTATTCTCTAAAGAACAATGTCTTGGTTTGGTGGCCAAATTATGACACAGTCATTCACTTGATTTACACTTTTTCTGAACAAGCTGGCTCGTGATGAGACCTCTTGTCTTTTGATTGCAACAATCTTGAGTCGTTGCCCTGTTTTGGTAGACAGTATTGGCAAAGTCAGCGAGTTATAATATCTGTGATCATGATAAGCCGGCTCGTGATGAGACCTCTTATTCTTTGAGACATAGTGTTTTCTCGGATTGTTCTTCTGAATGCTGCGATTTCATTTAGTAGGGAGGAAGTCATTGTTTTTCCTTAAGAAAGCTCTGGACGACAATAATAGAGTTTGAAAACAGTAGCTTTACAGAGAATATTTATCTTATTATTGATACCTTTCATTGTGCTGATATAAAACAATTTTTTACCAAAGGTTGCTTTCATCAAATTTTTGAAGTTGAAACTAGCATCACGTCTAGGCTAAAGTTAACTCTACCTGTCAATAATAAAAATAAGATCTTTCGAAAATTTTTGCTACTTGTACAAGTGAAAAGCTCAAAATCTGATAGAGAATTGCTGTCTTTTTCATGAACCCTTTTAGTGACCATCTACAACTGGTTTTATTCATAAGAAAGAGAAAACAAATAAAAACTAAAACTATCCTACAAAAATAGAAGAGTGATCTTCTATGGAAAATATTTTTTAAGATTCTGTCCATTAACAGGCAAAGAATCTCTTCTACCTGCTAAATCCTGCAACACAAACGTCGATGGGCCTATGAATTCTACAATCTGAAAAGGGCCAAGCCACAGTTTCTGAAATTTCGTATGTTTGCCCTTTTCTTCATGAGCCTTATCCCATTTCAAAACTAAATCTCCCATATGAAAATTTTTTCTGGTCATTATGCTTGAGTCAAAAGAGGATTTTATCAGTGATTGGTGATGAGCATGGGTCTTCTTAGCTTGTTCTCGGTGTTCTTGTAATTTAATTATTTCCATTTGTCTTAGTTGTATGGAGGAGGTGGATACCTCATCGATGTGTTGTACTAAAGACAAAGAGGGAATGACTAAGTGGGTTGGAAGAACCACTTCTTTTCCATAAACTAAATTAAAGGGAGAAGTGTCGATTGAAGCTTTCTTCGTTATTCTATCTGCCCATAAAGCATTTACCAACGCTTTGTGCCAATTCTTTTGGTTTTGGTCGACTGTTCTTTTAATAATTCTAATCAGGTTTTTGTTTATTGATTCAGCCAATCCATTACCTTGTGGATAGTAGTTGGTCGAATATTTCAGTTTGAACCCTCTTTTAAGTGCAAACTCAGTCATTGTATTTCCAGAAAAGTATGAAGCATTATTAAATATTAAGGTCGTTGGCAATCCAAACCTAGTGATTATAAATTGATCTATGAATTCAATAATGTTTTCAGAATTAGCTGTCTTGAGAGGAACTGCTTCTACCCATTTAGTGAAATAATCTGTTGCCGTGAGGATGTACCTATGCTGCTTAGAAGAGTGAAGAATGATCTCACCTATTATCTCCAAGCCCCATTGGCTGAATGGTTGCTCGATGTTTACCGGCTGTAGTGGCATGGACGGTTTCTTTTATTTCCCCGCAGCAGTCTGGCAGACTTGGAATTTCCTCACGTAACTGTGTGAGTCTTTGAACAGTGTGGGCCAATAATATCCTGCACGGAAGATTTTATGTGCAGTAGCATCTCCAGCATAGTGTCCGCCTGCTGGCCCATCGTGGAGTTCCTGCAAAACCTTTTCTACTTCAGTTTTCTCAAGACACCTAAGAAGCGTAGAATCGTAATTTCTTTTAAACAGAACATCATTTATGAGCTGGTATTGATTAGCTTTCAAGCTCAGAGCTCTTTTCTTGGTGTGATCCAAGTGTGATGGAGCATACCCATTCTTAAGATAATAAATGGTGTCAGCATATAATGATTCTACATCATTTAGGCTTACCTCATACATATGTACCTCGTTAGATGAATTCTTGGGAATTTGCGATGCTCCAGCCAACATTTTGCAGAAGCCTTGGCCTCTTACAATGTTTGCTGGTTTGATCTCAAGATCGTATTCTTGTAAAGCGGTGATCCAATTTGCTCTTTTTTCGCCCACATCCTTCTGTATCAGAAGGTTTCTTACAGCTGGAAACGGTACTATGACTTTAGTATGGGCTTTAAGTAAGAAAGGTCTGAAATATTTAATTGCTTTGAAAACAGCATACGCCTGTTTCTCTACGTCGGAATAGTTGAGTTCAGCACCTTGTAAATTCGAGCTAAAAAATGCGATTGGAGCTTCCGCTTTCTCTTGATTTGTTTGAGTTAGAATCGCGGCATAAGATTTCTCTGAGGCAAATGTGTATAAGATAAAAGATTCTGAAAAATTCGTGGTTGCCAAAGATGGAGCGTTAATGATGGCTTGTTTTATCAAGTTGAATGCTTCATGCTCATATTGACCCCATTTAAAATTTGAATTCTTTTTGATCATATTTTGCAAAGGAGAAACAATACATGAGAAATCTGGGACAAATCTCTTCAAAAAATTAATTTGACCAAGGAAAGATTGCATGGCTTTTTTGTTATGAGGCATGGATATTTCAGAAATTTCTTTGATTCTGTCAGGTTCAATGTGAATGCCAGATTTTGACACTATGAATCCTAGAAGTTTTCCTTCACTTAATGTGAAAAAAGATTTCTTCGGGTTAAGTGAAATCCCATACCTTAAACATCGTTGAAAGATTTGTTTCAAGTCTTTGAGATGGTCGCTTCACTTCTTGGAGTACACTGTTATATCATCCAAGTAAATCACTACAGATTTATTGACTAAACCTTTGAATGAGATGTCCATGGCTCTCTGAAATGTAGCGCCGACATTGATCAAACCAAATGGCATCTTCCGATATGCGTATGTGCCCCATTTAGTTCGGAATGTGGTTTTTAGCTGATCATCGGGATGCACCAGTACTTGATTGTATCTTGAAAATCCATCCAAAAAAGACATTAATTCTGAGCCTGCTACTGCCTGTAATATCTGCTCCATAGGTGGGAGGGGAAAATTGTCTTTTTGACAGGCTTTGTTGAGATTTCGGAAATCAATACAAATTCGAATATCTCCGTTTTTCTTTCTAACGGGTACCATATTAGAGACCTATTTGGAATGTCTGACGGGGAAGATTATTCTGGCTCTCAACAACTTATTTAGCTCAGTTTTTATCTGATTTTCTAAATTGGGGTGGATTTTCCTGAGCTTCTGTTGGACAGGTTTTTCATTGTCAATCATCGGGATAGTGTGTTGAATGATAGAAGTGTCATATGTTTTCAACTCATCGTAGTTCCAGGCAAAAACATGTCTGTATTGTCTCAAAAGACGGATGTATGCTAATTTCTCTTCAGGTGCTAGGCCGTGGCCTAGATTAACATTTTGTGGTTTCTCATCGGTTCCTAGGTTTACTAAATCGTAGTTCAGAGTCGAACTGTAAAGTTTAGCATTGGTAGACCTTTTAAACCGACTTTTCAAATCATATAAGTCTTCTAACTTAACCACTGACCTAGGTATAGCATTTTTTTTTTTTTCTAAGTAAAGTCTAAGTCTATATTAAGGTAAGAGAATATTTACAAAGATTACATCATCCGAGGGGGGCGTGGCCAGCCCTCTGACAAAAACAACTGAAACAGACTATCTTTCCAGTGAGACCCAGTTACAAAACTTTGTCCATGTGAGTTCTTCGGACAGCGGACAGACAAAACACAGACTTTGTAAAGCCTACAAACGCTAACCTTTGACACAGTACTGACTAGAGACAAACCGCTAAGCGGAGGCAGAGTAGTAGAACTGAGAACGACCAGACTGAGAACCAGCAAATACATAGAAAACTTTAAACAAAAACCTGGAGAAGCTGAACCAAGTAGACTCAGGAAGGGTGGCTGGGCGACCCCGGTGGATTCTTCAGCTCCGGACTAGGCGAATCGAGCCAGATAACCAGCTCCTCGTCACATCGAAGCTGCCCATCCGAACCTGGCTGAACCGAATCTTGGCCCTCTCGTCTATCCTGAGTAGCATTACCCGGAGGCGGAATTTCCTGCACCGACATGGCCTGAGTCGAATTCGTCTGGACCAGAGCCTGCAGAGGTTGTTCATCTGGCTCGACGGCGGCCAGGGGCCGTGGGACTCGATACACCCTCCCGAGCATGTCCCCCAGTAAAATTTCACTGCTCTGAAGGTTCGCGGAGGCCGGAGAAGATGAAGAGAGATCTACAGGAGCCGCCTCTGAGAGATAAACCGAAAAGTTAAGAATGACATCTGAGCGCAAGAGTCTTCCAGGAATTCGAAGGCGAATTGTCTGGTAAGAGTCCGGCAGAAGCAGAAATTCCTCCTCGGAGCTGGAGGACGAAGGGTCCATGGCAGCCATGGGAGCAACAGGTTGTTGCTCCTCCTCCTCATACACAATGCGGATACCAGATCTACCGCCTCGACGAGGCACTCCTCTGCTGCGTGCCATACTTCCTAAGGCGAGGGCAATGAAACTCTGCTCCACCACCCTGAGACGACCCTCCGGAGAAGTGTCTTGCCAAAAACAAACTTCAAATTGCTTGCTCTGGTCCTGGCGTGACTGGTACTGCCCCCTATATAGCCAGTTCATAACCTCCATCGCCGGCAGAGGACAAGGATGCCTCATCCTTGCGCAATCCAATTTCTGAGCAGGCGCGTTCGACTTGAAGGCTCTGTCCTTCCGGATCTGCAACTTATTAATGACTATTAACATGGTTAATGAATTAAACCCAATCTCCCTTGCCTTAAATCGTATGCCCATCAAATCAAGCTCGTCCCAGGTGTTGAGACAAGTGCCTGCATTGATGGCACGTTGTTTCACCCGCATCCGGGCGACCTAGGTATAACATTATCAGTGCTATGCTGTTGTATTTGGTGATCATGATGGTCTTCGTCAATTATTTGATTTGAGTAGGATCCTTCAGAAGTGAGGAAGTTTACAATGTCTAGATCGTCATTGAATACTCTCCAGTTTGTAATGTTGTCAGGGATGGACGGTCTAAAAATTAATTCTATTGAGAATCTATCTGGACTAAAATCTTCGGAGGGAATAAGTCTAGAAGCTACATTAGCTAACAGGTCTGCGCTCGCATTTTGGAGTCTTGGGATTGACGAAATATTGAATGCTATGAAATGTGTAGTCAGATCTTGAACTAAAGATTGATAGTGCTTCAAATGACCTGATAGGCAATGTATGGTGTTATGTACCTGTTTGACGACAATTTCAGAGTCTCCGAAGACTTGAAGGTACTTAACGTTCAACCTGATTGCTTTGTATAGGCCTTGCACCAAGGCCTCGTATTCCGCTGTATTGTTTGTGCAATCGAATTCAAGTCTGCACGTAAGCATGGTCTTATTTCCGTCTGGGCTAATCAGAACGCATCCTGCTCCTGCTCCCTCGTTAGATTTGGAGCCATCAAAATATAATTTCCAAAACAAAGATGTATTTACAGAGTTATCTAAAAAATTAACACACTTCAAATCATCAGTTTGGGAAAAATTTTCGACTTGGGACAAAACTGAATTTTCTAAGTAAGGTGAGGTATGAGCATTAAAATTGCCGAGGAAAGAATCTACCAAGTAGTTTCCTATGATACTGCTGTTGTATGCTATTGCTTCATTTTCTCCCTCCAATTCTGTCACTATGTACTTCGGTGTAACTCTCGTTCAACCTTTATTTGATTCGGTTTACCATTGTAGGGTAACCACATGTGCGACCAGTCGGTTGAAAAGTATCCATGGAGTTTTTCGGACCAATCCCTACTAAGAATTAAGCCATAGAATTCAGGGATATCAACTACTAGAATGTCGATAACCTGACACACCTTCGGGTTAGATGACATTCTTATGGTCACTTGATTAAGTTCACCAATCACTTCGACTTAGGATCGATCAAGCTGAACTATGCGCACTGCGGATTTTTGCGGTTGAACATTCAACTTGGCACATATTGATCTGGGTAAAATATTCGTTGAAGCACCAGAATCTACCAAACAATTGTGCACGTTTTTGTTGAAAATTTCATAAGTGAGAAGAAAAGGGGGAGTGTGAGACCTTGATCTCCCTCCAATCAAGGCGATGTCATTTGGGTCAATCTTATTGATCGTGTTGGTTGGAGGTCTTCCCGTGTTGTGGGAAGCTACAGCTGTAGGCAAAGATGTAATAGGCACGGCATGTAATTCTTTCATCATTATCTTTTGTTGATGTTTCAATTTGCTCAACTCATAAAGAGTGATATTAGCCCTAGTCTTTTTCATGTCATCAATAATGTTATACTACATTTCATCCGACACAATCAGTGTTCTTGATGGAGGTGCTTGATCTAGTTGGACTGGGCTAGATTGAGTCGCCTTAGCGGTTGTTTTCTTTGTTGCGACTTTATCTTTTGCTGTAGGGCTTGCGCCCTTCTGCTTAGGGGTAGTTTGGGGAGGATCAAGTTGATTCTTGCTTCGTGTACTAACCGGAAATGCTTCTTGATCTTCTTCTTGTGGGAGGATGAAATCCCACATTCCTTGTAGTTCCACAACTTCTTCATCATCGGTCTGTCCTTCAGTGGTATTCTCTTCTTCTTCTTCTTCTTCGGATTCGACGTTTGAGATAGCGTTGGGCGGTTTCAACTCCATTGAGGGATTTCTTTTAAAAGCTCTGTAGGACTTTCTCGAAGAAGTTTCTGCTACTTGTTTTTTTATGTCAATCATCTCATTGGACATGGTTTTTAACACATTTTGTAATCCTTCCAAATCGAAAGGATCTTTCGATTGTTTCTTCTTGGGGTCTTCCTTGTAGGAGACTTTCTTAGATTTGCGTTCCTCTATCGCAGATATTTTTTCTAGGGCCACTACGCGTTTTTCTACTGCTATCACCTCTGTCAAGTTTTCAACTAAGGTTGTCTTATTTGCCCTATCCACGAAGATTTCCAAGTTCGATGGTAAGGCCGTAATATACCATTCACATCTCACTTCTTCTCTGGGCTAGGAAGCAGCAGGAATTTTGTTGAGGATTTTATTGAACCGTAAATTAAAGTCTTTGATGGGTTCTCTAGCCTCAACTTTAAGATTGGATAGGTCATTTATTAACGTCGCCGTTGATCTGTCATCGCCAAATTTGGTAAGGAATTGACTTTGAAAAATGTCCCAACTTGTGATAGACCCAGAAGATAATGAAAAGTACCATGACCCGGCCGTTCCTTGCGTTGTGTAGGGAAAAAGCCGGACGACAGCATCCTCGTTGGTAACTCCGTTGAGATTAACAGAAAGCATGAAACTATTGATATGTTCTTCAGCTAGCATGCCTGCTTCTGGATTGAATTTGGGTAGCCATTTCTCAGGATGGGCCGGTATTGGGCTCAGAGGTGGAGGCATTAAAACTGCCCCAGGATTTTTCCATGGAGACTGGGCCATCGTTGAGCTGCTAGTGAATGCAAGTGCAGAGGATGATCCCTGATGCTGGGAAGATGAAGGTATTATGATCTTTGATGATTGAAGAGGAGGGGTTGTGGAAGATGGATGAATGGTTTGAAATGAAGACGTGGGTGGCTGACTTCGCGGTGAGGGAGTTGAGATGGACGACGTAGATGAAAGAGTCTCACTGTCAGACTCTGGTGGTGTTTTCCTTGCTCTTTTCCTGGTGGGAAGAGGGAATTCAGTTGGCTGGATGCCAAATTTTTCACTCTTTAATCTGGTCAGAGGATGAGCAGGATTGTACTGCGAAGTCACGCTGCTTTGAGATTTATCAGACCTCTGAGAAAAGATAGAGAATCCCTGGAGTTTGCGAATCAGAGTTTGAACTTCAGGGGGTTCAATGATAGATTGGTCTGAAATATTAGGGTATGTAGCAGCGGTTGATACCCGAGCGACTTCTGACTCTGGATTTAATCGTACTGGAGAAGTCGGGGGAGTTGGTGAGGGCGATTTACTCTCAGAATGGTATTTAGATTTTCATTTAGATGCCATTCATAGTTCGTTCCCTCCTTCTAGCGCCAAATATGTTGAAGGCCCGAAAATCGAGTCGACAACAAGGGGGATACCCACCCAGTCCGGACCTTGGTTGGCAGCTCCTTATCCGTTTGGTATAGCGGGTTCGACTGGGGATAATGGGACCAATTTCCCAATCCAAGGGGTGTGTGTGTGTGTAGAGTTGAATGATGCTGATCTAGGAGTATTTTAAGCTAATTTAATTCAAACTTCTAAGCTAACTCTATGCTATTGTAATCTAATAAAGGGAAAACAACACATCTAATCTATACTAACCCGGGGTATATTTCTTCTATTATGCGATCTAAAAAGATTTCGAACAATAACTGGTAATAAAGATCATTCAACTATAAGAAGAATAGAAATCAATTAAGATAAACCATTCTGCATAAAAAGTTAGGCAAAACAGTTGTGAGCAGCATATCGCATAATAAGTTTTTTCATAATATCAAGCACAAATAAATGACTCCACCATACAGAAGTGCCAAATGGTAACCCACGCATTCATGCATTAACGTATAAACAACTAAAAACTACATATCACTTTAAGAATATGAACAGAAACAGGTCAAGAGGTAAAAGTACCATTTATGACTGGTTCCACTCATAAGCTTCAAGCAATAACGATTTATCTCTACTTGTTCTAACATCTACTAAGAGTACAAAAGTGCAACATCAGTAGCAGACATTAAATGCAAACATTGATAAATCTCGATCCATCCATTCACCAAAAACCCCCTCCAAGGGTGCAAAAGTGCATGTTCTGAGGACAAGTTTTTTGACAAATTTCCGGACCCTTCTCCAAATGCCTGAGAAGGGTTTAAATACTGCTAACTAATTAATCTTAATTACATAAATTTAGGACACGGTTTCAAATGACCGCCCTTCTACTAAAGCAAATTATTTCTAAAAATTGAATCTAATTTCTAACCGTTTCTGTATTTTCTCCTTAGTGCTGTAAGCAATGCAACATTCGCCTGGGAAGAGTCGGCTGGTTGTCTTCTCCTTTCGTTTGAGTTACGAAAATAGAAACAAGAAGAGTTGGCACCGCTTTCTGACAAATTGGAAGATATTTTCCTCTGGCTTGGTGTATTCGCTATGTGTATACTTAGTAATATCCAAAATTTCTCTCAAACTGATTGTGTTGTTGCTATTTCGGTTTCCGGCCTGGCGAATGACTGAGCAAGTTAGGGAATTTGCTCTCTGAACAATTTTCTGTATTGAAAATTGCTTCCGTTCTTTGTTCCAGGCTTTTCTGGTGCGTTTTCCTCCTTTAGCGTTTTTCTTTTTGCTTTACCCAGTCTAAGCTTCAGGATCTTTTGAAAACATGCTGCTTTTGTGCGCCTTTGACTCTGAGTCTTGGATAGTCTATTTCCATCAGTCTCTGTTGAGTGATACTCTGGAGTCCGCGGTCCTGCTGCATGCGGCATCCGTTTGCGAAGGCATTTCTTCTCTGTTCTCCGAGTATTGACGCTTTCCCCTTTTCCTTAGATGTTTCCTACATATTGATTTATATTAGTTGTTGTCTTACAGTTTACACAAAGGAAAAGAGTAACGACGAAAATATTGACATGAAAGCTTTAAGCTCTAATGAATGCATAATCATGACACTCATAATGAACTGACTCTTCGAAAAACGCAACACAATCCTTCTCGGATATTTTGGCGTACAATCATTAATTTCTTTTTAAGGTGCGCGCCCAATTTTGGTCTGCAGACAACTTTCCTTGAACGCTGTGCCGAGGAACCTTTGCGATGAGTGATTTCTGTGACTCGCATCGCAGTGTCAAGGATTGCGTTGTTTAAGATGCGCTATCCCAGGATTTGATGATCGCATTTATCGCAGATCGCAAATATCGCAGATCGCAATATCGCATATCGCAAATAACTATAATCACTGTGTGCTGCTTATGCGATGTTGCGATATGCAACGTCGCATATCGGCCGTTGGCGATTCCTTAAGTTTTTTATTTAAGAGAGCTTCACAATATAAGCGATGCGATGAATTTCGTGTCGCTTCTTCGCAACTCATTATGCGCATAGGAAAACGTCTCGTTCTCTTCTCGCGATGCGATATAGCTTTAGGGAGTCAAAATACAGAGTTTTGATAAAAAGTTTTTTGGATTTTTTGTTAAGGGTCCCCATTTCCTTGGTGTTATTGCTAATACCAATCAAAGAGGGGGGGTGTTGGTGACCACAAAACGGCGCTACTCTTAGTGGATGATATAACAGTGTACTCCAAGAAGTGAAACGACCATCTCAAAGATTTAAAACTAATTTTTCAACGATGTTTAAGGTATGGGATTTCAATTAACCCAAAGAAATCTTTTTTCGTATTAAGTGAAGGAAAACTTCTAGGATTCATAGTGTCAAAATCCGGTATTCACATTGATCCTGACAGAATCGAAGAAATCTCTGAAATATCTCTACCTCATAATAAAAAAACATGCAATCTTTCCTTGGTCAAATCAATTTTGTAAAGAGATTTGTCCCAGATTTTTCACGAATTGTGTCTCCTTTGCAAACCATGATTAAAAAGAATTCAAATTTCAAATGGGGTCAAGATGAAAATGAAGCATTCAACTTGATCAAACAAGCTATTATTAATGCTCCATCTTTAGTAACCTCGAATTTTTCAGAATCTTTTGTTTTATACACATTTGCCTCAGAGAAATCATATGTTGCGATTCTAACTCAAGCGAATTGAGAAAAAGCAGAAGCTCCAATTGCGTTTTTTAGCTCAAATTTACAAGGTGTTGAACTCAATTATTCAGACGTGGAAAAATAGGCCTATGCTGTTTTCAAAGCGGTCAAATATTTCAGACCTTTCTTACTTAAAACCCATACTAAGATCATAGTACCATTTCCAGCGGTAAGAAATCTTCTAGTACAGAAGGATATGGGCGAGAAAAGAGCAAATTGGATCACTGCTTTATAGGAATACGACCTTGAGATCAAACCAGCAAACATTGTAAGAGGTCAAGGCTTCTGCAAAATGTTGGCTGGAGCATCGCAGATCTCTGAAATTTCATCCGAAGAGATACAAATGTATGATGTAAGCCTAAACAATGCAGAATCATTGTATGCTGATATCATTTATTATATTAGGAATGGGTATGCTCCTTCACACCTGGATCATAATAAGAAAAGAGCTCTGAAATTGAAAGCTAAACAATATCAGCTCATAAATGATATTCTTTTTAGAAAGAATTATGATTATGTTTTTCTTAGATGTCTTGAAAAAACTAAAGCTAAAAAGGTTTTGCAGGAACTCCACGATGGACCAGTAAGCGGACACTATGCTGGATATGCTACTACACATAAAATCTTACGTGCAGAATATTACTGGCCTACGCCGTTCAAAGATTCACACAGTTACATAAGGAAATGTCAAGTCTGCCAAACTACTGCTGGAAGACAAAAGAAGCCGTCCCTGCCACTACAACCGGTAAACATCGAGCAACCATTCAGCCAGTGGGGCTTGGACATAATAGGTGAGATCGTTCCTCACTCTTCTAAGCAACATAGATACATCCTCAGGGCAATAGATTATTTTACTAAATGGGTAGAAGCAATTCCTCTCAAGACAACTAATTCTGAAAATATTATCGAATTCATAGATCAATTTATAATCACTAGGTTTGGATTGCCAACGACTTTAATGTTTGATAATGCATCATACTTTTCTGGAAATGCAATGACTGAGTTTGCACTTAAAAGAGGGTTCAAACTAAAATATTTGGCCAATTACTATCTGCAAGGTAATGGGTTAGCTAAGTCAACAAATAAAAACCTAATCAGGATTATTAAAAGAACAATTGACCAGAACCAAAAGAATTGGCATAAAGCTTTGGTAAATGCTTTATGGGCAGATAGAATAACAAAAAAATCTTTGATCGGCACTTCCCCCTTTAATTTAGTTTATGGGAAAGAAGTGGTTCTTCCAACTCACTTAGTCATTCCCTCTTTGTCTTTAATACAATACATTGATGAAGTACCTACTTCCTCCATACAACTAAGACAAATGGAAATAATCAAATTAGAAGAGCAACGAGAACAAGCTAAGAAAACCCATGCTCATCATCAAGCGCTAATAAAATCCTCTTTTGATTCAAACATAATGACTAGAAAAAATTTTCAAATGGGAGATTTAGTTTTAAAATGGGATAAGGCTCATGAAGAAAAGGGCAAACATACAAAATTTCAAAAGATGTGGCTTGGTCCTTTTCAGATTGTTGAAGTCATAGGTCCATCAACGTTTGTCTTACAGGATCTAGTAGGTAGAAGGGATTCTTTTCCTGTTAATGGTCAAATCCTTAAAATATATTTTCCATAGAAGATTATTCTTCTATTTTGTAGAATAGTTTTGTTTTTTTCCTTTTCTTTTTTTCTTATAATAAAACTAGTTGTTAATGGTTACTACCGGTATTAGCGAAAAGACACCAATTCTCTTTCATATTTTGAGCTTTTCGCTTGTATAAATAGAAATTTGTTGAAAATATGATCTTTATTATTGACAGATACAGTTAAAAACTTTAGCCTAGATACGATACTAGTTTCAACTTCAAAAAATTTGATGAAAGTAACCTTTAGCGAAGGAATTGTTTTATATCAGCACAATGAAAGGTATCAATAACAAAATAAAGATTCTCTATAAAACTGCTGTTTTCAAACTCTATTATTGTCGTCCAGAGCTTTCTTAAGGAAAACAATGATTTCCTCCCTGTTAAGGAAAATCGCAGCATTCAGAGGGACAATCCAAGAGACACTATATCTCAAAGAATAAGAGGTCTCATCATGAGCCGACTTATCGTGATCACAGATATTATAACTTTGCTGACTTTGCCAAACACTGTCCATCAAAACAGGGCAATGACTCAAGATTGTTGAAATCAAAAGACAAGGGGTCTCATCACGAGCCAGCTTGTTCAGCAAAAGTGTAAATCAAGTGAATGACTGTGTCATAATTTGGCTACCAAACCAAGACATTATTCTTTAAGAATAAAAAAGGAAAAAGTTTCAATATGGATTTTTCTTTGAAGGTTGTAGATAACCTTAAACAGGATAAAGGATCATTGCTGGGTAACAGGTAACCCTGTCGAGGCTATGGACGCCTGCTGGCAGCAGAGGCTCTACCTACGACAAACGAGCATATTTTAAGGCTAGCACACAGAGAAGACTTTATTTTATCTTTACAAGACCAAGTAATGGTTGATATAAATACAAGGACAAGCCTGAGGAATCAAAAAATTAGAATAGAAAGAGGTTGAAACAAAATATCATTGATAGAATAAGGCATAATGTACTCTATCTGTCCATAACAAAGTTTAGATTTAGGAAAATTGTTCTGTTTTGGAAGTTTAAAAAAATTTCAATAGAAAAGCAGAGATAACTGGTTCTTCCAAGTGAATCGCCATTGTTGTGGCCACCAACAACCCCCCTCCTTATTTAGTATTAGCAATAACACTAAAGAAGTGGGGACCCTTAGTAAAAAATTCAAAAAAATTTATAAAAAATTTTGTATTATACTCCTCAAAAAATACATCGCACGGAGAAGAGTGAAACATTTCTTTATGAGCACAATGAAAAACTGCGAAGAAGCGACGCGAAATTCATCACATCGCATACATTAAGAAGCGCCCATAAATGAAAATCTTAAGAAATCTCCGATGGCCGATATGCGACATCGCATAAATAGCACACAATAACTTAACAAATTACAATGACAAATGCGATCTGCGATCTTGCGATAAATGTGATCTTGCGATAAATGCGATCTGCGATCTTGCGATCTGTGATCTTGCGATAAATGCAATCTTGCGATAAATGCGATGCTGCGATCCTGCAATCTGCGCGATTTTGCACTAAACTGATCAGGAAACTCTACGATGACACATCTTGATAATGCGATCCGTGATGTTGCAATGCGAGTCACGGAAATCACCCATCTCAAATTTTCCTCGGCTCAGCATTCAAGAAAAGCTGTCCCTAAACCAAAAAATTGGGCGCGCGCCTTAAAGGAAATTAATGAATGTACGCCAAAGTATTCATGAAGGATAGTTTTTTGTTTTTCGAAGAGTCAGTTCACTATGGGTGTCATGATTTTATACATTCGTAGAGCTTAAAGCTTTTGTGTCAAAATTTATTATCATTACTCTTTTCCTTTGCGTGAACTACAGGAATAAAAAACAGGAAACAACATGAAGCAATGTGCAGGAAACATCTAAGGAAAAAGGGAAAGCGTCAATGCTTGGAGAACATAGAAGAGATGCCCTCATAAATGGATACCACATGCAACAGAAATGTAGATTTCAGAGTATTACTGAATAGATGCTGATATCAATAGGCGATTCAACACTCAAGGTCAAAAGCTCACAAAAGCATCATGTTTACAAAATTCTGAAGCTTATGCCCAGTCAAGGAAAAAGCGCTAAAGGCGGAAAACGCACCAGAAAGGCCCGGATCAAAGAACGGAGGCAGTTTTTGATGCGCGATTAGCGCTAGGAGAAAATTGTTTAGAAAGTAAAGTCCCTAACTTGCTTAGTCATCCACGAGTTCAGAAACCTAGATAGCAAAAGCAGAGGCAGTTTAAGAGGAATTTGGGTTGTTGCCAAGTATATACGTAGTAAATTCGCCCAGCCAGAAGATGATTCCCAAAAATATCTTCTAGTTTACTAAAAAGTGGTGCCAGTGCTTGCCATTTCTATTTTCGTAGCTCAAACAAAAGCAGAAGACAACCAGCCAACTCTTCCCAGGCAAATGTTGCATGCTCGCAACACTAAGGAGCAAATGCAGAAATAGTTAGAAATTAGATTCAATTTTTAGAAATAAGTTTGCTTAGATAAAGGGCGGTCATTTAAACCGTATCCTAAATTTATGTAATTAAGTTATTTAGTTAGCAGTATTTAAACCCTTCTCAGACATTTAGAGAAGGGTCCAGAGATTTGTCAAAAGCTTGTCCTCAGAACATGCACTTTTGCACCCTTGGAGGAGGTTTTGATGAATGAATGGATCAAGGTTTATTAATGTTTGCATTTGATATCTTCTACTGATGTTGCACTTCTGTACTCTTGGTAGATATTAGAACAAGGAGAGATAAATCATTGTTGCTTGAAGCTTATGAGTAGGACCAGTCATAAATGGTACTTTTATCTCTTGACCATTTCTGCTTATATTCTTAAAGTGATATACAGTTTTTAGTTGTTTATATGTTATTGCATGAATGTTTGAGTTACCATTTGACACTTTTGTATGGTGGAGTCATTTATTTATGTTTGATATATGAATAACTTATTATGCGATACGCTGTTCACAACTGTTTTGCCTAAATTTTTATGCAAAGTGGTTCATCTTAATTGATTTCCATTCTTATGATAGCTGAATGATCTTTATTACCAGTTATTATTTGAAATCTCTTTAGATCGCATAATAGAAGAAATACATCCCGGATTAGCATAGATTAGATGTGTTGTTTTCATTAGATTACCATAGCATAGAATTAGATTAAAGTAACTCAGATTAGAACCCTTAGATCAGCATCATCCAACTCTGCACACACACACACCCTTAGATTGGGAACTGGTCCCATTATCCCCAATCGGACCCGCTACACCAAACGATAAGGCACTGCCAACCAAGGTCCGGACCGGGTGGGTATCCCCCTTGTTGTCGACCTGATTTTCGGGGCTTCAACAAGATCTAATAGAGAGGTTCATGTATAATGTTAAGAGGAAAAAATTACACCATTTAGGATCAAACACACTAAAAACCCTCTTACTTAGAACAACTAGGGATGAGCGGATTGATCTCCTTGATCTCATGAATGAAGGTGATGTATACCAATTATCATTTGAAGAAATTTGTGAAACATGCAAACACATATCAAGAGGAAGGGCAAGAGTAAGTCAATGAACATCAAGATCGGTAAGTCAAGTTAAACTTGGAAATTTGTTTGATAACTTTAAAATGGAAATTCTCAGGAATTTAAGTGAACAAGTAGAAACGTTAAGAACACAAAATGAGCAAAAGGAAGATGTTGATACTTGTGTTGTCCATGTAGAATCACATGATGTTAAATTTTGCTCCTCATTACCAAGGTTGAAGGAATTTTACAAAGAGGACAATGGAGAAAGTCAATTTCTAATGCAACTATGTTATGTAGCTCCAAGAGGACCATGGCAACCTATTCAACCTGATATGGTGCAAGAGCCTAGTTCACAATTTCAAGATTATGCACATCCATCTCAAAGTAATTGGAACACACCCTTTCATTGGCAACCTTTGCCATCTCAACCCCAAAACCAATCTTGGCAACAAGGTTGGTAAGGAACTTATGGGATCCATATACAATATCCTCAATATTTTCCTCAATATCCTTCATGCCCAACTCCATGTTATCCCTACCATCCACCTCCACCACAACCACAACCCCAACCACATCCATCTCAAATATCCACTTTCACTCAACTACCTGTACCACCATTTCCAAACCCACACAATGAAGTAGCTCAACCCACTTACAATGTTGAGGTACAACACTTCCAAACATCTCCTCTTGATCTAAATGGTATTCATATTAGGGTGGGAAGAGTATTGCAAACAAGAGATTCTCTTGATATCATTGAAGGACCACATCCAGAAGAAGAATATTCAAATGAGAATACCAAAGGATCATGGGTTGCATTTGATGAAGAGAAGACACCAAAATCTAAGATTGAGAAAGCTCCCTCATGGTTACCATCAAATCATCCATGTGTTCAAGAGAACAATCAGCAAAAAGAGGAAGATTTGAATTTCATGGAAGAAGAAGATGTCCCAGATGATCCAAATTTGCAAGTGGACCAAGGGCATCACAATTATATTGAAATATGATTCCAAACAGTCATTAAGTTGCAACAATACTCTCTTCTTCAATTGTTCTTGATATCATCAAAGTCAAAGCATTCAATCTCTTACATCCAAGTACATGTCAAAGAATACATTTCAATCCTACACATCAGTTTATCTGTCATCTTGATGTGCACTTGGTTTCATTGGAAGTATTCCTACACTTGAAAATGATTTTGTTTTTTCAAGTAGAGTAGGATAGGAAAAGAAATAAAAATTGAAAAATACGAGAAAAATAAAAATCTCAAGTGAAATTATTACATCTAAAATACACCTTTAGGATTTATTTTGGATTGGTCATCTAATTCCAAAAATGTATGTGTAGGACAAAGGTTAGACAATTGTAACTATTCCATGGTTTGTCATGTCATTACATTGATTGTGGCTCCTAGATATATCAAAACGTTTGGAACAAGGGTGCTATTAAAGTGTACCAAAAAATTTGGATTGCTAGGATCCATATATTTTCCATAAACGATTGTCCTAACAACATATCAATGATTTTCCCAACAAACTGAATAGTTTGTGCCTCTATCTTCTTCCTTCTTGGTTTCTTGAGGAAAATTTCCCTTATATTTTTAGCATAAGTCAAGATATTCTTAATATCTTGTAACAAGGGAACTTTGATACAAAATTTTCTTAATTATGAAACTAGGTCAAATTTAGGGTGCTTGGTAGGATTTTCTGAAATTAGCTTGTCTCGGTAGGGAGGTGCAATAGATTATGGTGAAGACTCTAAATTTTGAGAAGTTCGTTTTACTATTGAATATTCGAGAGATGTTTTAGTGTCTTGTTGAAGGTGTTGGATGCTGCCAATAATCAAGGGGTCTCCCTGATATGAATTCCCAACTAGACCACACACCATTTGGAGTAGGAGCCTCATTCGAGAAATAGGCGTGACTTCCATATTCTTAATGATTTTCCTCGACCGCAATAATCAACACAAGAGAGAGCGCATAAACTTTCGAGATAAACAAGTGAGAAAGCCTTGTCATTTGTTCATTTTGCAAAGTGTATAATGGTTCTTTCACAGAAGGGAAGAAAAAGTGAGTCTTTAGAAGAAAAGTATTAGTACTATTCTAATAAAGACACACACATATATCTAAAGAATCGTTATTTATCTTATGAAATAGTTCACTAAGCAAAAACTATGGTGAAAGCAAGAGACACACATTTCAAAGATGCATACTAAAGCCAATGAAATAGTTCATTTTAATTAGTATTTATAAACATAAACATACACCTCAAACAATGAAATAAATAGTCTTACAATCATTCACGACATATGCATGCAAGTGCGTTGGCTCCAAGAGCTTCAAATCATTAAAGTGAAAGTTCTAAGATACACCGTTACAATGATACAACACTAGTTCTAATAGTGGAACATTAAGCCACTACTTGCTTCTCAAAATACTAATCTTCTCTCTTATTCCTAGCTTAAGAAGCCAAGGTGAAAAGTCATTTGCTTGAGCTATGAGGGTGTATATATAACAAATGAGGAAACTCTCCACCTCCCTTGTGACTCTTGAGCTCCTAGTGACTTTACAAATTCCTATGAGACCTTTGAGATTCTAAATGGATTTTCACATTCTATGTGTGACCCTTGGGCTTCCACACATTTTACATTTTCTTATTTTTTTTTTAAATACAATATTACATTTCCACAAATTTGTGGAAAAATACAATGAAGACATATGAATTTTATGGCGACTTTTTGAGAAGCCATGACTTGGTGACAATGACATGGAACTTCATTTTAGTGTATCAATGTCAGACTTATATTCTTACTGTTATCTTCATATATGCATGATAGTTTTTTACTGCAGTTCATCTTCATCCTCCAAGAGGTTGGCTATGGTATAGAGTCTTCCATGTGATCTTGATATTAATTCTTCTATCATTATCTAGTGTCCCTTTATCTCTTTTCTTGATTATTTGTTTGTATTTTCAACTGCATAAGTCTTCTCGTATCATCTCCTTGACATAATTCTTGTGCATCATCTTGCCATGTCAACATAATAACACCTACAAATGGAGTTCACTCGTGACAAGACGACATTAGTCCCAAAATATTCTAGTCTATCTTGTTTCTCATGTAACATGTTGACTGAGTTTGGATAGTGTGCAAGGTTGAATAGGGAGGCCTTCTTGTGTGCATTGCGCAATATCAAGAGGCAAGAGGTGAGGGACTAGTGATTTTGACTGTGTAGTGCACAGTGGTCGAGAGAGAGGTAAGTCAAGGATTGTGTAGTGGGAAAGTCCAGGAGGCAGGGAGGCATGACTAGTAACTATGAATGCACAATGCACAGTAGTAGAGGAATAAGCTCAAGGGACTATGTAGTGCACAGTGGTCGAGAGAGAGGCAAGTCAAGTATTATGTAGTGGGAAAGTCCAAGAGACAGGGAGGCATGAATAGGCACTATGACTGCACAATGCATAGTAGCAGAGGGAGAGGCTCAAGGGACTGCACAGTTGAACACTGCAAGGGTCTAGAGGAGGCTTCATTGTCCACTGTGATTATACATCATGCAAGGTGAGGCTGTGCTGATCAGGACTGCGCATTGGGCAAGGGCAACTGGAAGATCTTTAGTGACTAAGCTCTAGGATTGCATAGTGCGTAGTTGATGGTGTCAGTTCTCAATGACTATGAAGTGCAAAATTCTAGGAGCTAGAGGGTGCTTCACTATGGCTTAGGGTTGCACAATGTGCATTTCAAGGAGGCATAAAGGTTGGTCTAATATCAAGAAACTTGTGAAGACAAAGAAAACTCCAAAATTGGTTAAATGTGGGATCAACAAGGTAGAAGGATGAGAGTAAAAACATGTAACAAGACTTGAACATGATCGCACACTCATGAATGACCAAACACATGATAATGAGACACTCAATACCCAAAATCAACATGCATACATTGAAACGACAACAAGGTGACACTTACCTCCAAGTGTTACACTTAAGATATAGCTTTTGACACAAGTGTCGATTGCAACAAGAAAGTGTCCAATACCTTGAGGATGAATCTAAGGCATGTCCTTATGGTAGATAGAATCCATTAATGCAAGAGAAATCATAGAATTTTCCTCTCAAAGGAATTCCATAACAACCTTTCACAAAGAATAACACTTCCCTTAACAAAAGACGACACTTTGAATTCCTTCAAAAAAGGGGTTAGAAACTTAGGGAGAAAGTATGGGATGAATCTAACAACTAGAAACAACAGTTCACATGATCAAATGGAGGCTCCAAACTTTTAAAATAGGCCAAATTTTGGAGGGTGTTGTAATGATGACAATACTTAGCAATTTGCTAGAATATACCCAACTTCTTTGTTTGGGTTTAGCATTATGCACGGAGTATAGTCTTTCAAGAAGTATTGATTCATCATGTAAATTACTTCAGTTTTCCCACTTATCTCAGTTATATATGTAGTCTTTCCTATCCCCTTTTTCTGCTCAATCACTTTTACAAAGCTTGCCATATCACAACTTTTTTTATTGGGAAAAGGATAGTTTTATTCGTGAGTTTGGAATGATCACAGTTTTAATTCCATCTCTTGTGTTGATTTTCTTCCAGCAAACATGTTCAGTACCCCAGCAAAGTCACTTTAGGAAACATGAGCATTGCTTCGCTACTAGCGAGCTTGTTCAGTACCCCAACAAAGTTGCTTGCCTCACAACTTTGCACAAGAAGCCTTTCTCTTCTTTCACCATTTATTTGATTTTCATTATGCTCATTGGCACTTTTTCGACGTTTATATTTCACGGGTGGAAGAGGGATCCCAAATTATTGAGACAAAGGAAGGTTATTGCT
Organism: Pinus tabuliformis; assembly: GCA_031772625.1. Lineage (NCBI taxonomy): Eukaryota > Viridiplantae > Streptophyta > Pinopsida > Pinales > Pinaceae > Pinus > Pinus tabuliformis. Next base: position 732,923,117 of record CM062819.1, read on the forward strand.
TCAGAGACTATTATTTACCTCTAAAATTAGTATGCTCACTTTTAGATTTCCCCTTTCCCTTCTATACTCTATTGGATCAGTAGGAAAAAACCATTAAGATATAACACCAAGTCAAGTAATGAATTGTTGGGAAAAATACTAAGAGGGGGGGGTTGAATCAGTATTTTAAAATTTCACAATAATGATTTTATTTTTCAGACTGTATACGCTATTTTCTAGAAACCAAAAAACTTATGTCTGCGCCTATAATGAATGAAACCAACGTATAGATAAAACACTTTGATAAACAGCTAATTCATTGTCTTAAATTAGAGTGTGATGCATTTACTAAGCAGTAAACAGATGCAGTAAGAACAGAATAAATCAACACACATGAACACTAGAATTTTTCAGGTGGAAACCCAATGTGGGAAAAAACCACAGTTGTTGTCATCTCAGTCTTCAATCTTCTTATTAAAAAGTGTTTACAAGTTTTGTATTGGTGCAAACTTTTTCTAGTACGCAGGCATCTACCTACTAAAGGCTACAACCTTCACTCATTTTCCAGCTTCTACTGGAAGGCAGCTCCAACCCCCTAGCTCTTGTATTGGCTAATTTGTTTACCAGTACATAGGTGTCGGCCTACAAAAGGCTACCACCTTCACTCTTCCTCCAGGGACCACATTTCATAAATTTTCAGACTGTATACTCCTGGTACACATCAAAACAATATGTAGGCCACGTTTCATCAAATTTTCATACTAGACCCATCTGTAACGTTGAAGCTCAAAATCAAACACCACAGCAATACAACCATCAAATACAAATGCATCTATCAACAATCAGTCAATTTGAACAGTCAGATCACTGTCACCAAAACACAGAGCTAAAACCAGAACACTACATCAACAAACAGAACCAACTGCAACCTCAAAAATCATATTTCAAAATGTATACGCTACTTCAATGAAGTCAACTTGCATGTATACACTACTTTCTATAACCCAATATGCATATACCTCTAAAGAGATTGAATCATAAACTTCTGAACTAAAAGCTGTACAACCCAAAGACATTATGAAGATCTACTATCATGTTACAAAGTTATAAATAGATAGCGGCAAAGATCACCCTTCTTACTCAATCAATTAGTCAACCCAGACTCAATCACCTTAAACAATCAGTTTTACTTCATATCTAATGAATACATAATTGAAAAACAATAGTAAAACAGTAGCACTGATCAGATAGATCAGTCATTTCTAAACAAAAAACGTTTCCTCTGCATACGCTTATTGAAGTGCTGAATCTGCGTGAATACTCACCTTCACTGAGGAAAACCTGCGTATAGATCTGCAAATAATAACTTATAACTTTGCAGCTTTTCAAGACTTCAGATATACCCAGATCATAGCATTTAAAGGATAAAACATGTGTTAGCATTCAGATCTAGCCCATCCATTATCAGATCATACAATGATAAGTCATTTCAGGTCTCATGATCCTGATCCAACATTGTATCCAAAGGTGCACAAGATATTTCAGATCTATATCATAACCATAGCCCTTACAACATAAAATATACTTCAGATAGAAGTATTCATGAAAAACCCTTTCACTTGCACACTTAGCCCTTTGATCTTCTCCTCCTTATATACTAGAGTCTTTGTCAATATCATGCACCAAAACAACACTTAGAACCTGTGGTATTCTTAGACACGATAAAGTAACCATTATTCCACTCAATATTGTGGGCTAATACCATGGTATGGACCCTTGGTATTCTTTAACCTTAATTTTCCATCCCATACACGCTTTTCCTTCTATGAAACTGTGTGCATACATATACATGCCTTTTGTGTTGAGTACCTACGTGTATATGTGACTTGTACTAGGTTAACAAATGTATACAACTTAAAACATTGTCTTTCCTCAATTTCTTGATTATGATCTGTAATCCTTTGTCCCATCTGTAGAAATTCTCACTGTAGATCACCTGATAATGCAATGTAACTAAAGAACTTTGCGGAAGATTAATCAATTTGATCAAGATCAATCGGAACACATATAACGGAGAAGAATAAATCATACACATGAAACACAGAAGAATACTCTGGGGAAACCCTCAGCTAGAAACCCTGCTATCTATATTATCATAAAAGTGGAAATATCTGAGGATTACACAAATATTTAGCTCTCAAGCTATCCAACTCTCAATATAATCCCTCACTGCTACTCATAGACAGCGAAAGGCTTCTCACAAACCTTCTCCTCTACCCTCCAAGCCTCCTATTTCCTTGCGCAGTTTCTCCTGGGTCCTCAAGATGCCACCTGTGTGTAATTACCTCACACACTGCTCACTGACCTCTGAAATAACTGGGCAATCCTAAAGGAGATAATTCCTTCTGCATGGATGAGTTTCCTTTATAGGAAAATTTCTCCAACTAATAGTACAAAGTCCCTGTCTTTAATCTCAACTGGGTCTTTCTCTGAACTGACATGCATGAGTTATTTATGAGAGAATATTAAGTTATCTGGAGAAAACTAGTTGCATGCATTAACTGACTGAACTCACAGTTAGTTCCTCCAACTGTTTGGAACTAATTTAACTATACTTAACTTAGTTAACTAAGCTAACTAATTACAACTCATATACAACTCATCCTTATCTCCTTAATTAGGGGATAACTTCCTCAATCAAAGGGATAACTGTTGCATGTCTTCACAAAGACTTCATGTTTGATTTTATCCAACTAATTAACTCAAGATGAATTAATTAATTATTTTATAAATAGCTGCTATGCTCAAATGCGAATTTTAATTCAGAGACTAATTAAAATTGGAATCTATATTGAAATGCTATTTATAGCAATGCTATTTTTAGCATTTCTATTTTTTGTTATTTCCAACAGAGTTGGAGTATATCTTAAAATGCTATTTTTATCATTTCTTGTTGCCATTTTCAACACTCCCTCTCAACAAGAAAGGCATTCAACTCAAACCCGATCCTGAACCTTTGGAATGTTCTGCATGCAACACTTCTCTCAAGTGTTGTTGTCCCAGCAACTCCAGAAAAATAAAATAATAAATAATAAATAAATAAATATATCCAACTTGAATCAAAATGATGCCTTTATCATCAAAGTCTCTGACTGTTATTGCCTCTGTCAACTGAAAACTCTGCACCTCTGTGCCCTTCAGTATTTGACTGCTCTAGCCTATGTCACTTTGATCTCTGACTGCATCAATACCATTGATTCCTCCTGCTGCATCCGTGCTACTGCTGGTCCTATCTCCCAACACTGCATCTGCACTGCACCTCCTCTCATCATGTTGCACCATGTTTCCCACTGCTACACTGCAACTCAATTACTGAGAAGTAAGTAACTGATCTCCCAACTGACCTCCCTGTTGGGCTATAAACACCCTCTAATGTTGAAGCTTCCTCTGCCGCTCCATCCACATCTATCTCTACCCACTCAGTCAGTCCTGCTACTCCTCATCGAGGCTCCTGTAGCAAGGTCTAATCAAAGAGGTTGGGTACCTCAAGGATCTTACCCCTTTTTCAACCTTCTTGGGACTATCACTCCACATCGCCCCACCTCCCACCTGGAGGTATGGATTCATGTGATCCACCTACCCACTTGGCTTGAAATTTCCCCCTACTAGAGGTCTCTGCATGAGTGGATGCCTCCACTCAATCTCCTCTCGGTTTCTCCAGTTGTGGCTACTCCACAACCTCCTGAAACTGCTTCACCAATTATGGCTCCTCCACAATTGTCTGAGACTACTTATGGTGTTGCATGTTGAGAGGTAATGTACTCTCCCTCTTAACCACCAAGTCTCCAAAATTTGCCTTACTCCTCAAGGCTTTGCATGCATATTAAACCTCAAGAGCATACAGGTTTTGTACCCGTGAACTGATCTGTTTCACCTGACCCATGGTGATGTGTCTAAGGAAAACCTTTCCTTTACTGAAGACTACATCATAGCCTTTGTCCTCCAACATTGTGATCGATACCAAGTTTTTCTTCAGTCCTGGCACATACTTCACATCTGTCAAGGTGATGTGAGCTCCATGCTCCCTCTTAAAAGAAACTGTGCCCACTCCTGAAACACTATACTTTTCATCATTACCCATCTCTATGCGCATCTGGAGGTCCTTCTCCTCCAATGTACTAAATAAACTCTTATCGTCGGTCATGTGGAATGAGTCTCCACTATCAAGAAACCAACCACAACCCATCATCGATGAAACCATGCATGCGATGAGGGTAAAATCCAATTCGAACTGAGAGGTTAGGGCCTCACCTTCAGATCCTTCCGAGGATCCCTTCTTGGATTTCTTCAATGGACAATTAGTTGCATAATGGCCCACCTCATGACAATTAAAGCATCGCACTTTAGATTTGTCAATCTTCTTCCCACCATGGGAAGAACTCGATTTGGAATGAGAATCCTTCTCCTTCCCTTTCCTTGCCTTACTCGCTAAGGCCAGATTTTCTTCATCCTCCTTGGATGAAGAACCATCTCTGGTGCTCCTCCTGATCTCCTCCTGCATCAGATCTGACCACAGTCGTTCCCAATTTGGCAGTTTCTCTCTTCCATTCATTGAGTCTTGGTAGCTATGCCAACTCTTAGGAATACCAAGGAGATCAAGGCTCACCATGACATCATTGGCTGTCGTGATTCCTACACTTCCAAGCTCATCTTTGCAGGTGGTGAGCTTGTTCAGATATGTAGAGATCATGTCACCCTTTTCACACTTGATTTTCTGAAGCTTTTCCTTAAGCGCCAACTTCCTCAAGTCGTTGTTGTTCTGATATAAGTACTTCAATGTATTCCACATTGAAAACAGAGTCTCCTTCCCATGGAGACTCGAGACAATATGGTCTCGAACTCCCTCCAGAATAATCCTCCCTGCTCTCACCACACATTTATTCCATTCTGCCAATTCTTGGGCATTAGCTGCTGCTGGCTTAGGGACTTCTTGATCAATGAAGTCCTTCAAACCATTGTCCTCTAATACCGCCTCCATGCGATCATTCCATGCTATGTAATTAGAGCTGCCATCCAGGGCATACTCGAGTCTCAAGCCATTGAATGCCATTGGTGAACTTTGAGATGTGATAAGAAATCGATTTTGTACCTACAATCAAGAACTTCAAACTTCAAACTTCTCCCTTCTTTGTATACTATTCTCCACTTTGATCACCTTTTCTCTGATACCATGTAGAAATTCTTACTATAGATCACCTGATAATGCAATGTAACTAAAGCAAAATACTTGATCTAATTCTACTATCAAACTTTGCAGAAGCTTAATCAATTTGAGTAAGATCAATTGGAACACATATAATAGAGAAGAAGAAATCATACACATGAAACGCAGAAGAATACTCTGGGAAAGCCTCAGCTAAAAACCCCACTATCTGTATTATCATACAAGTGGAAATATCTCAGGATTACACAAAGCTTTAGCTCTCAAGCTATCCAACTCTTAGTACAATCCCTCACTGCTGCTCATAGACAATGAAAGGCTTCTCACAAACCTTCTCCTCTGCCCTCCAAGCCTCCTATTTCCTTGCGCAGTTTCTCCTGGGTCCTCAAGCTGCCACCTGTGTGTAATTACCTCACGCACTGATCACTGACCTTTGAAATAACTGTGCAATCCTGAAGGAGATAATTCCTTTTGCATGGATGAGTTTACTTTATAGGAAAATTCCTCCAACTGATAGTTCAAAGTCCCTATCTTTAATCTCAAGTGGGTATTTCTCTAAACTGACATGCATGAGTTATTTTTGAGGGAGTATTCAGTTATCTAGAGGAACTAGTTGCATGCATGCATGCATTAACTGACTGAACTCGCAATTAATTCCTCCAACTGTTTGGAACTAATTTAACTGGACTTAACTTAGTTAGCTGAGCTAACTAATTACAACTCATATACAACTCATCCTTATCTCCTTAATTAAGGGATAACTTCCTCAATCAAAGGGATAATTGTTGCATGTCTTCACAAAGGCTTCATGTTTGATTTTCTCCAACTAATTAACTCAATATGAATTATTTAATTATTTTACAAATAGCTGTTGAGTTCAAATTCGAATTTTAATTCACAATTTTAATTTAGGGACTAATCAAAATTGGAATCTATCCCGAAATTCTATTTATAGCAATGCTATTTTTAGCATTTCTATTTTTTTCTATTTCCAACAGAGTTGGAGTATATCCTGAAATGCTATTTATAGCAATGATATTTTTAACATTTCTATTTTTAGCATTTCTTGTTGCCATTTTCAACACCATCATCATGTTCTTCTATGCCATTACTTTGTTACCTATGAATAGCCCTGTTACAATGTGAGTTTCCATCATACATCACTTTATCATTTCTGAACTGACTTGTATGTGGGTTGCCATCAAGGACAACACATGTACCATAATGCTAACATGAATATTCAAGAATAGGTATGGGCATCATGGTTTTTCTTACAAATTTCTATTTGAATGAAACATATTTCCATGCATACATCATTGTCTTAAAGATATTACACTCAAGCAAGGAAGAGGGACCAAATGTTAACCAAGTGTTATTGCACATCACAAATCCCTTTAAAACTTTTGCCACATTGGTTAGAACCACGAAAACACTTTCACACAAGGTTTTATTTACATAAACACAATGAGAATGAAAAAGAAAGAGAAAAAGAAAAAAAATGGGAACATTACCAGAAATGAAAAGAAAAAGACGCATATACATAGGAAAAAACAACAACCCTGAGGTTGCTACAGGAAATAACGCTTAATAGCTTGGCCATCAACAGGAAGAGAGTCCATCTTCCCATCCAATAATTGGAGGCGATAAGTATGGTGTCCAAGTTTGTCATGAGCAACAAAAGATATGATCCATTGGGAATGAAATTTGGTGTGTTTACCTTTCTCTTCATGGGCCTTATCCCACTTCAATACTAGGTATCCCACACTGAACTCCTTATTCCCCACAGATTTCTTATGAACAATGCTTGATACGATTTTGATGTATAGAAAAATTTTACTTTGTTTTTCACCTTTCTTCCTCTAGCTTGAGAAGGGTCTCTATCCTACTCTGAACAACAAGACATGGTTTACCTCAGGGTTCTTGAGAGAGTGTAAGGCTAGAAGGTATATGTTCAGAGGAAGGATAACTTCTTCTTTGTACAAGAGGAAGTAAGAAGATGTCTTCAAAGAGGGTTTTGGTGTGACACAATCTGCCCACAAATCATTCACCAATGCATTATTCCAGTTACTTTGCTTACAGAAAACGATTTTATTTGTGATATGAATTAAATTCTTATTAGTATACTCAACTAAATTGTTTCCTTGAGGGTATTAATTAGATGAGTGCTTTAAAACAATACTATTCTCCAAAGAAAAATAATAAAGTTTTAGTGATGAGAAGTATGTTGCATTATCAAAAGCAAGTGATGTGGGGATGCCAAACCTAATAATAATATTATGCTTGAGGAAGTGAATGAAATCTTGCTCGTTCACTTATTTCAATGGATTTTCTTCAGCCCACCAAGTAAATTAATCTATCACAGTTAAGATATATCAGTGTTTCTTTGACAAATGTGGAAAAATTTCGCCAAAAACATCCAATCCCATTATTGAAATGGTTCTTCAACAACAATGGGCTACCTTGGGCGAATGACTTCTTATCTCAGTGAACAAATCTTTGACATGTAGGACACTTACAGCTGTGGGAATGTGCATCCGTAAATATCGTAGGCCAATAATAACCAACCAACATGACTTTATGAGTAGTAGTATCACCTGCATAATTCTCACGAATTGTCCCATCGTTAAAGTCTTTCAATACCCTTTCCAAATCTTGCACTTCCAAGCATTTGAGCAAGAAACCATTGTTGTGCTTCTAGAAAAGCACACCATGTACAAGCTGAAATGATAAAGATTTAAGTCAAATTTCCTTTTCTATTTGGGTGACAAATGCGAGGGAAAGGTCCCTTGATCTAGATATTGGTGCACATCAGTATACCAAGACATGGTTGCATTTCTCAATGATTTACATTTCATTTTCTTTTCCCCATCTAGAAGAATCCTCTTCTGGCGAGTTTACTACTTCTACTGCAAGCTGATAAAGACCATGGCCTTTTATTGTATGAATTGGCTTGAATTATAAATCATATTCTTAAAAGATTGTCATCTAGTTTTCCCTCCTCTCACCCAACTCTTGTTGAATGAAGATGGATCTAACCACTGGGTGAGGCACAAAGACGATAGCATGGGTTTTCAAGAGGTAAGGCCTAAAGTGCTTCACTACCTTGTATATTGCATAGGATTATTTATCTATGGTTGGGTAGTTCAATTCTGATCCTTGAAGACAAGCACTTATAAATGATATGGGCCGCTCATTTCCTTGATTGTATTTTCGAGTAAGAACAACTATAATGGATGTGTCATAAGTGATTGTATACAACAAGAAATCTTTATTAAAATTTGGAGTATACACCATTGGGGCGTCAGTAATTACTTGTTTAATCTATGTGAAGGAATCTTTCTCCCTTTGGTCCCACTTGTAAACCACATCCTTCTTGAACATCCCTTGTAATGGTTTAACAATCTACACATAATCCGAGATGAATTTCCGAAGGAAGTTAATTTTCCCCAAGAAGGATTACATGGATTTCCTATTCATAGGAAAGGGAATCTGAGAAATAGTCTTGACCTGTTCTGGGTCTGCTTTAATTCCACTATTGGCTATAATGTGTCCCAAGAGGTTTCCCTCAAACACTTTGAAGATGCTCTTCTTAGGATTTAAAGATATACCATATTTCTGGCATCACTCAAAAAATTGCCTTAGATGATAGATTTGATCAGATCATTTTGTTGAAAATATTGTAACATCTTCCAAGTACATGACCACACTTTGCCTGGTCAAACCACAAAATACAATGTACATGGCCTGTTGAAAGATAGCACCAACATTTATGAGTCCAAATGGAATATTTTGAAACAAAAATTTATCCCTTTTAGTCATGAATGTAGCTTTTAATCTACCTAGTTCTACTACTAGAACTTGGTTATATCTAGAAAATATGACTAATAGCGAGAACATCTCTAACCTAGATATCATTTGGAGTATCTACTCCATAGAAGGCATCAAATAATTATCTTTATCTGAAGCCTATTTAAGGTTGCGGAAATAAACACATAAGAATATCTCTCCAGACTTCTTTCTAACAGGAACCAAATTTGAGACCCGGTATAATGACGAACTTTAAATATTATCTAAGCATCCAACAATTTTGTTAATTATTTATGAATAAGGGGTTCAAGCATAGGATGAAGTTTTCTTAATTGTTGCTGAAATGGATTTACCCCTTCCTTGATAGGAATCATGTGCTAGATAATGTCATAATTTTTCAATTCATCATAGGTCCATGCGAACACATCTTCGTATTGTTTGAAGAGACAAACGAATGCTTGTCACTCTTGGGGAGAACAACATGTACCAAGATTCACATATTTCAAATATTCCTTGGTACCCAAGTTAACTTGTTCGTGTGACAAGGTGGAAATGTGGGTCCTTGAATTGATTGGAACCTTAATGTTGTTTTGTAGGTCATAAAAATTTTATAAAGAGATTGCACCCTTAGGCACAGGGTTCCCTTTATGTGCCTGAGATGACCACCACAAAAATATTTTGTGCTCATCTTCCTCTATCATCATACTCATCTTAATCTATTTCCACATCTTTAAAAACATCAACATCTAGTATATGTTGGTCATCATTGAAAAAGTGAAAGTTAGTGACATTATCAGGTACATATGGATTATAAATAATATCAATGGAAAAGCCATCTCTAAGTGGTGATAACCTAGTAGCAGTGTTAACTAATGTGTTTTTGGTTGCATTGTGATTCCTATGAATAAAATTAATATTGTGATCTATAAACTATCGTGGATATTCCACTGGACAGTTCGTCACAATAGATCTGATAATAATATATTAAAATACTGAAATTTTACACTATTACAATTTATTAAACTTTAAGATATGTGGATTTAACTGTAATTAGTGCATGCATGCGAATATAAATTATGCATAAAAGTATAGAATGACAAAATAAGCTCTCACACACATAAGACATAAGATTTGCTCTTTGGGAAACCCTTTTTGGAGAAAACCCAGCTGGAACGTGCGGTCGCTTCACTCTCTTTCTCTGTCTGGAAATATAGATGCAGGTACAAAGAAGTAATGCATGTGGCCCATGGGTTTCTATAGTGAACATATCCTCTCTTTATGCTCTACCTCCTATCTCTCATGGATATATTTTCTCAGCTATGGAACAAAATTCTCTCGAAAGAATGGAATGCCTCTTCCTCCTAGTGGCCCGGTTATAACACAACCTGATAGCCTACTAGTGGTTAATTTCGACTACATAAAATCCTAACTAGAATTAAAAAATAGACCCTGCTAGAGTCTTTTACATCACAAACACGTGGCTAGCCCCTTTTCCATAAATAATGGGGGCTGACGTGACATCCTGCTAAACTATAGGTGTGAAAACAAGAAGGTCAACTTCTACGTGGCATAACTTTTGCATACGAACTCTGATTAATGTGCTTCTTGTGATGATGAAAAGGTATATGTGTCTAGAATAGCATGGAAAGGTGCATTCTGAAGAGAGAAATTTTTACCCCCACAAAATGTCATTTGATGCCTCAAAATGCTCCCAGAAGGTTCCAGACCCCGTTTTTCCAAACTAGGGCTTTCCAGTAAAAACGGTCCAGTGAGTTGATTCCTCCACTTTTTCCACTCCAAATGGATTGAGATGGATAAAAAAAAAGTATAATGATCTAATTCATATCATATTGAAAGCTAGAAATAAATAAATAAGATGCCATACCTCCTACTAGTAGTTTTTCAAATTAGGTGGCACATTATGAATAATGTTTTGTACCTATCGTGTGAAAATCTTTGAGTCACCTATTACCTTTAACATCTACACCTTGAGGTCTATGGTTTTCTTTAATCCCAACATGAGTGTTTCCTATTCAACAATGTTATTTGTGCACTTGAATTCCAATCAACACAAGATCATATATTTGTTTTTTGAGGCTCAATCAACATACAACTAGCTTCAGAACCCTCCTATGTTTTTTAACCATCAAAATATAAAGTCCAAATGTTAGCAACGACAAGGTTAGTTCCTACTCTAGTACTTTTTACATTTATGTTACAAAATTCATTAGCATCGGTTGGATTTCAAGGAAGGATTTCCAACTGTGTATCTCATGCTACAGGGAATGGTTGCACAATATAATCTCCACGATCAACTTATAAAAAACAATTTCCAAAAATAAATTGTGCATAGCTAATTGGATCATCAGGAGCTTTAAGCATCGTTACTATATGTTTCATGAAAGGTTAACTTTTCACTCAAGTAGGTTATTCTTGCCCTTATAAGGAAGCCACAAATGTGACCAGTCAATGGCAAAATATTCTTCAAACTTGATAGACCAATCTCTGCTTAAAAGCAAACAATAAGCTTTCGGGATGTCCACAATGACAATATCAATACATTGGTGAACTCTTTGATTTGATGATAAAGGAATTATAACATTGTGAAGCTCACCAATTTCCTGCACTAAAGATCTATCTAATTGTATCATTTTGATGTCAATCTTTTACTATTTCACATTTATTTTCTTTGCAATAGATAAAGGCATGGCACTTGTAGATGCATCAAAATCAAATAGGAAATTATGGACATTATAATTGAAAATATCAAAAGTGAAAAGAAAAGGGGGGAAAGTAGATCTAGAATTGACATTAGTTTCATTAACAACCGATTCGAGAATAGTCTAAAACTTATGGGATGATTTTTGAGAAGCAGAAACTATTCTACTTGACATAGGCTAAGGTGCATATGCTTGGATGATCAACTCACATTGCCCTGCCAGCTTTGCTAGCTCAAATATAGGAGTATTAACACATGTTTTCTTCATGTCTTCAAGAACATTATAATCTATGTCTTCATATTGGGCAGGGTGTGTAAAGTGGTAGGTGGTGTCACTTTATTTGATACCTCGGGAGTGACGAACTTGTTATTGTTACTTCTAGAAGTACTCTTAGGAGGCAGAGTGCTCCTGGTTTTAGCTTGTATTCCCCGAGCAGGGTTATTCAAATGTAATTTTTTTCTCAATAAATTTTTCCTTACATCTTGCTCAGGCACTGATCCTTTGCTCCTCAAATTGTATTTCTTAGTTGGTTTTTGTGGAAGATATTCACTCAATGGGGCCTCACCAACACCTTATTGATCATTGTTCATGATAAGATCAAGAGTGAAGATTAAATCACCAACACTTGTATTTTCCTACATGGAGGCTAGTTCACCAGCTTCCCGAGTCTTCTCTAACTGCTCTTCTATTGTCAAAGTTTCTATAACATTAGCAACCACAACTTTCATGTTATGTTTCCATTGAGGCCATGTTTTTCTGAATTCACTTCTTAATGAAATGTGAAATAGTTATCCATGCCCAAGATCTCAATGTTAAATACATTAGAGCTTTTTGCATACTTGATAGGTTGATTTTTGTTCTTCTTTAAATATGGTTTGAAGAACTTATTACTAGTAGAAGCTTCACTTGAATTTCTTGAGCTCAGATACTTCATTGGAAAACAACTTCAAGGACTTAGTCAAGTTATCCATATCAAAAGGATCCTTCTCTTTTATTTTAGCGGAAGAGGCTTTTGACATTTTCCCAGTGTCTTTGGAGTCTTTTGAGTCTTCCTGATTAACAATCATTGCAATAGACCTTAATTACTTTTCAATGGCTATTGCTTCTGTAAATTTAAGAGATAATGTTTCCTTTGTATCTCTTTTAACAAAAACGAAAATGTTAGTGGGAAAGGCAAGAGTGTAATATTCCTTAGTAATTGAATCATGAGGTTGCACATCGGTGGAAAATACATTCAAGATATGAGTAAATATCTTATTAAAATCTTTAACCTTTTCTTTATCCCCCCATCTTAATATTTCTAAGTTCTTTGAGTGACATGGCGAGAGTTCTATCAGAAAAAATTTCTGAGAATAATCTTTTGAACTCTCTCCAACTATGGATTGAATTTGGTGGAAGGCTATGGTACAAAACTAATGCTCTACTTTCAAGAGTAAGTGTAAATAATCTACAGGAAACATCATCATAACGTACCTCAACCATCCTTAGAAGCAAATAGAAGTCATCAATGTGATTCTTGACCTTCCCTTTCTTTCCTGGATCATACTTTGTAAGCAACATTTCCGGGTGCTTTAGTAAGCGATGCAGATTTCTCGGAAGAGTAAGAGGCCCTTGGGCCATCCAATCTAGTTGGTCATTGACCATGTCTTCATTTTCCTCTTCCTCCCCACTTTTCCATTCTAGAGGCTCTTCACCTTCATCATTCATATTTTTTTTATAATCTAATTGTTCATTCTCTCTTGGTTTTTCGTCGTATGAAAAATAATATCATTCCCCATCCCCCTCCAGGTTTATGGCCCTAGGTAGTGGAGTGTCCCCTTGAAGGATATATTTTTCAAGTGAGTCAACTAAATCATCAAGGGTAGTGGTGACCAAATCTTCCATCGAAGAAACTAAGACACCACAACGAGTTGTCTCTTTCTTGGATTACTTATGTGGAAGAAAGGAAGTGACAAGAAGTAAACCAAGAGCTTTAGAAAACCAATGGATAATAGGTTGAATCCTCCATAGTTACTCGTAAGTTATGTTATCATAGTTTAGTTTCATGATAAAGACTTCAGGATTAATGGATTGGAGTAGTTGTTTAAATATTTCGTCGAACAACCAATCACACTGACAAATAATTTTTCAACATTGATTTACATTTTTTAAATGATGGCATTGACAAATCAAATGGCATCACCCTATTTCACTCAGTTTTTTCATGTTTTAGTCATCACCTTTGGGCACAATTTCTGAATAGTTGGAAATGAATTTTGTAAACCAAAATAAGTTTTTGTTGGGAACAGACCCATTAACAAAAACATCTTTTAGTTTTTACACAATATCATGGTTTAGGATATACGAAGGATTCTTTTGAGCTTATTTTTCATAAATTCGCCAAAATTACTTTTTTATATTTTTAGAAAAACACCCAATCAATTTTTAGTTGGAGGGCCACCTCATCAATTTGATTTGAGGATCAAATCTTATCTCCTTGATTATTTTATTTAGTAAGCTAAATATGGATGAAGAGGTTTGAGATCCATTATATTTGGATCTTGATGAGAATACAATTTTATATAAAGTTGTTTATGAAAATGAACCAGGGGTTCAGTCCTAAGAAAAGGACTCCTTGGTCTTTGTGTATCAGACTTTGTTTGAGATTAATAAGAGTTATTCAAGATAGAGAAGGATTTTTTTTCATATCATAGGTTCATGTTCCATGCTTTCTTAGTCTATTTTTCTCCTACATGTGATTATGTTTCCTTATTTGTAGTTCATTTGATGTTTATCTTCATTATTTGAGTAAAATTAAATGCATTAGAATTCATTGTAGATGTTTTTCTTCATATATTCAAATTCTTGTCACCTCTGCCCCCTAAAGTTGTTTTTGGATTCATATTATATGCCTAATTGCAGTGGACTATTTTCTCCTTTCAACCTTTAGCTACAACAACAAAAAAAGTGTCTAAGGAAAATTCCAGTTTCTTGTCAGTTTCCATTAACTCTCAACTTGTTTGACTCCATTTCCCAACCAAACCCTTTTCAAACTCCCATCCTAGTTAAATATTTGTCCACTGAGCACATGAATGATCTATTGTTGTAGTGACTTTGAGTGGCATAATCAGAGAGAGATCCATCTCTAGATTGAAAGGGCCAGCTTTCAATCCCAAAATGGTTATAGTTTACCTTAGATTTTTCACCATAATTTCCTAGTGAAATTTTGAGTGAACATTTTTGCATCGTTGCCAAGGACGTGAAGCTTCAATTCAACATCTTGGAAGAATGACTGTGAACAAATCTTCTCTATAATGGTGAAAAAAGGATAGGCAGAAAAAGGTTTCACATCATTCACTTAGAGACTCCACTCTCAACAAGATCCAGAAATCAAAGTATCGCTGGCGACTTCACTGGATCAAGATGAATCCAAAATCTGTGAGGTATGCTCCTATGAATTGCTCTCTAATTCCTTGTTTTCCAAATTTTCTTCCTCGTATGGATTGGAAAACATATATGCCAAGATTCAAAGACACAAAAGATGATGATGTTTCTTTACATCTGATCAATTTTCATCTGCATACACATAAGCTAAAGGTTTATCATGAAGACTATTGATGAAAATGTTCATGGTTACTTTGGAAGAAAATGCAAGACCTTGGTATGAAAAACTACCACCTACTATTCTTTATTCCTTAAAATATTTTCATAAAAGATATTTTGAAAAGTATAGAGAACATTATCCTTCTTTATTTCCTATTAAAAAACGTTGTGAACATGTTGAAATGTCCATTCAGCATCTTGAAAATATGTATGGTGATGAAGAGTTTATGGATGAAGGAATTCAAGAAACATTGTATGAAAGTCCTTTTCATTATTAGGAAGATATATTAGATGAAAATTGCCATGATATTCAAAAATATTCCCAACATACAATATTTTCTTCTTTGGTTAAAAATGAGGAAATAAGGA
The DNA here is from genome assembly GCA_031772625.1 of Pinus tabuliformis. Lineage (NCBI taxonomy): Eukaryota > Viridiplantae > Streptophyta > Pinopsida > Pinales > Pinaceae > Pinus > Pinus tabuliformis. The sequence continues at coordinate 732,938,795 of CM062819.1, forward strand.
CCTTGGAATTCATATTCATCTTCCATCCCCTAAGAATGATGAAAATTTTCAACGGTCTTGTCAAATCTTAACAGACCAAGTGAAAGATAATGTTAGTTAATTGATATTTTCCACAGTTATTTTATCTTCTGAATTAGTTATTGAAGAAAAACAAATTATTCTAGATCCCTTGGAAAGTGAAGAAATTGTTCAGGATTTTACACCCTCTTAGGAGTTAAATTTTGAGAGTTTATAGAATCAAGATTATATTCATGTTGAATCACATGAAGGGTTTATGCTAGACATTCTTGTTATACATAATGAGGCCCTTCCTTTTGAGGCTTTCTAAAAATAGTCAAATTCTTTCTTTGTAGATGAGGAATATTATAAGCATACTATTTATTTCTCATTTGGGAACGATCACAAAGTTTATAATGAAAAGCCTGATGAAATGGAACAAGGAGTAGAATCTAGAGATCATGGTTACTATTTTCTTCTTGGTAATCAACAAGAGTTATTTTTTCATGCTCTTAGGGATGCTTTTGCATTTTTGTTCGAACCATCAGAGGAAATGAGTCTTACAGTTTTCGATCAAAGGAGACAGTCTCAGATGATATGACAGGTTGTTATTTTTAAAGGATTTCCTTTTATTTGAAAGCAGTGAAAGCATAAACCAATTAAGTAACCATTTACTTACATGGTTGCATTGGGAGTTTGAAATCACTTAATATAGAAGTATTTTTCATTAGCTTATAGTAGAATAGTTTTTTCTTGAATAAGCTCATTTTTCAAGCATCCTTTCAACAATTTTCAGTTTTGGATTTACAATAGCGATATTTTCAGCACTCAATTTTCAGTTTGGGTTTGGTTTTCAGTGGCATTAGGCTCCTGTTATTGGTTTTCAGAGTTTTGGAGCCACCCAATAACTAGGCACTTAGTCTACGGGGGTTATTGTTGCCTCTCAAGGTGGGTTGGAGCCAGTTGTTATCACAATTTAGTTTCATGATAAAGAATTCAAGGGTAATGGCTTGGAGACGTTGTTTAAAATATTCCATAAAAAAATTAGCCATGCTGACAGATAATTTTTCGGTGTTGGTTTAAAAAAAATAAAATGGTGGCATTGACAAATCAAATGGCAACACTCTATTTTACTTTGTTTTTTCGTGTTCTAGCCATCAACTTTGGGAACGGTTTCTTAATAGTTGGAAACAAATTTTTGAAAACAAAAGAGTTTTTTGTTTTTAACAAACCCATTAAAAAGAAAACCTCTTCCATATTTTACACATATATCATAGTTCATGATATGCGAAGGATTTGTTGGATCCTATTTTTCATAAATTCCCCAGAATTAATTTTTTCTATTTTTAGAAAAATTCCCATTCACCTTTCAGTTGGAGAGCCACATCATCAATTTGACTTGAGGATCAAATATTATCTCCTTGATTTTTTGATTTAGTAAGATAAATATGGATGAATAGGTTTTAAATCAATTATCTTTGGATCTTGATCATAATGCAATTTTATACAAAATTGTTTATGAAAATGAACCAGTGGTTCAGTCCTGAGAAAATGATTCCTTGGCCTTTGTGTATCAGAATTTGTTTGAGATTAATGAGAGTTGTTCAAGATAGATTAGGAAGTTTTTTCATATCAAAGATTCATGTGCCATGTTTTCTTAGTATGTTTTTCTCCTACGTGTGATTATGTTTCCTTCTCTATAATTCATTTGATGTTTATCTTCAGTATTTGAGTAAAAGTAGACGATTTTCTTCATATATTCAAATTCTTGTCACCTCTGCCCTCTAAAGTTATTTTTGGATTCATATTACATGCCTAAATGCAATGGATTGTTTTCTCCTTTCAACTTTCAACTACAACAACAAACGAAGTGTCTAAGGAAAATGTGTCTATCTTTCCTTTGAGATCTACTTACTTCCTAGATAATTTGTTGTCAATTTCCATTAACTCTCAGCTTGTTTGACTCCATTTCCCAATGGATTTCCTCTCTTTCCAAACCAAACTCTTTTCAAACTCCCATCTTATTTAAAGATCTAGCCATTGAGCATATGAATGATCTATTGATGTAATGGCTTTGAGTAGCAGAATTAGAGAGAGATCCCTCTCTAAATTGAAAGGGCCATCTTTCAATCCCAAAGTGGTTAGAGGTTACCTCAAAGTTTTCACCATAACGGCCTGGTGAAATTTTGAGTGACAACAAGTTACCTCAAAATCACACTCCGGACCTTGGTGATTTGACTCTTCTTTATCAGATATGTGAGTGGGAGTCAAACTCGGACAATTGTTACCTTTCAGGGAAGGTTTTTCATGTGGGTGTTTTGAATTATCAACCATACAAATGATACCCTCCTTCTATCACCATAATTGATGACAGTGTTGGATGTCACTAACAATCAGAGGGTCTCCCCAGTATGAAGTCCCAGCTAGAACTCACACCATTTGGAGTAGGAGCCCCATCAGGGAAATAGGCCCGACGACCATATTCTTAATGATTTTATTTCGTTGCAATAATCAACAAAAGAGAGAGTGTATATAATTTTGAGATAAACAAGTGAGTTGGCCTTGTCATGTATTCAATTTCAATATTGTATAATGGTTATTTCATGGAAGGGCAAAAAAATTAAGTCTTTAGAAGAAAAATATTAGTACTATTCCAATAAAGACACACACATAAATCTAAAGAATTGTTAAATGTCTTGTGAAATAGTTCACTAAGAAATAACGATTGTGAAAGCAAGAGATGCACAATTCAAATTTGCATACTAAAGCCAATGAAATAGTTCATTTTCATTAGTATGTAGAAACATAAAGATACACTGCAAACAATGAAATAAATAGTCTTACATTCATTCATGACATATGCATGAAAATGCACTGACTCCAAGAGCTTCAAACCATTAAAGTGAAAGTGCCAAGATACACTACTACAATGATACAAGACTAGTTCCAATAGTGGAATGTTAAGCCACTACTTGCTACTCAAATGACTAATCTTCTCTCCTATGCCTAACTTGAGAAGCCAAGGTGAAAATTCCTTCACTTGGTCTATGAGGGTATATATAGAACAAATGATGTGACTCTCCACCTCCCTTGCTATTCTTGACCTTCCCTCATGAATATTGAGCTCCTATGTGACTTTTTGAATTCTTATGAGACCTTTGAGCTTCTACATGGCTCGTCACATTCTATGTGTGACCGTTGGGCTTCCACACATTTTACATTTTCTCATTTTTTTGAAAATACAATATTACATTTCCAAAAACGTGGCAAAATACAATGAAAACATATGGATTTTATGTTGACTCTTTGAGAAACCATGACTTGATGATGGTGACAAGGAACTTCATTGTAATGTATCAATTGCAAGCTTATCTTCTTGTTACTATTTTCATATATGCATTATAGGTCTTTCTTGCACTTCATCTTCATCCTCTGAGAGGTTGGTTATGACAGAGAGTCTTTCATGTGATCTTGATCTTCATTCTTCTATCGTCATCTCATGTCCCTTTATCTCGTTATGTTTTTAACTTGATAAGTGTCTTATCGTATCATATCCTTGACATCCTTCTTGAGAATCATCCTGCCATGTCAAGATAATAACACATGCAAATGGATATCACTCATGACAAGACGACATCAGTCCCAAAATATCCTAGTCTATCTTGTTTCTCATGCAACATGCTGACTAAGATAGCATAGTGTTCAAGGTTGAAGAGGGAGGCCTTCCTATGTGCATTGCATAGGAGTAGGAGGTAAGAGGTGAGGGACTAGTGACTGTGACTACGTAGTGGCTGAGAGAGAGTCAAATCAAGCACTGCATAATGGGAAAGTCCATGCAAAGCCAGGGAGGCATGACTGGGAACTGTGACTACGCAGTGCGCAATGGTAGAGGGAAAGGCTCAAGGGACTACGTAGTTGAGCACTACAAGGGTCCAAAGGAGGCTCCACTATCCACTATGATTGTGCAGTGTGCAATGAAAGGCTGGGATGATCATTATGAGGGCAAGTGCAACTAGTAGAACTTGAGTGACTAAGCACTAGGATTGCGCAATGCACAATTGACAGAGGCAGTTCTTTGCGACTGTGTAGTGGATAGTTCTAGGAGGTATAGGTTGCTTCATTGTGGCTTATGATTTCTTAGTGTGCATTTCTAGGAGGCAGAAAGGTTGGTCCAAGATCAGGAAAGTTGTGAAGATCAAAAAGGCAAAAGGATGAGAGTAGAAACATGTAACAGGACTTGAACATGATTTCACACTCATAAATGACTAATCACATAACAATGAGACACTTAATGCCCAAAACCAATATGCATCCATTGAAATGACAACAATATGACACTTACCTCCAAGTGAAACAATTAAGATATGGATTTTTACACAAGCATTGAATGCAACAAAAAAGTGTGCAATACCTTGAGGATGAGTATGATGCATGCCCTTATGATAGATATAATCCATTAATGCAAGAGAAAGCACCAGATTTGCCTGTCAAAGGTGTGCCATAAAATCATTTCACAAATAATGACACTTCCCTTAACAAAACACAACACTTTCAATTCCTTCAAAAGGGGACTTAGAAACTTAAGGCACAAATATGGGATGACTCTAACAACTAGAAAAAACAGTTCACATGATCAAAGGGAGGCTCCAAAATTTAAATATATGCCAAAATTTGGAGGGTGTTGTAGCAGTGAAAACATGTCCCCAAACCGAAGCATTAAATAATAATAATAATAAAAAACATAATGTCAACTCAATTTCCAAGAAAAAAATCATAATATGCATATCACATTAAAAAAAATTAAATAATAATAATTAATATTTGTAACCATGATATTTGAAAACATATAATTAATAAACATATAAAAATGTAATAAATTTAATTAATAAATGTGAAACATATATAACATAAATAATAGTTATAAATTAAGATGCATTTGACCATATAAATTAAAATAATGATTCATATTTCAAACCATTATATTTCAAAACTTAATATTTAAATTTAATTAATAAACATGTAAAAAATCAATATTTGCAATATTTTTTGTCTAAGTTATATATCTATCTACTTATCTATTTATCTATCTATGTCATGAATACTATGTATATCACATTAAAAAATTAAATTATAAAAAATTATAAAACATGTCAAAAAAATGTTGCATAGATATGTGACTCCATGTATTATCAAGGTTTTGATAAAATTAAAAATATGGATATTTCTATATATAGATATGTGAAATTTATATATATATATATAAGAAGCAGCATAGATACATCTTAAGTCCAAATCTACCGAGAATCGAGATGAATCAAATCTCTTGAGGTGCAAACCTTTCTTCAAGTTTTGCACTCAGAAAAGAGGTTTGCATCTTGAGAGATTTGATTCCTCTCTGAACTTGGTAAATATAGACTTAAGAGGGATCTATGTTGATTTAAAAACATTTTATATGACTTAAATATAATTATTCCTTAGATGGGGTGACACACTACTTACACACAGAATAATGATGAGTTGTGACCGCCCACCCTGCTCAGTCTGGAGAGTTGGAAACATATGATGAAACACAATGCATGTAACATGATTGAGTTTATGGAAGGTGGTACCAACCTCCTCTTGGCCATGCAAGATGTTTCCCTTCCATTTGAACAATGATTTCTTGTTTCCTCTACCTCCTTTCTCTCCCAATAAGAAGTTCAACTTGGAGAATTATTCAGACATCATGTAGTATCAAGCTCTTCTAGCTTTGGATTTGTTTCTTTCTCTGAACAAGGTAAGCATATCTCTCAATTTATCTCTATTTTTAATATTCTCTAAAGTTATTTTTCTAGTTTCTCCCTAGTACCAAGGCTGGGAGAAGTTAAAATTATTAGACAGAAATAAATTTATTAAGAGAATAATGAAAACAACCAATAACAAATCAGAAATCATAAACATAATGCTTATCTTAGAAAACCCTAATATAAGAAGAATATGGCTAAGAGAATATTCGTTTAGTCCCTTAGCCAAAACCCAACCAAGCCATCCAAGTGAGCCTTCACCACTCACCTACATGCCTCTAAAGGCTTCATTACATGTAATCTGTAGGGCAAAAAACCAAGGGAAAGAAAAACCATGTGTCTGAAACCATCGTTGTTTGACTAAGAAACTTTGGATCTTTCACCAAGTCAAGTTTAATTAATAATCCCATCTTAAAATTTGACTTGGGGTTTCAATTAACTAAAGGCAACCAAACTGACCAAGTGAGCCAACACCACTCACCTCTAGGCCCTACCCCCCTTAAAGTTTATAACTAGGGTAGTTGATAATCCAACATCTCCACCTATCACCTAAGTCTAACTCTAGAATTTACTAGTAATTTCCCATTGGTACACATTCCTTACCAGGTCTTACAATGACATGCCCATTTACATGCAATTAATTTTTTTTGAACTCCATGATAATATATATATATATATATATATATATATATAGAGAGAGAGAGAGAGAGAGAGAGAGAGAGAGAGAGAGAGAGAGATCATTGTTGTTATCCTGACACTTACAAATTCCATCATCCTCTCACCTTCTTTCCTTCTCAAACCCAATGCTTTCCTCTCAAAATCCAGCTTCTATGGTTGTTCTTACTCTATGAGCCTACACACTATCTAATGCCCTAGGAACTAATCCTCACTAATCTAGTTTCCTTCTCAATCACGTTCCACAAACTACTATTGCACATTGAGAATCAAGCATATTGTGCTGCAATGTATCCCTCATGCCTACTCTGAAATCACTTAATTGAATTATTTTTACTAAAATTTCTGATGTAATCACATTTGATTTAAATTTTATGCTCGTGCTTCCAAAATAAATCTCTCACGCCTTTGAGCTTTTGAGGATGGCCACAATTGTTGGTCATAATGTAGAACATATTCATATCACCAAATGCTTTTCATGACCTTCATTATGTGCCTGTTAGCCTCCTGTTGCAACAGGTGTTCATCTTTCATGATTGACATTTTTACATGCCAAATATGTCATGCTCTGCATGCTGCAATGCTCCATATTTCCTAAAGAGGCCAAAGAAGGGGCCATGAAAGTGTGCCAGTCTAAATGCCACTGTTTTATTCCAATTTTGATGACTTAACCATTTTTGAAGAATGTTTTGTTAAGGGAAGTCCAAACAACCTAAGCTTGGCTTCCCTAGGTTTAAATTGATGTTTTAGAATAGAGAAGGAAAATCTGTCCAAACAGTTTAAGCTTGGCAGATTAGTAGCTAGGTAGAGAATGAAGGCACCCAACTACTTAATCTGGGCCCTTGGAAGCAATAAGGGTAATTTTTAGATAGGAAGGCAGTTAAAAAGAAAGAGAGAGACCTCTCTGATTGCAGGTGGGCTAGAACCTGCAGTCCAAAGATTGGTTTGTGGTTACCTCGGCCGTATCCTTTCAGGAGCTTAAGGACAACCTGAGTGATAACATAATGGCGACTCCGTTGGGGACCATCCTCAGTTAATTTCACAAATCAAGTTGGAAAGCTCCATGGGAACAAAAATCAGCTGTTCAAGTGTTGTATATTCCTTAAAACTACAGATGAAGTCTGAATGTCGGCCACGAAACCTTTGAAACTATTCTTGCTTTACATTTACAGGAGTAAATAAATGTTGCCTCAGTCAATCTTCATGCTAGTTTTAAACTGCAGATAGCTGTCCCAAAAATTTGATCAGTTCCTTGCTAATTCTAAAAAACATTCACAAAAAATACCAAAACAAATTCAGAATCTGGCTCCCAAAAAGAATTCTCGTTATACAAGGAGTAATCCAGACCCAAATCCCCCAGCTACTTTTGAAAATCCAAACTTAATCCCAAAGGTCCTTAGGAAGCAAGAACAAAGAGAAGACTTTGCTGATAATAGTCCTGAAGCAGTTCACTCAAGTAGTGTTCCAACCCCTGTCAAAGTTTTATTCCATTCAACCCCTGTTTCCCCTTGTTCATCATCCACATCTCAAAGCACTCCTTCCACACCTCCATTCACTGCACATACTACCACTACCACCACTGTTGTTACAGTTGTTCCCACTGTCCCTGTTGTCCCAGTTGTTCCACTTATCCCTGTAAACATGGCTAATAGATATGCACCCTTTCAATTACCTGCAAACCCTGGGGCTATGCCTCAGGATTATCAAACTAAAATCACATATTTTGATGGAACTGGTTCTTGCACAACCCTTCAACATACAAAGAAAATGCAAGACTATTTTGAGAACTACGAAATAGATGATTATAGCGTGAGAATGAAAAATTTTGTACACATTTTAACAAGTGATGTAAGAACTTGGTTCAGAGCACTTGCTGCAAATTCCATAACCAATCCGGATGAGCTTTACCAATCCTTTACCAATAGATGGGAAAAAAAGAAAGACCCTTTGCACATACTAGTTGAATACGATACAATAAAAAGAGGCCCTCAAGAGTCTGTCCTAGATTACTGTGCAAGATTCAATAATGTCTATAATGCAATACCACAGAACCTAAGACCTCCACCTGACCTTGCCTTGTATAAATTCCCTAATGGATTCGACCCAGATATGGCCTACCAGTTAAAAGAAAGAGCTCCTCAAACCCTTGCAGACATGCAAAATGTTGCTGTTAGCATAGAGGCCAACCTAATTGCCAAAAGAAATAGAGCTAGAATGGAGAGAAGAACCACTTTCAAAGAAGAACCCTTAGCCTTAGATCAGAAACTTGATGCTATTATCAATGGCATGCAAAGGCTGGGAGACAGAGTAGAAAGTGTTGAGAGGAAATTGTCATGGGAAGGACAATAGTCCAATACCATAAGGAACCCAAATTTTAGGAAAACGCAGAACACAAATGTTGGAAGGTCTAGCCCAGACCATGATATAAGACCCCATTTTCATGAAAATTATGCGGAAGCATCTACATCTAGTGAGCCCCTAGAGGACACTCACATGAACTTGGTGGATTCGAGGGCTGAACAACAAATTTTCCTAACTCAACAAGACCAAGATGAGCATGACTTGAATCAATTTCATACTAAGTCTAGTGAATATTTTGATTTTAAACAAGGCTATGATATTGTTTTGTATGAGGTCCACAAACAATATAAGCTGAGAACTAGGACCATTGACATTCCTGAACCTAGTAAACCTAAGGATGGCAAACAACCCAACAAGATTAAAAGCAAGGCTGTCATAACAGAACCAGCTGATATACCTGTCCCAAGCCCGCATCAAGTGACTGTAGATGACATAATAGAAATGCAGCCTTCTATAGATTAGTCTCTGCCACCTTCTTCCTCGAAAGATAATTTGAACAACATTCCAAAAGGCCCTCCTAAAACAGAAAAACCGCAAGCAATTACTTCCCTTAACGTTGATAAACAAGTCCAAATCGCTGATACTCCAATGGAAAAAGGGGAACCTGCCTCTCACAATATTAAAACCCAATCTGAAAAATCATTTGACTTAGAGGCAGAAATAGGTAAACTAAAGATATCCATCCCCTTATCTGAACTTGCCAAACATGATGTGTATAGGCAACAAATTCAAAGGTCACTTCAAATGCCAGAAGTCAAGGATGATGTCAATGTTCTTGATGATCAACCTGAACTACTGTTCGGTCCAGAAGTTAATGGAAAATCAACATATGGATCTGTTCTACCTTTTTATGTCAGTTTGCACATACATGACAAAGTCTTACACAATGCCATGTTTGACTCAGGTGCCTCACACAACCTTATGCCGAAAGCTGTAATGGAAAAGCTGAACCTTGATGTTACAAGAGCCAACAAAGATCTATTCTCATTTGACTCAAGTCAAGTCAAGTGTTTAGGCCTCATCAAAGACCTGTGTGTCTCCTTAGTCTAATTTCCTAACAAGACAATCCTCATGGATGTGGTGGTTGCTGACATTCCGCCAAAGTATGGCATGCTATTGTCGAGATCTTGGGGAGCAAAACTCCAAGGATCCCTCCAATTAGATCTCTCTTACGCCACTATATCTGTCTTTGGGCAACCAAAGAGACTGTATAGAGAAACACTGATGAAATATGTGGTAACTAGTGAGAGCAAGCCTGAAAATTTTCCCATTTACTCAATCCATTCTGATATGGATTCTTTTATTTTATTTAATGATGAAATAATTCCTCCCATGGATGACAAGCCGTTGGCTTTAGAACTGAATACATACATCAATGAAGAACCAGTTGCCCATACTGATGAAACTGCCAAAACAACAAAGGCAACCAGCTTACAGGAAGAACCTCCCCAAACAGAAAATTCAAATCTGACCACTGCAAGAATGACTGAAACTCTTGATATTAACCACAAGCAAGAAATCACATGGTATCTAGAGTTTTATGGCTCTGTCAACAAGTTAGGAGCAGGGGCAGGTGTCTGGATTCACAATACACATAACAATCATGCAGAAGGCCATGCCTACAGACTGAACTTTAAATGCACCAACAACATGGCAGAGTATGAGGCTCTCCTTTTAGGCCTTAAACTGCTCAAAGCTCTAGGAGCTGCAAAGGTGTCCATCCTAGGTGACTCCAATTTAATCAAACAACAAATGAAAGGTAACTTTGTTACCAATGATAATAGAATGAGGGCCTATAGGACTGCTGCCACTAATATACTCAATGCATTCACTGAATCCAAGCTTGCCAAGATTTCAAGAGAGCATAACATTCATGCACACAACCTAGCTACTTTTGCTAGTACATGCAAGCTCCCTTTTGAGCCAAATCACTATTTTACTGTTGAGATAAAACATAGGCCTGCTATCCCAAATAATGTTAAAGATTGACAAGTGTTCGAAAATGATGCCCAGATTAACAACTTCCTCACTCTTGAGCATGAGTTTTCAAATATTAACATTGACATGGATGTCATGACAGATGAGCAACAACAAAAGAACGAAAATCAGCAGGCTGTAACTATTGTAACATCTAAACAAATGTTAAACCCAACTATTTTTGGCAAAACCAATATAGAAGAGCTGAGACAAATGCATTTGGAGGAAATAGCCAAAACAGAGGCCGAGATCGTTGATCTAAAGGATAACTTTCTCCCTGTTGGCCTCACTCCATTAGAAGATATGTTTGATGCAAATGATGTTCCCAAGAAGCCAAAAATGCAGCCCTTAAACACTGCTATAGAAGAAAATAATATTGGAACAGCAGAGAAGCCCAAAATGATCAAATTATCCAAAAATTTGCCACCCGATCAAAAGCCTAAATATGTTGATTTGTTCAAAGAATTCCAAGATGTATTTGCTTGGAGTTATGAGGACTTGAAGTCCTATGACACCTCAGTAATCCAAAACACCATTCCCTTAAAACCAAACCAAAAGCCCTTCAAACAAAAACTGAGGAGAATCAATCCTATGCTTCTCCCTTTGATTGAAAAGGAAGTGAAAAGAATGTTAGAAGCAGGTATCATAGCACCCATCAGATTTTCTGAATGGGTATCCAATCTTGTTCCCACAAGAAAAAAGACAGGTGAGATTAGGCTATGCGTAGACCTAACAAATTTAAACCAAGTCTCCCTAAAAGACCACTACCCATTGCCCAAAATGGATCATATTCTGCAGAGAGTAGTGGGGTCATCTAGAAGTTCTTTGCTAGATGGCTTTTCAGGTTTTAATCAAATATTGGTTCACCCGGATGACCAAGACAAGACAGCCTTTACCACACCGTGGGGAACATTTAAGTATGTGAAGATGCCATTCGGACTTAAAAACGCTGGTGCTACCTTTCAAAGAGCAATGGACATTGCATTTTTCAAAGAAATACATGATTTCCTAGTTGTCTACCTTGATGACTTAACCCCTTTCTCTAAATCTGATCAAGAGCACCTAAAACACTTGCGGCAAATATTCATGACATGTAGGAAATATGGCATTTCCTTGAACCCCAAAAAGTCTCTCTTCGGCCTTGAAGAAGGCAAACTTCTTGGCCATATCATATCAAAGGACGAGATTAGAATTGATCCTGAAAGAATCCAAGCCATCCTCCAAGTCCCATATCCAAGAAACATAAAAGAGTTGCAAGCATTCCTTGGAAAAATCAACTTCTTGAGGAGATTTATTCCAAATCTAGCCAAGCTAGTAAGACTGTTAAGTAACATGTTTAAAAAGGATGCTAAGGTAAAATGGTCTCTTAAGACCAAGCAAGCCTTTGAGAGTATCAAAACTGCCTTAACCCAAGCCCCTGTCCTCACCAGTCCACAATTTAACAAAGATTCATCATATTTTCATTTGCATCGGAGCACTCCATAGCCATTGTCCTTTTGCAAAAGGATGACCACGGAGCTGAAAAGCCAATTGCATTTTTTAGCTTAGCCTTAAGAGATGCCCCTCTGAAGTACCCAATCATGGAGAAGCAGGCCTATGCCCTGGTCAAAGAAATCAAAGATTTTCGAGTCTACATTTTATATTCACATGTGATTGCTTATACCAAACGCTGTTGTAAAAGACATATTAACCCAAGAGGGATTAGAGGGCAAAAGAGGCAAGTGGATTGCTAACATCCTTGAGTATGACATAGAAATAAAACCAGCCAAACTAATAAAGGGACAAGGTTTAGCCAAACTGATGTCTGAAACAAACTTTCAAGCCTTACACATCAACCAATTGGACAATGAACAGGAGCTGGCGACTCCACAGATCAGTGAAACCTTTTTGCAATCCCCATGGTATGCTGATATATGCTTTGTATTGTTAAACCTGTTTGCTCCCCCAGGATTGTCTAGAACTAAGAAAAGATTTTTAAGAATGAAGGCTTCAAATTTTTGTGTCATAGATGGTGCTTTGTTTTGGAAAAATAATGAAGGTATATTGCTTAATTGTTTAACCATGAATGAAACTAACAATGTCATGAAAGAATTCCATGCAGATGACTGTGGAGGACATCTATATTGGAAGTCCATTGTTGATAAAATTTTAAGGGTTGGTTTCTATTGGCCCTCTCTTTTTGCAGATGTAAGGAAATTTGCCATTTCATGTCATAAATGCCAAATCTTTGAGGGCAAAAGAAAGTTGTTGCTCCTGCCCCTTAAACCCATCTCAACTGAAAAACCTTTTCAACAATGGGGTCTTGACTTCATTGGAGAAATCCATCCCTCTTCCTCAGGCCAGCACAAGTGGATTCTAACAGCCACCAACTATTTCACCAAGTGGGTTGAAGCCATCCCATGCAGACAGGCCAATGACTCCATCATTATCTAGTTCCTTGAGTGCAATATCATTTCTAGATTTGGCTGCCCTGAGAAGATCATCACTGACAACGCCACTGCTTTTAAATCCAAAAAAATGATCAATTTTTGCCATAAATTTCACATCACCTTGGGGCATTCCATAGCCTATTACCCCCAAGGTAATGGCTTGGCTAAGTCATCTAATAAGAGCCTGATTAATATCATAAAGAAAGTGCTAGAAGAAAACAAGAAGAACTGGCATAGAAATCTCACAAATGCCCTATGGGCAGACAGACTTTCAACAAAGAAATCCATTGGGATGAGCCCTTATGAGCTAGTATATGGCATGGAGGCCAGATTTCCTTCATCCTTGGGCATCCCTACTATCAAACATTTACAGGAGATTCAGGATGAACCAAATGACATTCAACGAAGAATCAATCAGACCATTCATCTTCAGCAAACCAGAGAGCAAGTTTATGACAGAGCTCAGATTTTACAAGAGAAGATCAAAAAGATGTTTGATAAAAGAGTTAAGGTGGAAGATTTCTGTGTTGGCAACAAAGTTCTAAGGTGGGATTCACGAAGAGAAGACAAGGGAAAACATGCAAAATTTGATTTTTTATGGAAAGGGCCATTCGTTATTTCTGTTGTTCAGGGAAATAACACATATTTTCTCAAATCTGTAGAGGGCAGCACTGCTGAAGAAGGCCCTGTAAATGGCCGAATGTTAAAACATTACCATGATCCTTTTTAAGGGATACAATGCAGCTCTGTATATATCTCTTTGTACATCAATATTTGTATATATCAGCACTTTGTTTTTATTTTTTGTATAGGCAGTCTGAGTGTTAGAGGAGCAGCAACAAAGTTTGTGAAGACACAACCAATGCTAGTATTCCATTTTTTTAAAGCTCTGTCTCAGCATTAATATCAGCAAAACAGCAAGAATAACACTATCATATCACAGAAATTCATGGTAAAAAGAAACTCTTTGTAGCTTGCAGTCTTCAGTCAAACAATATCAATAAGAGAGGAGCACTTTTAGGTTTCACATCAGCAACTGTTTCCAGATCAGAGGCTAAGGAAATGCATCAATTTTGATCCATGTTTTGGATCTATTTCAAAGGAAATGCTCAAGCAACATTGTATATAATATCAAGCACACAGAAGAAAGCAGGCAATGCTTCACTTTTTATGACAATGCAGTTGAGTAGAGGGCTGTTTATATTTCCAAGTTTCACACTTTAGTAGCCAGCGTAAAGAAGTTTTTTCAATCCACAACAACAATAGAAAATCAAGGCATTCTGACCTGTTGTTCTTGGCTTTTCACAAGGAAAAGCCATCCCCAAGTGGAGCCACTGTTAGCCTCCTGTTGCAACAGGTGTTCATCTTTCATGATTGACATTTTTACATGCCAAATATGTCATACTCTGCATGCTGCAATGCTCCATATTTCCTAAAGAGGCCAAAGAAGGGGCCATGAAAGTGTGCCAGTCTAAATGCCACTGATGTATTCCAATTTTGATGACTTAACCATTTTTGAAGAATGTTTTGTTAAGGGAAGTCCAAACAGCCTAAGCTTGGCTTCCCTAGGTTTAAATTGATGTTGTAGAATAGAGAAGGAAAATATGTCCAAACAGTTTAAGCTTGGTAGATTAGTAGCTAGGTAGAGAATGAAGGCACCCAACTGCTTAATTTGGACCCTTGGAAGCAATAAGGGTAATTTTTAGATAGGGAGGCAGTTAAAAGGAAAGAGAGAGCCCTCTCTGATTGCAGGTAGGCTAGAACCTGCAGTCGAAAGATTGGTTTGTGGTTACCTCGGTCGTATCCTTTCAGGAGCTTAAGGACAACCTGAGTGATAACAGTTCCTCCACTTGACAACCATTTGTTGTGCATGTCTTTCCTTGATTTAATTTTTCAGGTGCCACGATATTTTTCTTGGTACTTATCCTCTTAGCCAAATTCTAATGGGATCGCTTCAATAAGGCCTAATTGTTGGGCATCGATCACTCCCCAAAATCACAAGTCACATGCCCATAACTACTACATTATGTCTCTAATATTTAAGACCACATCTTGTTTTTGCAAAATTCAATAGTCATAGCAATGATCCTTTGTTCTGCAATCTACAACTTGTTCACCAAAATCATGGAGATATTGGCCACCAACTAGAAGGAAATTATTATCCTCTCATGGTGGAATGGCACAGGAACATTGTTCACCCCATGTTATTTCACCTTTTCTTGGAGGAATTATTGTTCACCTTCCTTAAATAGATAAATAAGCTTCGCACTTTCCACATGAAAAAATAAAAATTCTTCCATCACAATAAATTCAAATATGATAACCATGTCCATGGTGTGACACACCAAGTCAATTTACCAAATCTAGGTTTCATTTTCACAGGGCACTCCCTCTTTATTTAATGTCGATAGTATACCAATCCTATCAGCAAGTCTAGTTTAAATCTAGCTCTAGTACCATGGTTTTTTTTGGCAAGTTGTATGTGATCCTCCAGGCTTGACATGTGGCTTGAGGAGTCGCGACTTTGGGGCATATAAGCTATCAAAATCACCCGAGGATTGCTCCTGGCTTGGGCCACACTAACCCTTAGCTAAGTGGATATTTTAGCATGTCTCCTCCCCCTAGCATAGGGCACAACCACCCACCATGAGGTTTGATCCTGGGTCACCTTGCTGACAAGGCCCATCCACAATTTATTGTACTAATGGGACTTGAAAGCTCTAGTACCATGTTAAGATTACTAGAGAGAAATGTAACTTTGCTAAGAGAAGATTAAAAAATTCTAGCAACAAATCATAAATCATAATCACAATTCTTACCCTAGAAAAACACTAATTCAAGAAAAAACCAACATAATATTCTATTAGTCCCTTGGCCAAGCTAGATAAGTGTGTCTTCACCACTCACCTCCTTGATCCCTTTCAATGGAGTCCTCCTAGGCCTTTAAAGGATTCATTTAATGCAATGCATGGACACAAAACCATGGGAAAGCAAAATCATGTGCCCAAACGACCATTGTTTCATCGAGTAAATTTGAATCTTTCACTAAGTCGAGTTAAATACCTAACAAGAAACTTATCCTGCATACCTCCCATTTCTTAATTCCTAATGAAATTTGGCTCCTTATTATATTTATGTATTCTTCCTTACTATGGCTTGATAAAGCTTTTGCTTATGGTAATTAATTTTGCAACTTCTTAATCTTCAGTTCAAGGTGTCTAGTTCTAGGTTCTCCTCCCTTTTGTTTCACCTCGCATTTGCATTTTAAAGGTTGTTTATCTTTTCAGTCTCTCTTCCCCTGCAAAAACCTTATTACCCCTTTAGTCAACATGTTACCTCGTCAACCTATTTTCTCGACTTCTTGCTTCCATTACCTTGACATATTTCTTCTTGTCAACCTACTACCTCAAATCCTTGTCATACAAGTACTATTCCTCCAAGCATGCCTCGATGTGATGCAATCTAACGCAACAAAATCAAGCTTAGTTATAGAGGACTTTCCCAAATCCATGCTTATATAAATGTTGAGAACTCAACTACTACTTATAGGGTGTAGATGCCTCTAACAACTAGAAACAAATTTAATATTGTGGAGTAAGAAGTAAGAGTTCAAAGGAAATTCATACAAGATGAAGAATTAGAAGAAAATGTAAGTTAGTGGATCCTTGGCATTGGAAATAGTAGAGGGAGATATAACAAATATATTTAGACACGAAACCTATATTGGCAAATGAAAACCATAATGGAAAGTTTTGGTGGAAAGGAGTGAGACTTAGTAGGAAATCCTGTTATGCATAGATGTTCTCCAGCTTCAAGTTAAAAAACTAGATTACAAGGTCTCCTAACTCGCAAGAATATCACCAACCTGGAATTCCCTGATTTTGTTAAAGAAGAGTTTCATCTAGTGGAAGACTATGTGGACTCATCCTATGGGTAATCATGTTAAGAATTTACCATTAGTCTTCTAATTAGTTTAAATTTTAATTATAGGATAATCAATAATAGTCTATGCAATATCTTACTTATAATTGTACTTTTTTATATTACCTACTGAAATTTGTTTGTTTAGAAAAAATGTAATATACCATGCTATTGGTCTAATTTCCTTAATAACAAATCAATAACTAAAAATAGGTATTTTTTGTTTGTGATTTAGATGGAATATAATTTAAATACTAAAATTATACAAAAAAAAAAAACAAAAACAAAAACAAACAAACAAAACAAAACAAAATAAAAAACTTAAACACAATTATAACCTAACCTTTACAATATTTTAAATGATATTCAAACACAAAGTGTAAATGTAATTAATTGATCATTTATATGTAAGTTTTAGAAATTAAATTTAAACACTTAAACAAATTTTCCTTAAGCATATTCTTACTCTTTTGGAATCAAATTTGAGAAAACGAATTAAAAAAATACATCATTTTAAAAACAAAAGTTTATTTATTTATTCTTATATAATAATAAAAATGTTAATTTTATCATATGAAAAAAATTATTTTTTTAATTTAAAATTATTTTCCATTTTTACCCAAAAAAAAAAAAAAAAAAAACAATTTTAATACAAAAATTCATCTCATTATAATTAATTAATCAAATAAATAAATTCCAAAATAATATATATTATATATTTTTATTAAAAAGTATATATTTTTATTTATAAGTATGACAAACTTTCTATTACTCATTTAAGCAAAATTATTATATATGTTTTACTACTATTTTATTACTAGAGAAACCAAATCACGTAGTAATAAGTTTAAAGTCTTGGAAAATTCACTGCGTCTTATAATATTGTTATAGAAAACTGAGTCTACATTTATCTAGACAATGAGAGGAATGAACATAACATAAACAAATTAAAACATAGGTAAGCATGGAGAGCTTTTTGAAACACAAAAATACTTTAAAGTGAACCATCGTTAACTTGTGGTTGAATCCACCTAGGTGAGAGTAGGACCCCGGTCATCCTCATCACTATTATTAAAGTATAGGTTGGCAAGTTCCTTGGAAAGAATTGTAACTTTAGTATCCATTTTGTTAACTTTTTCCTATAGGGAATCTATATAGAGGAGAATTTATTCGTAGGATTTGTTGCACTAAAGCCAATTTTTCCCACCAAAGTTTTTATTTGCTAAGATAAATCTATTATCTCCATGTATTGGGTATACCTGGACCTTTTGTTTCCTATGTAAGAATCCACTGTCCATCACTCTTCACCACTTTTGCGTCATATAAGAATCTATGCTCAACCCGAATTTCATGTTCTGTTATCTCTATAGTAAACTGCAAAGTACAACCCCAATATCTTTGGGAAGAGGCTTTTGAATTGGCTTGGGCCCTAGTACACAATGACTGGTCTTTGTTGGTATTTCCATCACTAGAGGAGGAATGATTTCTGTAGGCATGGAAATTATTCGTTGAAAAGGAAGGTGGAAGACAGAGAGGGTGAGAGTGGGAAGGGATGTTTGTGACAAGTTAACTAGTTGCAACAAGCTATCACAGAGCAAAGGATAAGAGGATCACTTCAACAATGTAATGGAGGAGTATTGGCATGCTAAGAGCAAGGGAAACCAAAGGAACCAAAGCCAAAGATAAATAAGGATAAATGTCCTGAAAACCAAAACGGGAGGCTAAAGAGGGGGATGAAAAAACAACTTGAAAACTTAAAATAATAGACTTACACCAAAAGAGAACCATAAATATAACAAGAAACATACCCAAAATGTGCACTAAGAGATATGACTGTGGGCAATACCTACAAGTACCAACCACAGATATCGCCATAACTATTTCATGTTTTGCATCCTGAGTGTTGAATTAAGCTCCCAACTAGTGAATGATATTTGATTATGATAAAATTCATTACACATTCTTCAAATAACCAAATAACATGCGTGGCATTAACCATTAACAATTATTCCAACATGATAACATTAAACAAACAACCATACACAAATTCAAGAAACTATCCAAATTATCATACAAAATGAACACTCTACCTAACAAATTATTTTTTTAAAATATAATAATAAATATTGTATTAAAATAATAATAATAATAAATAATTTATTAAAATAATAATATTGATTATATTCTTTAAATAAGCTAACTCTCTCTATTTTACCTATATAAATTCCCCTTTTATTTATATGTTTATATGATTTTAAACAAAATATAGTGAATTTTAAAAACTCAAAAATCATTAACAATTATTCAAACAAGGTAACATTAAACAAACAACTAAATACAATTAAAAAAAAACGGTCCAAATTGTCATACCAAATAAACACTCTACCTATGAAATAATTTATTAAAAATGAAATTATATATAATTTATTAAAATAAAACTAATAAATAATTTATTAAAATAATAATAATACTCTTTTAAGAAACTAACACCCTATGTTTTACCTATATAAACTCCCTTTTATTTATAAATTATATGATTTAAAAAAAAAATTATTCCGTTTAAAAAACCCAGCACACTCCATTTTATCAATAAAAGTAAAATATCACTGAGACATATTTTAATGGTGATAATAATTCATGGCATCTCAACTATGATGGATGATATAATATTAATTCATAGAAAACTCATTTTTAATAAGCCAAAACATCATTTTTATTATACTATATGATTTAATTCCCTAATCATTAGTCGTTCCCTTTTTCTACTCTATAATATTTAATACAAGTTCTAAATCAAAAGGCATATTAGGTTGTCTAAGGTTAGAATTC
The DNA here is from genome assembly GCA_031772625.1 of Pinus tabuliformis. Classification (NCBI taxonomy): domain Eukaryota; kingdom Viridiplantae; phylum Streptophyta; class Pinopsida; order Pinales; family Pinaceae; genus Pinus; species Pinus tabuliformis. The sequence goes on from CM062819.1 coordinate 732,958,767, forward strand.
CAATATATTTTTTTAATGAAGTCAAAACACTATTTCCCTTATTCTAAAAGTTCATCAGCCCTTCAAAACACATATCTATTGTATTAAAAGTTCAACAACTAGTCAAAACACTATTTCTTATCTTAAGTAGTTCACTTTTCCCACTCTATAAGATTTAATATAATTTTAATACAAGTTCTAAATCAAAAGGCATATTAGGTTGTGTAAGGTTAGAATTCCAATACATTTTTTTAATGAAGTCAAAACACTATTTCCCTTATTCTAAAAGTTCATCAGCCCTTCAAAACACATATATATTGTGTTAAAAGTTCAACAAGTAGTCAAAACACTATTTCTTATCTTAAGGAGTTCACTTTTCCCACTTTATAAGATTTAATATAATTTTTCTAATGTTTGAATGTTATATTCCTACCTTAACAAAACTTGGTGGGCTCATTTTTGAAGTACCTTATGCTCATAGGTCGATATATCTATATCTATATCTATATATATATATTTAAGACAATAATATAATATTTCATTCATTAATCACATAAACTGATGGAAGAATTAAAAAAAACCTAGGAGAGTTGAATATTTTAAATTAAATTGGTTTATTTGTAATGTTATTTTGGACATTAAAGATTTAGAAAGAGTTGGACCATTTAGTTTCTACCATTAGTTTCTAATAAATTACTCCATAAGCTATCGATATACTTATTAAATATCGAAATACTAAAAGATCCTCAAAAGTAGGTGTCATAACCAAGTCAAAAATACACACAAACTCATGATAGATCCACTTTATTGTGAAATTAGATAACAAAAATAAATCTACTAAGATTTATTGACCTAGTGAATGTGGAAGAGTTATAACATTATCAAGGTGAGTTAAATAATAATTAGTAAAAATGTTTTTTAATTAGAATTATTAACTAATTAAACAAGGGAGGTTGTGACGCAGCAAGTCCTTGTTACTGAGTGAAGAGAAAACAAGTCACAAGAGCTAGAGACTATGAAGCCAACCAGTTTGATAAGAGAGTGAACAAGTTTGATAGAAGACTAGGGAAGTCTAAACCAAAAACTATGAAGCCAATGAGTTTGATAGGAGAATCTGTTATCACCCAAAAAATGTTCACCTAGCTAATTCTTACTAGCAAGATTGAAATACACGATGTAGGATTTATTTTACCATGGTAAAACCTACTTTCACCATAGAAAATAATTTAGTAAATCATTTTTCTAAATCATTTCTCATTAAAATCCAAAAAACCCCATGAAAATAATTAAATAAATCATATTTTATTTAATATTCTCTAGAAATATTTATTAAATCAATATTTGATAATTATTTCTTATCATTTTTTACTTAATCACCTTCGAATATTTAAATAAATCATTATTTATTTATTATTCCTTATTTATCCCCTATTTTTCTTTCGAGACGATTGTTGAATCACTATTTAATAATTATTTCAAATTCATATTTTTCTTAATTCTCACAAAGTAATTAATAAATCATTTTTATTTTTTAATTACTTCAACCACTTTCTAAATAAAGATATTTGACTATTTTGAATATCCTTTCCCTCTCAAAAAATATAATAAATTATTTACAATTGTTAGATTTTGATTTAGTCAATAATATTTTATTATTTTCTATTTCTCAATCTATTCCAATATTTTGTTATAAATAGAGGGTTTTCTCTTCATTCTTCACCATGACCATTTTCATCGTCCCCATTATCATCTCATAGCATTTGAGCTCCCACTTGAGTTCAAGCTTCTTTTGTTTTATTTTCCACCCATTGCACACCACATATTGAGAGAGAAGCAAATTGTTGAAGTGCAAGGTCAAGAAGGATCTGTCTCACAGAGGGAGATCTGCAGGCCCAATTTGTAATCACTCCTCACTATGTGTTATATTTTCATCATTAATAAAATTCATATTTATCACTCTCCATTAGGTTATTGCACTTATATTTATGTTTCTATTTGCATGCCATATTTTTCTGCAAGGTTTTTCTAACATTTTGTTGCAGATCTGAAGCATAGACACATCTATATTTTGTTGTTAGGGTTATAAATCACCTATAACTTAAGTGAAGGGATTTTCGCTCACTTGCATAAATACTTCGCACGAATATAATGAACAAGTTTGACATCAAACAAAGGAAGTCCAAACCATAAACTATGAAACCAACTAGTTTGACAAGAGAATGAACAAGTTTAACAACAGATAAAGAAAGTTGAGAACCTTTTTTTCTCCTAAGAAACCTTGTTGTATGAAAGCCTTTGCCATCATTTGCTTGTTACCGTAGAATCCAACTTTAGGAAAGCATCGTTGGTTTAATGCACTAGAATTTATGCGATTTTGGGCAAATTAGGCACTAGTGGTTCCCACAGATTTAGGAACAAGTTAGGTACCAGTGGTTCCAATGTTTTTTCTCTCTTGAGACAAAAAAGTCATTAAGATCGCTGGTATCAAACCATGTATAAGATAAGCCATAGTTACAACGTTAAATTCAAACTTGATAACAATGTTTCTCCCATGAAGTCATACAATAAATTTTCTTTTGAATGCAGCATACCACCTTTAGGAGTTCAATGAAAAGCACATGAGAAAGATCTAATCCACTTTGAACAGCGAAAGGAGAAACAAAAAGTATTCCTATCACCTGTAATCAAGGCAATTAACCTACTCAACTTTTAGGTAGATAATCATAATGAAGGAACCAATGCAATGGAACACAATTTGATCTGAATTGGCTTTATGTAAACTACAAACTGGTAGATGATTCCTCCAATTTAATAAAGAGAAGAAACAGAAACTAAAATCTTAGGAATTGAGAAGATTAAACACTCATTACATAAAATAATAACATATGCCCAACTGGTAAATGATTTCTCCAATTTAAGAAAGAAAAAAAGAAAATATAAAATCTCAAGTATTGACCCTCATATTTATGAATGGATTCTCTATGACGGTTCATGTTTGAGCATGCTTTATAACTTCAAAAGAAGAAAAAAATTGCACTTAAACAATTTGTGTGAACAACTGCACTATCAAACCAAGTTTAAAAGTGACATGTTGGTGTATAACAAGCATTAATTTCAGAACTTATTTAACAAATTAGAGATGATGTATGGAATGGAGCCTCCATTTAAAACGTAACAGCCTCTCAACATCGTTGATGAACATTGCAACAATATTGACACCTCGACTCGTCAAGGCTTTTACCATAAGAGTTATCAATTAATGAACCAACCTATGGACCAACCACCATCTATCGGATATTTCTCTTTCGACTATCGTCAGTTGCTAGGATGGGGGTCTAGATACTAAATGTGTTAAAATTTTGGTCAAGCTACTTGACCTTATTAACACATAAGAATTGATTATTTAGACACTGATTTTTTTAGTTTAAGGACCACCAACCCTTTTTATAACCATAATTGAAACATTTCACAACTACAAACTCAATAATCATCAAACTATCAACTATCATTTAGGCATAGACAAGTCACCATGTCCCTCCTTAGCGCAGGTCAAAATTCGTTCATCTGGTTCAATATTTGTCTTGGAGCTTTCTCCTCTTCACGAAGAAGCATTTGTTAGAGTGGTCAATTCCAAAAAACTTACACTCACATATTGAGTTGAACAGACTGTTGGGTTGTGTTATATTCTTTCCACGACTAGCCCATGTGCGGGGGGGTTATAGGGGGGCGATTTCCCCCCCTGTATGTTGTGTCGAGCACTGGCAGGGGGTATGTAAGAGGGTGGTAGCCCCCCTGCACGGGGTCCAGGGTAGGGCCCCGAGAAAATATTTTTGGACCCTAAATTAGTTGGGCAGACCTACCTATGGTTTTGTGCATGGATTTTGCACATGGTTTTGGGCGCGATGGTTTTCAGTCCATGGTATTTTGTAGATCCGGTCAAGGGAACTACGGTTATGTTCTAATCCAGGGTTAATGGATTGGGGTTTATGGATGCTTCGGCATGTATATATATGTATTGTAACATTGAAAGGAACATAATGAAAAATCAATCTAGTAGTCCTGGTTTTGGGATCCAGGGGAAAATCTTTGTGTATATCTATTTTATGTGTTATGCTCTCACCATTGTTTATTTTCTATTATTTAGAATTTGTATGCAGGTAATTTTTGTACGGGGTTAAAACCTACAAGACTCAATATGTTTAAAATGCAAACTCCAAAATGTGAGATCGAAACAAGATTGCAACATAAAAATCTGACACAGATATCTCCTGCAAAAGCGAAAAAATGATATCTGCCTCCAATTTTAACACTTTTGACATATATCATTGGCCGCTTGAAACTTCTCCGCCCTAGATCTCAAGTCCAGATCCGTACAGTAGCATGTATAGTTCGTGGGCATGATTTTTCAGATTTCTAATTTGATAGTGCACACAACTTTGATCAACCATCCAGGCATGAATTTAACTCATTTGCAGGTTTCTGGTAGATAAGCACAAACAAAACTTTACAAATATAAAGATAATAGAAGGATCTGATGATGTTGAATAAGTTGCAAACAAATAAACATATCTACACACATAGGATCACAACAAAAAAATCACACACTAAAAATAACCTCTCACACATCTATACTAATATGTACATAAATAATAACACTCAGGATCCCTCACATATTCCTGGCCCTCCCTTGAGTGACTCAAGCCAATACCAGCTCTGATACCATGTTAGAAAAATAGAGAGAGCACATTATTACACGCATAAATCACTTCATATTTTTATTGATCACAAAGGTTACATATATATAAGATACAAATTATTGACTTTAACAAATCACACAACTACAACTACAACTCATACACACCAGAAACAACCACATCTAGAATAACACCTCAGAATACTCATTGATAACTTGTAATACACATGGAACACATGACATGGAAGCATTACTTCCAACAAATACAATATGATTCATCAATTAGAATCCATTGGTGATCTGTTATTGAATGTTAGTTTTTTTATGCTAATTTCAATCACATATTTATAAACACATGCTTGTTCATTGCTTCTTGTGCATAGATTTCCTTATGTTATTTGGTGATTGAAATAGGTAAATTTCATCAAGTTTTATGTGACAGACATGAACAAAATAGCTTTAAAAACAAGTATTGAACAATAGAAATTCAAAGTACAGCAAACCATCAACAAGAACATTTAACAGAGTGTTTTGATGAAGGAGTTCACCCCTCCTGAGCTACTTCTCCTTGGTCCAACTTCCATGGATTAGACCTCTGTATTAGCTCAATATGGAAAAAATGTTGTTTACAAATCTCTAATGCTCCTGATACCTACACCAATGTGTTTAGAATGTCGAAATTAGCTAGTAACACCTTTTCCTAAGCTCAATTTAGTCGAAAATTGCTCCAGTAGGGCCGCTAAATTTGGGGTTGGCATAAAATATGGTGGAGTCTGCTAAAATTCCGTTGCTTTAAACTTGAGTTTAATTAAATATAAGTGGGGTTAATTAGTTGTTAACTACGGATTAGCGCATAATTATCACGTAGTTAACTAACCGTGACCTGACGATTTTGGTGGAGTGGACACATGGCATAATAAATGTTAATGTTTATTCACCGTGGTGTCTCACATTGGATAGACCATAACCCTTAACCATTTGCGTTAAACCTTTGTGGTCTTGTAGGTGCGTTCACATGAATGCACTAATTGTTGCGGTGTTGGAGCCCTGACTGTTGCAGTAACCTTAACTGTTTATCCATTACGTTCACATGTTGCAGTAAGTGTCGCAGTTATGGGTTTGTGGAGATGCCTACCTAACCATTTACAGTAACCATGGGCACGTTCACATGGGGAGGGTTGGCCTGCGGGCTGGCCCTCCCCTAATCACCAACCTTGAACCCAACACACGTTAAATATATATGTGCCACTATAACAATTAAGCACCAACAATAGCGGAGATGGTAGAAGGCTTTGGACTGCAGGTATGAGGTAGCAGGGTCGAACCCCGATGCCTCCATAATATTTTTGTTGAATTGACCTCTGCCTAGGTCATTGATAGGTGCCACGTGGTGGCCTTCGGGATTGCCACGTGGCATTCTCTCATTGGTCCAAAACTAACCAATCAAACTACACCACGTCACCAATATGAAACCCAATAAGAACACGACACTTGTCACATTGTGATTAGATGTTGAATGTCCGTTGACCCTGCCTAGTCACTTGCCACGTCAGTAGTAGGGACCACTGACTGTGCAGTGACTGGGCATTTGTTTTTTACAAATTTCGCCTTTTTAGCAAAGTGAACAGAACTCAATAACTTCCTCACACAAACTCATTTTTTCAGTGAAACAAGTTGCGTTAGGATTGTTTTTCCGAGATGAACGTGATCATTCAGGTTTCAAGCCATTATGAGAACTTTGATTTTTGAGCTAAATACTAAGCACCTGATCATTCATCCCCACTAGAAGCCTTTTGGACCCCAAAAGATATTATCAATTGTTCATCAGGTGAGGGTACAGCTCCCTCACCTTCTCGATCTGCAACCATTTGGATTTAGAAGGCTTTTTTCCCTTGAGTCCCACTCTAAGATATTCGACATCCCCTCTTTTTGAAGTCCTGGTTCTTCTGTCAAGTATGAGATCTTGTTGAAGTTCATCAAGATATTCTGGCGAGAAATCATTTATTGATGGCAGCTGAACATGCTCTCCCTTATCATCAATCAAAGGAGTCTCAAACAATCTCAAATTCTCAACATTAACAACAGAGTATATTTGCATATAAGGAGGCAAATACATAGACACCTCGGTCAGTCTTCCCACTGTGGATTATATGAAGAAGGTTCATGCAAACATATCTATGTTCGAACACACAAAGATAACGAGATAGCGAGACATCCTTCCATGGGCACTTGGGAAAAACTTTTCAGGTAATGCTACCTCTTCGAACAAGGGAACTAGTAAGTATCCTAATACTCTCCCATATGTACTTAATGCACTCACGATGGATGAAAACACACTCTACCCGCCATTCTTGTTAATGATTTCAATTTCAATGTACATAATTTATTGGTTGATTTAGATGCATCAGTCAATTTCATACCATTATCCGCTACCAAGAAAATAAATTCTAAATGGGAAAGGACAAATGCACAGATTATCTAGCTGGACTGAACCCATGTCCAAGCAATTGATGAACTCAAATATCGCATCATCTGTTTATCATCTGATGGACAAGTCCAACAATGTATCAACATAGTGATTGTAGACGTTCCAGAAGCATACATAGTGTTACTGAGCAGATACTAGTCTAGCAAGATTCAAGGGTACTTTGCCATAGAATGGTCAAACTTATGGCTTCCGTACAAGGGCAGAAATAATCAGATTCAAGTAGAATCATAGAGATATATGAAACACATGGTTACTCCCTTGAACGGACACAATGAGTCATTGGCTTTTACAGAATTATTATTTGGCAATTACTTTCTGGAAACTTAGTTAGGGTGTTATCTTTCATTTCCGTTCCCAGTTCCACCAGACACACAGTTGGATCTCCTTCCTTGTCCAACTAGTGATAATGAATGTTGTACAATTAGTATTACTACTACTACTAGTAGTGCAGTTCATAGTCCCTATACATATGATGTTTGGACTATGTATTTTGATGGTTCCAAAACGTAGTAGGACTCTGGAGTGGTTGTCTTTTAACAGACCCATTGCAGAGAAAATATTTGATCTCTAGCTGCTTGGTATTCAAGTGCACGAATAACATTGCAGAGTACATAGCACTTATCTTGGGCTTACAGAAGGCCATTGACCTCAACATTGCCATTCTGAAAGTGGTAGGTGACTCAGAAATCATGGTACGACAGGTACGTAACACCATACATTGTGTGTCACCGCATCTTAAAAGTTATCAACAAGAGGTATGGCGTCTTATATCACATTTCCAAGCTTTTATTGGATGGTTTTTCTATTAAAATTTTGTATAAACCTTCTGTCTCGTATAATATCACTAATTTACGCATTTTTCATGATGACCAATAGACACTATATTTTATGGTGAACATTAATGTGTTCAAAGACATAACGATCGTTGAGGACGAGCACGAAAAGGCACCGCAGGATGCAGCCAATGCAAGTAAAGGGAACTTCATCCCCAAGAGTGTGGTATCATTGGAGAAGTTGTATCATCTGCAGAACCACTTCTGGGGACTGTTCAATGCCAAGACCCATAGTTTCACTCTCTCGCATGAGCAGATCAACTTGGGAACTAAGAAGGATATGAAATATGTCAATCTCGATACTTGTTGCACACCACAAGAGAAGCAAGTCTTCATTTGCTTATTCAACCAATATTGTTATGTCTTCACATTGACATAAGATGAACTCAAGACATATGACATGTGAATCATCTAGCATGTAATACAAATCATGGAAGGGGCCAAGCCACTTCAATAGAAACTAAGGAAAGATGATCAGGTGCTCAAAATTAGGCTCAAAACTCAAAGTGTCATAATATTTAAAAAAATAACTTCAAATCGAAGAGCTCATCATTCTAATTCCAATGGTGCAAACGACACTCAAATCTGAGCTCGTATGAAGAAGTTAGAGCAAATCAAAGTTCAGGTTTGACTTGGAGAGATGGCAGGAAAAGATGACATGACAAGGCCCTTCAACGAATGGGTAAGCGCCAAGTGGCAGACCACCATTGGCCCTCGCATTTCACAAATTGCATATCGCAGGCGGGTCGTGTTAAAGAATTGGTCCCAAGAAATTCAGGGTTGCGATGCAATAAATCCTAATCGCACTTCGCAATAGGGAAGGCATTGCAGAAATCGGTCCCTATCATACCCGGGTTGCAATGCAATAATCGCAATCACACTTCGCAAAAGATAGAGGTCCTCGTGTTAAATAATCGGCCCCAAGTAAGGTCAGGTTTGTGATGCGATAAATCGCAATCGCACACCACAGAAGGCAGAGTTCCATATTATGTTACTCATCGTTTCTCCACCGATTGTGATTTGTGAAAGGATCCCAAATGCGATTCGACTATGGGTTACAGTTAATAGTTTTGTCGTGTCCACCATATCATAATCGTACATCACCCCACCGCATTCACAAACCATAAGATCGTCGGTTTTCCATCAATTGCGATTTGCGATGGGACAGTTGGTGCTGACAGATTATGGACCACCATGAAGTGAAATTTTCTCTCATTTAGCGCTTTCTGGAGCTAATTTATAGGATCATGCCGGAAATGGGGTAATTTGTGGAGCGAATATTGGGAAAACAAGGAGAAGACATAACTTCTTCAATTTTTTACCATATTGGATGCAAAAAGAGGCTAGATAACCATTCTTGGACATTCTGGACTCATAGGAGTAGGTTTTAGAAGCATTTGAGCATTATAAACACATCTCTTTATACTTTTGAGCATAATAGAGAGGCCCAATCCATTGAAGCTGGACCAGGGAGACGTAGCCCAAGAGGGGTGAAATCCTTTATCATGTTCTTGTTGTAATTTGTTTTTTATGATGTTCTGTACATGTTTATGTTGTTGTTAAATCTCTTATTTATGTTAAATTGCTCATAAAATTAAAATAAAAATTCATTATTTCACTTGCAAAAATTCATGAATCCTTAAGCACAATGAAACAATTTTGTTTATAATCTGAGGAGGATCTTAGCACTGCAATCTAATATTCTAAATCGGATCAATTTGGTATCAGATCACTAGGTTTTCTTTGTGAAAGAAGGATTTAATTTTTTGCAAGTTTATGTCATGCTTACAAGGTTAAAACTCAAAAGAGGAGAAGAGAAGCTGGTTGGAAGCCCTGAAGTTGGGTCAAGGGGAAGGAGAGCAAGGTTGCCACAATCTCCAACACCAGTTTAGCCTCAAGTTGCAGTTGAGACTCTAGAGATCATGTCTCATGAGAACCTACAAACATGACAGAAGATGAGAAGACCTTCAAAAAGGCTTTCTTTAATATGACAGAGATGGTGAAGGTCCTCTCTGAAGAGAGGAATAACAAGTTGCAAGGATAGATTTCCAAACCTCCCAAAGGATGAGGTAATGGAAATGAATACAAACCTCCACCCTCTCCACCATCTTCTTCACAAGCATCTCCACCCTCTTCCACTAACACAACCCTTACTCATACTCATCATCATACTTCAAAAGGAATTGGTAAATCACCTTTTTTAAGACTTGATTTTAAATTTGAGCTGCCCATGTGTAATGGTGAAGTGAATACAAAGAAGCTTCATAATTGCATTCGTCAGTTGGAGGTCTATTGCAGGATACAAAACCTTCAAGAGGATGACATAAATATTCAGTTAGCTTCCTTGAGAATGGAAGGTGCAACACTAGTATGGTGGGAATCAAAGACCCAAGAGGAGATCAAAAAACATTGTAAGATCTCAATTTCTTGGAATGATTTCATTGTTGCAATCAAAAGAAAATTCTACCCTCTAGCATTTATGCAGAAAGCCATCATGAATTGGCATAACTTTAGACAAATTAAAGGTCAAAATGTGCAATATTACACCCAAGAATTCAGAAAAAGGTCTTTGATTTTAGGTGTAGATTTTCAATCATGGGACACATTGCTGAAGTACATAGGGGATTTACACAATTACCTTAGGCATACTATTTTAATGTTTAATCCCAATAATCTAGATGATGTGTGTGCAAGCCACTCATCTTGAGGAAAGAGAGAAAAAAACCCCAGAAGAAGGTAGTAAAAAGTCCTTTAAGGGTAAAGAGAAAGAAAATGGTTTAAAGGGAAAGAAAAATGCATCTATAAAAAAAGGAGAGAAAGTTACATGTAAAAATTGTTCTAGAGAGGGTCACGAGTTCATTATTGGAAGCTTCATCCCAAAATGAAACCAAAGAAATTCAACAACAAAGGAAAAGAAAAGACAGTTTTCGTCACTCAAGAGGATTTGGGATCTGATTAGGGTGATAAAACTAAAATCACAGCCATGGGGTTTCAAGGAAAGGAATCTGTTGCCAACACTAGTTCCTCAAACTCACAAAATGAAACTCCAAATGAAAAGAGGAGAATAGAACTTTTTCACATAAGGGTGATCTCAAAACATAACAAAATTGATATGTTGTTAGATAGTGGCTCTCAAGCCAATCTTATCTTTGAAAACATTGTCAAAAGTTTAAACTTGGAAACCATTCCACATCATAAATCATATCCGCCTGGATGGGTGTGTGACAATGTACAATTTCAGGTTACGAGAAAGTGTAAACTAAGATTCGCCATTACTGTGAATCTCAGAGATGAAGTGGAGCTTGGCATTGTGTCGTTAGATATCGATGGCATCGTTTTGGGAAGCGCATACCTTTATGACAGAAAATCTATCTTCAATAGACATGAAAGAAAATATCATTTATTCAAAAATGGAGTAGAATATATTGTGAGAGTTCACAGCAAGAAAACAAATCTTTCGCTCATTAATGCAGGGAAGATGAAAAGACTAGTGAATTCGAGAAAGAATTGTGTACTTCTTATGATCAAACCCAATAATGATATTGATTATGAAGTGTTTGAAGGTTGTGATTCGAATTTGAAATCTAAATTGGTTGACGTTGTTAACCAATATGATGAGGTATTTCAGAAAGCAAAAGGATTTCCTTTCAAGAGGAAAATCCAACATGAAATACCATTACAGCAAAAGTGCACTTTTTCTAACATTGTCATGTACAGGATGTCAGTGATGGAAAGCACAGAAATTAAGATGCAAATCCAGGGATTTTTGAATAAAAGGATCATTCGACCCACTCCTTTTCCATGTGGTTCACCTCTTGTGTGGACGCCAAAGAAGAATGGTAAGCATTTCATTGAATGGGATTCAAGAAGTGGTTTTCATCAAAGTAGAGTTGTTGAAGGAGATATATGGAAGATTACATTCAAAACCAAGCAAGGTTTGTTTGATTGGCTTGTTATGATTTTTGGTCTTTGCCATTCTCCTACTACTTTCATCCATATGAAGAAAGATGTATTGAAGCAATTTCTAGACATGATAGTCTACTTGGATGACATTTTCATTTTCAGAAAATTTCATTATGAACATATCATATATGAGAAACAAATACTTCATGTCATATGCCAAGAACAATTATTTCTGAAGATGTCAAAGTATATGTTGGATAAAAATTATTTGATGTACTTGAGCCGTGAAATTTGTTCTTCCAAGTGCAATACCATAATTCCAGCGAGTGGGATCTGTGGAAGCTACAGATATGTCACTCTGGGATCCATTCCAATAGTCCTCTTGGTCGTAATAGTCTATGGTGATATTGACTCCATTCCTGCATACACAGGTGAAAGAATTATACATCCTCATGAAGCCGCAGATGTCTTTTCTTTGCTCACAATTTACGCAAGCATGTTCAAGATAGTCATTTGGATAAGAGGTTTTTTGGGAGCAGCCCAATGCTAGAGGAGAGATTTTGTTAATTTTTATTCTATTGTAGCTCATTTGAATTCGTTGGAAGTTATGAAAATGGTCTTCTAGTGGGGAGGCAAACAACGAGAGGCATTTGATGCTTTAAAAAAAAAGATAAATACAGCTCCAATACTTTCATTTCCAGACTCGAGACATTCATTAAAGTTTCAGGTTGTTGTATGCAACTATGCCATGGGAACAATGTTTATGCAACGTGGTAAGCCCATTTCTTTTCATTCATAAATTTTCAATGGTAAAGTGTTTAAGTTGAAACGACAAAGGCACTTCCATTGGATGGGTTTTCTTCTACTATTCCACTCAGTCAAAATGTATAAGAAAGGTATAAGAGACAAGTTTGTTGATGTACTTTCTAGGCCTATAGTTTGTATAACTATTTTCCTCAATCATCCTTTTGTTTTATATGAAATTTATGTTCAAAAGAATACATACTTTCAATATGTACATTCAAGCTTGGGTCAAAGGAACCAAGTGAAGCAATTTGTTTACCATTTGCATCATAATGCATTGTATCATCTTGGTAAGAAGGATGTTGCTATTATTAGTAAAACGGAAAAATCCAAGGAGTTCATTGAATGACTCCAAATGGTACATCAAACAGTGAAAGATTAACTTGAAAAGGACAAAGGCAATTACACAGCAAGGCACGACAAGCATTGTGTAGATCAAAAGTTCCAACTTAGTGATAAATGGATCGAGATTGGAAAGGTGAGTGAATTGCACCCTCACCTGCTGGACCATTGAAAGTGATCCTTTTGGGGTTGAAAAGGCTTCTAGTGGGGAGGAGTGATTAGGTGCTCAAAATTAGGCTCAAAAATCAAAGTTTTAGAATCTTGATAAACTTAGCTTTAGATCGAAGAGCTTGTCATTCTGATTTCAACGATGCAAACGACACTCGAATCTGACCTCGTATGAAGAACTTAGAGCAAGTAAAAGTTTAGGTTTGACTTGGACAGATGACAAGAAAAGATGATGTGGAAAGGCCCTTCAGTGAATGGGGAAGCTCTAAGTGGTAGACCTCCATTGGCCCCCACATTTCACAAATTGCATATTGCATCATGTTAAAGAATCGGTCCCAAGAAAGTCAAGGTTACAATGCAATAAATCGCAATCACAATTCGTAATAGGGAAGGCATTGCAGAAATTGGCCCCCGGTGTACACGGGTTGTGATGCGATAATCACAATCGCACTTCGCAAAATACATAGGTCCTCGTGTTAAAGAATCGACCCCAAGCAAGGTCAGGGTTGTGATGCGATAAATCGCAATCACACACCACAGAAGGAAGAGTTCCGCATTATGTTACCTTTCGGTTCTCCGCCAATTGTGATTTGCGAAAGGATCCCAGATGCAATGCGACTATGGGTTACAGTTAATAGTTCTGTCAGGTCTTCCATATTGCAATAGCACATCACCCTGCCACATTCATAGACCATAAGACCATCGGTTTTCCATCAGATTATGGACCACCGCACAGTGAAATATTTGCTCAGTTGGTGCTTTTTGGAGCTAATTTTTAGGATCATGCCAGAAATGGGGCAATTTGTGGAGAGAATATTGGGAAAACAAGGAGAAGACATAAATTCTTCATTTTTTCACCATATTGGATGCAAAAAGAGGCTAGATAGCCATTTTTGGACATTCTGGACTCATGGGAGCAAGTTTCTGAAGCATTTGAGCATTGTAAACACATATTTTTATACTTTTGAGAATAATAGAGAGGCCCAAGCCATTGGAAGCTGGACCAAGGAGATGTAACCCAGGAGGGGTGAACTCCTTTATCATGTTCCTGTTGTAATGTGTTTTTGATGATGTTCTGTACATGTTTATGATGTTGTTCAGTCTCTTATTTATGTTAAATTGATCATAAAATTAACATAAAAACTCATCATTTCACTTGCAAAATTTCATGAATCCTTAAGCACAATGAAAGAATTTTGTTTATAATTTGAGGAGGATCTTAACACTACAATCTAATATTCTAAATCAAATCAAAAGTTCATCCAATGCTTGAGCCTCTCATATTGAAGGAGTTGAGAAAGCTACTAGATTCTCAGATCATATACAGAGTGTGACACTCGACGTGGGTGTCCAATTTGGCTCTTGTGAGGAAGAAGTCTGGGGAGATTCACCTGTGTGTTTATGGAATCTCAACTGCACCTCAAACAAGGATAACTACCCTATGTCATCCATGGAGAAAATACTACAAATAGTATTAGGGTCCAAAATGTTTTCTTTACTTGACTAATATTCAATATATAACTAGGTTCTGGTTGCAGGAGCCTGACATAGTTAAAACTACATTCAGAACGAATTGGGGCACATTCGTGTTACGACGAATGTCGTTTGAGCTAACAAACATTGGTGCAACATTACAATGTTTAATGGACATCGCCTTCCGCGGGCTCATTGGCCACAGCATAGTAGTCTATCTCGATGATGTAATAGTATTCTCCAAACATAGGTCAAAACACTTACATCACTTGAAGAAGATTTTTGAGCGATGCCACAAGTATGGGATATCCTTGAATCCCAAGAAGAGTATCTTTCCAGTGTCTGAGGGTAATCTCTTGGGACACATCATTGCTAAAAATGGGATCAAGGTAGACCCGGACAGGGTCAGAACTATCATGCAGATTCCCTTTCCAGTGAATAAGAAAGCCATACAGTCTTTCTTGGGGAAGATCAACTTCCTCCGCAAGTTCATCTCCGACTATGCCGAGATTGTCAAACTGAAATAGGAGATGGTGAAGAAGGACATACTTTACAAATGGGATAAAAGGAAAAGTATGTGTTCACTTGTATCAAACAGGCTATAGTAGAAACACCTACGTTGTACAGCACAAACTTTGATAAAGACTTCTTGTTCTACACTTTTTCTTTCGATACCTCTCTTATTGTTGTACTCACTTAGAAGGATGAATTGAACAATGAAATACCTATCTCCTTCATGAGCGCAAGTCTGCAAGGACAAGAGCTTAATTACCCCATTGTGGAAAAACATGATTATGCAGTGTACAAGGTGGTAAAGCACTTTAGATCATATATGTATAATAACTGTTGTGTTATCTTTGTTCCACACCCAGCAGTTAGGTCATTGCCTATTCAACAAGAGTTGGGTGAAAGGAGAGAGAATTGGATGACCAGGTTACAAGGGTGTGATCTAGACATCAAGCCAGTTCACATAGTAAAGGGTCATGGTCTTTTCCAATTAGTAGCAGAAGCAGAAAATGCAAAAGAGGAAGAAGAAGAGCTCGCAGGATGGGAGCAATAGTTTGAGATGTATAACATCAAGCAAGCCTCCTCCACTACAAACATAAAATCTTGGTACACAGATGTGCACCAATACATCGAGCACGACACAGTTCCTTCTCACTTTTCCACATGACAGAAGAGGGCACTCCGACTTAAAGCATTGTCTTATCAGTTGGTGCATCGGGTGTTGTTCAGAAAGCACCACAATGGAGTACTACTTGGGAGTTTGGAGGCACATGATTCAAAAAAGGTATTGTGTGATCTCCATGATGAACCAGTTGGGGGACATTTCGCAGGAAACACTACGACACATAAGGTTGTGTGGGTCGACTTTACTGGCCCACATTATTCAAAGATTCATATGCATATGCCTGCAAGTGTCTGGTTTTTCAAAGGTGTGCCAACAAAAATGAAATTCAGAAACCCCATTGTAGCCCATTGCAGTGAAAGAACTTTTTTAACAATGGGGATTGAACATCATTGTGGAAATTTTCCCGCACTCATTAAAGCAGAAGCACTATATTTTAACCGCTACAAACTATTTCACGCGGTGAACAAAGGCAGTTCTGCTAAAATAGGTGAACGATCAGAAATTCATGAGCTTTATGAAACAAAACATCATTTACAGGTTTGGCATTCCTACATCACTTGGTTTTGACAATTCAACATACTTTTAATCATTAAGAATTTATGATTTTGCATTGGAAAATGGTATTATCTTGAAGCATTAAGCTAATTACTATCTGCATGGGAATGGTCTTATTGAATCCACAAACAAGAACCTTATATGTATCATCAAAAATACCATATTCTCTAAACAACAAAACTAACACTCTACTTTGGTGAATGCCTTATGGGCTGACCGAGTCACACCAAAACCCTAAACACCTCCCCTTACTTCCTAATGCACGAAAAAGAAGCCATCTTCCTGAAGAACATCTACTTTCCTGCTCTCCAACTATCACAAGAATCCCAAGGCAAGCCATGTTTTTTAGTTCAGCGTAGGATTGATACTTTGCACAAGATACAGGAAAAAAGGGTGAAATCTAAAGAAAAAAAAATTTCTTCACCAAAGTCCTATCAAGAGGTGGTTTGACAGGAACTTTGTAGGGAAAAACAACTTCGACGTGGGTGACTTAGTCTTGAAGTGGGATAAAGCCCACGAAAGGTAAACACACTAAGTTTCAGATCATGTGGATTGGACCATACAAGATACACCAGAATATTTGCCAACACACATATCGTATTCAATCACTTGACAGGAATATTGACTCTTTCCTTGTCAATGACCAACACTTAAAATAATATTTTCAATGAAAGTTTGGGGTTGTGCCCCGCACTATGTACATAGTCTCTTGTTGTTTTTTGTTTGTTTCTTTTCTTGAATTTTGGTTTTGTTATGTGAATAAGTGTTGTCCATGATTGTGTTGAGGCTTGTTAATGTGTGTGTCTAAACTGCAAAGAGGCTTGTGACACTTCAACATTTGGCTAGCCCTCTGTTTGTCTTCCTTGTGTTGGTTACATCTTTTGACCAATGAAGTTCTGAGCGAAAATATGATCCGTCTTTTAGGAGAGTTTTGGTCCAACCATGAACCCATGGCTAGTCTAGAAACCTCATGCCTACACTCAATATTTTATGTTGGTATTATCAAGATTATCTAATTAGTAAAAACAGAGAAGGGGAAAAATCTAAATGAGCAAACAAAATCATAGGTCTCTATATGCTTCTTTGAAGGAACAACCTCTTCTATTCTCAATAAGTCGAGATACCTCTTTCACCCCAAAATAAATAAGTGTTGATGCACAATTCTGTTTAAATAATTAAATAAAGGTGAAAGAAGAGAAAGGATTCCTATGCAGAAATGTGAAGCAAGTAACTCCATTGGGATAATGTCCAGGCTCACTAGTAGCAGAGCAATGTTTGTGTTCTTGCGTGACTCCATTGAGGTACTGTCCACACCTATTGGAAGCGAAGCAACACCAGAGATAAAAAAAATTATACTTTGAAAATATTAGGCTCGCAATGCAAACTACCCTTCACAACTCAAAACATTGTGATTGTGTTGAATCTTATGTTGTGTTCAACTAAGAAGATATACAGGGGACCATGTCTATCCATGGGGTAAGTGGTAAGGCCAAAGTGATATACACGATGAATCTATACTCTTTGAGGAACCAATGCCCTGCAAAAAAGAAAATAACCAAGACAGATAATTTGGATATCAACCAATGTGCCTCCAAGTGTTGTAGCTATTGCAACACCCTCCAAAATTTTGGCTTGCACTCAAATTTCGGAACCTTCCTTAGTCTTTTCCTTGATTGTTGCAAACACTTAAGCTCATTTCATGAGCTTTCTTGAAGTTATTGGGCCCCCTTTTCATGTTGAATTAATTGTCATCTTTCGGCATGATTGATTCTTATGTAATATTTGTGATATTTTTCTAGAGGTTTCGAAGGTCTTTCTTTGTGTATATGAGTTATACCAACCATGTAAACATTTTTTGAATTCATAAAAAAAGTGTTGAAAGTTGTCACACAAGTGTCGTCACAGTCATCCTAAAATCTATCTTTAGTGTCACACTTGTCGCACCTTGTCATGAGGTTGTCACACATAGGGGAATTCTTTGCTTTTGTGTTATGATGATCTATGTTGTCATGTTGTCAAAGTATGCTATGTGTGTGATCACATTTTAATCTTGTCACGATTCCATCTCTATTCCCGCTCTTATCCATTTTCTGAAAATATTCCCGACTGGGAAACTTAGCTTCATCGGGCCTTGACTGAGCTGTGCAGTCCTAGCCCTCTTGGATGTGACCTTGCTACCTAGAACTGTAGAGTGCACAGTCCTTGTCCTTCAGGTATATTGTTCTGTGCAATTCCTAAGTATATCAGCCTCCCTTGACCTCCAAAATTGCACAGTTATGCTTCCCAGTATTCCTTGGACTATGCACTTTGCATCTTCAACCCTCAAGCCTTTTCTTTTCCTATTGGAATTGTGTAGTGTGCATAAAGCCCAACCTCCCTTGGCCTCCAAAAATATGCAAATGCTTCCTCCAGTTTCCTTCCCTTAATCAGATATCACTACCTCCAAAAACTGCATAATTTTCCTCTCCAAGCCTCCCAACTACCCAACCCCCCTTGCCTCTTAAAACTTCGTAGTCTGTCTTCTTAGGGTTCCATCCCACAACCTCCACTGCCTTCTTGAAATACGTAATTTTTTCCCTCAGTGGGAACTACGTAATTTTTCTCCTCGGTGAGGATTAAGCAAACATATCCCTTTTTCTAGCCTGAGCTACACTTTGCGCAGTCTTAGTGATCAGACTCTCTCCCTGTCTCCTAGGACTGCACAATGTGCAATCACTGGGCCCTTTCTCCCACTTTGTGACTTTTCTTTAACTATTTTCCTGGATAATAATCCATCATCTTAGACTAGGGAGTTTTCAAATTGATGTCGTCCTGTTATGAGTGAATTGTAGGAAAAGGTACACTATCAAGTCAAGGCGAGATGATGAAGAAAGAGAAGGAGGAGGGAAGCATGCCTAAAGAATCTCTTGCAGCTGAACTCACAAGTGGATCTATTAAGAGAAAGCAAAGGGACACAAGTTTTCAACTACCATCAAAGACTTAAGATCATTGAAGACCCTACATCACCAAGCTATGTGGAGCAGAAGAGAAATCATATCCAAGAAAACATCTAGCACTCAACAACAACAGTGACTTTACATTGCCACATCATCAAGCAATCCATGTCAGCAGTTTCATGTCAAGTCGTGTCATGAGTTGTCATATGCCACATCAGTATTGTGGACCATGTGTATTGTAATCAAATGTATTGTAAAGTGGAAGTCCAAAGGACACACATCAGTATGAAGATTCATGTAAGTTGAAAATTCATAGGAAGTTGAACAGTCATGAGCATATTCAAAGAGTCACAAGGGGGGAGCATCACCGCTTGGTTATATATACCCCCTCATTGTATGAGCAAAGGAATTTTAACCTTGGCTCCTCCCACAAGGCATTAGAGAGATAAACTATTTCTTTGAGCAGCAAGGAGTGGCTCCAATGTCCCACTATTGAGGCTAGTGATATACATTGTAAACATGTGTCTTGGAACTTTTTCTTAATAACAAAAACCTTTTAAGGCCAGCACGTTTTTCATGAATGGACTATGAATGTTTGTAAGACTATTCTGTGGATGTTTATATTTCATGTTTTCTTTCACATGTACTAATATAGTTGAACTATTTCAATTATTTTAGTGCTTATATTATTGAGAATGTGTTGTAATGGTTGTTATCGTTGTCCCATCCTTGTGGACTATTCTGTAGGATACTAGACAAATATTTCCTTGTTTGTTGGTTATAACGATCGTCACCTTTGAATTGGTCTATTATGTTCGATGTTAGACGGGTTCTCCTAGTTCATGTGTGCCTCTTCCTGGGTGGTACTATTACCTCTCACTTAGAGGCTCACTTTTCTCTTCCCCTTTGCAGTAGAAGAACCTTGACACAGTTTCAATGCACCCTCACTAGGCACACTCCCCATGCTTTTCTAAGACACCATTGCATCACTCTCTTGTGCTGACAGCTAGATCCAAGGAAAATATTTAAGGATTTGGCAATCGAGATTTTATACTAGATTAGACTCCTACACTAAACAATGTGAGGTCTGATTGGGACTTCATGTCGGGGAGATCCCCTGAATGTTGGCGGGTTCAGCACCATCAACTGTTAGATAACTGTTGGAATTATGTTACAGGTGTTATCCTTGATGGCAACTCACTCATATGATAGTTCACAGTGCAGTAGACTAACAAGCAAAGGATTACAAATCAGACTCCAAAGAATGAAGAAAGAGAGGTATACACAGGTTCACCTTATCAAAGCTGCATATACACGTAGGTTTACTGAACAAAAGGAGTGTACACGTACACACACACTTTCATAGAAGGAAAAGCGCGTACATGTTGGAAAACTAAGTTTTTGGTCCAATGTATTTCGATCCAAGGTATTTGGTCCGAGGTATTGACCCTAGGTATTTGGTCCAAGGTATTGGTCCTAAGTGGTTTTGGTCCATGGTATTGAGAAAGAAATAAAACTATATACGGTGTTGACCTAGATTGTCATTGATGTCAATATGGCAATATCTTGGATGAGTAAACAATGATGTGAGGCCAAGGAGAAGGAGAATCAGATCTATGAAGAAAAAGGAGAATCCAAAGAAAAGCCAGAGGAAGAATTTCAATAGAAGAAGCAAAGAGGAACACACAGTGGAAAAAGGCAAGAACTAAGAATCAGAAGAGGAACATGCATCAGGAGGAGAAGCCAGTGGAAGAGCAGTTAACAGAGGAGCCATATCATGCAATATCAGAGGAATAACAGATCAGAGCTATCAAAGCAAAGAAGAGGTAGTGGAGCGGTATCGGAAGCCACAGGAAAGCCAAGTAAGTGTAATAGCGGAGGAGTGGAGCTATCGGAAGCCAAAGGAAGAACTATCGGGAGTATCGCATATGCCAAGATGAGGAGTACAAAGAGAAAAAGAGTATATATATATATATATATATATATATATATATATATATATATATATATATAGATGCGATATAATAACACAGACCCGAACAGGTTATAGCAATAATCCTTAATATGACATCGTATCCACGTTCAACAGTTAACTGGCAAGTTTGTAACAGTGGCAGCGGTTTTCAGTGGACTCAAGGTTGTAAGTGGTATTTAGGGCTGATCACCTAATACCATTCATCGACCGACGCATGGCAGGAGAAGGAGAGAGGAAACCGCCTTATCAGGCAGGTAATCCTCGTGCATGTATCTCACCCAATATCGTTGTCTAGCATTGGATTAAATGCGGCTTTGATCTATGGCACAGGATCATCGAGAAGATTTGTTGGTTGGGTGTAATATCAACCATCGGATGGGATGGTAGGATCTATGGTGGAGGATTGATCTGGAAAAAGGAAAACATCAGAAAATGTGCAAAGGCTGTAAAAAGGTGGAAAAGGTAAGTTACACATGATTATTGTATATTTCTATTATATAAACATTATAATAGAAATAGTGTGGATATAAGGTTTTCTGTGTATTTCATATGTATCCTTGTATTCCGGCTTTAAGCCTTGCCACATTAAAATATGTGATTGCGATATATATATATATGGACCCATGGGACCATTACAATATGATGTATTGTTATATCGCATCCGCCTATCGGAACTTCATATCGAAAGTTATGAAGGGTTGTCACCCCTGAAACCCCTGAATGCGATATACAGTTGTGGACCCAATGGTCCTATTATATTGAGCCCTAATGGTATATCGCAACCGTCATATCGGGAGTTATGTATCGCAGCGTTTAAAGCCCTTGTCACGTTAAAACTGGTATTGCGATAATAACGTGGACCTGACTACACCATTGCAATATATACATATGGACCCAATGGATTCATTAAAAACATTTCATTGAATGTTGCATCCGTCCTGTCGGTAGAAGGGGAATTTTCCATGTTGTGTGCAAATCTGCCGATTGCGATAAAGTTGTAGAGGAGCAGACCCAATGAAGTTATAGATGCAGGCGTAATGCATTTGAAGTCTAGACTTATGTGTTCGGAGGGTGTTTTCCATGTATTTCCTATGCATCCTTGTATTCTGATATATTGTATGGTCCTGGGTTTAAAGGCTTAAGGCTTTGTCATATTAAAGCAGCAATTGCAATAAAAGGATGACGTGGCATGTGGGACCTCTATATGGCTATAGCCTCTCTTATATGGTTTACGTGAACAAATAATGAAGTCTATTGTATGAATATTATTAAAGGGGCCTCTCTAATATAGTTATTTCTTTAATATGCAATATTATTGTAATTTGCAATATTATTGTAATTTGGCCTCTCTTCCGAATTAACGTGTCCTGTGAGTATTGGAACACTCAAATAAACAGAGGAAGCCATGGATCGGCAAGCCAAAGTATCAAGTGAGCGTAGATGGTCGAGCAAGCATAGAGGAAGCTAAAGCAATCGGAGGAGGGAAGCCAAAAGGTCGAGCGAGCATTGAGGAAGCCGAAGCTCAAGCGAGCAAGGAGGAAGCCAAAGGTCAGGCGTATCAGGCGTATATAATAGAGAACAAGGAAAGTATTGGTTGTTGGAAAAACTGGAAGAAACAGAGGCCGCAGTAGGTCCAACAGGACAGGAGGAAGCCGAAGGTCCAGCAGGACAAGAGGAAGCCAAAGGTCCAACAGGACAAGAGGAAGCCGAAGGTCCAATAGGACAGGAGGAAGCCAACGGACGAGAAACTTTGTTGATGGTTAACCTGTGAAAGGCTCAGACCAGCGATGAATTAGTCAGAGCTTAGTGCAGCTAATAGTAAACTCACTAAAGTTGTGTGGAGACATTATCAGAGATCATGAGGGCTATTTCAGACTCTGTGTGGACAGTATGAAGAGTTGTATAGACTTCTTCATATGAAGACTAATTGCCATTGATGTTGTAGCATGGAGACTACAGTGAAGCTGTAAACAGATAAAACTCAGTAAAGAAGAGTTCTGAGAGTAGAACATTACTATCAAACATGCCTTGACAAGAGGGTTGGTGCCTCAGAAGTTTGAAGGATTGGTATCCTTGGAGTTGGTGCTCTTATATCCAAGGTTGGTGCCTTGACAAATCAGATCTAGACAGTTTGCAATAGAAGGTCGGAGCCCTTGAGGTTGGTGCCTCAGAACTGGAAGGATTGGTGTCCTAGGAGTTGGTGCTCCTAAGTCCAAGGTTGGTGCCTTGAAAAAACAGAGTTAGTGCTTTGGAGGTTGGAGCCTCACAAAAGTCCAAGTTGGTGCTTGGCAATAGATTGAAATCATATATATATTGTATCCATTTTATTGCAAAGATTATATTAATAAAAGCATTTATTCTTGTTGTTCATCTTGTGTTTTGAATATAAATGTTTTAACTGGTAAAATAACAATTGAAAAGAAATATTGATTCACCCCCCCCCAGTATTTCCAACAATTGGTATCAGAGCTAGTACCTTCACTCAAATACTAACAGCTTGAAGGTTGATCTTTAAAACACAAATAATGAAGCCAAGGAAGAATTCTCCAATCCTCCTAAAGATGTGTCTCCCTCTACCACTGAAATAGAAGAAAATCAATTTGATAAGGCTCCATGGTTTAATGGAAACATTGATGTGTGGGAAGAAAGAATGAGGAATTTCTTAAAGACTCAAGGCATTGAAATCTGGAAATCAGTGATTGTTGATAACATGATGGATGGAGAATCCCAGAAGTACAATGCAAAATCAATAAAGGCAATCTTGAATGGGCTACCTGATTCTATAAAGAACAATTTAGGAGAATGTTCGTCAACAAAGGGTATATGGGACAAACTTCATGACCTTCACTCAAAAGGAGCATTTACCATGACCATCAGTCAAGAAGATGATGGAAATCAAGAAGAAAATCCAGAACCCATCATAGAAGCTGAAAAATGAGAATGATGACATCAAGGCTAAAGAAGACCTAGAAGATGAAGAGAATGAAAAAGATTTTGTAGAATATCTCCTCACTCAACTTACAGCTGACATGGAAGATATTATCAAATTGAAAAAAGAAAACAAGGAACTTAAGAAGAAAACACTAGCTGGTGACCAAGACCAAACAAGGAAGAAAGTTGACCTTTTCCAGCTTCAAATACAGGAAAAGGATGAAGAGATTACCAAGCTTAAGAAGTAATTTCATCAAAGCAAAAGAAATCAGCATGAAGAATTCATATCCATGACAAATCAATTGGATAAAGCAAAGAAACGGGAAGATACCTTGTCAAGTCAACTTGAACAAAGGCACAAGAGCTTGAACAAACTTGAAGAAGAGATTGGTCAGTACAAGATAGAGGTCTCATCTCTCAAATCTCAACTGCAAGAAGCAAGAAAGTTAGCACAAGGATATGAGAAGACAATGGAAGCATTGGAAATCATAGAAGAACAGGTTGATGAAGCAGAAAAGGAGAGAAACACCTTGAAATGTCAACTAAAAGCAAAGGATGATCAAATTAAAATCTAACATCAAACTTCTCAAGGCCGAAACATGTAAAGCTACAAGGATCAAGGAAGAAATGGAGAGCATTCTAGCAAAGGAAAATGAAGTCAGATATCATCTCCCTTAAAATAGAAGCGAATGACGCTGCTCATATCAAGGATGAAACTGAGAAACAATTTGCTAAGAAGAAATATGAGTGTGAAATATTGGAAGAAGAGATTGTCTTCCTCAGGAAAAAGGTTGAAGGGATGAACAAAACCTTGAAGAGCTCTCAAACCTTGGATGACATGCTCAACCATCAAACATGATCATTTGATAGATCAAGTCTCGGGTATGCAGGTGAACCATCAAACAAGAATGATAATGCTTCAAACAAAAAGGATGTGAAGAAGCCAGAAAGAAATGGTGATGCTCCTAGTTCTAGCAAAGGCAAGGAGAAAAATCAAGGCAACAATGGAAGAAATCTTGCTCCAAGAAGAAATGTAGATAATGTCAAGGATGCTAGAAGCAATGGTTATCATGAAAGGGTCTCAAGATAGAAAGACTTCAGACATCAAGGAAATCTCCATCTCCCAGATACCAAAGTTTATTTCTTGGTTATTGTTATTCTTGTATAAACTTTGGTCACATGGAAAAAGATTGTAAAGCATATCATAAAGATATATGTTTTGGTCCCCAACCATATCATAAAGATAGATATTATGGTCCCCAACAATCTCCAAGGAACAATTTTGCATGAAGAAATCGTGAATTCTTATTCATGAACAATGTAGAATGCTTCAAGTGTCATAACATTGGTCATATGGCACATGATTGTAACTTAACTTGGGCCCTTACACAAGCTAGAACCCTGAAAAATAAGAAAGTTACACAAGTATGGAGAAGGAAGGAAATACAATCCGAAAGTCCCTTGAACTCTCCAGCCAACAACACATGTTATTGGCCTAATTTTTGACAATGTAAGCATTTGATGGGAAGACTCTGCCAAAGGAGATGATGCATACAGTTAGGGGGAGCCTGTGATTCTTGATCATTATTGCAGAAGCTATTCATGAAAGGGTCCTTATGAAATCCTTATTGAGCTATATTAACAATCATTCTTTGATAAAGATCATCTCTCAGGAGCACCCCATTGAAGAATTGATCTATTAACTATTCTTTGAACTGTTGTTGAAGATGTTTTCCACTTGATCACTAAGTAGTAATTGGAGAAACAGAGAAGGTCATCTAATGCTAGAGAAATAGCGCAAATAACTATGTTGTTGATATTACAGATGTTAAATGTTTCGACTCAGGGATTTGATGTGAGAACAGGTAAATTACAGACACAAATAGAGGCAATCTTCAAATAAATAGATACATCTGAAATGGAGCATGAAGAAAGAGCAGTTGGCATCATCTAACCAAAACTGAAGCATTGCAAAAACATGCAAATCAGCAAAAAGAATTTGAAAGACTGTCACAGATTGGATATAAAAATCAACTAGTGGAGATAACTTGCAGAAACCTTTACAAGAACACAAGGAAAAGATGGCTCATTAAAAATACTATAGAAAGGAGAATGTTGTGTAGTGGAATATAGCTCAGTAACTTAAGGAGAAGCACAGAAATACAAAGGAACTCTGATCTAAATAGAGATAGCAAGAAAGACAATTTCAATGGCATTTTCTTGACTGGACTATGAAGGCCCCTTAATTCTGACTGTTGTTGTGGGGAAAAATGCCTATGCAGGACGATCCTATCCACCTAAGGTGTGACAGTGCCTTAGCAACAAACAGAGACATCTATTCTAGTATTCTTCCTTTATGAATTAAGAATGAAGAGAGATGGATGGACTAACCGGTGTCTTCCGTTTGCCCCTCGATCCTGTTTCTCTTCTCTTTGAGAGTTCCCAACTACTTGCCTTCTCGCTCGCCCAGCTTCAACAGGTTCCTGCAAGATCACAAGAAGAGGACACTACACAAAGACATAGATTCATATTCATAACTAGTTCAGGATTAGAAATAAACTAAACATACTAATGCAATCATGCATCAAAGACACATCAGCATATAGGAGAAACCAAGATAGCTTTATTGATGAATAACAAGGTTCAGGAAGAGATACAACCCAGAGGGATCCAATCCAGCATCTCCTTCCCAGCAAATGAAATTCCTATCTTCACCTTCCTTCAAAGCATTAAGCACCCAATGATTCCAACCTCAAACCAACAGCAATTCTTTGCAATAACAAAATTCCAGCCTCCAGATCTCATGGAGGAGAGATCCATATATAGATGTTTGGAGAGAGGATGAGTCAGCTTGAGATCTGACTAGTGTCCTCTCCCTCTGTCAGTTCTTGCTTCCACTTGGAGATTGAGAACCTCTTACTCATCACTAGTCGAATTCACTGAGGCAAGTGTCATTGAGGAAGATTCTGGAAGCTTCCAGGGTCTTGACACCTTGTTGAATGAACTTGCCATTTGACAATTCCCGCTCAGCGCACCCTGGTAGTGCTTCTACCTGCGTTGCAGTGCAGGTAGCCAGTGCAGACTTTGCATTTCAGCGCAGACAGCTAGTGGAGCCTTTGAACTGATCCTGAATTGACTTGTTTTTGAGCAGTTTCTGGTGGAGAACTTCTGTGAATTGCTGTGGTTTGTTAGCCTTGTTCCTCTAGGGGTAGGAACAACATGTTTAGGGACTTTGGATCCCTTAGATTATGGACATTTCATGCTTATAGCTGTAAGGCACAAAAATGTCTATAACAGTTGCCCCCTAAAGTATGAGGCCGTTTATCGGGTGAAATGCTTTATCAGGAGGATCCGAAGTTCATTCATTGCTGGGAGGAGACCTGTAATAAGATACAATACAATACATTATTTTTCATACTGCTTTCATGATCTAGCTGAGGCGGGCATTCCCATGCTCAGATTTATAAATTCATTTTTCTGTACATAGAACAGACAATCGTCTGATGGTAGACTGATAATTTTGATGAAATTATCATCCTTTGGGTAGGATGATTATCTACTGCAATGATGTACATGTCAATGTCTTTATCTTTCCTGAATATATATCGCAGCCCGGATGGATGAAACTAGATCCGGGGTCTTCAAACTCATTCGATCTTCACTCTAAGTACAAGTCGATCCATGTGAGAAATGTTCTGAAGTCGAACATGGAAAGATATCGCTTGATTACCGGTCAATGAGGTAAACCGTTAACAAGCGCGAGAGGAATCACCGATGATGATAATGACCCTCAAGGTACTGCAGTACAATTCACGTGGTGTGAATAAAGGACTTGGCATCGAACACCACGCAAAATCTTTCGGTCGAAGGTCATTGATGTATACCTGTCGCCCGAAGTGAGAAACTTGCCATTGAGGCATGCAAGCTTCAAAGTACTGAAGGGGTTGTTCCTAGATCAACTTCTTGGATAATGAGCTGATGTTGACAAGAAGTGATCCGTCAAAGGAGGGCCTTAATGTATCCCACATCAGTGACACGGAACGGAGCAAATGATTTTGATGGAGGTGAAAACGATCTGATGACATATGATTCAGGGTGGCGGTCATGAAAGGATGAAGGATAATGTATGGCAGTGGATGGGACACGGTTGACTTCTCTAAACGACTTCTCTTGAACATATCGCGACACTTATGCGATGGATCGGTAGCATTACCCCAAATATGGATGGTATGGCGAGACCATGGTGATGTGACCGGTGAATGAAACAACCCAACCCGATTGTGGTACGGAGGAAAAGTGTCATGTTCAAGAGAGACTTGCTACCATCAAAGTTTTCTTGAGTTTCTCCCAATTTTTCCCCAGTCATTGCTGACCAGTACCTCTTTATTTTTGTCAAGCTTGAGGAGGATAACATATGCTTGTTCTATAACTTGCCCTTCGGGCAAGCCCATCGCTATGTTTTAACGAGCCTAGCGATAGTGAAACTCGTTCTCGTCTAAAGACAAGTTTGTCGCTATTTAATGTTTTTAACGAGTCTAACGACAAAGATAACTCGGTCCTTTTCATTTTTAGAGAGTCTGAAAAGGTACGTAAAGTCAACTCCGAAAGTCCTTTTTCGTCATCTAATCCCTTAAGTCCGAAAAAGTATAAAACAATACAGAAGGGATGAGTTTTCGATAGTTTTAACGAGCCGAATAAAACAAGCGCTCGATCTTTTTGTGCAATAATCCCTCAGGTCCAAAAAGACTAAAATCTAGAGGAGGGATAGCACTTCCGGTCGCTTTAACGAGCTGGAAGGCCGAAACTCGGCAATCTTTTCATATTTTACGAGTCAGATGAAAAGAGCTTAAAGAAGACTCGTCTTTTGAGGAACGAGTGATAAAACGGGTTAGCAGTTGATTCCAGGTACGGGTTGGAATTTTCCAATCACGGCAGTGTCACAAGGATGGCTAGTGAAATCACTCTTCGCAGCTGTTCCTCAAAATGGGTAAACAATCATATGGAGGTGAACGATCGGCCAATGGAAAAGTGGAGGTGATGGGCAAACACGACCAAGGCTTTAATGGCTGATGATATTACATTCACGGTGGTTATTTACCAGGATAGTTCATTTTTTAACGAGCTTAAACGCGGGTGGAAACATTTGCTCGATCTTATGTTTATTTTTTAACGAGCATGAACTATGCGCTAAAACTGCTCGGATCTTGCGTTTATTTTTTAACGAGCATGAACTGTGTGCTAAAACTGCTCGATTAATCCAGTCATATGATAAGAATGTCTCATTGAAGATGTTATTTTTTATGGAGCTTAGATCTTACAAAGCTTTGCTCCGGATCCTTTCGTTATGCAAGTTCGGAAATGACTAATCCTACGAGTTTAAAGGGTTAGACCTACAGGTTTAAAGGGAGGACCTAAAAATTTAAAAAATAAATAGCCGCCCCTTGCTTGCACTCCAAAAGGTTTGCATGCCCCCAGGCATAAAGTACGATTTCAAGGTTACCCCTTCTTAGTCCAATAAAACATTTGTTTTACCGGGAGAGGCCTACCTCTTTCAGGTTACCCAAAGATTGTCTCGTTAATCTTTCAAACAAAACACTTCTTCGGCGATATCTACCGAAATAGACAAAGGTGAGAGACTCCGTCTGTCAACTCACATAACTTTGACAAAAGAATCTTATTCTAGAATAACCCTCTTCCAGCATGGGCGGGGTACAGACTAGTCATATTCTCCCGCGGAAATCTACCTTATACCCAAAGTTTTGCTGCTGAAGCAGACCAGGACGCATGCCCCTGGGTTCCAGTCATATCCTTCTGGATTACTTGCGCTCATCGGGAGGACGGACCGTGGGTTGAGACATTTCTTGCGTGAAGAGACCATTTAAGGAAGGTATATGACTATTTGCGATGCGTGATCCGGGAAATGAAAGCTGGTCCACGAGCTTGACCACTCTTCCTTCGTGCGGAAAACACATTACTCTAAAGAGTGAGGAGACGATGGCTCCCATGCAATATATATAGTCTCGTCCAAGGAGTAGGTTATAATCCAAGGGTCCTTGAATGACCATCACGTTCATTTGAACGGTCTTCCCTTTCAATGTGATAGGCACATTGGGGAGGATCCCTAAAGGTCGACTGGTTCCTTTATCAAAGCCTGTCAGATTTCTCATTTCAGGCAAAAGCGCTGGCGAACCAAGCGCTTTCCAAGCAATAGAGGAAAGGATACTCACAGATGCCCCCTCATCAATGATGGTGCCAGCCATTACCATTCTGTATATTTGAACGATAATTCTGAATGGTATGCTTGCTGGCAAACGGGATCTGCCTAGTTGGTTCCAGTCGAACGAGACAACTAGGTTTCTTGGTGGTGGGACCGAATAGACGGCCGGGTATGACTCTGATGAAGTTCCTTCCTGCGATAAAGGAATGGGCAAATTGCCCCCTTGTTCGTCGGAGTCCATGTTGATGAAGAGAATTTGGACGGTGTCGTCTTTATTCTCTTCTGTGATGGTATCATTCGAAGATAGAACCTCTGAAGGCAAGACCGGGTCAACTGCCGCCTCGAAACTTTGACTTTCGTCAGGTATGGATTCGGACGGTTCATCCTCAATGATAGGTGCTTCGGCTGACCACCTGAGCGGGCCAGCCGGGTTCTCAACTGGTGAAGGACTTGGCAGGAGTTTTTGATATCTAGGAGGAAGTCGTGCTGGTAAAATCGGGCGATCTTCCAAAACTCTTTTAGCCTCGTCTAAGAAGGGACAACAGTGGATGGCATGGTCGCCTTCACACAATTTGCAGGGAAATCTAGCTTTCCCTCTCTGTCATGTGGCTTCACTTTCACTAGTTGACGGTGTGCATTCAACATGGCTGTCAGAGGTTGATGCTACCGGACTGTGCAAACGGGGAGACCAGTCCCTTAGTATCCGAGGGATGCAGGGACAATCTCTGTGGAAGTGGTCTCCCTTGCATATGACACATGGCGATTTAGGCCTAGTCAGTGTTGTGTGTGGATTTTTGTCAGACGACACTTGTTTGCCCCCAGTCGCTTTTGGCTCCTTCTCCTTCTTCTCTTTCTTCTTCTTTTCCTTCTTCTCCTTAGGAGTTTGGCTTTTGGCTTGGCCAGCTCCATCATGCGAAGAGGAGGGAGGAGAGGAAGAATTATAGGAAGTGGAAGGCTGGTGGGAAGCTCTGGACTGGTCTAACTGTTGATTCGACTGTTCAGGAATAGTGGTGTTTTGAACGACATTGGTCGAGAAGAGCCAGACCGGCAGGCCAATTGTCAGTCCTGGAAGCGACAATGTGGCCATGTGGGGCGCACCAACATCTCCCCAAGAGGAGAAGGGACTAGGATTTCCACCAAGGGGAATTCCTTGGTTGGTGTGCTCCATTTTCTCAACCTAAAGATCAACGCAGGAAGAAGGGGTGATTGTTCCGTTTAAAATAAATTTTAACGACGCTTTAGACACAACTTGCTTTTTCAATTTTAAAGAGTCGAGAAAAAGCTAAAGATGACTCTAGTCTCCTTCGATGTTTTAACAAGCCCGAAGTGACAAATGCTCAGATGGACTTTTTCCGTTATAGAGTCTGAAAAAGGCCAAAAGGAACTGCTCTGGAGTTCTAGGTAGAGGGTGTGCCAAACTTTTCGCAAAACCGCAAAATACTTTTTAAGGTACGGGCGGTCAATCTTCCTGAATGTTGTGTTCAGTGCATTGCGATCAGTAGGGCGGCTGACACGGCTTCCTAAGGATAAAGGTTTTATGCCTATAGGGGTCTCCAATATATACTCGACGGTACGTGGGAGCACAATCCGTATTGGCGCTATCGTCCCTCAGGAGGAATCACCCACCATCAGTGAGATCGACAGTCACCAGGCTTTACGACGTCGGAACACGTCTCTAGCCTAGACCTCTATGTTGTGTGTTAAGTTACAAAGCGTTGTTAAGTTCATTCAATTTATTTTAGGTTGATCTTTTTAGAAGTTTGCCTTTTGAGGTTCACCACGAGATGTATGATACAATTCCTAAATGCAGTCTAAAGATGATAAGCAAGCTTTATATCTTTTCAACTATGAAAATCCTAGCTACAAAGGGAAAAGAAAGACACCATCTTTTCTCAAAGAGCAATCAGCACACTCTAATGCACTTTTCCTAAATCAAACATGCAAACTATCAAGATGCAAATGCACAATGCAGGTGTTTGTTTTCCGCTTTCTTAATATTGATGCCTAAAAAGAAAGCTTTTTGTACAACTTTGAATTTGCTTTTAAATGACAAATACAAACAAGTTTACTTTTTCGAAATCAGAAAGGGTAGAAGAGATTACAACACTTTACGACTTTCGAAATGAACACTTGTTTCGACACTTAAAAGAGACAAACTCAAACCAAAAGCAAAAGTAAATGTATAATCAACTGCAAACAGCCAATGAACTCTCTCCTAAGATCACAATCAACAGATCTGAATCAAGGGCTACAGGATGATTATTTCACTCTTGCAAAGGAAAACTGTAAATGACACCACAAACACATAAAAACACTCACAGTCTTTTTGTACAAAAGGAGGCGGAATTTAAGCAGAGAAAAGGAGTTATCAGACAGGTACCTATGCTAGTTACAGGCTGCAAAAATCAGAGATCAAACAGGGCAAAACAGAGCAGAGAACCCCAGCTGCACAAGGCCTAACTGGATCAACGCACCCTCAACACAGAGGTTTTGACATTCAGCGCAGGTAGCCTTCACGGGACCTGCGTTGAAATGCAGAACCTCTTCACAGGGTCTGCGCTGAAGGAGAAACGAGAGTTTCTCACTGGGTTCTGGGTCACAGTTTGCTGATTAATCTACGGTTTCAGGCAAAATAAAAGCAACAAGCAAGGTACAATCAAATGGATGCTTTGAGGGAGGGCTAAGATCTATCACAAAGGATCATCAAATCATTTGTGAGTCCATTGTTCAGATCATTGACAGATCCAGTGATTGGATCAAAGCAGCAGCTGTCTACTTTGCATCTGAGAATAGCAGATGCAGTTCGATTGTTGCTGTTGAGTCTATGAAACAAACAATAATAGAGACACAAATAAAATGACTAAACAGATCTCCCCAGCGGAGTCGCCAATTTGTTGTGGGGAAAAATGCCTATGCAGGACGATCCTATCCACCTAAGGTGTGACAGTGCCTTAGCAACAAACAGAGAGAGCTATTCTAGTATTCTTCCTTTATGAATTAAGAATGAAGAGAGATGGATGGACTAACCGGTGTCTTCCATTTGTCCCTCGATCCTGTTTCTCTTCTCTTTGAGAGTTCCCAACTACTTGCCTTCTCGCTCACCCAGCTTCAACAGGTTCCTGCAAGATCACAAGAAGAGGACACTACACAAAGACATAGATTCATATTCATAACTAGTTCAGGATTAGAAATAAACTAAACATACTAATGCAATCATACATCAAAGACACATCAGCATATAGGAGAAACCAAGATAGCTTTATTGATGAATAACAAGGTTCAGGAAGAGATACAACCCAGAGGGCTCCAATCCAGCATCTCCTTCCCAGCAAATGAAATTCCTATCTTCACCTTCCTTCAAAGCATTAAGCACCCAATGATTCCAACCTCAAAACAACAGCAATTCTTTGCAATAAACAAAATTCCAGCCTCCAAATCTCATGGAGGAGAGATCCATATATAGATGTTTGGAGAGAGGATGAGTCAGCTTGAGATCTGACTAGTGTCCTCTCCCTCTGTCAGTTCTTGCTTCCACTTGGAGGTTCTTGCTTCCACTTGGAGATTGAGAACCTCTTACTCATCACTAGTCGAATTCACTGAGGCAAGTGTCATTGAGGAAGATTCTGGAAGCTTCCAGGGTCTTGACACCTTGTTGAATGAACTTGCCATTTGTCAATTCCCGCTCAGCGCACCCTGGTAGTGCTTCTACCTACGTTGCAGTGCAGGTAGCCAGTGCAGACTTTGCATTTCAGCGCAGACAGCTAGTGGAGCCTCTGAACTGATCCTGAATTGACTTGTTTTTGAGCAGTTTCTGGTGGAGAACTTCTGTGAATTGCTGTGGTTTGTTAGCCTTGTTCCTCTAGGGGTAGGAACAACATGTTTAGGGACTTTGGATCCCTTAGATTATGGACATTTCATGCTTATAGCTATAAGGCACAAAAATTTCTATAACAACTGTGGAGACAACAAAATATGGATTGAAGCATAAAAACTTGGACTTGGACACTTGGTGTGTGGCTATTTGCAATATGTTTGAATGCATTGAAGTGGAGCATCTTTAAGCATTGTTGAAGCCATGAAAAAGTAGTTCTAAGACATGAAGAGGGGATAATGTGCTAGTTGGAGCAATCCTTCTATCTTGAGTAAAACGAAGAGCATTGTGACAGGGGGAGTAACAGACCCATGAAGATCTACTATTCATGAAGAAGAGTAGCAGTTCGACAGGGGGAGTCCTTGAGCACTCTTTGCCATTAATGTCAAAGGGGGAGAGAGGAAGAACATTGCCATCAATAACAAAGGGGAAGATCGTTGACCTAGATTGTGATTGATGTCAATATGGCAATATTCTAGATGAGTAAACAATGATGTGAGGCCAAGGAGAAGAAGAAGCGGATCCATGAAGAAACAGGAGCAGCGAAAGAAAATATAGAGGAAGAAGTTTAATGGAAGAAGCAAAGAGGAGCACACAGTGGAAAAAGGCAAGAACTAAGAATCAGAAGAGGAACACGCATCAGGAGGAGAAGCTAGCGAAAGAGCAGTTAACAAAGAAGCCATATCATGTGATATGGAGGAATAACATAGCAGAGCTATCAAAGCAGAGAAGAGGTAGTGGAGCAGTATCGGAAGCCACACGAAAGCCAAGTAAGTGTAAGAGCGGAGGAGTAGAGCTATTGGAAGCCAAAGGAAGAACTATCAGGAGTATCGCATATGCCAAGAGTATAACGGAGGAGTAAAAAGAGCGGAGGAGTATATATATATATATATCTGTGTGTGTGTGTGTGATATCATAACACGGACCTGAACAGGTTATAGCAACAATCCTTAATATGACATCATATCTGCGTTCAAGAGTTAACTGTCGGGTTTGTAATAGTGGCAGTGCTTTTCGAGCAGACTCAAGGCTATAAGTGGTATTTAGGGTTGATCACCCAATACCATTCATCGGACGACCCGTGGCAGGGGAAGGAGAGAGGAAACCGCCTTATCGGGCATGTAATCCTTGTGCATGTAGCTCACCTGATTTCGTTGTCGAGCATTGGATCAAATGCAGTTTTGATCTATGGTGCAGGATCACCAACCAACTTTTTTGGTCAGGTGTAATATCAACTGTTGGATGGGATTGTAGGATCTATCATGGAGGATTGATCCAGAAAAAGACAAACATCAAAAAATGTGCAAAGGTTGTAAAAAGGCAAAAAAGGTAAGTTACGCATGATTATTGTGTATTTCTATTATATAAACATTATAATAGAAATAGCGCTGATATAAGGTTTTCTGTGTATTTTCATATGTATCCTTGTATTCTGGCTTTAAGCCTTGCCACATTAAAATATGCGATTGCGATATATATATATATATATATATATGGATCCACGGGACCATTACAATATGATGTATTGTTATATCGCATCCGCCTATCGGAACTCTCATATCGCAAGTTATGAAGGGCTGTCACTCCCGAAACCCCCGACTACGATATACAGTTGCGGACCCGATGGTCCTATTATATTGCGCCCTAATGGTATATCACGTCTGTCATATCGGGAGTGATGTATCACAACGTTTAAAGCCCTTGTCATGTTAAAACTACGATCACGATAATAACGTGGACCCGACTACACCATTGCAATATATACATATGGACCTGATGGATTCATTAAAAACAGTTCATTGAATGTCGCATCTGTCCCGTCGGCAAAAGGGGAATTGGCCATGTTGTGTGCAAATCTGCCGATTGTGATAAAGTTGTGTAGGAGCGGACCCGATGAAGTTATAGATGCGGGCGTAATGAATTTGAAGTCCGGCCTTATGTGTTCGGAGGGTGTTTTTCGTGTATTTCATGTGCATCCTTGTATTCTGATATATTGTATGGTCTTGGGTTTAAAGGCTTAATTCCTTGTCATATTAAAGCGGTGATTGCGATAAAAGGATGATGTGGCATGTGGGACCTCTATATGGCTATAGCCTCTCTTATATTGTTTCTGTGAACAAATAATGAAGTCAATTGTATGAATATTATTAAAAGGGCCTCTATGATATAGTTATTTCTTTAATATGCAATATTATTATAATTCGGCATCTCTTTCGAATTAACATGTCCTGTGAGTATTGGAACACTGAAATAGACAGAGGAAGCCATGGATCGGGAAGCCGAAGTATCAAGCGAGCATACAAGGTCGAGCAAGCACAAAGGAAGCTAAAGCGACCATAGGAGGGACGCCAAAAGGTCGAGCGAGCGTTGAGGAAGCCGAAGCTCAAGTGAGCGAGGAGGAAGCCAAAGGTCAGTCGTATCAGGTGTATATAACAGAGAACAAGGAAAGTATTGGTTGTTGGAAAAACTGGAAGAAAAAGAGGCCGCAGTAGGTCCAACAGGACAGGAGGAAGCCGAAGGTCCAGCAGGACAAGAGGAAGCCAAAGATCCAATAGGACAGGAGGAAGCCAACGGACGAGAAACTTTGTTGATGGGCTAACCTGTGAAAGGCTCAAACCAGCGATGAATTAATCAGAGCTTAGTGCAGCTAATAGTAGACTCACTAAAGCTATGTGGAGACATTATCAAAGATCATGAGGGATATTGCAGACTCTGTGTGGACAGTATGAAGAGTTGTATAGACTTCTTCATATGAAGACTGATTGCCATTGATGCTGTAGCATGGAGACTACAATGAAGCTGTAAACAGACAGAACTCAGTAAAGAAGAGTTCTGAGAGCATAACATTACTATCAAACATGCCTTGACAAGAGGGTTGGAGCCCTTGGGGTTGGTGCCTCAGAAGTTTGAAGGATTGGTGTCCTTGGAGTTGGTGCTCCTATATCCAAGGTTGGTGCCTTGACAAATCGGATCTAGACAGTTTGCAGTAGAGGGTTGGAGCCCTTGAGGTTGGTGCCTCAAAACTGGAAGGATTGGTGTCCTGGGAGTTGGTGCTCCTAAGTCCAAGGTTGGTGCCTTGACAAAACAGAGTTGGTGCTCTGGAGGTTGGAGCCTCACAAAAGTCCAAGTTGGTGCTTGGCAACAGATTGAAATCATACATATATTATATCTATTTTATTGCAAAGATTATTTTAATAAAAGAACTTATTCTTGTTGTTCATCTTGTGTTCTGAATATAAATGTTTTAACTGGTAAAATAACAACTGAAAAGAAATATTGATTCACCCTCCCCACCTTAGTATTTCCAACATAAGGAGGAGAATATCATTAGGCCAATCTGTGCAAGTATCGAATATCTGATGAAGTGTGAGATCTAGTATGTAGGTCTTTGGCTTATCGTGCTTTGCTTGATCTGAACCAAGGATGAACTTTAGCAATTGATGAGGGATAAGATCTAATAGGGATATTAAGGCTTGAAATGAATAATCATTATGTGGTTTGATCATGTCTAGTCTAGATATGAATATTAACGCCTGTATTATTCTGTAAATTTTATGATCTAGGTATAACTGAAGTCTGGAATAGCTGCAAAATTATGAATTAATATTTACAGATGTGTACGCTGGTTCACTTTGATAAAAGCGCATATACGCACTGGTTCGATACATGGAAGTAGCGTATACCTTATGAAGTATGTTTCAGTTGTTTCTGTTTGCTGTTGCAGAGTTCTAGGTTCTACTTTGGGTTCTGGTGGATGTATTCTAGTGACGGTATTATGAATGATCAGATTGATTGATTGTGATTTGCTATAGTGATGATGGGTGGTCAAAGTGATTGATTGATTTAGTTGTGATGTTTGAGTTTTAGCGATTGGTTAATGCAGATGTAATTGATGGTTGTATGGCAGTAGTGATTGATTTTGAGCTTCAATGTTGTTGATGGGTCTAGTATGAAAATTGGATGAAACGTGGCCTACAGATTATGGTGTTGTGATCCAGGAGTATCCAGTTTGAAAATTTATGAAACGTGGTCCCTGGAGGAAGAGAGAAGGCCGTAGCCTTCTGTAGGCTAGTGCCTACGTACTGGTAAACATATCAGCCAGTACAAGAGCTAGGGGGTTGTAGCTCCCTTCCAATAGTAGCTAGAAAATGAGTGAAGGTTGGAGCCTTCAATAGGTCGGCACCTACATACTAGTAAACAGATCGGCTAATACAAGAGCTAGGAGGTTGTAGCTCCCTTCCAGTAGAAGTTGGAGAACGAGAGAAGGTTGTAGCCTTCTACAGGTGGGTGCCTGCATACTGGTATGAGTCTGCACCATTACAAGATTGTAAACAGGTTTCTCTTATATTAAAAAAAGACAGCAGCAAGTGGTTTTTGTCCCGCATTGGGTTTCCACCTTAAATCTTTGTGTTCATGTGTGTTTCTTATGCGTTATGGTTTGTTATGATATTATTGCACATGGTTACTATTTATATGGTTAATGAAGTACTGATGCACTGATCAACATATGATGAATCAACTGAATCATAAGTTTTCTGGATATACGTTGTTGCGTGTACACACGAGTTACCTTCATTAAAGTAGCGTATATAAATTTTAGTATGAAAAGAAAAATATTATATTGATTTGACTAATACTGATTACCCCCCCTCTCAGTATTATTTCTGACAATTGGTATCAGAGCAGGTCCTTTGATAGAAGCTTGATCGCTTGAAGGAGATCCGTAGAAACAATGGGAAAGAAGCTAAAGAAGAAAGCACCTCAAAAGAAGAAGACAACTCAAAGGAATAGCGACAGTAGGAGAGACAATTGGTCATTAGGTGGATGCAAGTATTCAGATTCTGAAGCACCTCAGATTGAAGATGAAAAAGCAAATGAAGCATCAGGTACAAATTTATGGTCTTCTAGTGATACTTTTCTTTGTTCATGCAATATTGGAGATATTGGAAGTGATGGTGAAAGAAACATAGAGACAGAAGTTAAAAGACTCACAGATAAAATCAGAGACCAACAAGATCTATTTAACAAAAGGGAGTGTGCCTTCAAAGAAGAAATTACCAGATTAAAAGCTCAGCTAGAGGAAGGAAACAAAGTAAGGAAGCAGTACAAGGAAAGGGAAGATCAATGTCAAAAGCTGCAAAACAAAGTGACATCATTAAGAAATGAAATAAATGATTAGAGTATAACAATCAAGAGACTTAAAGATAGATCCAGTTACTATGTAAGTCTTGAAGCTAAGATCCTCTCTCTAAAAGAAGATCTTGAAAATAAGCTTAATAAAGAACTACCTCAAGCAGATGAAGAACAAGAAAATGAGATTCTCAAATTAAGGCAACAGTGGAAGAAGGAAGAAAGGCTAAAGAAATATTGAAGAAGCAATATCTGGAAAAGGAAGAGAAATATCAGGTTGAGGTAAATATCTTAAAAGGTAAATTAGAAGAAAAGGATAAATTGTTACGATTTCTAGACAGTACTAAGATTTTGGATAATATTCTTAGTAGTCAAAGGTCTCCTACCATCAAAGCTGGTCTTGGCTTTCATGAATCTGTTGAAGTTGAATCTAGCTCACAAGGTAAGGCAAGGAACTCTACTACAAAATTTTAAATGCTCAACAAGGAGATGAGAGGTCAACCCCAGAAACAACTAAGGAAAGAAATTCTTCAAAGAAAATATTTGACTCCTAACTGTGGAAGTGATAGTCGGTTATTTTCTTCGATGAATGATGTTGAATGTTTTATATGTCATAATTTTGGACATGTTGCAGCCAGATGTAGAAGTAGAATGGTTCAAGACCGTCACACAGAAAGATCATCACGTTCCAAGTACTTTAAGGGATATTTCTTTGCTTGCAATATGTTTGGTCACAAAGCCATTGACTCTTATAGAAGGAATATGAAACATGTAAGAAGTTATGCTTGTAACAAGTTTGGACATATAGCAAAGGAATGCATGAGAAAATTTTGGCCACCATACTAAAGGGAGAAAACATCATCACACTCGAAGATATGGAAGAAAAAGGAAGTACAATCAGAAAGATGTGGCATGGTACAATGTACAAACATAATAGACTCAGGGGAGCTGAAAGTATGAAACTTCAGTGTTCTAAATATCATACGCAAGTTTCATAAATTCAAGTCGCGTATATACGCGAGTTAGAAGCTGCACAGTTGCATATATGGTGTTTTGAAGAAAAAGAAGCGGGACAGACTCAGGAAAAGGAGTCTGATATGGTTCAGTCACTTATCTGCTCTGTTTGATGAGGGTTACAATATATTGATGATATGTGGAAATGTGTTGGTGCTCATAAGGTGTTAAAAAGTTGATCTATATCTTATTAATGATGATGCCTTGATGACTCTCAATGATATTTGCAATGGTCAGATCTGACAATGAACACATGGCACAGGTTCAGGGGGAGAATATGCTTCTAATAATGCATTGTTAGCATTATGTTAGAAGATCTTGGTACTTGAATATGCTTATATTGCTTGTTCCACATTGTTGTTTTGATTTAGATGATTCTTTTGATGATGTACACATACATGATGTTGATCTTGATGTTGCTTACAGATGTTGATGGTGCAGATCATATATGATGTATGATAGTTGTTGATGATTATCATGGTCTTGTTTAGATTGTTGGTTGATTTGAAAACGAGATCTTAGACAATTATTAAGGTATTACAGACTCATGTGAATGGATTTGCCTATGTTACTTTATGCAATGGATCGATAAGATTGTGAAATACATAGACAATGAAGCAGTTAAAGAAACATAATAGACAACACATATAAACACAGCAAGTTTAATATGGAGTTCACCCAACACTCCTAGGCTACATCTCATGGTCCAACCTTCAGTGGTGACCTCTCTATTATGTCTTTGAAAACAAATTTTTACAGAAGTGAGCTCAATTTAAGTATCACACAATAGATACAAGACAACAAGGCTTTACTTGGATTTCCCAAGTCTTTCTGAGTATACAGACTCTCCTCACGGACTCTTTGTCTCTGTTTTCTCTCTGTCTCAGCACTGCCTCTCTCTATTTTTGGCAGTCCATGGCTTTAAAGCCAATCTGCGTTGTCTGTTCATTTCCTCTTCTCGGGCTTTCTGGCTCTCGGCCTCTGTCCGCTCGAATCCCTCTTCTAAGCGTTAGCAATCACTGCATAACGTCTTTAGGGGAGGTGGCCACCTGTTCTGCAATGGAAGAGTCCATCGTGCCTTTGAAATCCTCGAAATATCCATTCTCTGTTTACACAGAGAAATGCACTCAAACACAGGAAAATCCACCAAACACTATTCATCGGACTTCAAAAGTCCTTAAATCTGCTCTATACTCCTATCGGGTCTGCCTGAAATTGCTTATCGCATGTCACACATGCCCATTCCATGTTTTCACTTTGTATTTTTAAAATACATTAGAACATTGCAAAATCCCACAAAACGACCCATATCAGACTTGAAACAATATATATTTTCATTCACAAACCCTTTCCGGTCCTGTTTTCATCGCATTGGCGCTTCCCTTCGTATTTCATTTAATAAACTAAATACGTGAAAATACATAGAAACTGTCGTGTGACGGATCTCAAATTATATGGAATATTGTTTATAGCTCTATCGGGTCCGGCTATCGCATCGCGCATATATATATATATAGCCCTGCTCCTCTGTGTAGCTCCGATGCAATATTGCGATGCGGTTGATCGTAATCGCATATCGCACATACCCCCGGGCCTTTTGGTAAGCTCTCCACTGTGGTTTGTTGATGCAATATTGTGATGCAAGGTGGGTCGTCGATCTGTATGCTTGATTGACGGTCCTCATTGACCCCGTTGATCGCCGTCACATTTCCCATGTAGTAACCTCCGATATCCTCCTCCTGCCACCGCCAATTGTGAGTTTCTAATCGGATTTGGACCGTTAATCGACCAGATCTAACGGCTCCTATGCGTTGCTCCTTTGACCGCCAATAAGCCTGTTTTTCACTATTTCTTCATATTTTTGCCTCCCGATAGTGTAATCCGATTTTTCCAAAGTTATTCTCATGCGATTGTTTTGAATGTTTGAAGACTTAGAGGGTGTTTTGGATCCATTTTGAATCATGCCTTCCCACTGAAAAAGGCTTTTGGACCACCAAAAGTTGGTTTTTTTTAAGCATCAATGAAGTGAGGATACAACTTCGTCACTTGTCCAATCTCTATCCATATTGCACTACTTGGTTTTGAACCTTTGAGTTTGATTCTAAGGTACTCAACATCCCCTCTACGTGCAGTTCTCACCTTCCTGTCCAGAACTGTATCTTCCTGCAACTCATTGATATATTCAGGCAGCAGATCATCAATAGAAGGCAACTAACTTTTCTCTTCAGGATCTTCAATCAGTGAAGGTTCAAATAGTCTCAAGTTCTCAGCATTAATGACTAAATAGATATGCATATATGTTGGAAAATCAAGGCGAAAACCATTCTCACCAATTTTCTCAAGTATCTTGAAAGGCCCATACCTTATTGGCTTCAGCTTCTTACCTTCATCTTGCATTTTGTCTTTGCTGATGTACAGCCAGACTGGATCACCAACTTGGAAGTTATGTTCAATTTGATGCTTATCATGCCTTGCCTTGTACTTGTCTTGGCTCTTTTCCAGCTGTTCCTGCACTGCCTGGTGAATTTCTTGGATCTGTTCAATGAACTTGGTTACCTTGTCCACATCACTGTGTCCATCAACCGCTATGTCTTTTTTGAAGACAAAATCCAAGGGATACTTTGGTATAAAACCAAAACAAGTCTCAAAAGGAGATCTCTATGTAGCAGAGTGTTTAGCATGGTTGTAAGCATGTTGAACATAACACAAATGTTCATCCCAAAGCTTGGGATGCTTGCTGTAATAGCCCCTGAGAAACTGGATCACTGTCCTATTGACCACCTCTGTTTGGCCATCTGTTTATGGATGAAAGGTTTTTCTTTTCTTCAGTCTGGTACCCATCAATTTCCATAGACTTGACCAAAACTTCCCAACAAATCGGGAATCTCGATTAGATACAATGGAAGTGGGTAACCCAGAATGAACCAAGACATGTTGAAAGAACAACTTCGTTGTTTTTTCAACTGTAATATGCTTGTTACAAGGTATTAAAATACACATTTTTTTGAACATGTACACAATAACATATAAATAATCATGACCTTTTCTAGATTTTGGTAATCCCCCAACAAAGTCCATGGAAACACTTTCCCAAGGATGAGAAGGGACTGATAGTGGAGTGTACAAGCCTAATTTTCTATTATTGGGATTGCTTTTAGCACACATGATACACCCTTTAATATATCTAGAAATTGTTTCATGCATTCTTGGCTAATATTAGAATCTTTGCAATTGTGCAACTATTTTACTTACACCAAAATGACCTGATATTAGAGAAGTATGTGCTTCTCAGATTATGTTAACTCTTTCATTTTGAGGAATGCATAACTTTCCCAAATGATACAAGAGTTGGTCCTTAACATGATAATCCAATTCTTCTACTTGTTTGCCATGACTTAAAGTTGCATATACATCTTTAAAATCTACATCTTGAGCATATTGTTCAATGTAGCTTTCATGCAATACT
Source organism: Pinus tabuliformis (assembly GCA_031772625.1). Taxonomy (NCBI): domain Eukaryota; kingdom Viridiplantae; phylum Streptophyta; class Pinopsida; order Pinales; family Pinaceae; genus Pinus; species Pinus tabuliformis. The sequence goes on from CM062819.1 coordinate 733,002,677, forward strand.
GAATTATGCTTAAGTCTAGTAGATGCATTTATGATTTTTCTGGATAACATATCTGCAACCTTATTGTGTATGCCTTTCTTATATCTAATGACAAGATGAAATTGTTAAAGAAACCCCATCCACCTATAGTGTCTTGATTGGTGCAATTTAGTTTGTGAGTGTAAATATTGAAGTGAACGATGATCTGTATGTATAATTGTTTCTTCACCCAATAGGTAATGTTTCCACTTTTTCACACTCTGCACTAATGCATACAATTCTTTATCATATGTGGGATAATTAACTACTGCAGAATTAAATGTCTCAGAATGATAACATATGGGTTTACCGTGTTGCATCAACACTACTCCCATGGCATAGTCACTAGCATTTGTTTCAATCTCAAATGGTCGTTGAAGATCTAGCAGTGCTAGTACTGGTGTTGTACTCATTTTTTCTTTCAAGGTGTTGAAGGCTTTCTACTATTTGCCTCCCCACTGAAACACCTTGTTCAATCCTATCAAAGCATGTAAGGGAGCTGCAACCAAGGAAAAGTTAGAAATAAACTTTCTCCATTATTGTGCTACTCCTAGGAAGCTCCTAACTTCTATAGCAGATTTGGGTTTAGGCCAGTTCACAATGACTTCAACCTTAGAGGGATCTATCTGTTAGCGCTTGAAATTTCACCTCAGGCTGAGAAAGGCAAACCTCAAGGCAACATCAAACCACTTAGCCTCGTAGCTAGCCCTACGGGGCTGGAGAGGGATCTCTCCGGTCTATCTCGGTGAAATCTTCAATGGATGAGATGACCAATAGGGTAACACTGATTTTAGGCTAGTAAACTGATCAAAAAGGTTGATTTGGGTTTTTAGGGTTTTTGGTGGCAAATTGAGGGGATGGCAATTTTGGGTGCGAGGATTGGACACAGTTTCTGCAGGGGGTTCTTTGGGGCGAGGTAGGAGACAGTATTGATGCTTTTGATTGAGGTGGATGGTCCGGAATGACAGGTGAGGAGCTAAGGAGAGAAAACAATAACTTTGAATTCTCCTTAAACAGTAGAAAACATTGAAATTAAACAAACTTAAAAGCAGAGCATGATAGTCATGAATTATTACTTTAACACTTCGTTTGTTTAATGTGCAGAAGGAAAAGAAAGGAAATGATTCACATAACACACTTATAGGTACATAGAGAAACACACCATCAATACATGTAACCACAAGAATCCCAAAAAGGACTGCAAAACCCTGGTCTTCCTTAGCCAAAAATTGCAGAGATACAGTGAATAATACAATGATAGCTTCTCCCTCAAGAGTCCAACCATGAAAATGAGCAAGAAAGTACATAATATAGATCATATAACCTCTTTCCCTGCCTCCATGGGTCGAGCTCACTATCCTAGGAGCTGTTTCAACCACTTCTAAACTAAGCACTGAAAACTAGGCAGTCAAAACAACTTACCTCTATAAGCTAGGAAACAAATTCATTCATTTAATTTTCACCTTTTTCATGAATGAATCTTCTAGAAGAGGTACATAAGAGTAAAAGTGTCATAAAAGTACAATAATTACATCAAAGAGCCTAATAATCCACCCCAAAAAGTCAAACAGGGTCAAACTGCGTTTTTCTGAGCTGTACACTGAAATCTGGAGAAGTTTGCCTGACGGGTCACGCGCCTCTGCCTGACGGGTCGCGCGCCTTTGGGACCACTTTTGGGGCACTTACAGGTGTCCAAATTGAGCAAGAGTAGGCTTGTTGGAAAGGTATGTGAGTCTACTTTCCAACCCAACTGGAATTTATGAATTTGGTGGTCATTTGCCCCTCCAAAATTGCAATCTCCCAAGACTTCTTTCTGCAACTCAAAAATGTGGCAGAAAGTCAATTTTTGCTTGATTTTGACTTTCTGGAGGCCCAAAACTTCATAAAATCTCAAGTCCATTGATGAGCATATGTAACTTCTCATGAAAAATCTAGAAATGCTGAGTTTTTGCAAAATGGAGTTGCCATGATGTAGGGTCGCGCGGGGGGTGAGACCCGTTAATGAGCAAAAACCTGTAAATTGCCTGAAAAAATCAAAATTGACCCAAAATTTTCAAAATTTCTTGGGATTTGTGCTATGGCTGGGCTATTTAGTGCCTTGGTCCTTCAGTGAGGCCTCAGCCAAGATATGGAGGGGATCGGGCCTCTTTCTCCCTTTTTGTGCCTTGGCCAACCGCCTTTAGAACATTTTCATCTTTGCCTTGCACACATGCATTCTTGCCCAGTAATGGTTCTTCATGTTCCTCAACAATTTCTTCTCTTGATTGGCCTTAGCCAACAGCCTCTCCAAGTGTGCATTTACCTGGATGAGCATGGACTCTCGCTCAGCGGGCAATAGATCACCGGGTCTTCTCCGGTTCAAATGGCGGTCACTACGAATCCTCCACAACTCATCAAGAGCTTGTTCATCCTCCAACTGTTTGTTACGCTGCTCCAGGTATGTGATGGTCCATTGTGCCCCCTCTAATCTCCTCTGCAAGGCATCATTTTCAGCTCTGAGGTGCTGAATGATCTCCTTTGCCTCTCGGCTAGGAGAACTGACATCAAGATCAATAAACTCTATATCCGGAACACCTGATGGTCCCTCATCAATCTTGGGTTGTTTGCCCCTCCCTGGTACCTGTGCTGGTGAAGAAAGCGAGGCCCCTTCCACCTGATGTGGAGATAACACTCGCTGAGCCGATGAAGAAGGCGAGACCCCTTCCACCTGGTGTGGAGATAATACTCGCCTGGCTGCTGCAAATAAGGCCCTCTAGCCTCTCTGATAAGAAACCAAAGGTGAGGAGCTGACATGTCTAGTGACAGGGATGTCATGCTGCTGTGATGGTCCTCCCTCCTCATGAATAACCTCAGGATGTGGCGGTGATGGTGCTGTGAAAAGCTCACGAGAGATGAAATCCTCCCATGAGATGCCCTGCTGAGCCAACTGATGTAATACCACTAGTTGAATCAAACCATAATGATAAAGGCTCCTGTACTGCTGTGCCGGGCTCTTCCTCTGCATCATGGACACCATCTTCTCAATGTTCTGATAGAAGAAAATAGGGATGTTCATCATCCTCACTCGGGTGAAGTGCATTAAGAGGCGAATATGGTATGAATATACCTGTGAAAATCTGCCCTCACAGGTAAAATAGTGCATGATGAGCCTCATCATGGGAGCATACTCGCTCCTGAGAAATCTGAAGGGAAACACTCCTGTCAAGTGTCTCATGAGTGTTGGTCTAACGAAAGGCTCAAAATGAACACTGTCCAAACCTTGCGCTTATTTCATACCTCTCCAACATTAGGTATCCTTGTGGCCTGTGCAATCACCTCAGGTGTCAATGTGAAGTCCACCCCAGCAAGGTTGACATGTCCATCATGCAAGTGTAAAACAAATAGGCGAGCCAACTCTCTGTGGTGCTGAATCCGAGAGATCCTCTCACAAACTCATAGCAAGACATGTACTGGAAACATGAGACTGCCATAGGACAAGCTTGTAAATCTGTCAAAGAGGTGGGCTCCTCTCGCCTATGATGTCCACCCTTACCACCCTTATGAGGCCTCCTCTGTATCTCAATCTCTGAAGCTGATGCCTGGTCATCACTCTGCTCATAGGTTTCGGTTTCTGACATTGTTTAAGGAGCAGAGTGGCCAAAATGTATTGTTGTTTCTGCTTTGTAAAATGTTGATTTGTATGCTGTTTCAAGGGGGACAAGGAGCATGAAGGGAATGTTAGGGGAGGGACAATTTTTAAAAGGAAAATGGGAATACATGTATACAACAGGGAATTTAGGGAAAAACACTACAAACATCACTGCATATGCATCATTAAATACATGTGTTTACATGGGTATTATGAGAGGTAGGGTTAGGGCTTGATTTTTATTTTTTAGGGAAAAGGGGTAGGGTTTATTTTCTTTACAAATTTAAAAGGGAAATTTACATGGAAATACAAGGAAAATGAAATGGGAATGAGGAAAAATGATTACAAGGGAAAAACCATTGAAACAGCATAAAACCCTAGCAAATTTTTACAAATTTAATATACAACCATATGGAGCTTTTTCTCTTGCAAAATTTGATCTTTAAAAACACATTCATGATGTTCTTCAAACATAACAAGCAACCAATTTTGAGTTTGGAGGGCTTACCTTAAGCAAATCGGCGATTTGATAGCTCCTTGGGTGAATTTGCAGGTGATTTCAAAGGGAGGGCGCTGACGGGTCGCGCGCCTCACCCAACGGGTCGCGCGCCTCTGACGGGTCGCGCCCGTTGAAAAAATGAACTGTGGGAACGCGCTGGACGGGTCGCGCGCCTGGCCTGACGGGTCGCGCGCCTGTCAAACTCCCGAATTCGCTCAACTTTCACTCAATCACTCGCCCAAACTCTCTTGCAAGTGACTTGAATGCATAATGAGGGTAAATGGAGGGAGATTGGACCTTTATAGCTTTCATTTGAATAAATTTCATGCCCAAACCCACTTTATAATGTTTTGCTTTGACACTTTATAAAATTGACCTTTTTGGTTTCCTTTGTCCTGAAATTGACTCATTTACTGCTTTTGCTCGATTCTTTTTGCAGGGATATCATCTGAGGGATCTTGGCAAGGGAGCCAAGGTTACATGCTGTCCTTTGAAAACTTTTGAATTTTTACATTTTTTGCAAAATCATTTAAAAATGACCTTGGCTTTAAAAACAGAGTTTTTAAATCCAAGGTGAAGATTAAGTGTACAAAAGATAAATTTGCGAAGAAACACCATTATAACCATCCCTTTGGCTTGCTGAGCACTTACTGACCTTCAGAGACATGACCTTGTAAACCATTTTGACCAAAACCCTAGACCTAGGAATTTGACCTCAAGACAAGACAAGATAAGCTTGAAAGTGACTAAGGACTGAAATGACCTGATCCGGCAATGCCAAGAGGGGGACAAAGACACCAGCTCCTCCATCAAGGTTATGGCATGCCTAATGGGATGCAAAAATTGACACTGATGAGACACCTACTTATGCAAATGCAAAGAGCTTTGATCGCTGATGGAGGGCAACAAGACCGACTCTAACACTATCTTCAATTCACCACCCCCTACAATATGACCCAAATAATTTAAAGTTGTTTTGCCAAATTCACATTTTGATAATTTAACATAGATATTTTCTCTCTTCAAAACATCTAAAGTCTGCTTTACATGCTTCAAATGTTCTTCCCATGTTTTACTAAAAACAAGAATTTCATCTAAATATACAATTACAAAATCATCAATAAAAGGCCTGAGTACATCATTCATAGCTCTCATGAAAGTGGCAGGAGCATTAGTTAAGCCAAAAGGCATAAATAGCCATTCATACAACCCTTGCTTTGTTTTGAAAGCAGTCTTCCATGCATCTTGTTCTGCAACTCTAACCTGATGGTAGCCACTATAGAAGTCCAACTTGGAAAAGTAAACAACCTCTTTCAACTAATCTAATAGATCATCTATGCGGGGAAGAGGATAACGATTCTTGATCGTTATTTTATTCAGTGCTCTGTAATCAATGCACATCCTCCATGAACCATCTTTCTTTCTCACCAACACGATCGAAGATCCGCATGGTGATGTGCTTGGTCTTATGAACCCTTTGTCGAGTAGCTCCTGTACCTGCTTCTTGATCTCTGCATTCTCTAAAGCAGATAACCTGTACATTCCGATGTTAGGCAATGGAGCATCTTGCTGCAAATGAATATCATGTACAATTTCCCTTTTGGGTGGCAGACCTTTAGGCTCTTGAAATAGGATATCATATTTTGAATCAATTTCTAAACCAGCTTTCTGTTTAGCATCACAACCTTCAAATACATTGGTTTTATCAGGGTTCTTTTCCTTTACAACCATTAGTAAAAATTGTTTTCATGAAATTACAATTCTTTTCATCTGACCTGAGTTAATGAGAGTGTAGTTATTTTTGAGCTGATGAGCTCTTACAATATATTATATTCCATCTTTTGTGATTTGATACTTATTTTCAGTTCTATAGAAAATGGCTTTTCTATCATATAAGTAAGGACTTCTTAAAACAATACCACATATATCCAAGGGAACTATATCTAAGTCAACCTCATGACCCAAAAGCAAACCTAAGTTTACATTGTCTAAGTTTACTTGTAGCTTTGCTTTATCACATACCCAACCTAATGGATATGGCTTCTTGTGAGGTGTGGTTAGTAGTCCCAATTTCTTTACAATTTCTTCGGAAATCAAGTTTACTTGTGATCCACTATCAAATAAAGTATCAATATTTTGATTCTTGGAAATAACTCTAATATGAAAAAGCTCATGCCTTTTCCTCTCATTTTCTTCATTATCAATAGATTGTGAAAAATTACTAGTAGATGCTTCAGAATTTTTACCTTTTATACATGTGCCTGTGACTGTTGTTTCATCACCTGAGTCTAACCCCAAATCTTTCTTAATAGCAGTAGTAGCCTTCTTCTTCTTGCCATCGAACTTCTTGGGTTTCGGCTCCGGATGCAAAGACCAGCAGTGTTCATCATCATGTCCATCCTTCTTGCAATGAGTGCATGAAGTTTTGTATTTATGTACAGCGTTTTCCTTCCTCTCTTTCCATTTCTGCTTCTTCTTTTCCTTGTTCTTGCTTGCAGTGGGTTTTGATGATCCCCCAATCTCTGGGTTCACATTCTTGCCTCTAGCCTCTAGATGTGTAGCCTGAACAGATACCTCATCTATGCTAATGGGGTTAAACATGAGAATGGTGTGCCTCAAATAGCTAGGTAGACCACCTATATACTTCAACAAAGTTTCAGGTGAGTCTAGAGAAATGCCTAGAATTAAAGCTCTTTTTCTAAATTCATGGGTATAGCTTTGTACACTTTGCCCCTTTAATTGGCAAAGAGTTTGCCAACTTATCATTTCTTGCTGCATATAAGCTAGTGGATAGGATTGTTTTTTAATGGCAGAAACAAATTCACTCCTGGTAGAAAGAATTTTACCATGCTTCTTCAAATCAGCTTGTGTCCTGCCTTCCCACCACACTAGGGCAGTTCCTCCAAGGCAAAGGCTGGCCAACTGAATCTTTCTCCTTTCTGAATCGATGTTCTGCACCCTAAAATATACATCAATCTGTCTAATCGATTTATCTAGCTTTTCTGCATTTAATTCTCCATCATATATTGGCAAATCAAATTTTACATCTAATTTAATCAAAGATGTTTTCTTCTTTTTATTTTCAGGGCTAGAAGGAGTTGTTGATGGAGGAGGTTTCTCTCCTTCCCTTTACCTTCTAAATGGGCAAATAGAAGAGTTTCCTCTTCTCCTTTGCTTCGTTCGAGTGTTGAGGTGCTTGCACCTCTATCCTTCTTAAATTCCCAATACATTTCTTCCACCATGGCTCTCATGGTCATGAAACTATCCATGAACTGAGAGTCTGATTCCAAGGGAATTTCTTCTACCATTTTCCTCCTAGTATAGTCTCTTCCAATTTCTGGGTTAGCCTCAACCAGTTCTCCTTCTCCTAATTTGAGTTTTGACCTAGTTAGCATTCAACAATCCAGCACAAGCTTGTCTAACCTTAGCAAATCAAAAACCAAAAGCTCTGATACCACTTGATCTAAAAACGAGATCTTAGACAATTATTAAGGTATTACAGACTCATGTGCATGGATTTGCCTATGTTACTTTGTGCAATGGATCGATAAGATTACGAAATACATAGACAATGAAGCAGTTAAAGAAACATAATAGACAACACACATAAACATAGCAAGTTTAATATGGAGTTCACCCAACTCTCCTGGGCTACATCTCCTGGTCCAGCCTTCAGTGGTAACCTCTCTATTATGTCTTTGAAAATAGAGTTTTACAGAAGTGAGCTCAATTTGAGTCTCACACAACAGATACAAGACAACAAGGCTTTACTTGGATCCCCCACGTCTTTCTGAGTACACAGACTCTCCTCACTAACTCTCTCTCTCTCTGTTTACTCTCTGTCTCAGCACTGCTTCTCTATTTCTGGCAGTTCATGGCTTTAAATCCAATCTGTGTTGTCTATTCATTTCCTCTTCTCGGGCTTTCTGGCTCCCGCCCTCTATCCACTCGAATCCCTCTTCCGAGAGTTAGTAATCACTGCATAATGTCTTTGGGGAGGTGGCCACCTGTTTTGCAAAGGAAGAGTCCACATGCCTTTGAAATCCCCGAAATAGCCATTCTCTGTTTACACAAAGAAATGCATTCAAACACGGGAAAATCCGACAAACATTGTTCATCAGAATTCAAAAGTTTTTAAATCCACTCTATACTCCTATCGGGTCTGCCTGAAATTGCTTATCGCATGTCTCAAATGCCCGTTCCATGGTTTCCCTTTGTATTTTTAAAATACATTAAAACGTTGCAAAATCTCGCAAAACAGCCCATATCAGACTTGAAACAATATATATTTTCATTCACAAACCCTTTCGGGTCCGGTTTTCATCGCATCGCGTCCCTTCGTATTTCTTTTAATAAACTAAATATGCAAAAATACATAGAAATTGTCATTTGATGGATCTCAAATTTTATGTAATATCGTTTATAGCTCTATCAAGTCCGGCTATCGCATCGCACACATATATATATATATATATATATATATATATATATATATATATATATATATATATATATATATATAGATATATATATATCCTTGCTCCTCTGTGTAGCTCCAATGCGATATTGTGATGTGATTGATTGCAATCGCATATTGCACATACCCCCGGGCCGTTTGGTAAGCGCTCCACTGTGGTTTTCCAACGCGATATTGCGATGCAACGTGTGCCATCAATCTGCGCGCTTGATCGACGTTCCTTGTTGACCCCTCTGATCGTTGTCACATTTCCCATGTAGTAACCTCTGATAGCCTTCACCTGCCACCGCCGATTGCCATTTACCGATCGTATATGGACCGTTGATCGTCCAGATCTGATGGCTCCTGTGCATTGCTCCTTTGACCGCCGATAAGCCTGTTCTTCACTATTTCTTCATAGTTTTTCCTCCCGATAGTGTAATCCGATTTTTCCAAAGTTCTTCTCATGCGATTGTTTTGAATGTTCTTGATCAAGTGCTCATGTCCTAAGTGTCGTAAAATGCTCAAAATTTAAAGTGCTTAGAACTAGTTCAAAGTTTAATGACTGGAAAGTGCTCGTCTTTCCGATTCCAACGCCGCAAACGGTTCGAAAAGCGGTCGTCGTATGAGGAAGTTATGGCAAAAAGAAGAATCTGTCCATAACATTAGAAATTTTAATTTTTCAAAAAAAAAAAAAAAGGAATATTCCGCCGGGCGAAATCCGAGGCAACCACCAAACATTAAATGTAACTGCAGTTAAGTTGGCGAAATTTTGGCAGGAGCACCAAATTTGGCTGACCCGCCATAATTGGCGGAGCTAACTGGAGTTAACTAAAGTTAGCTGGAGTTTTTCTAGGGGCAAACTGGAGAAACTTTAAATGGCCATAACTTTGGCTAGGAAAGTCAGTTTTGGACGATTTTTTTTTTTATTTTGGTTATTTTCGACCTTCTAAAGCCATTGGTGTAGGTATTATAGCCATCTAAGGTCATTTGCAAAGGTTTTGGAGCCGTGAAAGTTCTAGGAGCCACAAGGGCCCAGTTTTGTGAAGACTGTATAGGGTTGCAGGTATTCATTGGAGGTGATCCAATAGTCAATCCTGAAGGATTAAAGTGTTCTGAATCCATTTTTACGATCTATTTCTCTTGTAGATGCTTCTATTCAGCTTTATTTTCAATTTGAGCATTTAATAAAAACAAGGACAAGCTCGGTTGGGAGCTTTGGACCCAGCAGACGTAGCCCTGGAGGGGGTGAACTGTTTTATCAACTTCTTTTGCATTTGTGGTTGATTTATTTTGCAGAACAAATTCATTTTAATGTGTTAAATAGTAAAAGGAAATAACTCTGCTATGCTTAAATGGGTCATGAACAGCTGAAAATTTCATGTGTTTTCTTTCTGCAAGACATGGAAATCTTTTAAACATGTTTAATTCTGAATTGAATACCTTGCAAACAAATTTCAAGTAGTTTCAAATTCAGATCAAGTTGGTATCAGAGCTCAGGGTTTTGTGCAAAGATCTTCTAACTGTCTTGCAAAGTATTGATGCTTACTAGGTTGAAACTTAAAAGAGGGGAAGGACAGTTGACTAGAGAACGAGAGAATCTTCAGTCAAGGAAGGTCAGAGAGCCATCACCTCCACCTTCAATTTCACCCTCAAGAGTCTCAGCAGAAGCTTCAAGGATGTCTGAACATGAAGGAGAAATTCCTATAGAGACAGATCCAAGAGAAGAATAAAGAGTCTTCAGAAAGGCTTTCTTAGACCTCACTGAAATGGTGAGGATATTTTACCAAGAAAGAAATGAGAAATTGGCTGGAGAAGGGTCCAAACATCCACATGAAGGAGAGGGCTCTTCAGGAGGTAAGAAGGATGATGATCATTCCAAGAAAGGACATGGAGGAAATGGTGATCCACCACCCCCATCTTCACCTTCTTCCTCTTCATCCTCATCTTCTTCTGTTCATAATCATAGATCCTCTGGAAAAAGTCCTTTTTTGAAGCTTGATGTAAAATTCGAATTACCTATGTTTAATGGTGAAGTGAATGCAGAAAAGCTTGACAACTGGATTAGGCAGTTGGAAGTTTACTTGAGGATCCAAAATATGCATGATGATTCCACAAAGATTCAGTTGGCTTCTTTGAGAATGGATGGAGCAGCATTGGTCTGGTGGGAGGCCAAGACTAAAGAGGAGATCAAGAAATTTGGTAAGGTTACATTAACATGGCCTGAATTTCTGTTAGCCATTAAAAAACAGTTTTATCCTCTTGCTCACATGCAGAAGGCCATTATGAATTGGCAAAATTTCAGACAACTTAAGGGTCAGAGTGTCCAAGACTACACCCAAGAATTCATGAGAAGAGCTCTCTTGTTAGGGGTAGATTTGCAGACCCAGGAAACCTTGCTGAAATACATTGGTGGCTTGCATAGCTACCTTAGACACACCATCTTGATGTTTAACCCTACTAGCCTAGATGAGGTTTGTTTCCAAGCTACCCATTTAGAGGCAAGGGGAAAAAACACATTTGAAGAGGGTAGAAACAAGCCCCCCAAGGGGAAATACAAAGAGAAAACCTCCAAGGGAAAGGGCAAAAAGAATGCATCTGTCAAACAGGAGAGTGAGAAAGTGATCTGTAAACACTGTTCTAAACCAGGCCATGAGGAGAAAAACTATTGGAAATTATATCCTAAAAAAGGACCTCAATTTAACAAATCCAAAGGGAAACAGAAAACTGTTGCTACTACATCTACACCACAAGGTTTAGGGGAAGATTCAGGTGATGAAACCAAAATTACAGCCATGGGTTTGAAAAACTTGAAGGGAAAAGAAGTTGAAACTCAAGCCAGCAATAGTACCTCAAACTGCCATGTACAAGCTCCTAATGAGGAAGAAAAAATTGAACTGTTTCATGTGAGGGTGATTTCAAAACATACTAAAATTGACACACTTTTTGATAGTGGGTCACAAGCAAACCTTATATCATAGGACTTGGTCAAGCAGCTTAAACTTGAGACCATTCCACATCCGAAGCCATATCCACTTGGATGGATTTGAAAGGATTCAAATATACAAGTTTCAAGAAAGTGCACATTGTGCTTTGCAATTACTGCACATTTTATTGACACAGTTGAACTTGATGTGGTACCTTTTGATATAGCAGGAATTGTTTTGGGAAGTCCTTACTTGTTTGACAGGAAAGCTATCTTTCATCACCATGAAAACAAATATCATCTGTTCAAAGATGGCAAGGAGTTCATTGTTAGAGCTCATCGCAAAAAGACAAATATAGCGATGGTGAATGCAGGACAGGTAAAAAGGATGGTCAATTCAAGTAAGAATTTTGTTCTTCTTATGATTAATCCCAAGGTTGATGTGAATCATGAGTCATTTGACAATTGTGACCCAAAACTTAAATCAGATCTGTATGATGTAGTTGATGCATATCATGAGATTTTTCAGGAGCCAACAGGTTTGCCTCCTAAGAGGGAGATTCAGCATGAAATCCATTTGCATCCAGATTGTCCTCTTCCAAACATAGGAATGTACCGCATGTCTATTATGGAGAATGCTGAAATAAAGAAGCAAATCAAGGACTTGTTGGACAAGGGTTTCATAAGGCCAAGTACTTCGCCATGTGGGTCACTGATTGTATTGATTCCAAAGAAAGATGGCACTTGGCATATGTGTGTTGATTTCAGGGCCTTGAACAAGATAACGGTAAAGAATCGTTACCCACTCCCAAGGATAGATGATTTGCGAGACCAGCTGAAAGATGCTAGATATTTCACTAAGCTAGACTTGCGCAGTGGATATCATCAAGTAAGAATTGAAGAAAGTGACATTTGGAAGACAGCCTTTAAAACCAAACAAGGACTCTTTGAGTGGCTTGTGATGTCGTTTGGTTTGTGCAATGCACCTGCAACTTTCATGCGGGTAATGGATGATGTCTTGCGTCCTTTTCTTGATGATTTCATTATTGTCTACTTAGATGACATCTTAATTTTCAGCAAGTCTAGAGAAGATCATGTCATGCATGTTAGAAAAGTACTTGATGTTTTGAAGAAGAATCAGTGATTTCTTAAAATTTCAAAGTGTGAATTTGGAAAGACTTCTTTGGTTTATTTGGGAAACATAGTAGGAGGAGGTGCTTTGAGAATTGATCCTGCTAAGATTGAGGCTATTGTGAAGTGGCCTACTCCCAAATCCATAACAGAGGTAAGAAGTTTTTTGGGTGCAACTCAATATTGGAGGAAGTTTATCTCTAACTTCTCTTCTATAGCAGCTCCTATGCATGCAGTGACAAGTGTGAAGCATGCTTTCCAATGGGGAGGCAAGCAGCAAAAAGCTTTCAAATCTTTGAAAGAGAAGATTAGTTCAGCTCCAGTCCTTGCATTACCGGATTTGAGACAGCCATTTGAGATACAAACTGATGCTAGTGATTATGCTATGGGTGCAGTTCTTCTACAGCATGGTAAGCCTATTGCTTTTCATTCTGAAACTTTTAATGGTGCTGTTGTAAATTATCCTACATATGATAAGGAGTTGTATGCGTTGGTACAAAGTGTCAAAAAGTGGAAACACTACTTGATGGGCAAAGAAACTGTTATACATACCGACCATCAGCCCTTACAGTACTTGCAATCACAAAGCAAGTTACAACAGTCACGACATTTCAGATGGATGGGCTTCTTGCAACAGTTCCATTTGGTAATAAGGTATAAGAAAGGTACTTTGAAGAAGGTTGCTGATATGCTTTCAAGGCCTATTATTGGTGTTGTTACTTTACTTAAGAATGATTCCATTGTACATGATAGTTACATAGAACAATATGCATCTGATGATGACTTCAAAGATGTGTATGCTAACTTGAGTAAAGGAAATCATGTAGAGGAAAATGACTATCACATGCATAACAATTTGCTGTTTCATTTGGGAAAGTTGTGTATACCACAGGGGGAGAGGATAAATGTCATAAGAGAAGCTCACTCTTCTCTTATTGCTGGCCATTTTTGTGTGAGAAAAACAATTGCACATCTACAAAGGTATTGCTATTGGCCCCGCATGGTAGATTATGTTTCAAGGTTCATAAGAGGATGTTCATTATGTGCTACAAGCAAGCCTAGCAACAGGAAGCTTGGTTTGTATACTCCTTTGCCAGTACCTTCTAGACCATGGGAGAGCATCTCTATGGAATTTGTAGGAGGTTTGCCAAAATCTCGAAAGTAGCATGATTATTTATATGTAGTAGTTGATCGTTTCAACAAAATGTGTATACTTATGCCTTGTAAGAAAACTATAACTGCTGAACAAACTGCTGAATTATTTTTTCATCATGTATGGATTCACTTTGGTTTGCCTACTTCCATTATTAGTGACAGGGATTCCAGATTTGTGGGGAATTTTTGGTCCAACCTATGGGAGATGATGGACACAAAGTTGAAGAAAAGTACTGCTTTCCATTCGCAAACAGATGGACAAACCGAAGTTGTGAACAGAACCATTGTGCACCTCTTGAGAGGTTATTGCAGCAAGCATCCCAAGCTTTGGGATGAACATTTGCACTACATACAACATGCTTACAATCGTGCCAAGCACTCTTCCACAAACACCTCACCGTTTGAAGCTTGTTTTGGTTATTTGCCAAAATCACCTCTTGATTTCATTCTTGAGAAAGATGTCGCCATTGAGGGACATAGTGACATTGACAAAGCTCATTCATTTATTGAAAGAATTCAGCAAATACATCAGCAAATTCAAGAGTAGCTTGAGAAGAGTCAAGGCAAGTACAAGGAAAGACATGACAAGCATAGAGTTGATCACAAGTTTCAAGAAGGAGATGAGGTATGGTTGTACATTAGAAAGGAAAGGATGCAAGGAGAAGGTAAAAAGTTGAAGCCTATTCGTTATGGTCCATTCAAAATCCTCAAGAAGGTTGGAAATAATGTTTTTCAATTAGATTTGCCTTCCTACATGCAAATGTATTATGTTGTCAATGTGGAGAACTTACGATTGTATGAACCTCCTTTGATTGCTGATCATGAAAATGTTGTTCAGCTTCCATCTATAGAAGATTTCTCGCCAGAATTCTTAGATGAGCTGAAAGAAGATACAATCCTTGACAGAAGGACACGCACTTCAAAAGGGGCAGTGTAGATTATGTTCGGGTTGGTTTCAAAGGTAGCAAACCGAACAAGGCAAAGTGGATGGAGGTGGACAGAGTGAGGGAGCTGTACCCTCACCTCTTTAACAGGTAGTTGAAGGCTTTTGGGGTCCAAAAGCTTCCCAATGGGGAGGCGTGATCAGGTGCTCATGTCCTAAGTGTCGTAAAATGCTCAAAATTTAAAGTGCTTAGAACTGGTTCAAAGTTGAATGATTGGAAATTTATCATCTTCCCGATTCTGGTGCCACAAACGGTTCGAAAAACGGTCGCCGTATGAGGAAGTTATGGCAAAAAGAAGAATTTGTCCATAACATTAGAAATTTTAATTTTTCAAAAAAAAATTAAAAAAGGAATATTCTGCCGGGCGAAATCCAAGGCAACCACCAAACATTAAATGTAACTGCAGTTAAGTTGGCGGAATTTTGGCAGGAGCGCCAAATTTGGCGGACCCGCCATAATTGGCGGAGCTAACTGGAGTTAACTAAAGTTAGCTGGAGTTTTTCTAGGGCCAAACTGGAGAAACTTTAAATGGCCATAACTTTGGCTAGGAAAGTCGGTTTTGGACGATTTTTTTTTTTTATTTTGGGTATTTTCGACCTTCTAAAGCCATTGGTGTAGGTCTTACAGCCATCTGAGGTCATTTGCAGAGGTTTTGGAGCCGTGAAAATTCTAGGAGCCACAAGGGCCCAGTTTTGTGAAGACTGTATAGGGTTGCAGGTATCCATTGGAGGTGATCCAATAGTCAATCCTGAAGGATTCAAGTGTTTTGAATCCATTTTTACCATCTATTTCTCCTGTAGATGCTTCTATTCAGCTGTATTTTCAATTTGAGCATTTAATAAAAACAAGGACAAGCCCAGTTGGGAGCTTTGGACCCAGCAGACGTAGCCCTAGAGGGGGTGAACTGTTTTATCAACTTCTTTTGCATTTGTGGTTGATTTATTTTGCAAAAAAAATTCGTTTTAATGTGTTAAATAGTAAAAGGAAATAACTCTGCTATGCTTAAATGGGTCATGAACAGCTGAAAATTTCATGTGTTTTCTTTCTGCAAGACATGGAAATCTTTTAAACATGTTTAATTCTGAATTGAATACCTTGCAAACAAATTTCAAGTAGTTTCAAATTCAGATCAGTTCTAAGATTTAGAGGGTGTTTTGGATCCATTTTGGATCATTGGTCCTTGTTATAAATGTCATCATTTGATGTAATGGTCATGAAAAGACCTAATTTGTAACCCCACTATGCATGGGAAGGATGATGTTATAATTTCTATTTCAGTCATGTATAAATTGGTATATCCCC
The DNA here is from genome assembly GCA_031772625.1 of Pinus tabuliformis. Taxonomy (NCBI): domain Eukaryota; kingdom Viridiplantae; phylum Streptophyta; class Pinopsida; order Pinales; family Pinaceae; genus Pinus; species Pinus tabuliformis. The sequence goes on from CM062819.1 coordinate 733,018,736, forward strand.
ACTTGGTTGGGAGATTGATATATGTATGAGTCATTGATGATAGGAAGGTCAAAATGACTTAGTTGAGTTATAGAGTCATGTTATTCTTTTGGAAAATATTTGCAGACCCTACATGTGCTCAGGGGGAGCATGGATGATATAGTACATCTCAGCATGTACAAAGGGGGAGTTTAATCAGAGAATTCCGCATGTACTCAGGGGGAGCATGAACAACATAGGGGAGAGAATATCTCTTTACCCTTGATGTCAAAGGGGGAGATTGTTGGCATTATATTACAGGTGTTATCCTTGATGGCAACTCACTCAGATGACAGTTCACAGTGCAGTAGACTAACAAGCAAAGGATTACAGATCAGACTCCAAAGAATGAAGAAAGAGAGGTATATGCAAGTTCACCTTGTCAAAGCTACATATACACGCAGGTTTACTAAACAAAAGGAGTGTATACGTACACACACACTTTCAGAGAAGGAAAAGTGTGTACATGTTGGAAAACTAAGTTTTTGTTCCGAGGTATTTGGTCCAAGGTATTTTGATCCAAGGTATTGGTCCAAGGTATTTGGTTTGAGGTATTGGCCCTAGGTATTTGGTCCAAGGTATTGATCCTAAGTGGTTTCGGTGCATGGTATTGAGAAAGGACTAAACCTATATAAGGAGGAGAAGATCATTAGGCCAATGTGTGCAAGTATCGAATATATGATGAAGTGTGAGATCTAGTATGCAAGTTAAAGGCGTATGGTGCTTTGCTTGATCTGAACCAAGGATGAACTTTAGCGATTGATGAGGGATAAGATCTAATCGATATCTTAAGGCTTGAAATGAATTATTATTATGTGGTTTGATCATGTATAAATTAGATCTGAATACTAACACATGTATTATTCTGTAAATGTTATGATCTAGGTATAACTGAAGTCTGGAATAGCTGCAAAATTATGAATTAATATTTACAGATGTGTATGCTTGTTGGCTTTGATAAAAGCGCGTATTAACGCCGGTTCGATACATGGAAGTAGTGTATACCTTATGAAGTATGTTTCAGTTGTTTATGTTTGTTGTTGCAGAGTTCTGGGTTCTGCTTTGGGTTCTGGTGACTGTATTCTGGTGACAGTATTCTGAATGATCAGATTAATTGATTGTGATTTGCTACAGTGATGATGGGTGGTCAAAGTGATTGATTGATTCAGTTGTGATGTTTGAGTTTCAATGATTGGTTAATGCAGATGTATTTGATGGTTGTATGGCAGTAGTGATTGATTTTGAGCTTCAATGTTGTTGATGGGTCTAGTATGAAAATTGGATGAAACATGGCCTTCATATTATGGTGTTGTGATCCAGGAGTACCCAGTCTGAAAATTTATGAAACGTAGTCCCTGGAGGAAAAGAGAAGGTCGTAGCCTTCTGTAGGTTGGCGCCTACGTACTGGTAAACATATCGGCCAATACAAGAGCTAGGGGGTTGTATCTCCCTTCCAGTAGTAGCTAGAAAACGAGTGAAGGTTGGAGCCTTCAGTAGGTCGGTGCCTACATACTAGTAAACAAATCGACTAGTACAAGAGCTAGGGAGTTGTAGCTCCCTTCTAGTAGAAGATGGAGAACAAGAGAAGGTTGTAGCCTTCTACAGGTGGGTGCCTGCGTAATGTTATGAGTCTGCACCAGTACAAGATTGTAAACAGGTTTTTCTTATATTAAAAAGAAGACAACAACAGGTGGTTTTTGTCCGGCATTGGGTTTCCACCTTAAATCTTGGTGTTCATGTGTGTTTCTTATGTGTGATGGTTTGTTCTGATATTACTGCACATGGTTACTGTTTATATGGTTAATGAATTATTGATGCATTGATCAACATATGATGAATTAACTAAATCATAAGTTTGTTGGATATACGTTGGTTGTCTTAAATACAGTTGTGTGTACACGCGAGTTACCTTCATTGAAGTAGCGTATATAAATTTGAGTATGAAAAGAAAAAGATTATATTGATTTCACTAACACTGATTCACCTCCCCTCTCAATATTATTTCCAAAAATAACATCATTGGCTTCTCTATTTTCTCTAGCGACTCCACAATACAAATTCTGAGGTAATTTCATTGGAAATTTTGGTGTATAGAAGATTCACACAAGGAGAAATCTACATCCTAACCCACTAGATATTCGTACAAGTCCAGAAAATATATTCAAGAAAAAGAGGTCTGCAAAAGAAAAAGGTACCATTCTTTTAGAAAAGTCTTTTTCTCTACCTAAAAAGATAAAATCTATTGAAGACATTCAATTTGATCTAAAATTTGAGCATACTCTGTTCGGACACAGTCCTTGAGGAAACAAAGCTTAAACCTTATATTCCTAGTATTGTTGTTTCAGAAGAAGATAAAGATATTTTGTTACAATTTTATAAATTAGAACATATGGTTCATCAATTTCAAACAATTGTTTCTAAATCTCCCACATCTCAGTATCTTGTCCCACCATTTTTTTCTCCAGTAGTTTCATTTCCATTATTCATCCCACATTGTTTTGTTTCAACTATTTTTGTTGGATCTACTATACACATTTCATCAATTATTAGAACAACAGTTTCACTTCCTCTGTCATATGCATTCCAGATTCCTCTTATTGGTTCAAACTCACCTCACACAACCATGGCTACTAGATATGCCCCTCTCAAGTCCAAGGAAGCAATTGTACAAAAATTTTCAAAGATCTGAATCATCAACCAACTATCTGTCATATTATTGCAAACCCAAATTCCACGAGTTGTAATGTAAATGATGATAGTACGACCTATTAATTATATAATAACCTATGTAATTCTATGATTTTGGTGACGAATTTCATCCTAGGAGATTTTTTAACCTCATCGATTATCTGTGTTTCTAAACATATCTAATTGGGAGAGTTTTTTCCCTCCAACTTAAACCCCAAAGCTAGGGTGAAATTTATTGGCAAGGTCTTAGGTGAGTCCTAGCATTATATCGTGTCTTTGTAAAAGTGATTTCGGAATAATTTAAGCTAGTTGGCTAAATTATTTCATTACAGATCACTTGGTCGACTAGATCATATTGTGTCGCAGTATTGGTTAATTATTTCAGGGTCTATAACGAATGGGTATTCCCCCTTTCAGGGTTGAATTATTGTAATATCTGATGTAAAAATATTTTAGTGCATGGTCCCTCGCAATCAGACACCATGGCCAAAGTATTGGAGTGTGGAAAAAATAATCAATCCCCTCTTGTGTCAATTAATTAATTTTTCTAGCAAAAATTAAATTAAATCCTAGGCTGGAAATTTAATTAATTAGTGTAGAGTCAAAAATTAATTTTAGAGAAATTAATTTCTCTAAGTGGAAAAAATCCTAGGTCAAAAAGAAGTCAATTTTCGGAGGTCCCCCACCAAGACAAAATGAATTTTTTAAGAAAAAATAAGCCCTTGGACCTTGGTGGTTAAGTCAAAGTCAAATTTTTGAGGAAATTGATCGAAAAATTTATTTTTTTCATTAATAAAAAACATTTTTATGAGAAATTCGAAAATTCCTCAACAATAATATTTTCAATGGCAAAGATTAAAAGTTGATCAAGTTTTTATCAACGGTTGAGATTATTTTGACGGGGATCAAACCAACTAGCCATTATTTTCCACTTGGAGGGATTTCTCTATAAATAGAAGGAATTTTGCTTCTATTCATCATCTTTGGTCAGTGTAAAATTTTGTAAAGCTGGTGTGAAGCCACTGTTCTGCTGGGAACATTTGAATTTCATAATAGAATACTTTTGAGTATGGTTCATGGTGTCTTTGTCTCATTGATTTGTGGTATGTGTTTGGTATGTGCTTTCCTATATTGTGATTAAGATTTTATAAGCTTGTTTATTCATTAGATGGTGATAAGAACATTCTATTGGTAGATTTTGGGTCTATTTTAGGTGATCTGATTTTTCATATGTCTAACAAGTTTTATTGAAAAAATATATAGAGTTTGCAGGTTCCCCGACCCTTGGGTTCCAAGTTCACAAACTGTGGGTGCATGCTGACCTTGTTTGGACTCCTGGAAATTTAAATGATTTTCTCACTTCGCTAAGGTTGTGGTTAATGTTTGATCTTTCGAAATACATTGAGCCATTGTCATCATTTAAAAAATGATCTCTCTAATTTTTTTATTTTCACAAGCATTGTATATTTGTATATACTTTGTAAATATGTTTTGTAGAATATTATTTTGTAAAATAATTTTCCTAACCCTTGTTCTGTAGTTGATTCAGGTTTGGGGTTTTATTTCAATTTTTGTATATATTGGGGCTTTAGGTATTTCCATTTTCATTTTTGCAGGTGATATCCAAGTTATTTCAAGAAGATTGTCGGGGTTTTGAACTAGAACTAGGCCGTTGAGGGTAATATCTAGTCTCTATTTATTTGCGAGACCAACATTGAAGAATTTTCGGAGAGCTTAAGAAAAGTTGAAGATCTGAAGTGGAATTAAAATTTTGTGAGTATTTTCAAATTTTTCAAGGCCTATATGCCCAGCATTAAGACCTCCTTGTCTAATCGTGAGCCTTCCTAGCCCTTTGACACCCTTATTTTCTTGTTTTTAGCCTCTTCCAGGTTGGTTGTGGCCTCTAAAGGCTTGCGGCTCCCTTGTAGGGCAGTTGTCTAGCCCTTAGAGTGCCTCGGCCTCCTCCCTTAGGCATTTTTTTGACCTATTTAGGACTCTTCCTTGCATCGAACTAACCTCTTCTCCTTCGCTTACTCCTTTCAGCTATGTTGTAGGGCTTCCAAGGCATCTCCTCCCCTACATCCTCCCTTTCTCTGCATTGGCCAGCCTTTTTGGCCCTTGCCATGGGTTTTCATCTCTTCACTTGCCCTTTGTCCTTAGGCTGCAACCCTTTGAGGCTTGCATTAGGCCTCTAGGGCCTCTTTCCCCTAGTCGTGAGGCCTCTTTGGCCACTAGGCCTTAGATGCATGCATATCTAGGCCTTTAGGCCTAATAAGCCTTGTTTCCCCCATCTTCCAATCCTCTTCCTTGCCTTTGTTTCCATCTTCAACCATTATGGGCGATCATTTTATTTTCCGAGCTAATCCTTGGTTGCTTTGCAGAGAATTTGGGTCACATATTTGTTGTTGCTGGTGGCTTCTTCATTGGAGAAAATTTGACAAGATATTCAAGGCCATAAGGCCTAAGGGTTTGACTTCTAAACCCTTAATATCCCTCATTATTTTGCTACAACAAGTTAAATCATTGATAATAGTGGTAAAAGACACATTGAATTGCCATAATATTTACTCTTAAAGTTTTCAAACAAATTAACATGTCATTGCATGAATAGGGTTATTGTTTACTTGACTTGTTTTATGAGAATTTGGTAATTGTCAAGCTTGTTTAGGTCTAAAATAAACAATGATATAAGTGTCTCTTCATGTTTTTCAACTTCATTTAAATTTATCTTAAGGAAACAAGTAATTTGGGATTGTTTGGCACACATTGCATAAGAATAACTCGCAATTAGCTATTTGTTGTCCCAAAGGTAATCATTGCTCATTGGAACATAAACATAGTCTCTCTTGTGTTCATGCTACATTGATAATAACTGATCATGGTGAAAGGCACTAATTACATTGTTTCCTAGGGTAGCTCAGCAATTGGTATAATATTCCATGTGCTAAGGAGATCACTAACATATTTTCTCTTGTGAGTTGCATAAGATCTCTTCATTGGTGAATTTGGATTTTGGTTTAAGAACACTAATGGTTGTTGTATTGTGAAGTTCCATAATCCTAATTTTACACTAAGTTCACTCATATAAGCACATTAATATTATCTCTTGTTGAATGGTTTATATTTTCTTAAGTTGTTGTTAACTAAGATAATCATTGTTTGACTTGAGCACATTGGTACATTTTCTCACATTAAGATCTAATTGGCATTGTGACATATCTTAAGGACTTGCTAATTTAATTTTGGGCATTAAAGAATTTATTTACATGCCTTGCTGAAATAAATGGGAATGTTTCTAATTATCTTAAGAACATTGGTAATCTCATTGTGATAAATGTTCTAAGTGGATAACTTCTCTAAATTGTCTATGGTTCATGTCTAAAGTGGATATCTATTGTGGATATTTGGCATATTAGTGATCTTTCCTAAAGCATATATCTTTTTTATTAGAATTTGGGCAAATTGTATCGTGGTTATCTCTTTTCTTGTTGGCACTTGTATCATTGAGCACTTTGTCTTGTTTAATAGTCTCTTAATTCATTATTAAGTACTCTTGTCCTATAGCTAATAACTAAGTACTTAAAGTCATTAAACAATCTTAACTCAAGAAGCACTCAATTTATCTTGCATCTCATCCTAGATTTAGTCCAACATTAATAAATTACCTCCAAGCATAAGCTTGGTTTATAGAGAGATAAGAAAACCCTTTTATCTTTTCTTGGGAAGTTTGGCTCCTTTAGTATTTAAAATGGTGACCTTGTAGTCGCCAAGGCCACAGTCTTTACAACGCCAGAGGCACTAGGTATGTTAGATTTCAAGGAGTGGGATCATTAACCAATCCCTTGCTTGCTTCACCTTCACTTCTCTCTGCAACTTACTTTAGAGGCTAGACTCAACATAGATAAAGATCAAGCGATACACTTAATTAGGCATATAATTAAAATAAATCAAGATTCCTACATGTCAGCTAGTTTGTAGGACTTTCATTTCATCTAAGATAGTTAAGCATTCATCAAGTAATGGTTGTTCATATGGTCACTTGGCTTTTAATTTATATAAATTTAGTAGTTGACTTCATAAGGCACTGGTCTTACATCATAATTCAATCTAATCCTTAAAACTTGTTAAATCTACCAAGTTGCTAGATCATTCAATCATGTCTCCCAGAATTTTCGGTTGCCAACGAGTCTTGCATCCTCTCATTTCATAGGGACTACCCCCCATAGCTTATTGTTGGGAGACAACTAGAATGGATAGGTCAGGGATCAGAGTGACAACCCCAAACCTGAGTCATTGTCGCACCATGCATGTATAATCTTAGCAACAATAGGCCCTAATAGGAAAATGGTCACCCTTGGAAGCCTATAAATACAAGTGACCTCAAGCTCATTTGGATATCACCAAGCATCATCTTCTTCTCTTCTTCATTGATTGGTCCACACAGGTCTAAGGTTGTGTTGAGGAAAGAGGTTCGTATTGGTCCAAAATTACATGGTCTAAAACTCGCACGTGTTTTATGGTTTTGGTTTCAGAACGCAGGCTTGTCAAAGGAAATTTTTGGTTATTACCACAGGCTAGCATGCCCAAGGGTGAGGTTGGAAGGTATCAACCGCATGCAAAGATCTTCCTACGTGTGGTTGATCTCTAGGGATAAATTTTGACATCTTACCACAGTTGACCGCAGACAGGAAAAGTTGTCTCTAATACATATTGATGTTGGGAACATATTTATGAATGTTGATGGGTTAATTTTGTTGGATGATTTTATATTGGGCTCATTGTACTCTATGCTGAAAATTTTATGACAATATAATAAGAAAAAGAATTTCAAATGGTTTGCCCCATAGTGGGTTTTTCCCTGGTCTTTAACCAAATCTAGTGTCTCTTGTTGGTGTGTTGATTTTCTCATTTTTCATTTCATTTGTTATTATATTTTCAATTATTATTGATGGTTGGAAATATTAATTGTTGTGGAAAGATTACTAATTGAAGAATTGAATTGGGCGAAAGTAATTGAATCAACATAGAGCAGCTTAAAAATTAACATGGTATCAGAGGTAAGGTGAAGGGCAAGCACATAAGGAGACAAGATTTGAAGCAATCATCTTTAGAAATTTGAAAGAGCCAATCTAATCAAGTCAAGATGTATTCCTCTTTATTCAAGGAACATGATAAGTTGGGTGACTCATCTAAATTTATCGCATGGAAAATCAGGTTGGAGATCATAGTTGATAACAATGGTGTTTTGGAATTCATTCAAGGAAAAGTACTTGAGCATTCGGAGAATGCTTTCTTTGTTGCCAAGAACTAGCACAAGAAAGGTGAGTTGAAAGAAAAACAAATTATTGTTGATGGTTTAAAAGATCATTTACTTACGTATGTTGGGAATTTGAATAAGTCTAAGGATATGTATGATAAGTTGATCGGCATGTATGAATTCAACAATTTGAATGAAATCATCACCTTGAAAGATCAACTAAAATACATGAATATGAATAAAGGAGAGACTGTGCAATCCTATATCATGAGGATCTCTCATCTTAAAGATCAATTGCAAAGAGTTGGGGAAATTGTACCTGACAGGGAATTGGTAATTGTGACACTTAGAGGTCTCCCTCATGTTATGGAAACCTTGATTACTACCATAAGCAATAACAACAGATTTTTGTCATTTGATGAACTTGTTGGAAATATCACACAAGAAGAATCTAGGATGATTTCGAGAGGGAGAATTCATAAGCATGGAGAAGAAGAACCCGCTGCATTTTCTACTCAAGATAAGAAGAAAACGAGAAAACACAGAACATCTAGTTTGAAAAGGTCCTCTCCTGATGCAAGGGACTCTTATAGAATAATAATGGCTGTTGAATGTTTCAATTGTCACAAGCATGCTTACTATGCCCTAGATTGTCTAAAGAAGAGAGGTTCTCCAATATCTAATCGAAGCTACAACAACAACAGGTATGATCATAGAATAAGAAGCCATGATCAAAGAAGAAGTGATGATAAAAGAAGGCGAGATGATAAAAGAGAAAGAGATGATCGAAGAAGAAGATATGCTATGAATGATCATGAAGAAAGTCTTCATCCTCAAAATAAGTCAAGAAATTCCATCTATGAAAGTAACGTAGCTACTAACCAATCTGAATATATTCTTATTTAAGCCCTCTCTAGTTCTTCTCCTTCAGATTCATACAATAGTTGGTTGGTTGATAATGGGTCTTCTAGACACCTCACCAGATATAAGGAATTTCTCTCAAATTTGGTTGAGAGGGAGACAGGTTTGAAGGTTATTCTTGGGGACAACTCTACATATTAAGTGATGGGCTTTGGTACTATCAAATTTGATTTGGACTATGGAAAAACTATTATTATTCATGAAGTAACGTATGTTCTAGAATTAAAGAAGACCCTGATATTTATTTATTCCTTGGAAGATAAAGGAATGAGAATATCCTTCATTAATGGAAACATCCTATATTGGCCGAAGGGATCCCGTATGAAAGATTCCTTTAATTTGGGATCTAGAGTGGGAGGACTATATAGAGTCATTAGAATACCTCTTCTAGCAAATATCCTTGACACCAATCATCAAAGTGATATATGGAACCAAAATAAAAGGAATTCAAGGGGACCATTACCCTCTAACAATATCAAGATTGATGATAATTTTGAGAAGGATAAAGGAGCAGTGAGAGAACAGGTTTGTATGGATACTATGGCTAAAGAATCGATTATGAAGAAATATGTTCGGGATATTTTTTCAATACCACAAGGTGCAACTTCACAATGGATGAAGAAGCATGAAGTAGATGCAATCTTTGAAAGGTACAAGAAGGAAGCATGTGTTGAACCATCTCAAAGGTTTGATGTACAGGACAAGAAGTCTCTCCTTAGAAGTTTGAAGCAAGCACCCTGAGCCTATGCATGTATTGACAATTACCTGATGAAGTTTGATATCACAAGAAGAAAACTAGTCCAAGGTATGACTTTGATTTTGATTTTATATATTGTCAATCTATTCCTAACAAGTAGTGGGCCTCTGATGACCAAGTGTAAGAAGGATTTTGGTTTAAGATATACTTACAGAGATATGAGTCTATATGCATTCACTAGATTTCGTCATATTTCGACTGATGAGAAGATTACAACATGGATTGATGTGACCCTTTCGAGCAAGGGTTTGGGCTAACCGAGGACACTTAGTCTGCTCTTCCCTCCTTGTATGAGCTCCCAGGGTGAGAAATTGAGATGAAGGGATCTTGGGGTTGTGGGATCGTTGGACAATAGGGTATCACCCCTAATCTGAATGGATCCTATAACACTCTCTAAGTTTTCATGAACTCTTTAAAAATCATGCCAAAGGTTCAAAGTCTTATAAATATCAAGCAATCGGGAGGAATCCTCATGAAAATTACGAATTGCGATCAGCGTGGATCAAGGAGGGTCGTCGATCTAGCGCGCAGAGCGGTGGACCATGGTAATGCGTGCTGACACCAACCAGCAAATGCAGGGACAAATTTAAGCAGCAGAGGTAGTTTCTGATATGTGATTAGCGACAAGTCGCTAATCACATATCGTAGGGAAAACCTCTCAGTGAAGAGAAGCCCCAAGCACCCGGACCCGAAATAATTATAAAACGCGGAAAATATTGTTTCGGTTCTGTCAGAGCGGGATTCCACAAAACCAGCAGGATATCAGACAGGCTTCGAGGGGTAAGCGGTTTCAACTGAGTTCCGCCTGATCCCATACAGCGATTTCCACGTGTCCCGGCGGAAGAGAGAGAGAGAACTACTCACATCAAACGAGTAAACATCATGCTACTCAGTCGCCCGATATGAACCACAACTGTAGGATTTGGGGCCCCCAGATCAATGGTGGAGACGCATTCCAATGGATGACCGGATTTGACAAGACTATAAAGCAAGATCACATAGGATTTGAAGTCCGATATGGATGATGCGTTGGCAGAAGGTCATGTTTCGTGGGAATTCTTGGAGTTAACGGAAAAAAACGGTCATTTCAAATATGTCCAATAGAACTGACACTCATCCGTTATGAAATAGGTGGCCACCTCCCTATGAGGCGTTATACAGTGATTGATTACGCAGGACAAAGGGATTCAAATGGACAGAGGCAGGGAAACTGAAAAGCCATAGAGCAAAAACGAACAGTCAAGAAGCAAATTTGGCTTTAAAGCCACAAACTGACAGAGAGAGAAGTAGAGCAGTAAGCAGTAGGCAGTAAGCCAAAAGCGAAGAGAAGAAGTTGAGCTAACCACTACAGAAGCAAAGGCAGCATTGAGTCAAATTAGGATAGAGACAGAGAGGATCAGAGAGTCTGTATACTCCAGAGAAGGCTTGATAGGTTCAAGCGCACTCCTCTGTAATTCTTGTCATGTATGAGTCTCAGATTGGGCTCATACTACTGTGACCAATAGAGGTCAAGAGTCAATAAGGAGAGTATGTGTACTCTAGAGACTTGGGGGATCCAAGTACAGTCTTACTGATTTAGACCTATTGAGTGAGACTCAAATTGAGCTCACCATTGTAAAAACTTTACTTTAAATACATAATAGAGAGGCCACCACTAGAGGTTGGACTAGGAGACATAGCCCAGGAGAGTATTGGGTGAACTCCTTATTAAACTTGTTGTGTTGATGGGGTTCCTATTAAGTTTTCCTTAACTGATTCATTGCCTATGTATTTCGCAATCTTATTGATCTGTTGCATAAAATAACATAGGCACATCCATGCACATGAGTTTGTAGTGCCTTATTGTTTTTCTTATATCAATTTCAGATCAAGTGGTGTTAGAGCTTTAGGTTGCTAAGGTTAGACAAGCTTGTGTTGGATATTTTTTTGTTGAATGCTAACTAGGACAAGGCTCAAATTAGGAGAAGGAGAGTTGGTTGAAGCTAACCCAGAAATTGGAAGAGCCTATCCTAGGAGTAAAATGGAAAAAGAAATTCCCTTGGAATCAAACTCCCAGTTCATGGACAGTTTCATGACCATGAGAGCCATGGTAGAAGAAATGTATAGAGGATTTAAGAAAGGTAGAGGTGAAGATTCATCAACTTCCAAACAAGATAAAGGAGTAGAAGAACCTCTTCTAGTTGCCCACCCAGAAGGCAAAGGAAAAGAAGAAAAAACCTCTCCACCATCTCCCCCATCATCACCTTCATCATCATCTTCTTCACATAAAGAAAGCCTTGAAAAGAAAAAGAAGAAACCTTCTTTGGTTAAATTAGATGTGAAGTTTGATTTTCCAGTTTATGACGGATAATTGAATGCAGAAAAGCTAGATAACTGGATTAGACATATTGATGTATATTGCAGAGTGCAGAACATCGATTCGAAAAGGAGAAAGATTCAATTGGCTAGCCTATGCCTTGGTGGAACTGCCCTAGTATGGTGGGAAGGCAGGACACAAGCTGATTTGAAGAAGCATGGTAAAATTCTTTCTACCTGGAATGAATTTGTTTCTGCCATTAAAAAACAATTCTATCCACTAGCTTATATGCAGCAAGCTATGATGAGTTGGCAAACTCTTTGCCAATTAAAAGGGAAAAGTGTAAAAAGCTACACCCAAGAATTTAGAAAAAGAGCTTTGATTCTAGGCATTTCTTTAGACTCACCTGAAACTCTGTTGAAGTATATAGGTGGTCTACACAGCTATTTAAAGCACACCATTCTCATGTTTAATCCTACTAGCATAGATGAGGTATCTTTTCATGCTACACATCTAGAGGCTAGAGGCAAGAATGTGAACCCAGAAGTTGGGGGATCATCAAAACCCACTGCAAGCAAGAACAAGGAAAAGAGAAAGAAGAAATGGAAAGAGAGGAAGAAAAATGTTGTACAAAAGACCAAACCCTCATGCACTCACTACAAGAAGGATGGACATGATGATGAACACTGCTGGATTCTGCATCCGGAGCTGAGGCCCAAGAATTTCGATGGAAAAAAGAAGAAGATTGATGCAGCTATTCAGAAGGATTTGGGGTCAGACTTAGGGGATGAAACAACAATCACAGCCACAGGTATAAAAGGTAAAAATTTTGAAGCATCTACTAGTAATTTTGCACAATCTACTGATAATGAAGAAAATGAGAGGAAAAGACATGAGTTTTTTCATATTAGAGTTATTTTTAAGCATCAAAAGATTGATACTTTCTTTGATAGTGGCTCACAAGTAAACTTAATTTCTGAAGCAATTGCAAAGAAGCTGGGATTACTAACCACACCTCACAAGAAGCCATATCCATTGGGTTGGGTATGTGATAAAGCAAAGCTACAAGTGACTAGAAAATGTAAACATAGGTTTTCTTTTGGGTCAGCATTTGTAGATGAGGTTGAGTTAGATATCGTTCCCTTGGATATATGTGGAATTCTTTTAGGAAGTCCTTACTTGTATGATAGAAAATCCATTTCGATAGAGCTGAAAACAAGTATCAACTCGTTAAAGATGGAATTGAATATATTTTAAGAGCTCATAAACTCAAGAATAATTATACTCTCATAAACTCAGGGTAGATGAAAAGAATTGTAAATTCATGCAAACAATTTTTATTGATGGTTGTAAAGGAAAAGAAACCTGATAAAACCAATGTATTTGAAGGTTGTAATGTTAAACAGCAAGCTGATTTAGAAAAAGTTTTTTTAGAATATGATATGTTATTTCACGAACCTAAAGGTCTACCACCCAAAAAGGAAATAGTACATGATATTAATTTGTAGCAAGATGCTCCATTGCCTAACATCAGAATGTACAAGTTGTCCGCTTTAGAGAATGAAGAAATCAAGAAGTAGGTACAGGAGCTACTCGAGAAAGGGTTCATAAGACCTAGCACATCACCATGTGGGTCTCCAATTGTCTTGGTGAGAAAGAAAGATGGCTCATGGAGAATGTGCATTGATTACTGAGCACTAAATAAGATAACGATCAAAAACCGTTATCCCCTTCCTCGCATAGATGATCTATTAGATCAGTTGAAAGAAGTTGTTTACTTTTCCAAGTTGGACTTGCATAGTGGCTACCATCAGGTCAGAGTTGCAAAGCAAGATGCATGGAAGACTGCTTTCAAAACAAAACAGGGATTGTATGAGTGGTTAGTTATGCCTTTTGGCTTAACTAATTCTCCTACTACTTTCATGAGAGTAATGAATGATGTACTCAGGCCTTTTATTGATGATTTTGTCATTGTATATCTAGATGACATTCTTATATTTAGTAAAACATGGGAAGAACATTTGAAGCATGTAAAGCATACTCTAGATGTTTTGAAAAGAGAAAATATTTATGTTAAGCTATCAAAATGTGAATTTGGCAAAACATCTCTGAATTATTTGGGTCATATTATAGGGGGTGGTGAATTGAAGATAGATCCCTCTAAGGTTGTAGTCATTATAAACTGGCCTAAACCCAAATCTGCTACAGAAGTTAGAAGCTTCCTAGGAGCATCACAGTATTGGAGAAAGTTTATTGCTAACTTTTCCTTGATTGCAGCTCCCTTACATGATTTAACAGGATTGAACAAGTTGTTTCAGTGGGGAGGCAAATAGCAGAAAGCCTTCGACACCTTAAAAGAAAAGATTAGTACAACACCAGTACTAGCACTACCAGATCTTCAAAGACCCTTTGAGATTGAAACGGATGCTAGTGACTATGCCATGGGAGCAGTGTTGATGCAGCACGGTAAACCCATATGTTATCATTCTGAGACATTTAATTCTGCAGTAGTTAATTATGCCACATATGATAAAGAATTGTATGCATTAGTACAGAGTGTGAAAAAGTGGAAACATTATCTAATGGGAAAAGAGACAGTTATACATACTAATCATCAACCACTTCAATATTTACACTCACAAACTAAGTTGCAGAAATGAAGACACTATAGGTGGATGGGTTTTCTACAACAGTTTCATCTTGTCATCAGATATAAAAATGGCATACACAATAAAGTTGCAGATATGTTGTCCAGACCTAATAAATGCATCTATTATACTTAAGCATAACTCAATATTGCATGAAAGCTACATTGAATAGTATGCTCAAGATATAGATTTTAAAGATGTATATGCAACTTTAAGTCATGGCAAACAAGTAGAAGAATTGGATTATCATGTTAAGGAATAACTCTTGTATCATTTTGGAAAGTTATGCATTCCTCAAACCGAAAGAGTAAAGATAATTCGAGAAGCACACACTTCTCTAATATCAGGTCACTTTGGGGTAAGTAAAATAGTTGCGCAGCTGCAAAGATTTTGTTATTGGCCAAAAATGAATGAAACAGTTTCAAGATATGTAAGAGGGTGTACCATGTGTGCTAAAAGCAAGCCCGGCAATAGAAAACTAGGCTTGTACACTCCACTCCTAGTTCCTTCTCATCCTTGGGAAAGTGTTTCCATGGACTTTGTTGTGGGACTGCCTAAATCTAGAAAAGGTCATGACTATTTATATGTTATTGTGGATAGGTTTAGCAAAATGTGTATTTTAATACCCTGTAACAAACAGATTACAGCTTAACAAACAACAAAGTTGTTCTTTCAGCATGTATGGGTTCATTTTGGATTAC